>VZDJ01000782.1:6492866-6535277 GCA_008694505.1 Cyanoderma ruficeps
CCTGGCCGCCTCGGCCCAGCTGCTCCCGCGGGAAGGTAGGGACAGGGACAGGGATGGGCCGGCTCCCCCCACCCTCCGCTCGGTTTCCCCTACCGCCGGCTCGGTTCCCCATCACCCCCGCCCAGGGCTCAGCTGCCCATCCGGTCCCCGCCGCCCTTGAGGGGCTGCCCGGCCGGCGGGACCCGCCCGGTACGCGGCCGAGCCCGGGCTCGCTTCACTTGGCGGCACCGTGGGCGAGAGACCGGTGACTCTGCCTTTATCCTCGTGTGCTGCTGCCGATTTAATAGCTATTAATTATTTGAAAGGCGTGGTGGGATAGAATCGCACCCGTAATGTTTGTGCGGTGGGACGCTTCAGTTTCAGCACTTCTAGTCAGAACGCTCCCTTTTCTTTCTCTTTGCAAATGCTAACAAGAAAAAGTATTTGATCCTGACATCCTCGCTTGCTGGTGTATTGATTATGCAAGTAACTTCACAAAGTCCTTTTCCCTGGACGCTAGAGGGGCAGCTGAATTCTTTGTAAAGAGTGGAGACTCCTTGGGCTGCGTTCTGTGTGGGATCGTGCAGTTGCCGGAGTTTTTCAGCAGATAATGATATTATTTCTATAAAGCAACGGGTGAATCGTAGGTGCAGGGAAATGGAATGGCTTATATGCCCAGCTGAGTCAGATGGTTTAATGCTCACTACCAGCTCTGCATCTCTTGAAATTCCTGGATGGTTGTTGAAATCCCATGTATCTAACCCTGTGTGTGACCCCAAAAGAATTCCAGTTATGAACACAGTCTGTGTGGTGTTTTCCTTAATATCCTATGCTGCTTGATTGCAAAAAATGTCCATCCTCAAGTCTAAACAGTCTATTTAACTACTATCAGTAGTCCTTTTAAAGGCTCTTGAAGTATGAGTCTTTATGTACAAAATAACTGGGAGTTACTTGAAGTGACTGTAAATTACCTAAAGAGCCTGATGTGAAATTTGTGCCTTCTTAATGTTTCTATTACCTTTAACTGCACTGGTTCTGCTGAAGTGGAGTTCAGGCCATTATTATCATAAACAATACACACGAAATGCTTCCTTTGAAATTGAGCAGCCCTGAGGTTTAAGTTTCAAGCTGTGAAGTCTTTTAAATAAAATATTTGCATTTAATATATTGCCTCTGAGTTGAGTGAATAACAGCAATTTGCCTCTCTAAGCCTCTTCAAAGGAAAAAGAAAGGATATAACGCTGTTTAATAATTGTGTTTTGTCTTCAGAGTAAACAAATATTTAAAACCCTAGATGGGTCAGCACTAGAAGCAGAGGAGGTAGACTGTCCAAAGATTTTAGCTTAATCTAGAGAAATGTGGGAGAAAGAGCTCCCCAACCTCTGGCCTTGCGCTTTGGCATGTCCTGAAGTTGCTCTTCAAAGCAAAGTTAGTAACAGTGAAGTCGCACACAACACCACTGATAGACCCAGTGTTTTGTTGCCACTGATGGTGGCCCCTCTTCCTATCTCCTTCAGTCCCTTTCCTTTCCAACTGCAGGCTTCTGCCCACTGGTCTGTCTCCTGCACAAGCACCACCACTCTGCCGGGTCCTCTGTCACCCTCTCAAACTCTCTAATGTGGTGCCTTCCTCCTCTTTGAGAACCCCCAGTCTCCCCAAAAAAGAGGTGGCTCAGTCTCAGTTACCCTGGCAGCATGTGTTGGCAGACTGAAGGTTGTGATGGTAGGAGTGGGACATGAGGCAGTGGAATGGTGCCTTCCCAGGTTTGTTGGCACGTGAGGTCTCGTGTGTCCTTCCTTCCAGTGGTAGCTGCTGTTGTTATTGCACAACCAAAACTGTTGGAACATTTCCCTGAGCAAAGGTTTGTCCAAAAGCCCAAGACAGCTCAGGTTAAGATTTTCCTCTGCACGCCCATGTAGTTTGTAATTTTTAGGGAGTTCCTGTCACACTGGTGCTGACGTTGGTACTGTCTCTGCTGTTGCTGTGTTTTGGCTGCCTCCCTTTCCTTGGTTGCAGCTCCCTCCCTTTCAGCAAGGCCAGGTTTAGGCTGGGTGTGCACATGGGGTGCGTATGAGGCACACGTGGCTCTTCGTGGGGAGTTGTGATGATCTGGTGGGACCACTGCGGATTTTGGTGTGCCTGTCTCTAAAGCTGTCTCTTGTCAATCTTGGTGAAGTTCTTTCTCCTCTCACACCCCTGCTCCACTCTTTCCCAGCAGGTACAGTATTACTGCAGTGTTCCTCTACGAAGGTGTAGGTTGAGCGTGGCTGGTCACATTGTCCTCAGAGCTTGTGGGTTTTCTTGAGATGCAACTTTATGTGTAAATTATCAAATGAAAGATTGGTTCTAACTTATAGCTGGAAAACTGCAGAAAGAAGTATTTGGTGTGCTGGCTGTGCACAGACGTGGGAGTGTGAACAGAGCATTGCATACCTGACTTTTGTAAATGTGTTTTCCAACTAAAAATGAGTTTCTTTGAGGCAGCAGTAATGAAGTTAATTAGACTTCTATGCTGTCTATGAAACATGAGCGTTTCAGGTTTAAAGTATCCTTATGAATGTGATAAAATCTGCATATGTATTCTGGGCTTTGTCTTTAAAATGTCATTGTTATAATAAGTGAATTTAGAGATAGTGGCATGCTGATTCTTGCTCTACCCTCCAGTTATCTTTTTCTTGGCAACTGACTGATTTGAGTCACACGTCAGTCTTAACGGGTAAGGCTGCTTCATTTAATAAAATAAAAACCCCCAAGCTGTTCGCAGGGTCATTCTGCTGCTCTGACAGAATATAAATAACTGCCCTGTTTGTTCTCCTCTGAAAGTCAGTGGAAACTGAATTATTTCCATTCTGAATCACCATTTGTTCATTCGATTGAGACCTGTGCTTTTAAGACTACAACCAATGTACATGTGTTGTAAGTTGTTGGGGTTTTTTTGCTTGCCTCATCCCATTATCAGTCTGGAGTGATAACTTTTTACTCTCTAGAAACTAATGTGTTTATAGTAAATTATTCATAGTGTGTCTCAGTTCTGGTACTACTACCTTAAATTCTCCACCTAAGGGTAAGAAAATACCCTTTTTTTTTCTTTCTTTTCACAATTCCAGAACTTCGTGTGCTTGAGGTGTTTGTTTTTAACAGGTGAACCTTGTCTGTGCATGTTTTTCATTTGTCTATAAGTCTGAAGGGATGTAGAGGTGATGGGAAGGCTTGAGTGAGTGTGTGAGGTGGTGGGAATGTGGGAAAATATTTGAGGATTGATACACTGAGCTGAATTTATTGTCCACAGCAGCACAAATAACCACCAATTTGAGTGCCCCCGCCACTAGAGATCCTCAGTAAGGTTGTTGTCTCTGGAGTTGTGTGAATGAAATTCCTGCAAGAGCTGTACTCTTGGTCCTGAGCTTACTCATACACAAAACTGGAAGCACCAACAAATAGGGGCTGCTTGGTTAAAAAGTGGCCCAGGAGGGAAGAAACTGGAGGTGATGAGCCAGCTCCTGAGCCTGGCTCCTTAGGTGGCTGGTGTCTTTTCTGTTCCTGGGGTTGTCATTTGGTGTGGTGGTCATCAGCCAAAAAATAGTTAGGGGAAATCATGCTGAAAAATATTATTTCTTGGCACTGATTCAAGGCAAAGGACTAGTCAAGAGAGAAACAAGGTGAGAGGATTGGAAACTGATGAATGTCATGTCCAGAGTACCACCATGGACCTGGGACACTGAGGAAGTTATTTGTTGTTAACTAGAAGGTTGCCTTCTTCTCATTTTTATTACAATTCTGTGTATTGTCCTGCTGTACTGCAATGAGAGTTTCTAGACAGAAATCAGGGCTTGGTCTATGAAACGGGAAGAACCTTTCCCCACGCTGATATCAGATATCATTTGGGTCAGTAGTGCAAAGACTTGTTAATTGCTTATATGGATTGTCTTATCTACAAATAATGTTGGAATAGAAAAAAAAGTAGGAGAAAAACTACTGAAAAATAATCTGACTTCTTGAAATATGTAATAGCAGCAGCAGTACTTTCACAAATAAATGTTGCTGGGGTTCATTAATGTAGCCCTTATCACCCAGCCTAATTGATATTTATACCGGTATATGTTAAATGAAAAGCTTTGTGACCCACAACTGCCAAACCCTCAGTCTTAGGCTGATGCTGAACAACTTTGCACTTAGTGCATTCCAGAAATGTTTCAAATTGGAAATAGCGTGAGGGACTATCCTGTGCTGAGAGCAAAATCAAGATACTTTTGGCTTTACCTGTATTGACTAAAGCTGTGGGTGAAAGGGGCATGGCGTGTTTGCAGATCAGTGTGGATGACGGCTGAACACCTCCTTTCTTCACCAGTTTCTTGGTATTGATCCTATGCTCATTTGCTTTTTGTAATTGCTGATGGCAAAACATGACCTTCTTCAGGTCCTGGGCAGAAGAGCAGTGTGTGGAGTTGTAGCCCTTTGTGTTGTGGCTGGGGTGGGATCAGTGGTGGTGCTGGATTATTTCTGGGGCTGTGGGGGCAGCTGGGTGCTGCTCACCACTGCCATGAGTGGAATTTGCCTCTGAGCTGAGCTGTCCAATAGTTCTCTTACCGCAGCAAAGTCCTCCTGTTCTCTTCTGGGTGCTCCCTGGAGCTCTCCCTTTGGATGTTTTCTGGTCTTGGTGCCCTTGCAAGAGCTCCTAGAAAGACTCAGCTGCAGCAAAGCGTGTTATTAGCTAGAGAATATGGGGAAAACAGCATTGGATGCCAGTTTTAATCTAAATGAGCTCTTTTTTGGACTACTCTTGTGAGCTTCTGTTAAAATATTTTTTAAAATATGCACCTTTAATAATTTCTGTAATTTATAAACCTTTGCCCAGCTGGGGGAAAGACTAAAGATATGACTTTAACAAAGCACTTCCAGCAGTTTCTGGGACAGCATCCAACCCACTGATGCTGCTCAGGTGTTTTTGTCAAACCTCGGCTCTGGAGAGGACAGCACACCCACTACAGCAGGGTTGGCTTGTTGGAATCAAACCATTAACCAGTTCCTGAAGAGCAGCTGCTGACTTTTGGTGCTGTCTTAGTAGGATACAGCCAATAGAGCCGGGTCACCATCCCTTGATTCTTAAACTTCTCGAATCTCTTGCAGATGTTACCATACAGTCTCTTCTTGTTTCACATCTGCTTGTGCCACCAGGGTGTAAAGGAAAGGGTGTGGGCTGGGCTGCACTTAGTAAATTGTTGATGCTGGCTTTTACGTCACAGCAACATCTTGAGTTTCTGTATTGGCTGGTGACAGAGGCAAGGGTTTGCTGCCTTCAGATGAGCCTGCCTGGTGTGGATAGTATTGATGAGGAATACTTCCAGGAAGACCTTCAGGAAGACCTTCAGCTGAAGAATTGTGCCATAGTGTCTAGTAGACATGCATTTCAAGTATGTTTGTAAGATCTAGTCTGCCTTTGAGTGCCCTTGCTGCCATTACTGTGGAAAAGGTGATTTTTTTAAAAATCTATCTCCTGTACCAGGGTTAAGGTCTCTACTTTTCTGTTCTATTGGACACCTTTCAACAACCATCCACAAGGCTGCCATGGGGCAGCCTGCTTTGAACTGTGCCTTTTGATTTCTTGGGGAACAAAGTGAGTGTGGTTACTTGATGTCAGATCAAACTCTTATTTTGGGAGGTAGAATAATGCTGGCATTTTGGAGCTGGCCCTGGATTTTCTGAGTCCCTGGCTGTGAGACAGAGGAGAGAACAAGCTTTGATAAGTGAAAAGAGGTGATCTGGAGTTCCTCAGAAGTGAGAGATTAAGAGCTGACAGGAAGATGTTTGGCATGGGAGGGATCCCTGATTGCGAAATGTGCTTTTACACCTTTGTTAGCCAGAGCCAAGACTCAAGAGCTGCTCAGACATGCTCTGAGATGTTGTCCTCTTGCTGGCTTAAATCAAGGTAGGGATAAAAACTATGCAAGCAAACACCCCTTTGATCAAGGGAGGCTCCTGCAGGGACCTGTGTGGTGTCAATGTTTCTCGAGCCAGCCTGACATTTTCTCATCAAGCTGTGCAGACCCATGTGTCGAACATTTTATACATTGTATGCTGGTGGTCAGCTCATAGACAGGGTTTGCTGAGCTCTCCGTCTCACCTCTACAGAAGCAACAAGACTTCATATCTGTAAAATAGTAATTAGGAAAAGGCAGCTGAGAGTCAACAGTGTCTCCTTCCCACTTGTGGTGAAAAAAGCTTCTTTTGAAAAATCTATTACACAAGTTATGTTAGTGTCTTAATTATCTTCCAAAAAGCTTCTAGAGAAAGCAGTGTAAGTACAGAAATGCATGGTTGTTGGGGTTTTTTTCAGTTATTTTAAATCTGAAGGTACTTTATTCCTACTAGGCATTACAAATTAATGAATGAACAACTTTTGAGTGAGCCACCTTGTTGGCCTGGGGTGCTGACAGATCTTGTCTGGTGACTGTGCTGGAATGGCTTGTAACATCATTATACCAGAAGTGTCTGCCCTTCCTCGCCGATGAGGAGGGAGAGTTGTGATGTCTCACCTGCTTTGCATGCCTGTCCTGGCTATCAGTTCAAACAATCAGTGAAGATGAGGGGGCTGTTCTGTGATGGCTGAGGAATGGGTGTTCTCCCCCAGGTGCCCTCTCCTGAGGTGTGGTTACCATGGCATAATAGCTATTGGCAGCATCTGTCTCGTAAGAGTTTAAAAGCTTTGCAGATTTTATCACTGTGATTTTCTGGGTAATTCCCTGAAAGTAATCATTTCACAAACTGTGGACCTCATATCCCACACAAGTCTGGTGGTGGAAGACAGGTCCAAATATGAGGGGATAATCATGTAATGTATAGAGTAGTTAACATTTAAATGAAGAAGGCTTGGCTTTAGTTTGTGATGGTGCTTGTGATCCCTCTTCTGCTGCTCACAGCACTGTCCAGGAGGTGAGAGGAGTCCAAACAGTCTGTGGGTCCTTGACTAACTTTGCTAAGGGCTTGAAGACTGTGAAAGCAGTCGCCTGAATTATATTGCAGGTGAGACTGGAGGAGTGGATGATGCTTGGGCAGTTGGGTGCTGCAATTGAACTGCAAAGTTGGACTCAGATTGTCCAAGATGTTAGTGAGACAGGTGCAAAACAACTGAGTTGGCAAAGCAGGGAGACATTTACTCTTTCAAATATTCCTTGATGTGGTTTTGGCCAATTTGAGTGAACTGTGCAGTGAATTGTGTTGGAGGTGAAGCACCACCACACTGGGTTACTGTGTTGTACCCCTTGCTTCCCGCCCTCTTGCCATGACTCTTGCAGCAGATTATGTGTAGTGGAATAACCTCAGTAGGCTCTGAGTGTGCCTGCAAGTCAGCATCCCTGCAAGGGCTCTGAAGAGGCAGTGAGCCTCCAGGACAGCCTGCCTAGCTCTAGAGGCAAACAGCATCCCTGTGCTATCCTTGTCCTGAGCTGGTGGCATGATACACTGCAGGGAAGGAGCCTGTTCTCTGAAGAGGTGTGCTGGTTGTGTGGGTTCAGATCCCCCTGGGGCAGAACAGGGGTTTGGGTACAGGTATTTCATAATCAGAGCAAGTTGCTGCTACTCGTCTTGTGCAGCAGCCGGGCTCCTCCAGCTCGTGAATGGTGGCTGAGTCAGCCCCATCCAACTGGGTTTTGGTAAAAATGGCTGTCATGGAACAAGCCTGTGATTTAATTGGAATGAGCAAACCAACAGCTTTTGTACATAGTTGTGGGATAAATTGACCTCTGGGATTTATTTCGTTGTAGGTTTTGTTTTCTTGGTCTGTCTGGGGCTTTTTTTGATTGTTTTAATCCATCCCATTAAGTTGTGTGGAACAATCCATAGATCCTTATGTGTGAATTACTGCAATAAAATGCATCTGTCAAGCAGAAACTAGTTGGACTCTGTTCTAGCTCCTGCTTTGTGTAGCAAGGCACTTTGCAGAGCCATAAAAACTGCTGTTCTGACAAGTCCTTTGCATGTGTGTATGTACGCACATTCCATGTCAGTGCTACTGCCCTGACTATTTGCCAGCTGTCTTCTACATTGCACTCCCTCTTGTACAGGAAAAATGTCCTTTTGACATTTAGATATGCATGTTAAAATTAGTATGAGATTGTCAGATGCAAACACAGTAAATAAATTTAGGCTCAACTCTTTGGAGTGATCGAACTTGTGTTTTAAACTATGCAGTTTGCTTCTAACCCTAGTGGGAGAGCTATGAGCACTAGCATAAAAGTTTGGAAGTATACTGTTAAGAAGAAGCTGTGCTTTGTGCAGAGAGGGGCATTACTCTAGTAATAGAGGGATGCTGTGATGAGACAACTCTCATGAAGGCACATTCTGAAATGAAGATGAGCAGTAGAAAAATCCAGGTGTGGAAGGGAGGGTGTAGATCGAGATCAGGGCAGTTGATGAAATATCCAAGGGAGGCTACAAAACTGTAATTGCTTAGAGTTAAAAAGAATAAGGTGAGATCAGCTATGAACCAGCTCAGGACTGGAGGCTGTGCCTCTAACATCTTCTAGCTGAATGATTTCATTGTATAGACAGAGACAAGATCCAGCTGGGCAATGCTTCCTCATAATGGTTTGGATATCCTGTGTGTCATCCCTGTGCAGTAGCAATAAGGCGTGGAAATTGCTTCTTTTCAGGAAACGTGTCCAGTTACTGGTAATCCTAATAAAAAGGCATGCAGTGGGAGTCACAGACAAAGACAGATTAGTGTGAGTCACGAGGAGACTCACTTGTGTTTATAAAAACTCTCCAATAAAGGTGCTCTTTAAGTAGACTCTCCATTGTGCTGCTCATGTGTGCCTGTATTTTGGGGAGTTTTGCCCATTTGTTAATTTATTTTTAATGACTTTGAGATCACTGCCTATACTTTCCACATGATTCTTTTATTCTGCTTTTCCTATTAGATTTGATAGTCTAATGCAGCTTAGCACATCCCAGCAGCTGGCTGCTGTTGGCATTACAGCACCACGCTCTTATTCCTTGGCCAAAATTATTATCTGTGGGTTTTCATCTGTGCAAGCTGTTTGTTTATGCACTGAAGGTGTATGTTCTCATGTGGGTTTCTAGCAAGCAACTTTGCTGGCCTAATTTGGCGTAGCTCTGCATCTTTCTTGCCTACTGCTGTGATGATATATTGATCACTGAAAACATGTCTGTGATTTTGGGCAGGTCCTATTTAGGAAAGCTGAGGGATGGGATAAATCTATGCTGGAAAATGGTATTGAGCTGACAAATATTTGATATTCTTGAGAGAGACCAAATGAAGAATGATTATATGGTCATGAAGTCGGCAAGAGGAGGGGGAAGGAGGGAAGAAAAGCCCAGGCAGCAGGATTTGGGTCTTTTGAGGGCTGGGGAAGATGATGCTTTGTTTTGACCCTTGTAGGAATGCTTCGCTTATTTCAAAATGTTGAAAACTTCCGTTCTTTGGTTTCAGCTCAGTGTGTGTATTTGTTTTGATTTAAAACTAGTCACATGCTTAAGGCTATGCTTAAATTTAATCCTCTGGCTTAAATTAGAGCCGTGTGCCAGCATGTGGTGGAGGAGTGCTGGCTGTTGGTGGTCCTGGTCTCTGTCCTGCCAGGTTGGCTGTGCTGTCCCAGGGATGGGGAAAGGAGCAGTGATAACTGTTTGACCAGAGAGTTTGAAACAGACTTCTCAGTAATACTTATGAGTATGACAACTACCATGTGCAAGAAAGAAATGTCTTTTGTCCATAGTTATTGATTATTTGGTTTATGCTATTAACACTTCATATTTGGATGACTTAAACATCAGAAAAATTATGACCAACGTGGTCAAAGGTACTTTGTGCACTAAGTATTGTAAATAGAAACAAGAGAACCCAAAAAGAATCCAGAGGTATGGCAAATAGAACTCTGGGCTAGGTTGGAAATAGTTGTTTCACTTTCTCTTCTGGAGACTGCTTCCTCCTGAAGAATGAGGAAGAGCAGCACTGACTGCTTGCTTGGCCTTACTCTCTTCTTTTCCCCACCCCATGGACATTGCCCCTGCAATTGTCCCCTGTGTGCTTGGAAGGTCATTGTACAGGCAGTTTCCAGGTTACACCATTGTCCTTTTTACTTCCTCAGGAAAATGCACATTGAAAACCTCTGCAAAAGCATTTCTAAGGCAGAAACATGGACCTAAGGTGTGCAAGCCATTGGAAGAGGCAGGAGAATTCATTGTAGCCTCTTAGGTCAGACAACTGTCCTGTCACTTGAAAGCTGTAGGAAAGTTACTCAGTGACCAGGTACTCACTAAAGGAATTTGAGGCTTGGTCAACTTGTGGTTAAAAATATGTGCTGCAATTTGGCAAGCGTCGTGGTGTTTGAGATTTTCATTTAAAACCTTAGATCCTGGAGGCAAATAGGTAAGGCAGTTTCAAGGACTTGCTAAGTCTTTTGACCACAAGATTGTGTAGAAAAGCTAGAAAGGCTGCAAAAAGCACAAGACCAACAAAATTTAGCTAAACACATGATGGGGTATGTCTTTGAGCACTCTATTCTGCCCTACTCCCCCCAGCAGTGGGATTTTTGATGCTTGGCATTGGCAAACCTGGAGCTGCGATGTTACCAGTGACAGAGACCCCCCCATGCTGACTGCTCGGTCCCCAGGCTTTTGCAAAGCATTGCAGTGAAAGTCAGGCCCTGCAAAACCATGAGATTCCTGTAAAAATGAGGAAGTTTTTAAACCTCTCTTCAATAGAACAGATGGTTTCTGTGTGAAATTGAGTCATTAATGCAATAATCTGCTTTCAGCAGCTGCCATGACTGAAGTTTTGAGCTGACTGGGTGTGTTTGTTGAGGGTCTCTGATGTGCTCGTGTGCCATTAGAGGGCTCTGCTGGTCAAGGATTCCCATGGTGTATTCAGCTCCACTCCCCACAACCCCACCAGGTGAGCCCCTGCGTGTCTGATATGGATGTCCAGCATCCTTATCACTTCTGCACCAGCAGCAGCTGGTGTGGACCAGACTGGTGCTCGAGGGATGCTGAGCAGTTGGACAGAGCCTGAGGCATCCTGCAGATGTGTGTGAGCCAGGCGCTCTCCTACACCTTCCTGACATGCTGCCTGATAATTGGAATGGCTTCAGGGGCTCCCTCGGGGTGCTGCTCTGCCAGGTTCGCCAGTGAATCTTTTTTCATTGTTGTTAGTGAGCAGAAGGATTCCCAACCTGGTATATGAGCAAGAGCTTTGTCATACAGCCCTATGTGATGTCCCATGCAAGGCAGAGATATTTTTGAGCTGAACTTGGGGTACCTTTATTTCTGGATCTCTTACTGTTTTTTACATGCATGATTTTTTCCTCATATACACTAAAAGCACAAGCGCTGTAGACACTGTGATTCTGTCTTCCATACACTGAAATAAGGAACGGAGAACAATGAAAACAAGCAGCAGAAAACTTACGGTCTGTCCTGGCCTCAGATTTTCGCCTGGGTCTGGGGTATGGTTTGACTTCACTGCAAACCTGACTTATTTCAGCCAGGGCTGGCCTCAATATTTGCTAAGCATCCCACTGAAGTTAATAATAGTCATCTTGAATGTCCAGTCAGTACTCTCTGGTGTCTTACATTGTGTGTATATTTTTAGAAGGCAGTCAGTCAGGTTTGAGTAATTTTTTTTTTTATAAACTGCTACCCGTAAAATAAAAGATTATTCAACAAGCAGTTTATTCAGTGGCTCCAGTATTTCCTGTGAGAGCTGCTCCTGCATCTGGCAGTACTTGAGGATAGGTTGTAATCTGTGAAGTATTTCCCAAAAGCTGTGAATCAGTGATGGTTGTGTCAGAGATGGAGAGGAGGTGTCCAAGCACACACAGTCTGTTTCAGGCCACAGATCCCTCCTGTGCTGGTGAGGGGCACTGCACAGACATCCTCTACCTTCAGGGAATGAGTTGTGGAGGGTGGGAGAGGGCCATGACTGCACCTAAAAATATCTGCTAGTATGTTTTTTTGGTATTGCTGGAATACCTCATCTGGCCTGCAGTAATTGTTGAGGTATACTCAGAAATTCATCTGTTACCATTGTCTGTGATGAAAGTTGAAGCTCGTTTTTGTTTGTTTGTTTGTTTGGCTGGTGAATAAACTTCCTGAATTGAGTCGTGACTTGATGGGTGCCTGCAGAAATGAAGCAGGCTGTGTGATAACAAGCTGAAAACAAAAATCAGGAGAACAAAAATTTGAAAGGAATAGCTGAGTTACTTTTTAAATGTGAAATAAATGACGCTGGTAAGGGTAAATTGAAGCAGAACTGATTCTGCACAAATTCCCTGTATACCTCTCCTGGGCACATGCAGCAAGTGTATTTTTACATTGTCTGTGCTGGAAGAGAGGAGGAATTTTCTGTACACCAGAAGCTCCTGAGAAGTGGATGCTAACATTTCTTGAGAAACTGTGGCATCTGTGGGGCTGTGTGGAGAGCCTGGTGTTATTCATACATGCTAATAACAGAACACCTGTATTCTATATATTTTTTCTTTCTTAGCTTCCTTTACGATCTCTCTTCATAAAGCGGACAACATGACAGTTACGATAAAACTGAGACCTGGTCTTTCACCAAGCTGTCGGATCCGCCTGAAAAATGTCATCTGGTCTGAACTCAAGATAAAGTCTGGGCAGAATGTGACTTTTAGTTTCACCTGTAGTACTCCAGAGAAGTATTTCATCACAGAAATTCAGAAAAATATTGGTAAGATACAGATTTTTAATTTTTCCCCAATGGTAATTTTCCTCTGGTAAAACCACATGCTCTTTTTTCCTGCTGCTGTATTAAGCATAATACATGCCATAATCTTAGATAGGAAGTAATCTTTGAGCACTGATATGCTTGAGCACATGACCTTGAATGACTGCTACTACTGTGCAAGCTGAGGAATTCTGTATTGCAGCTGGCAGAATTAATGTTGACTTGGCTGTATTGGAAACAGCTAGAAGGCACTTTGCTGCATCAATTCCTTGCTGCCTTTTATTTTCCCACAATTTATAAACCCATCAAAGAATCTTCTTGTTCCTGTCAAAAGCCTCTGAACACTTATAATATATTATGTATTTGATGAACAGCTTGGTTGTGTCTATAAGGAAAACAGAAATATTGAAGACCTGCACATGTTTCTTTATCTTTAATGAATGTTATTGAAGTGAAGAAACTGTAAATTCAGAAGTGTAACTAAAGCTTCTACTTTGAATATTATCCCTGGTGTATGTACTCTTTAATGGCATGAACATGTGCTACTTCTCAGCTAGACCCCAAACTTCATTGGGTGTTTAGTGTTTAGTAACATCTTCATTATTTTTGGGGTGATGTTCAAGGATAATTCTCTTCATGTTTTGGAATTTTATTCATACGATTCATGCAAATAGTAACGCTTACTGTGTCTCATATATTTGCAATACACATTTGATATTTCTTTTAAGTCAAAGCCTAGACATAGATTAAAATGTACTTATTTTGGGTGTCAGTCAATTGTTGGATTTTTCAGATAAAACTTTTCTGAGTTCCCCTCAGAATCCTGCAGTGGCAGTAGTTGTTCATCTGGGCACTGAGGGAACAAAAATACAGTTCGTGGCAAGCAGTAAAAAATTTAAAGATGAATGGTTTGCCAGAAAACCATTGTCTCTGGAGGACATGGGATAAAATGGATTCTCTAGATCTGTGATTTCCAGCTCTCTTGACACTGCATTTCTCCGTTTTGCCCTTCAGACTCTGCCCTGTTCACTAAATACCTTCTAAATTCTTCGGCAAACAAGGCGGAATACTAGGGACAATGAATCCCTCCTATTAGTCAGCCTGACTAAAGCAGGTTTATCCTGTCTATTCTGTGGGCTGGGAGTCCTGTTAGGAGACAACCCGTGACCATGTTAGAGGAGTGTCTTTTAGTGCACGAAGAGGAAAAGATGAGTGCAACCTAAAAAATGTGATAATAGCAAGGAAGGGGAAGTATCAAACTCCCCATTTAATGGAATGCTTTCAGAGTGTATCACAGCTCTTCTCTCTCTGCATTTAGACTGTGTGTCAGGCCCATGTCCCTTTGGAGATGTTCATCTTTACCCGCCGGGGCTACCTCGCCTTAACAGGACTTACATCTGGGACGTGAAGGCAAGTACAAAAGCTGGACTTGAGCTAAAATTTACTACCTCGTGGCTAAGACAGGTTGAACCAGGAGAGATGTGCCCAGACTCCATTAGCTACAACATCAACAGCTCTATTGATAAAGCCACTGTCAACATTGGCACCTTCTGCAGGAATGGCTCCGTGTCTCGTGTCAAGTTGCTGGGAGGAGTTGTCATGTCCCTGCGCCTCCCATGGCACTCGCCTCTCACCACCTCAGGCTTCAACATAGCCAACAGGGCTTCCATAAAACGTGAGTACAGAGTAGGGCAGCTGCCTCCTGCAGATTGCTGCAGAATCTTCTTTCTTCACAGCTAACCTTCCAGTTTTGGTGCTCCTATCCCTAACTCCCTTCCACTTCATCTTCTCTGGAAACTATTGTTGTATGATTTTTAGTTTAGTTAGATGGTGCTCTTCTGGAGTCAAAGAATCCTAGTTTGGTCGATGGTTATTTATGGAAACTGTTCTGTTGCTTGTTTTTCTGTCTACATTAATAATTTTAAATCTCTTTCAACTTCCTAAAACTTAAACATACCTGCTTTCTTGTTTTTGTGCATTCAGCTAGGTGAGACTAGGTAGTATAATTAGAATGAGCCAGAGAGTTTTTTGCTGGGTGCAGTATGTAGTTGGGCTTTTTTATTTTTAAAAAAAGTGTCTTTAACTTCTGGAACCTCAAACTGATGCCTCTCTTCAGGAGAGGGAAGTGGGAAAAGGTGAAGCAATGCCTGGAAGTCACAGGAGGCTGGATAAATACATTTATCTGTTTCAACCTGCACAGTAGCATAAACTGTTGTGTAATAATCCTCCTAAAATAAATGGAATATTATACAGCAATCAGTGGGTTACTTCGTGATCTCATGACAAATCTTGCTCTGTACTTGAATTCAAGTGTTGTTGCTATTGGTTATAAAAGAAAGCTGGTCCAGGTTCGAGCTTCCAGAACATGAGTGTTTTGTAATTCCTGGCACTCCTCACAGCTGCATATCATCACTGGAGTCCTGGAGTGGGACCATAATCTCTATGTACCCGACTTCACACTGCCAAGAGTCATCCAAGGATAAAGTGTCTTACACAGCCTGCACAGTTCACATTTGTGCTTTATTATGCCTCTTTGAGGCTCTTTGCTGGTGTGCTTTCATTAAATTTAGGAGGTTTTTATAAAGAGAGCTACATGCTGCTATAAAAGATTGCATCTTTTGTTTCCCAAAACCCAGTGAAGCAGAAGCAGTTATCAGGTTGTGTGTTTGCTCTTGTAAAGCCAAATGTAGAAGTAGGAATTAGGATCTTGCCTTTGCCAATAAGAAAGGCTTGTCTGTCCATGTACTCGGATGGTTAACCTGCTAAACTGAAACTGCAGTATTAATATATTCCTTATTTTTTCTGTAATTGAAGACATAAGAATCAACTCAAGTATATTTTTTAGTCTGAGCGTTTTGTACCTGTAGTTGGAGTGGGTGAGCTCACTGTCAAAACAAAGACTCTGCTTCTGGAGTGCTAGATAAGGCAGTGTGTCTCCAGTAACTGGAACTTGTTTTATATGTCGTGATTCCCTCGCTGTTTTAGGGTTATGCATCATTGAATCCATTTTGAAGGGGGAGTCTTCAATCACCCTGATGTCCCCTAACTACCCCCTGGGCTTTCCAGAAGACGAGCTCATGACATGGCAGTTTGTGATTCCTCCCAACATGAGAGCAAGCGTGTTCTTCCACAACTACAGCCTCTCCAACTGTGAAAGGAAGGAGGAGAGGGTGGAGTACTACATCCCTGGCTCCCCCAGCAACCCAGAGGTGTTCAAGCTGAGCGACAGCCAGCCTGCCAATATTGCTGGCAGTTTCAACATGTCCCTGCAGGGCTGTGATCAGGACGCCCAGAACCCGGGCGTTCTTCGCCTGCTCTTCCAAGTCGTCGTTCAGCACCCTCAGGTTGATGAGAGTAAGTAGCTGCCCTTGTTATTTCCCTTGAACTTTGGTCCCTCCATGAGTTTAAGGAGGTTGCCAAGCAACACTGAGGCCTGTTTCATTGCCCAGGGTACCACTGGCCACCAGTACAGCAAGGTGAGCAGCGATGCTGAAATTCGTAATTTGCAATGGAGTATTTAGTGCTGCTGTATTTTTTACACCATAACTTACACATGGAGACTCCTTTCCCTTTCCAGCACCTGAATCATGCAATTGAAAATGCCTTTAACAGTGCTTTCAGACATGAGACTCAACATTTTAAATATCATTCTTAAAGCGTGAACCCGGTTTCTTGTTCCCTACATGAGCAGTTGCCCTTAACAAGGTGGAAGCCGCTGTCGCGGTAGGTAGCAAGATCTGTGGCATTAACTGGTGAAATGAGAGATGTAAAATGGTCTCTGCATTGCTAATGGCATCAATATGCATCTTCCTTTCTTTTCTTCCTTCAAGTTTTATTTTGCTTCCTAGAGGAGGTTAAACATCAACAAGTGTGAAGAAGTCACATTAAACACAAAAACTGTCATTAAGATATTCCGCTAATAATACTTGGATAATAATATTTGGATATACTTTACATTTCTTTCCCTATACTGAGAATTTTTTTTTTTTGTTTTCTAGCCCCAAATTCAGATTGGTTTAGCACAATGACTTGTAATACCAGAACATTTCTCTAAAAAAAGAAGTAAAAAGCCTGTTGAGGTAATGAGCCATGGAGTTAGTGATTTGGCCTCTGACTTCACAGCTCTGACCTCAGTTCGAGGTGGAGGTTTATAATCAAGGTGCACTCTCTGCAGAAGACTAGGTGGAGGAAAGTCCACACTTAACTGCCATTGTGTCAGGAGCTATTTAGAGGCTTTCTAAGTAATTTTAGAGAGAATAAGGTTTGAATGGCTTGTGCCCTGAAGCCACATATCCAGAAAGGATCTGTAGCATCTCACAGTTACAATTCTTTGTTCTTTGTCTGTCTAGCCTGGTTCTGTTTATGAACAGCAAATCCTCACAGAATTGTTGTTAACAAAATCGTGTTTGCTAGCGTTTATTGTGTGTTGCATCTTGGAAGCTAGACAGAATGAAAACATTATATTCAGTTAATCAGCTTTATCTCTCTTCTTCTTTGAAAAGCAAAAAGAATTTTAATACGTTTATGGCCAGTAGACAAGACAATAATTACATAAAAAATTAAAAACAGGTTGTCATTCCGTGAATGAAATGCAAGTAATAAACCACTTGGATTTAAGAGACAGCAATGGTTTCTCTAGGGATTTTATAGGATTTCATGATTGATTTTGTAGTTATATAAGTTCCATCAAAGATTCAAATTCAGCCCTCAGGTTGCCATCTGCAACATTGCTCTTATTAAAAATGCATTGGTATCTGCATATTCTCAAAGCTTCCCAAACATTTGGGTATTCCGCAGCTGTCTGTGGTGCTTGTCATTAAATAAGAAGAAAATATAGCTCTTTCCAGTCACAATAACTTCTTGATCTAACTCTTCCTGTGTTTATCTGCTGCGGGAAAAAACATGCTGGAAAATGATAACCTTGTGGTAGGAGTCCTAGGTTATGTGCTTGGTTGTGCCTGTGACTCGGATAATTCCATTTGACCACTTGCCTTTTTGTCTGCCTGATTTCCCACACAGGAGAAAGCTATTTTATTCACCTTTTGTGTATGACTTTGAGATCTGTAGCTAAAGCTAAAACCAGAAAATGAAGAGTAGTAATGGAGTATGTGTGCATATACAAGTAGACTATTTTTTCCCCCTGTCCTTGGCAGAATCATTGAATGGTTTGGGTTGGAAAGAACCTTAAAGATCATCCAATTCCAAACTGCCCTGCCGTGGGCAGGGACACTTCCACTAGGCCAGCTTGCTTTCTTTGACATCAGAGAGGGATGCCTTATTAACAGCACCGGGATGATGTGTGGGTCCAAAATCTATCTTTCCACATGACAGGCAGTCTTTATGAACTACACTTGCATTTTTTCTCTTTCTTTCTGTTTTCTCCTTCCAGATGTTCCAAGTATTTGCTGTAACAGCTGCTCATATAATGGGGGTGAGACGAGGTGATGGAAGTTCTGCTTCACACTGTGCTTCTTCCCTGTAATTGCTCTGGGGTGTTTTTCGTTGCAGATGTCACCCATTTGGTTGACCTGAGCAAGGAGAGGAACATGACAGTGACAATACACTCGGAAGGGTGGCCCAGCCACACACCTCTCATGTCAGAGCCCATATGCCTGATCTGCAAGGATCCTCGCACCTGCGATCGTGTCTTGACTTTAACCTCTGGCGCTGTCTACAGGATCTCCTTTCTGTGCAAGGACTTGTCCCGGCTGAGGATCACGGCTGAAAAAGGCATAGGTACCGCAAAAGTGGCTTAATGCTGTTCCTTAGGGAATGCTTTTGCATGTTTTTCCCCAGGGGTCAGCCAAACATGCTCCCCTGCTTTGGCTTTAAATGGATTGAGGTTGGAAACCAGCTGTTGGCCAGCTGGGAGATGGGTGCAATGAATCTGGATGTGACCTTGTTCAGCAGGTGGTTCTGCCTTTAAGAATAGAAACTGTGTAGCTATTCCTAGAAGGGAAGAGATAGAAGTCACCTAAGTCGCTGCAAATTATGGAAACAGAGCCAGGGAGCCATAAATCTGCCCTTGAAAATGCGGGACCAAGGTTGCCATCAGGACTGCATCTTGTTCTGCATGCATGTCTCCCCTTGATGTAGGATTTTCCCAAATGCTTTCAACTAGAGGTAGAAAAGAGATTTAAAGTATCTTGACTAGTTTGACTAGTCTGCTGCAGTGTCCCAGTCAGCAGATGGGTCTTGAGTGAGGGCCTTTGAATATGTTTCTGTTTGTTTCTTTGGTGTCTTGCAGCTGTGAAGGAAAGCTCTTTAAATACAATCATGCATGTTTGGATAAAGGTTACTAAGAGAGGATATTCTCTTAGGTAGATGCTTATCTAGGTCTGTAATGCCAACCTGAAAGTACTCTGCGTGTGCCCAGGTATTTTTTCTGCAAGAAATACCCAGCCCTTGGGATTTTGTTTCTGTTTTTGCAGGCTGTATGGATATTCGTTGGTGTCAGGGGAAGATCTATTCCCTTTCAGTGCCCAAGGCTATTACCCGATTGCCAATTCGACTGTATAAGTTTATTTGGAAGCTCTTGGCAACTGATCTGATCAACGTAGAAGTTAAGTCTCCGTCCTTGAAACTTCAGCAACATGTCCCAGAGCAGAGGTGCAACACGAGCTACAGTTACAGCATTGTTAGTGCCACCCCAGAGACAGAGCTGAATGTTGGTGTATTCTGTCCTGGTGGATCTATTGAAAAGATTCAGATGAGGAACAATATCACCATATCCTTAAAAACATTTGGTAAAGGATTCATCAATGAGTCTATCCCTCAGGATCTGAAAATGTCTTTTGTGCCACATATTAAAGGTGAGGTAGTTGGTTTTATACTACTTTGTTGTACAGTGACAGATCTCTCAATAGGCTTATTAAAGCACATACGGATAAAGAGAAATTAAGAGTTCAATCCTTTAGCAATGGCTCTAGGAGTAGACTCTAGAATCAGTCTTTGTCTGAACCATTGATGCGGTTTATTTTGGGAAGAGAGAAGTAGCTTTGTATTCCAGGTAGTGGATGGTTGATTGTGGCAAATTCTGTAGGTATGTCTGTATTTATTGTGATAACACTGATGCGGGACAGAACGGTAATTATCAAAACAAAGTTTCCTTTTCTTCTTTCCCTTTGCTACAGATGAGTGCATATTCACTGTCAGTCCAAATCCAAAAGCTAAAGTTTACCTGCAGACTCCCAACTGGCCTTACGGTCTGCCTCCTTATGTTTCCGTGTCCTGGTTCATCGTTGTGCCCAGCAGGCAAACTGCCCGCCTGGGGTTCTCCAAGGACCGCATGGGCATTGCCTGTGAGACGGGCCGTGCCTACGTCAACATAAAGGAGGAGATCCTGGGAGCGGAGGAGATCGTGCGTCGTGAGGACGAGCTCCTGCCCCAGCCCCGAAACATGCACCACAACTTCTGGGTGAACGTCTCCAACTGTAAACCTGTGGATAAGACACAGCTGACCTTGCAGTTCTGGGTGACTTTTGCTGACAAGCAGATAGGTGAGCCCTGTAAGGTTGTGATGGTTTGTTTTCTGCTTGTTTCCGTGCTTTTCCTTGGGGTAACGGTAATGGGTGGTGGGAAGTTGGATGTGGGTGGTGTGTGAGATTCCTACCTTTGAAAATGTCTCTGAAAATTCATGTCTTTGAAATGTCCCTCAAAAACTTCCAAGAGTTTCAGCTGGGTACTTCTAGGAGCTGGGGAGGAAGGAGGGGTTTTAATGTAGTATGGTTTTTTGGGGGGCGGGCGTTGTGTTTCTGGGTTTTCTTTTATTGGCACAAGAAATGGCAAGGATCAAGGTAGTAAGACTAGATTTCATAAAAAAAATTAATATAGCTTTTTTAATTGGAGATAACAGACAGAATGTGTAATAAGATCAAGTGATGTTTTTCCCTTCCAGGGTCACCGACCTAGTGAACAGCTTGGGATTTGATTATGCAAACTTATTCATCCAAGTAGTCCTCACTTCATATTAGCAGTTCAGTTAGTCTCAGTGTTCACATGAGCAAGAAATCCTCCGTAGGACAGGTCTGACCATTTAATGGAAATTGGGCCCTGACTGCCAACAGCAAATTCTGTATTCTTGTTCTCTTTCATCTCCCTGAAACATAAACATTTTTTTAAAAAAAAGATGAAGGGACATTTTTAGGGTAGGCTTTGCTTATGTAAATTTGCTTCACATTTGCAATTTCTAATTTTTTGATCTTTTTTTTTTCTTTTCTAAAAAATATAGACTTATTTTAGAACATGCAGCACTTTTCTTGGCTCATGCATGGACTTTCCTTATCAATTTTATGACTCCTAGAAAACCCCAGGTCAACACAACCTGTGTATTTCAGAGGAGAGCATGATTTTGAGGGGAAGCTATGGAAATGTCACTATTTCTTCTTTTGAGTCCTTCTCTGTTCCTTTCTGTGCTTTCATCTCTTCCTTGCCTATTCAGCCAGAAACGTGTGAGGTGCTGTGGGTAAGTTTAGCAGTGCATGAGCTGTATCAAAAACTCTTGGAGGTGGGTGGGTTGGTTGAGTTTTTTGGTCATGCTCCACTGCTAGCAGCAGGAGTTTGTTGTTGCTTGGCCTCCAGTCTCTTGGAAATGGCGTGTGGCAAGCATGGCTTCGGAACTCCTGCTCTGCTGGCAGCTGCTGTGCTTAGAAGCTTTTGAAGGGGTTCAGACCCAGACAGATTTTAGGAGGAAGCTGGATGTTCCTTCTTTTGCTCAGTGTCCTTGTCCCTTATCTGTTTGCAGACCTTGGAATCATACTTGCTGTGGTGGCCGGGGCTGTAGTTCTCACAGCGATTGGACTGACCGTGTTCTGTGTTAAGAAGAAGTAAGTTCATAATTCAGCATGTGTAACTTAGCAGTTCAGGAAGGCATTTTGGGAGAGCTGCTGGGCCCTCTGTTTTATGTGCTGATATCCTTTGAACCAGGGTCTAAAGCATGAGGAAGGCATGGTGGAAATGGCATGACCCTGGGAATACTTCTTTACTCTAAATTGACTAACATAAGAGCAGAGCAGCATTCCTGGAGTCACATTACTTCAACCTGCAGAGCACTGCTGACCCTGGTGTTAAGTGCAGGCTTTTGGATGTACTGTAAGTCAGGTGTTGGTTGGACCTCCTCAGCAGTCCCAGCAACATGAAATCCTAATGAATGTGGCTGTTGCGTGCATGACTCCACTCAAGTCTTTGTTCAAACAAGCTGTGAAGTGACGCAGATATACTCAGAGCTTTCATTCATCTGCACAGCCTCCAGCAACTTCTGGAGTTTGCACATCAAGTGGGAGCAATTTTCTGTGAGATGAGCCCTTGGGGAGAGAAGTGGGTTGTGCAAAGCTTACATGCATGGCATTACTCATATGAGCAGAGTCTGAAGTCATTGGTAGCCTGGGCTTTCTGACACAGGTGTGCTCAGTGCTGTCAAGGTGGTTGGGTCCTGAAGCTGTAAGAGCTGGAATGAATTTATGCAGTAGGGTGACTAGTGCAGTTAGGAGCACATTTTCCTGCCACACAGGAAAGATTTTACAAATACAGGCTTAAAAGTCTTCAGTTCAGCCTTTGTTCTTCCCAATTTAGGAGCAGTCACTCAGGAAAGCATAATTAAGAAAAATTCGTTTGACTTTCATTTTGACCCACTGCCTTATCTTCAGTAACACAACCTTGTTTTTGTGGGGATCTAATGGTCTCTGGATCTTACTAATGCCAGGGGTTGTTGTGGGACTTGGTACAGTGCACAGCCAGGACCCCAGTGCTTGGGAGACCATTGGAGTTAATCTTGCAAACTTCAGGGTCAGCAGAGCAGCAGTGGGTAACCAAAGAGTGTGAAGTTGTTTTCTGCTCTGTTAAAAAAGAATGTCTAGTCTCAAGAGTTATTTCTCCCAAAATTGCAAGTAAAGCCTTTAATCCAGGTAGGCTGCCTGACACTGTGTGATTGGGATGAGTGAACAGAAGCTGTTTGTTAGTGAGTTCTAGCATACCAGACGTGTTGTTTTTGACCTGTTAACAATTTCACCTCTGTAACAGGAAGAAGAAAACGCAGAATCCCATGGTGGGTGTGTACAATACTAACGTGAATACCCAGATACCTGGGAAAAAAGGCTTATTCAGAAAAGGGAGGCAGAACAATGAGTCTCATGTCTATGCAGTCATTGATGATGCTGTGGTCTATGGACACTTGCTGAAGGAGTCCAATGGCTCAGTTGCTCCAGAAGTCGATGTGTACCGGCCTTTTGATGGACCCATGGGTAGCTTGCCACCTTCTCCACCTCCATTCTCCTTTAGGAAAGACATTAAACACTCTTCTAACACCGAGGAGGAACCTCTGCCCCTGACGGACACAGACCAAGACACTTACACATTTGCTCATCAGAAATCAGGGCAGTCAGAGGACAAAGGAGATGCAAATAAAAAGGATGAGGGAGATACCAGTGTGCCCTTGCTGGAAAATAAGGAACAGGATGGTTTAGCAGAGTAATTTTATGCCAGGTATAGCAGTTCCCTGTGGAAACACAGGTGTAAGGACAGTGGCCTAGGAGAAAAACATGCTGAAGAGGAGTGTTATTTTTAAATATGTTTTTGTTGTTTTGTTTCCTGTGTGTGTTTTCAGTTGTTTTTTGTCCTTTTTTTTAAACTTCAGCTGTTGATAGCTTTCAGTTTTAAAGTGAACACATAGCAAACTCAACACCAGTCAGGACTCTCCAGAACTGGTTGTGAAACAAGTGCCAAAGGTGTGCTTCTGCTTTTTACTATAAGAGCATCAGGAAAGTTAATTCCTAACCATCAGCTTAAAACTGGCCAAAGATAGGGGGGAGAGTGTCCTGTCCAGTATTTTCTCCTCTCACAAGCCATTATTTGTCTGAGTGTTGGTTGGTGACTCCTAGAAGATGCAGACTGCTTCACTGTCTCAAGGCAGCTCCAGGTTGCGCACGTCCAGGCAATCTGCTCATCCCTGACCAAAAGTGGGGACACCGTCCTTTCCATCACTTGCAGCTTGAAAATCCATCATATTTAGCATGCTAATGTCTATGCCAGTATAGTGAAGAACCATGTATGCTGACTGGAAGAGCTCTGTGCCTGTAAGTCAGTGTCATCACTTGAGCTTGGGCTCTTCTCCTTCAGAAGACAAGTTACGGGTTTTCTCTGATTTTTGACTGATGTTGTTATACTTGGATTGCACTGTGTGAGCTTACGCCAAAGACTATTTTATTTGCCCTTTGATGAAAACAGTTTCAAAAGTCTAAAGCAATTTGTGGTTCTGTTCTGGTGCCTGTGACATTCACATTTTACTAATACCTTGCACTTTTGGTTCAAGTGAGAGAAAGGATTCAATAAAGAAATAATGATGTGGTCATTCAGCTGTTTACTAGTACTTTTCACTTCACCTGTTACTAAGGTTTAAAATACAGGGTAAAGAAAATTGTTTACAGCAGTTGGTGTCTCTGAAATGCAAAGAATGAATCCATAAAAAAAGCCTAGATGTTTTAAATTTTTTTGTGTGTGTGTGTATCAGTCCGAATTTAACAACCATGTTATGATGGTGGGGACAGTTCTTGACTTCTGGCAGAACTTACACTAAAAGTTGTCTAGCTGCCCCTGAAAGGTATCTCTTTGAAATCAGGTCTCATTTTAGTTGCTGTAGTTAGCCTGCCCCTCAGTTTCTGTGCTTTTGACAACACGAGGGTCAGATTCTTGTGGGAATGAAGTTGCCTTTTATTTACAAACATCTGCCTTGTCCAGGTGTGCAGTGTACTGAGGGTGTTTGTAATTTTGTGTGCAGCACTAGATCAATGACCGGAGAATTTCTCTCCAAGTACCTTACCGTGACTGTTTCTGGCCTAGTGAGACACAGAGGTGGCATGAAACTTTTAGACAAGTGTTGCATGCAATGATGCTAAACATATAATAGTATTTAAAATTAAAATGCCTTTATTAGAAACCTTACTGTTTGCATTAAGTAAAAATGTGGATTTCTTCCTGTGTTAACCATGCTGGCATTGCTAATTGACTATTTAGTCAAGTGTGTGTATTTAACAGTGTGTTAATACTGCTTGAACCACCACACAATTCAGTATAAAGTCATACCTGACACAGTGTTCTGTAGCATATATCAAAACACGTGCCAGTTAAAAGTGCCTTTAATTGTTTCAGGTATCTTCCTCCTCATTTTTATCACTTTCAATACAGAAATTTATATTCCTAGATCTCTGGCTACTCACTGGGATCACATATTTCACAGTGTACTGGATCATTTTGATGTAATTTGACAACTTAAAAAGATTTCTGCAATTCTGGCATCAGTTTTTCTCAGGTAACTGAATTGCCAAAAACGTTTTTTATCAGAGTAGTCCAGTTGTGCACTTGTCTGGTCAATGTTCCTCACTTCTGTTTTACTGAATAGTCTGTAAAAGAAATTCAAGGCTTTCTCATCCCTCTTGCTCAACTTCCGCTGTTCCTTAGATGAAATTTTTACTTCATGTCCCTTGTAACCAAAGTGAAGAAAACATAATGGAGGGTTGGGCTTTTGTTCACAACCTCTTGATCCTTGAGAATATGATTCTTGTTGACTGATACTTTTATGTGTTCTATTTTAACTCAGCTTTTCATGTGACAATGTAAACGTTAGTTTACAGATGTCCCCAGTCTAAGGTTGACCTTCAGTGTGCTTATTTGGTGTGTTTAAAGAAAGAGTTCAGGCACAGATTTCAGTTTGCTTTTCATTAAGAGAAAGTTGTGACTTTTTTTTTTAAGTAAATAAATTATAATGCTACTGCCAACTGGACTAACTAATGTATCTCCTTTGTGTGTGTGTGTGTGTGTGTGAACTCAGGCTGAAGTATTTTGATTTGAGTATTTTGTCTGCCTTTTGGTAGCTATGCCATCACCCTGGACAATAGGAAGAGGTTTCTAGGGAACCTGGTTTCCTGGGATAATAAACTGCTCTCAGTGCATGTCCTTACTCTTATGTAGCTGGTGATATGCTGTTAATGACTGGTTTTAAAGGCATGTGTTCAGATCAGTGGGGAGAAGGGCTGTAAAATATTTGTAGATTTCATATAAAAATAAACAGTTCAGCAGCTTCTCAGCAGGATCCAGATGTTTGTAATTTATTCATGCCCAACTGACACATACAATTGAATTCAAAATTAATTTCTTTTCAGGAATAATAGCACATTTTATGAACAGTCCTTCAGCCCAGCAGTGACCCTTATGGAAATGTGTGAAGCCCATTTTGTTCTAAATATAAGCTCATGGAATCAGTACATAATGATTGCTCTTTTGGGTTTGTTTATTTATTTATTTGGTTTTGTTTGTTTATTTTGGGGCAAGTTTAATGTACATAGAAAATGATGTTTGAAATCCTTACTACTGAGGATCCCTGTAATTGCCGGGGATGGATGCTAGGCTTAATAAATGAGGTCTCCTCTTGGAAGGCTTGGGAAATGTGGCAAGGACCGTCTAGTCCCTAGGCCTTCTCCAAAACTGCCACTTAATACAAATGTAGATGCAAGCGCTTATAATTTGTATTTTTACTGCAATTGTGCCATCCTGGAGTAATTCCCTGACAGTGACCTTTATCTAAAAATGAAAATTTCTGAGTCTAATTAACTGTTAATTTAAAGGTGAGTGTTCATAGGAGGGCGGTAGTTGCAGAACTCCTGTCCCAAATGTAATTTGCTTTTGAAGAGCAAAGAGAAGTTTAGGGTTGTCTAAACCATCAAAGCTGAAAAGCAAAGCTCTGTTGCCCAAACCATCAAAGCTGAAAAGATACCTCTTGCTTCTTGGGCTTGAATTTGTAAGGTTTGGACAATCTTGAGCTATCAAAATATTCAGAAATTGTTTTATTTTTAAGCATGTTTCTGAATAGTCAAATTTCCAGATAGATTAAAAGCCAAGTCACTATTTTGTTGCATTACAGCAAAATTTGTAGAGCACCAGTAGGAAATGAGAAAGTAGTTTTTATTGTCAACACCAGACTAACAGCGAGACTTCAACTCCTTGACCCTAGGTGGGGGAATAATCATGTTACTCTGAAGAAACCACGCTGGGATACCTGTGAGTGTGACAGAGAAAACATTGAAATCTGTGAATGTTTTGGGGGGAGGAAGGAGAAAGCAAAATACCAAATATCACTCATCCATGTGCACATCTTCACCAGACAGCATGTAACTGCAGACTGTGATACACAAAAAAGTGGGAGCAAATCTGCCTCCCCAAAACCTTTGAAGCTGGAAACAAAAACACAAGCAAACAAAACCCCCAAACCAACCAAAAAGAAACCCCCAAAAAACAACAACAAAAAAACCCCAAAACAAAAATCCCAAACAACAACAACAACAGCAAAAAGTGGAGGATATATTTCTTGAGTATAAACAGCTTTCTACATCCAACTTAGTGATCTTCTTTAAAACTGAGGAATTGTGGCGTGGAGAACTAATCCACGAGGAGGAAGGAACAGTCCTTTTACAAGGACTTTGCAACAACATGGCAGAAGTTTCTTCGACATAAATGAAGCATGGCAAATTGTTCCAATTAGCCACACTTAACACATAAAGGTGGTTTTTGTGGTTTGGGCTGTATCCATTTCTTGTCTTAAAGAATTGCTACACTTCCACACAAACAAACCGGGCTTTATGCTTCTGGGCACGATGAATCTTCAAAGACCCAAGGAACTGCTTTGTTCCTTGCTCCATTTGTGAGTGCATTTTGTATGTAGATATGTGCATTTATCCTGGTACAACTGCTGCAATCACTCAGGGCTGTAGAAAGACTGCCATGATGCATCCTGTCAAAGATACTTCAACAGAGCAGCACTCGCTCGCCACACAGCACTTTTTTTAGATGAGGCTAGAAAAAATGACCTCACTTTCTGAAAAGTGCTTTCTCAGAAGAAAATGAGAGAAAATGTTTTGGCAGTATCCTGTCATCTTTGCAACAGAGCTATTTTATTTTTTTCCAACTGGAGACTATTTGATTTGAGAAAGTATTATTTAGAACTAACTAAATGTTTCATGTAAAGTATGTGCTTCCCTTTTTTAATTTATTAATTTTTTTTGAAAATGACATTAAGTTTTTTTATTTCAAATTGCATGCATTTAATACTTAGTTTCCTTTAATATTTAATTTCTTAAACTAATTTTGTTAATTTATTTAAAATTTTATTTTTATTTCAGTTGTTGGTTGCCATTTCTTTTGGAGGCTGCGTCCTTTGGAGGGTTGGTTTGGATAAATATGGAGAGAGGTGAGGGGGCACTTCCCTTTTACCTCCTTAAATGGAGACAGGCTTGGGTGTTCCTCTTCCTCAGGAACCCTGGGAATGGTTTTGCCTGAAGGTCATATAACCTTTGCCACTTGCCATGATGCGAAAAATATCCCATATGGGTCGTTACCTTAAGGGCCAAAAATGACAGACAGAGCCCATATGGACACCTCCATTTATACATGAGATTAATGGTGGAAAAGCAGCTGCTAATTACATGTGTAAATTTAGTTTCCTACACAGAAGAACCGGTCCTTAAATGAGATTTACCACTTGGTCTCAGGAGTATGAGCTGCAGGCTCTTAATCCAAATTGTTTTAGCATCTGCTTCAAATTCATCATCGCAAATGCTTTTTATTTAAAAGGTGGTGTGTGGTTTTTTTAAAATAAAGGAGAAGCAAACCAGTGATGTGTTTTTCCTCTCAGAATGCAACTTTTATTTAATTGCTGGCTTCTGGAAAAAGTCACCCAGGAACAAATGCTTGTTTGTAATCTGTTGTTGTTGTAATATGTGTTGTAAAGGTGTTGTTTTATGGTTTTAAAGGTGTTGTAATACGGGGTTAACTACAAAGGGAAAAAAAATACTATTGCTCTATAGCTTAAGCTGATAAGTAGACTTTTGCTCATACTAAATTCTGCATGTGCTCTGTGGGCCATGACAGCCTGAAGCTTTCAACTTTGAAGACCTGGACATCCACTGGCAGCTTCTCCTGAGGCAGAAACTATCAGAGTTAGGCTACTCGGGAAAACGCCCCTGCTCCTGATATCCTCAGAAATGAGGGCTTTAAAGAAAAATGCAGTGATAAATGTTTTTGTACAAGAATTATCGTTCTAGTAAGATGCTAGCTGAACTGCTTGAATCCTTTTAGATTTCATATTTGCATAGTAAATTGACTGTTCTACTTTCTGCCAAATCAAACCTGTTTAGATACTTGTTAATTCCTTTCACAGCTGAATGCTTTACCCCTTCAAAAGCTTATAAACAGTTAATAAGTTTTCCCATAGTTTCCTTAAGTTAATGAGAGTTTATTTAACAAGAGGCAAACCCTAAAAAGTAACCAAAGGCCTAATAAAATATTCTAGTATGATTGTTTGGTGAACATATAGGTTAATCTTTTAGAGCAATAAAAAAAAAACCACCCCAACACCACCACCCCACCNGCGATTAGATCTTCCTCTCTAATTTCTCTTTGGGTTGTTAAAGAGCAAATTTCTAAGTATTTTAAACCAGCCCAGCAAGGCATATGGGTTCAACATGTGTCTAATATCTCAGAAGACAATATTTTTGCTTGATAGTCAAATATCTTAGGAAAATGGGCAATTAACTGTATATCTATGTATTCTGGTATTTTGTACATTTGGCTGGTCAGTTCTGCAGGTCAAACTCTTTCATGTTCTCCTTAGGTTTTAATGGCCACTCATCTGGGTTAAAGGACAAGGCACAACTTCATCTGAAAGGATGAATTTCTGTAAGAGTGCTTCCCAATACAGCTTGTGAGGAATCTGTGCCTAGGTTATGGCTGGGAAAGTAGCACTTCTGGACCCAAGAAAACTCAGGCTCCAGAGGTTGAACCATGCATCAATGAATCTTCTCCAAACACCTCTGAAAGATGGATTTTTGTCATCAGTCTCCTTTCTTTTCTTACTGTTGTATTTCCATGTCATCTGCCTTTCTCCCCACGCTCCCAATCAACAAATTTCAAGACAGTGGTCTTTTTTTTGTCATGTTCTCTCAGCATTGGTGTGAAATACTTACAAACCTCTGTCTACAATATATTTCTTACTCTAGCCTCACCTGAACCTGTCTGGAATACAGTAAAGCTGCTGTGTGAAGTTTTCTACCACAAGGTCCTCAGGTTTCTCCACAGAGCAGCCACAAAGCTGCTTCAGCACTGCATGAAGTGGCAGTACTCGAAGTAGTTGACATCTCAAGTAGCTGGAGAGGTACTTGGGAAAGCATTAATATATGTAGGAAAAACTCAAATTAGTCTGGAAAGTACTGCTTCTCTTGACATGAATGACCTCTTGTGTAAGTAACACCTAATTATACACCAAATTAGGTGGAAGGGTGCAGAACAATAACCCAGGTCCATGAATGGTGCAATGAATCATATCTCTACCAGTGACCTTTTTCCAAGATGCTTTACAAAATCTGTACTTGCTTCACTAACAGTGACTGTAGTAAAAACATCTCCACCAATTCCACACTGTCCTTTGGGTGATGCAATAGTCACGACTTGGTGGCTTTCTGTCCCTCAGGAGCAAAACAAAGGAGAGACATTCTGCCTGCCACCTGGAAGGAGAAAGAGATGATGAGAACAATGCATCCCTTCACTCTTGAAGGCTCAGATATCAATTTTAATTTTAATCATTAAGCTGAAACTCAGTGCTTGTTCTGAGGTTAGAGATTTTTCCTTTATGTTTCCTTTTGTCACGCACATTTATCCAGGTAGGCTCTCACACACTTTGTTCTATAATACATCAGAGCAGAAAGCCAAACCCCCAAGTGACCTTAAACCAGTCAAATTTTAGAAAACACTCCATAAATTACACCAGTAATAAACAGGGTTAAACAACTGGTTCCTGTGCTTGTTCTGAGGTTAGAGATTTTTCCTTTATGTTTCCTTTTGGGCTGATTCCACCTCATTCTGGTATATCTTATTTTCCTGATTTTAAGGTCCACAGCTTTACAGCCATAATGTCTCTTGCTTTTTTAACACACAAACTTAATGCAACTTCAAGTCCCTGTGTCTGGAACGATCAACTTTGATTCCCAAGGAGTGTGTATTCAGGGCATTGGAAAAGGCCAAGGAGAGCAGGAATGGAGTAGTGTTGTTTGCCCTACAGGAAAGGTGAGAAGAAGGTGACCACAAGGTAATATCTCACTACTGAACTCTGCCTCACTTGATGCAACCAGTTCCTGAGACTCAAGACCAAGATTTTCTAGGGACCGCCAGGGTCATCCCAGCTCCCTCATTGGCACATGAATCAAAGGCTGAATATTTGCTTTGCTCGCTGCAGCGTGGCCTTCAGGGCTGTCTGTGCTCCTTTTTAAATGGACGTTTATCACCTGACCAAAGTCATGAGGTGGTTTTATATCTGGCTGTGAACACTACCCACGTCTGTAGTTTCAGCAGGCTTAAAAACAGGCTACTCATATAGGCTAGTAAATAATTCCTGTGAATCTTTAAAAGAAGGCAAAGTTAACGACGATTTCTGGCTGTTTTCAAGCTCTCCATATTTTACCTGTAAGGTATGTTTTACCCTAGTACTATGCTTTCAGGAGTATTTACCTTTCTCCAGCAATACACTGCAACTACTTGCTGTGTTTGCATTCTTTTTTGGTGCACACATTTTAATTTGGGAACAAACCCCAGTAATTGTTGTGCTTCTTTTTTGAAAGCAAGTTCAGTTTCCAAGCTGGATATAAAACTTGTCAGTCACTCACTGTAGGTACACAGCACCCCACCCACACAGCTCCTTCCAAGTCCTCACTCTTCAATGGAACCAGTTGTTTAACCCTGTTTATAATCAGTGCAATTCCTGGAGTGTTTCCTAAGATTTGACTGGTTTAAGGTCACTTGGGGGTTTGGCTTTCTGCTCTGATGTATTATAGAATGAAGTATGACAGCCTACCTGGATAAATGTGTGGCAGCACCTCTGTGTTGGTGCTCAGGCAGGTGGGACCTGTAGAATTGCCCATCTCCTGGGGTTTGGATCCCCCATGTCAGCATGGTTTGACAGTCAGGGGCTTTGGATCAAAACCTTCCCAGTGACAGAGCAATGTCCACATTGCACGTGAATCCAGATGAAATTCTAGCTGCCCTGGGACTGTCCTGCTCTAACAGTAAAGCAAATCTTTCACTGTGGTTAATCGGATTCACATCTTCATCTATGCACTCGTGAATTGTGTATTTGGATTGAACATTTAATATTAAAATATATATATATATTTCATTTGCTCTTTGGTGACTTAGTGGAGTTTGTTTCCAGTTTCCTTCTGGTTGAATAACTAAATGAAGTTTCAGCTCTTGTCTGCTGATCACACTTGGCAGAGCAGCAAGACCTAGTTAGTATCTAGAGCTCTGGCAGCACTACAGTGTAGAAATCACATCCCACAAGGGATTATTTTATTGGCTTTCTTGCTAGCCTTCTGTAGGAAGGCTTTTACATGACAGCTTGTCCATCAGGTGTCTGAGGTCAGCTGTCTGCTCCTGAAATGCCTATTTTTCTCCTGCGACTGTAGAAGAGGAATAAGTTATGTTGGTAGGATCCCTTGCTCAGTGGCTGTGTTTGCACAGAAGTTGATAGGGAGCTCTGGAGATCACCAGATTACACCTCCTGCTCAGAGCAAGGTCCCATTGGCCAGGACCACATGTCCAGTCAGGTTTTGAGTATCTCCAAGGGTCTCGCAGCAACCCGTGCCAGGGTCTGACTACCCTCACAGAGAAAAAGGATTCTTTTCTCCTTGAGCAGAATTTCTTGTATTTCAGTTTGTGCCCATGGCTTTGTCTTCACTACCCTCCCCCATCAGGCATTTAAGATGAGATGCCCTGAGCTTTCTGTTCTGCAGGCTGGGCAGGCTCAGCTCTTGCTCTCTCCTCACACAGCAGCTCCCCAAATCCCTTCTACTTCCCTGCACTCACTTCACTAGGTCCATGTCCCTTCTGTACGGGGGAGCCCAAAACTAGACCTGGCACTCCAGATGTGGCCTCACTGGTCCTGAGAAACATAGAAACAGGGTAAACTATTGAATGTCTGAGACCTCACTTTTGGGATCCTTGTTAATGGGCATGATAGAAATAGAAGTTACTGACACTGCAGTGGGAAACCAAGCTGTCCATGGGGCACTTCTGCAAAGCAGTGGGGGTTGTAGGTTTTATTTCCCCTCCTGCATTTTCTTTTACAAGCTGCAGTGCTTCCCAAACAGTTTTCTAAACACAGCTTCTTGAGACATGTTCTCCATTGCCAGGATGGCAAACAGCTCAGGTGTTGTGTTCTCTGCCTCAGGTTCAGGGCCAGCTTTCTAAAAGGGCTGAGGTGAGAGCAGCTATGTTCTGTGATCAGCAGCTGGCCTCACCTCTTGGCAGCACAGCATCTTGGGTTTATCTTTCCTTCCTGGAGGGATGCTGCAGGCACTGGGGTGTCTTGTGGCTGCTGCCAGCTTGGATGGCCCCAGGCTCCAGCACAGCAGGACAGGGGACTCACAGGGAGGTGATGCAGACACTGACCTGTCTGCACAGCACAGGACAGAGTGGAGAGGCTGCTGCATGTGAACCTAAAATGGTTGTGATTTGTTTTCAGCTGTATTTTGAACAGTCTCCAACTGCTACCTTTGGACTCCCTCTGGGTGCTTCTACATATAAAAGCAATAAACCATGTTTTGTTTTGTTTTGTTTTGTTTCGTACACCATAGCCTGATATCCTACCGTCTATCCCCAAGGAGTTTATTTTTATGCTCTCCATTAGTTTAGTCACCCCCCACCTCCCCCCCAAGCAGGATTATATTTATGCTCCCAGGGGTGTTTTGGTTTAGCCTTGTTTACTGAGTCACAGATCTGTGCTTCTTCTGTCTATGGTGGCTTCTGAGATGGAGAAATGTGACTTTAATTTGGCTTTTTATTTTATTTGTAAAAGGAGAGACTGACAGTGGGGTTCAGTGCTTACACAGGAGCAGGAGCAAACAGTAAAGCCGATATGAATCACAAGACTCAGTGGTTCAGGGGCAGAGCAGGTCCTTCCCTTTTGAGGTTCATTCTACCAATGGTCTCATTCTGCAGCCACAGAGGTGGGAAGTGTGTTCCCTCTGTGTCAGGCAGGAGCAGAGGTGCTGAGGGACTGTTCCTTGCAAAGGATGACAGGGAGAGGGTGCACCTGATGTGGAGAGAACCTCCGGTCTGAGCAGCACCCAGGCTGGTGGACATGCACGGGGAGCAGAGGCGTGAGGTTGGGTTTCGTGTCAGGACTACCAACTACCAAGTCCCACAGAAGTATTCAAGGCCCAAACCAAGCTTTTGGCTCACAACTCCCGAATTCTTACCCACTTTTGCTCAGCCCTTCCACGGACTGAAGCCAAAAGCATCCTGGCTGCTGAGGTGTGTGAATACTGAGCTCTTCTAGCCCTTGTGCTGAGAGTGACTTCGGAAAGGCAGTACCTATTTTATGGTTAACTATTTCACTCTGAACCATTTGTTCCTTCCCTGGACCTTCAGGCAAAGACCTGGACCAGGTCCTGAACTTCTGGACCAGGGTGAATTGGGGTGGGGGCCATCAGTGGGGTGGGGTAGTGCAGCTCTGTTGAAGTCAGGTGTGGATGATGTAGTACTGAGGGAAATCCTTCTGTGGGCTCGTCCTGTAAATGTTATTCTTTTGTTTATATAAATATATGTACATTTTATGTTTCATCTTTCCTCTGCTCTGTTACAGAGCCACAAGCAGCTGAGCAGTGCCACCAGAGGAACAAGGTCTTACACAACATCCTCTATTTTTAATAACGTGTGGTTCATTAGGGACTGCAGGCATCACAATACATTGGTTCAGACATGATCACTTCCACATTTCCTTTTCCTCGGGGAAGGGCTGAGGTTTCTTTCCATTAGTCTGCGTGCCTTTGGTTGAGACCACACTTTGTGGACAGCAGATGTTCTACTCTGCCTGGAGTGCCAAAGGATTTAATGGAAGATCAAAAAAGTGATGCTTGTTCTAGCCCCCAGCAGATGGACCACATGTGCTCAGGATAGTTTCTCTATGGAGGCAGGCAGTGGCTGTCCCCCCTTCAATCCCTCCATCCTGGCATTCCCTGTGACCACAAAACACAGGGTTGGACACAAAAAACAACATTGCTGTGGTAAACAAGAATGAGGAATCTTCTAGAAGTTCCTTCTCTTTGGCTTTTCAAAGAAAATTTGTAGTTCATAATGTACAGTAAGAAGAAAATTGTTAGAATAATAGTAAACTTATACATGTAGCACAGAAACTACAAGGTCAGTTTTGCCATCCTGGATCCAACAAGTACAGCAACGGCAAAGCCACCCTTCCTTGTGCTCCTCCCAGCTTCAGAAGAGCAAAACATCTATGAGGGAATGGAGCTGGTGGGAGTTTAGCTTTGTGAAAATAGAGAGCAAGAGAGATACGAGAAAGAAGTCTGCTGAGAGCAACTTTTTATTTTTTAGATTTGACAGATTGATTCCTTCATGTCCTCTCTGGGAATATCCTTTGGCATCCATCTGCATGGCTGTTTTTCAGATTCACACTCCATACAAAGATGGTCCAGCTCCAGCACCCACAACTTCCCTGACACTCAGCATTGCCAGGGCCCATAGCTTTCACACTGCTCCTCTTTCATTTCTGGGCTCCCATAAAAGCCCTCTGTTTATTTCTCTGACCACACATTTGTGTTTTAAGACCTTGTGGTTTATGACCAGCCAGGATTAAAGCCAGCAGCTCTTCCAGCATTGCTGCTTGCCTTCACGTGTATCTCAAAGCATGGAGGGGACATCTGCCAAAGGAACTAGAGGATTTATGTTGAGACAAGCTGGCTTGTAGGGTGTAGCCGTGACCTACAGCAAAGAGTCTTGGAAAACATCAGGAGCAGGGTCCAAAGTAAAGCTCAGTGAAGAGCTGTGCAAATGAGACCTAATTTCACGTGCAGTCCTGCAGCAGTTGAAACTTCACAGACTGATGGGAGGCATTGTCTTCTACATGGATGGTCTTCTCTCCTACATGGGATGCTGGGGAGGAGAAAGAGGGAGAACTCATCCCCACCTCAGTGGGTGAAGGAGAGGGACTCTTGGTGCTACTGCAGTTCTGCTCCTTGAGGAGGAGGTGCGAGGCAGTCTGAGAAGGACTTGGCTCTACCTCAGGTGGACCTGAGGTACCACCTCCCCCAGCATCACCACTGATGCCAAACAGGGCTGAGGGAGGGACCTTCCTTCTGGGTTAGCTTGTATTTCAGAATGAAATTTCCCAGCAGCAAGGGAGGGGAGGAAGGAAATCTTATTTTCCTATGAAAGGATTCCCTGCCTGTATCCTGTGTGACAGGGATGATAACGGGGCAGGAGGGGAGAATCCTATAAAGTGTATTACAGGGTGGGAGGCACTCACTTTCTGCTTTTCCCCTCTGCCTTTGTTATCTCCAGCCTTCAGACGTATCCCTGGAGCTGGTCTGAAGAGAAAGACAAGGAGAAGACAGCACTCCAGTCACATTGACACAACTCCATTCCTTCAGCAAGCTATAGAGATATTTTTATTTTATAGTCATTTGAACAGCGGAGAGTTTGGGAATAGTGACAATCTCAGAAGCGTGCACTCTGCATTTGTGGGTGTGTGTGTTTCCAGCTGGGCTTGGAGTTGATGTCTTGGAAGACCTACCACCATGCTGCTTTTAAACAAAGCAGCAAATTGGAATACCTGTCCCATGGGCAGGATCCTCTCGTGACACCTCCAACCTGGAAGTGCCGGGGGTGTGACCCAAACTAGAGGGGTTATTTCCAAGCACTGGACTGCAAAGAACCACTGGTACCTTTTAGCCAACAGCCAGCAAAGCTCTGTTAAGCTGCCAGGGTGACCTGCACTTCTTTCCCACCATTGCTGTTTATTTAATTTATTTTTTTTTCACTTTAAACCTTTTCTCAGTAAAAAATCACTGAGGTCAGACCTCCAGCTGGGCATGACTATACTGGCACAGACAGTGGTCAGCAGATTTATGTTTGCCAAGAACCAGCAAAGACTGGACTAGTTCATCTGGACTCCCATCATATAAACAGGTCAGGTCATTCCTAAAGCTGCTGGAGTGAGTTGTCCTGGGGCTTGTTTTCAATATATAGTTATTTTTATATACTAACTCCCTAAGAATATTACATTTATGTTATTTATGTAGTACACACATCTTCTATTTCTAGTAGTATTGTTGACTAACGATGCTCCAAGTCTTCACTGCTTTTCCTTTGATACTGAAGCACAAATAAAGCTTCTGATGGGATTTTTTTTTCAAAGGATCTGGCAGTGGGTCTTGGTCTCCCAGTGAAGTCAGTGAAACTGGCTTCTGGCTGGTGAGAAAAGGACCAAACATGCCTGTAACTTGCTAATTCATTCATACACGTAATTTGACTAGTTGGACAACCCTTTGAGCAGCTGGTAACCTGCCAAATAAGCCCAACTGCATCTCTCAATGCAAAGTAGGAGTAGCTCCATCTGCCTGTTGAGACAGGACCTTGATCCTCACAAGGCTGAATTGGGACACTGTGAGGAACATGGAACTCTGACAAATTGCTGCCAGGCCTTATGGGGAAGCAAAACAAGAGAAGAAAGAAATTGCCTGTGCTGGTGTTCCAAGAAAGCTCAGTAAAATGGGAAAGGACACTGCAGAGTGACAGCCCTGGGCAGCCGAGGCAGCTGTATGCCAGGCTGGACTACTGCACTGGTTCTTTGCTGGAAAAACTGAGCTGTCCTAATAAATTCCCTGTGTAAAAAAATATATATCTATAAACCGTGCCTTAGGAAGAGCAGTGCAGCTGCGAACAGGGCTGGATGTGGCCAAAGGAAATGCTCTAGAGCTCTCTAACCCGACAGCGAGCCGCGGCGACTCTCTCTGCAAAGGGTGACTCTACTGAACTGTGTGTGCGGGTGTGCGGGTATACATGGAGGCGTACACACAACCACAGCCTCATCATGTACACGGACACACAACCACAGCCTCATCATCCTGCTGCCCAGGGTGGAGATCCAGGCTGGGGTGGGCAGGGGGAGGCCCCACCGCTACACGATCATGAACTGGCAGACGTAGGGCAGCTGCTCCCGGCACCTCTTGTCGAACCACTTGCCAATGGCGGTCCCTGACAAAGCTGCACAGTTTTCCAGCTTGCCACCGTCGGGCTGGGTGGTGATTTCAGTCTCCCAGTTCTTGTAGCGGATGGGGGTGCCCGTCATGTCGACCCACTTGCCCTCCGTGGCCATGTCGTTGAGGCCCAGCCAGATCTCGGCCTCGGAGCCGATGCTCTTGCGCATGTAATCGTAGAGGGCGTCGTTCTCCTCCCCGTTCTGGGGCGTGCTGAGCGTGCCGCCCTGAGAGATGCAGCTCTCGCTGGCCTCGTGGTACGTCTTGGTCTCCGAAAATGCCAGAAAGCATTTGAGGTGAATTTTGGTGCCTTTCAGGCAAACTGAGAGGTTACCACATGAACAGGATAAAAAGACAGAAAGAGAATTTGGTTTTAAAATGGTGCCCAGGAAGAGGCAGCAGCAGCAAACCCAGCAGCCAAGCTACAAACTTAATTTCTTAGGCTGCACAGTGACCCTTGGCAGCATGGGATTCCAAGGGCCCCTCTCTTTCCTATGCAGGGTGGGACACAGCCACGGGGACGTGCCCTTCCCCTCCGCAAATCATTGGGTGAAATGGATTTTCGGGGTGCCCCTGCCACTCCTCTGGGCTCTGCGGCTGCTGGAGCAGAGGCATAACATGGTGCTCCTGCCCCTTCCTCTGGCCTCATTCTTCCCCAGCCAATGCTACTCTTTCTCTGATGAATTTGTTAGAAATATGGTTTGTCGTGGGCACTGCCGAGTCTTGGAGTGTTTTGGGAAAAAGCCTGCACGCCAATTAAATCATCTTAATTATGCAAGATGAAAAAAAAAGTCTTTTTTAATAAGCTTTGATCAGAAGCGTTGCGGTTGCATAGCTTGAGGTCTTCAGAGGAAATTTCTACTTGCTTCTGATTTTAGTGTTAAGGATATCAATTCATTTTGTTTTTCTTTAAGCTCTGAACCTTAAGAGTGTGAGGTACTGTAGCCAAACAATACCTAATCAGAGCCACACATTAATATCCAAACCAATTACTTCTCAATGAATGTGAGCTTGGAACTAAAGCCTTAATTTTTCTTGTGTTCCTTTTCTTTTAAGGAGAAAATTCTCCTTAATTTGCATTTTCATCTCATTTCTGCTTCATGTTTTGCAAATCCTACTCCTACTGATGTCGGTGGAGTTTGCACAGAATAACTGTGGAACATGTCTGGAAGATGGACATTTTGGGACTGTCCTCTGTGTATGTTTAATGAAGCAGGACTGACTTGCAGTGCAGTTCCCTGGGCAATACTATGGCATGTATAAGAGACCAGGTTGCCATTTCACTGGGGCTCAGACAAAAGAGTAAACTGTGTTTGGTTAAAGCACAGACTAATCCAAATCCCATCCCTCCACCTCATAAAGGAAAAAGAACATCTGGCTTAGCACCATAGGAATATCCAAATGGGAAGCACATAAAGGGGGGGGGGGGGNGGGGCACACTGCACAGCTCCTGTCATTAACTGCCCAAGGAGGTTCACCAGCCCAGAGGAATTGCAGAGACCCACAACCTGCTTTGATCCCCTAACCTCTCTCCTCGTGGTGGGCTTGTTGCTGTGGGGTGATTGAGCATCAGTCATCAATTGCAGCTGCTTTATGAGCAGCTCCTCTCTCAAAAGTAAAAGTTGTGTTCTTCAGCAAGCCCTTTACCTGTCTGGAGTGCTTGCTTTTCCTTCAGTAGAGCTACCTCCTGAGAGATGTTGTCAATCATGGCCTTCAGGTCTTCAATCATTTTGAGGCTCACACCATCTGTTGGAGAAATCAAAGAAAGAGCACAAATATTGGTTACAGCCCAGGGGAGGCAACCAAATCTGTTCCTATCATCAAAACTGCATGTTTCTTTGCCCTCAGAGAAGGATAAACAAAAGGAATCCATCAGCACCTGAGTCCCCTTTCACATTGATCAGTGTGAGTGTTTGCTTGCCAGCCTGGTTCCACTATCAATAACAACTTCAGGTTCAGGTTTTGGGGCCATGCACCCCATGCATCTTCCAGCTGCAGGAGTCACCCTCTGAATTGCCACAGCAGCGCTGGGGAGGAGGTCACATGCATGACCATTGCAAGGTGCAGGCTTGTCTCTGGCATCCCTGTGTAGAGCAGTCATGTGGGGTGGTGCTGCATTGGGGTAGAGCTCCCAAAATGCAGGAGGACACCATCTGATGCTGCCCTACCTGAACAGAAGTCCTGAAACACACAAATGTTTTCTGGGAAACTTGAAGCTAATGATGAACAGGATTTTTTTTTTTTCCAACTCCTCAAAAACATGCTCTCTCTCTCTCTCTCTCTATTCACAGCACACCCTCCTGGCTTCCCTTAAACACCCTAACACATGATGTCCTCTGTATGCACTCCTGGCTACACCCACCTCTTGTCTGCTGTCATTGGTGGGTTGGTAGGAAAGCATTTTGCTCACCAGGCTGATGCTCAGGAGGAAGGGGCTAGAGGGGTTGCAGATCCTACCTCCATTAGATCTGCCTCTGCACCACCAGCCAACAGCCACCAGCCTCTGCACCAACCACACCATCCTTTGGACCATCACAGATGCCTCTGCCTCAGCTCTACCTTCATCACCCCCAGTGTAGGTACCAAAACACTGCCCAGAGCCACTCTCTTGCTCTGAGAAGACACCGCTTTGGCTGGGGAGCTGGCTCTTAAGGCCTACATCTTGCTAGATGTGTTGATTCTGCAAAGCTCCAACCAGTTGTAATCAGTACTTGGATTTTTCCTAGACAGGAGCAAAGGGACCTTGAAGGTGGTTGGAGATCGGTCATTGAGAGACTTGCATGCATCTAGTTGTTCTCATGTTGAAAGCATCTAGCAGTTCTTCTGGGGTGAAAGGAAAGGGGACAGTCTGCCCATGAATGCAGTAGGAGGCGCTTCCTTGAGGGCCAAGGAGCTGAGGCACTAAGGCAGGCAAAGTAGGGAAGCAGCTTGGATGCAGACCAAAACCACTGACCCAAGATTACATGGTGCCATGAATATGAAAAGGCAGACACATCAGGAGGAGAGCATTAAGCTGCTTTACTCATTGCTCAATTAGCTTTAATGGAGTCACTTAACACTGAGGCACTGTATATTGTTTTGCTGCCTTTGATGAAAACACTTTGTGGGAAACGGCTAATTAATTATGGGGTTTTTTTCCATGCAAGCCTGTCTTGCAGCAGAACAAATGTTCTAAGGTTTAAGTAACATCCAAAGGCCATGGCAGGAAGCTACCAATGAGTCTTGCTGGGGCAGTTCCTTATGGTGTTCCAACTGGGTTTCTTGGTGGGTTCCCACCTTGAGGGTCCCTGCCACGATAGGTGACATGTCTCCTTGATAACTACCTAAGAGCCCTGTCCCTTTTCAGTACCTCATTTCCAAATCCTGGGCCACGAGCTGTTCCTACAGGACTGGCTGACTCGCCCTTCAGCTATAAGGTGGGGACCATGGCTACATCAACAGACATTGTGTTGTCTATTCTACTGCCATGGATTTTGTCTCAGTGCTGTCATTTCCTCAAGGTTCACCTCCTAAAGCCTGGGATCAAGCCTGTTTACAGTCTGGGTTTTCTGTGATGGAAGTTGGCATATGGGATGCTGATGATCTCGTGGGAGCTGGAGTGGGTCCTTGTGCAGGACTGTGAGCAGCAGGATTAAGCCTGGGCAGAGGCAAAATCAAAAGGAGATTCACAGGATTGTGTGCCACAATAGTCTGTAGGTTTGAAAGCCTGGCCAGGAATGTATTTAAAGCTGCAAATGGGAAATCTCACCCATTCTAATTACATGCTGAACAACAAACAAATCCCTCTGTACTTAATTTTAATGTTTTAACTATTCCTGCATGAAATTTGGAGATATAGATATAGATATATATGGGTTGCTTAGATTTCCCTGGAGATCCAAACAGCTTTCTGTCCCCCAGAGGAATGAGCATTGCTCTGGTTCACAATGTCTGTCATCAAAGCTCGGTGGCCACCAGTATTTCTTCTGACACCAGGCATTTCCTCAAAGGTACCAAGTGGAACAGTCAGGTCCCATATTGCAGTCTGTCCCAGCATCAAAGGAAGAGACTGAACACACCCACACTGGATTTATAGCAGTGTAAATGTTCACAGGCATTTTCAGGGAAGAGCACCCAGACAAGAACACACGGAAATTTTGGGCAGCAGGTGGCACGAGGTGAGAAGCCCAAATTAGTCCCTATCCACTGAATTAAGCATCGAGACTGACTTCTGTCTCCAGTCACCTTAGAAATACACGTGAGAGCTATGTAAAGATGCTCCCCTCCATGATCCCAGCACCCCACCACAGCTGTAACCAAGGGGAGCCCTCCTGGGGCTGATGCCCACACCCCCAAGCCATGGAGTGTCAATGTTGCCCAGGCAGGGATGCCAGTAACTGCCTCCCTTGGGAATTCCTTTGGATGAGACCTCCAGAGCAGCCAGACAAGGGCAAATCCCACCTGTACCCCAAGACATTGGGGCTCAGAGAGAATTTGCTGAGCTACTGCATTTGGAACAATAACTGGGGAGTAATTTGAGGGGAAAAACACAGCAGCAGGCAAAGTGAATGTGCTGTCTCAGCATTTTCTAAATACTGTGGTTTGGCTTTTTCATGTTGAAATAGCATTTTTCATTCTGAAGCAGATCCAAACGTAAGCAATAATTAC
>VZDJ01000782.1:6535301-6568084 GCA_008694505.1 Cyanoderma ruficeps
AAAAAAGAAAAGAAAAGAAAAAGTTAAAAAAAACCCCAAAACAACAACATAAAAAGCTTGGCTTAAATCAGTGCTTTCTTTTCTAACATTTGTGATTTGGTTGCATAGATTAAAATAAAAAATAAATCCAGCCAAACACTCCAACCTTGCAGTGGCTTTGCCTTCCCTGACCCTCCCAGGCAAAATGCAGGGGTAGAACCAGGACAGAGGTACTGAATGCCTGGATGAGGATGAGATGGGGCTATCCTGCCATTGTTCAGAGCAGAAGTGGCTGAGCCCTGGCCCCTGTGGTGGCTGGCCAGGCAGGCTTGGATGTGGAGAGGGGCTGGAGGTGAAGAGGAGCTTCATAGGGGATTTTTAGTGCTTTTCTCCCTCTTTTCCTACCCCCTGGCACTGGTAAATATCTGAAAAATATTAACGCAGAAATACTGGAAATTTCCAGTAAAGGCAGGGCAGCTGACCTCCTATGGGGCCAGATAGGACTGATAAAAAAATGCCAAGTTGCTGGGTTTTTCCCTTTTCTCTGCAGAAAATATGACCTCTCCTTTGAAAAAAAAAATCTGACTAAAACCTGCCATCAACTGGTCCAGATGGCTTGATTTTCAGGACACCCCCCTCAAAAGTTTTTAAATCAGAGCCTAATTTTCCTGTCAAAAAGGTGATTTTTCTCCCACCTTCTTGTCACTAATCAATTACAAACAGCGGTTGCAATGACACCTAGAGAAAAACAGGATTTCTCTAAGAAAGGTCTCTCTCCTGGTACCTCCAGTGAGTGCAATGGATGTATATGCCCTATATGAGCCCAGGGTTTTTTATTTTTCCCTTTTGAAAACAGTCACAGACTGTTTTCTCTATTATTCCATGTCCTGCAGAATAAGATGTGGAATAAGCAGCTAAGTTTGTGAATTCATAGAAAGATCTAATGGGAGAAAAGGCAAAAATTTCTCAAGGATGGAATCTGACAAAAATAGCCACTGGGCGAGAGTCGACAGCAGCCTGGCCAAGTGAATTCCAGGGATGCTTCTTCCTTGCTCCCCACTTGGTTCCAACCAGGAAAGCGCCTGCCAGAAGCGGTCCAAGCCCACGCGGCTGCAGTCGGACACATCAGGCAGGCAGGCAGGCTCACATGCTGCTTCCTCACCTCACCTGCCCGCTCCTACACTCACTGTGCACTGAGTCAGGGGGAAAAAGGATGGGACAGGAGGAAAACAGGTAAAGAAAAGGAGAAACAAACCCACCAGGGAACAGAAAACCCAGGCCCCTTTGTGTGTGCACTGCCTGAGTAGTCAGAGCTCGTGGCCCGTGTGAAATACACCTGAGGCCAGTGGTTTTAAATGAAGAACCTTGCTGATGCTTAATGGATTGGATATTTTCTGCCTCTTCTTATCTCCAAAATTGTCTGTCTGAAAAATGAATGAGAAGGGGTGAGGGGGATATAGAAAGGGAGAGTTTATTAGAGGAAAAGCTTGGGATGAACCTTAGAGGGAACACGGAAAATGTGTTCCCTCTGAAATTCAGACCAAGCTGAACAAATTTATTCAAGGTAGGAACCCACCAAAACCGTCTCAATACCCTCACTATTTTACGGAAGAGCTCCACAATTATTCCCACAGAGGAGGGGGGGGACGAAGATGCTTCATTAGGCGTTCAGATGCTTTTTATTAAGTTTCACTAAAGCACGGTTAAATGCCCAAACGAGTGGGCTGATGGCAACCCCCCCAAGCCCTGCCAGTTTTCCTCGCAGGGAAGCTGCCACTGCCCCTTACCTTTCTTGGAAGCCGCCGGTTTTTGCCGGGCTTTGCCGTTCTGCTGGCCGGAGACCTGGGCGAGGGAGAGGAGGCAGAGGAGGAGGAGGAGGCAGGCTGCCCGGAGCGCCATGCCGTGCCGTCCGGTCCGAGCGGAGCTGCAGTGGCTCTGGCCTCACACGGCCGCCTGGACACCGGCTGGAGCCAGGAATGGCTGTCCCAGAAAGCCTCCCGCTGAGCCCGGGCCAGCGGCAGCCTCCCGGCCCCGGGGGGGCCTCCGGCGGCTCCGGCCAAGGTTGAAAACCTCCCAGAGGGGTTGCAGCTCTTAGCACGCCGCTTGTTTTTGTTAAAAAGAAAAGAAAAGAAAGAAAGAAAAAGAAAAAACCCACGAAGAAAAAGGGAATGAATGTACCGACAGTCTACTAAGTTAAACATAAGGAAAGGCTGGGAGTATAGCTGGAACGATTTCCTGTGGCTTTTAGCACAATGCCACGAGTTTGATCTCGTGTGCCAGCGATGGCAACAGCAACGTGAGGTGTGAAACAGCGCCTGGGTGGCTGAGGGAGCAGAGGGGCCGTCTGTCCCCAGCCTCTCAGCACGGATGCCCGAAAGGGACGTGCCGGCACCAACAGAGGCAGAGGGGTCAGGGCAGGGGACTGAGCACCCCCGTTTCCCGCTCAGACTGCAGGGTGGCTCTTACGCCTCTAAAAAGCAGTTCCACTGTGGCTTTGGTAGGGTCATCCTGCTATCATTGCTTCTCCATGGGACCTCCAGTGGGACCTGGGATCAGGGGCACATGTTCCACAAAGAGCCATTCTCCCCAAGACCCCTTTGCAGGTTCCCAGCCTGATTTCTCCAACCAGCTGGGCTGTGCTGAGCAGCTCTGCAGCCTAAACCAAGACCACTACCTGTTTTTTTGGGTGGTGTGGCTGTTCAGCAGCTGCAGCACAACCAGGTTAGTCCTTTCTGCAGCAGGAACAGCAGCAGTTTGAATAAGGGGAGGAAATTCATGTAGAGCGAGGAGAGGAGGGATGGACGTTCTGGAGAACAAAATTACAGACTTCAGCTATTAACCTTAAAAAACTTTTCTGATAATTTAAGGCAAGATGGCACCCAGCACAATGTGAACCTCCAGAGCTGCAGCAGCATAAAAGGTCTGAGATAAACAAGGATGTGACTGGAAAAAGAGCTGCCATTGAGTTAGTTTGGCAACCATGGTGTTACCCTGCCTCACACTTCTGCTGAATAAGGAAAATCCTGCCCTGATGTCCTACCTGAACAGAGAGCTTTGCAGTCCAAGCTTTTGAAGCATAGGAGGAACAGTGTGATTTTTGCTGCCCTTTGTCATGTGCACCAACCCTCACTCAAATTTAAACTGGAAAATACATATTTTGGGGATTTACTGTTCTCCTGCCTGGACAATCCCAAAATGGGATGGCTGGAGCCCAAGGGATGCCTGACACCTACATACACATACACGTTTCCTTTCCTTGACACTCAAAAGTACTTCTGGTAGGTAACTTAGTACCTCCCAGTTTTCCTTGGCTCCAGATCTGCTCACTTGCCTTTCCTTTGATTCATGTGCTGCCAAGCTGGAGAAAAAACCAAAATGCTCCTTTTATTGCTGGCCATGAAACAGACTGCTCTGGTGTGGAGTCTGACAGCAATCCCTAGCCTCAGATTTCCAATCTGGGACCAACCGGAGTGTTGCCCAGCTGAATCAAGGGCAGGGTGGCTTTCCATTAGTCCCTGAAGAACAGGTCTGCATCAAGGGATGCACCCTCCAGCAGGTCCTGTGCTGGATGCCACCATAATTTTTCTTGAAAAATGAGAAAAATTACAACAAGTAGACTCAAGCCACTCGTCTCCAGCTCTAACACCTATCCACAGGGGGCTTTGCCCCAGTGCTGGCCAATGTAGAACTGAAAATAAAAATCCTTGACATTACAGAAGCTCATAAACCCCTGCCCATCCAGCTGATGGGAGCAAGCTGAAGTGTTGAGTGTTGCCGCATTGGATCCAGCATGAGGATGCTTCAGGAAACAGCTACCCCCTGCCCAAGCTCCTGCTGAAGCCAGAGGTTCCAGTTAAATAGTTGGGCTCTCAATGGTCCTTGGCTTTTGAGATCCCAATGATTCACACTTTTTATGTAAGAGAGGTGTGGGAAGTGAGTAGAGGGTAATCCTTTTTATGAGATGAACTAATAAAACTGGAAGCCATCAGCAAAGTACTGAAATTATGCCAAGAAATCAAGGTTTTGTCGATGATTTTTAACATCTGTGCAATTATGGATTTTACTTCCCAGTAAAGGCACTTCACTCCCTGGTTTCAAGGCCAGTCTCCTGGTTAGAGAGAGCAGCTCCTGTTAATTGCAAGGTAACAGATTTGGGATGAAAAGGGAGGGCAGAAGAACCTATGCTTATGGAAAACATTCCAAGAACCCCAGGGAAGCAGACAGAAAAGTTTACGTGGCTTTGGGAAACCCAGTAAGTAGGCTGGCTTGCTGAATTTGGAAGGCTTTCAGTTAGCAAAAACAGTAGTTGGAATAAGCCCGTGAAAGGAAGCTGGATGCTCCTGGCAGCAATGCAGACCTGTGATTTTGTGCCCAGCTAGGCAAGGAAATGGGCAGCAAGATCAGAGGCTATTTTGCTTTGGCTCCTAGGAAAAGAGCAGGTATGGCCAAGCCAAGAAATGAGGCAGCGCCACCACACAATGGCTGGAAAGTGCAAGGGTGGGCTGGATAACAGTATTCACACGGTTATTATCAAGATCAGCAATTACCAGACCTGGCCTTTCAGGGCTAAGTCACCAGTTCAAAGGCAGGCCACTCCAGTGCTGAGTGATGCCAGCTCTTTGCCTGAAGCTCCTCCTCCTCTCGGAAGGCTCCTGCTTCCCCCACCAGCATTGACAGCAGGAGAGCAAAGGGGAGACCCAAAGCACCTTTAGGTGTGGGGCCCTGCAGCTCAGGGGTCTGATCCATGGCTGGGGCAGCACACTGGGATTTGCATCTCTTCTCCCTTGAGATTAGCTCAGTCCATTACAGCCTGGTGCTAAAAATGCCAGGTTTGTGAGTTCAGTCCCTGCACAGGTCATTCCCTCAAGAGCTGAACTTGATGATCCTTGTGAGTCCCTTCCAACTTGGAATGTTGTGATTCGGTGACATCCACTCTGCAGGGGTAGGGTCCGTGTGTCAGTGACACCACAGTAACCTCAGAGAGGAACAGGAGGGAAACAGCAGTGGACAGTAACAAACACTGTGTGAGGAAGTGGGGCTAGCACAAGAAAATCTCTGATATTCATTAGCCGCTGCCTGAACTCATGCTGGCATAGTTTCTGATTTCCACCAGCATAAACATCAGAACAGGTTAAAATGGAGAGAGCCAAATCCATGGATCATTGTTTTGGAGACCAAATGAGAAGAAATGCAATAACAGTTCAGGAAAGGGCCGCTTTCTTAAGGACAATGATGGGGAAAACCAAGGATTACGCCAAAATGTTATCCCCAGCATGAACTTTAGGAAACTGGCTCTAAGTAGGGAACCTTCCCATCATATCCCATATCAAGCATAGCTCACATCCCTACCCTATGTACACACCAAGGGACACAAGACAGAAGGATCCATTCTACAGTAGATTCTTGGGCTTTAAACCAGATGCAAATGTAGAGGACTTGAGTTCAAGTAGTGTCAGCTGTTTAAAAATCCTTCTGTTTGCAAAGGAGCTGCACCAAAGGACTCACACTCCCTTTTGTTTGGAGACTGCAGCTCCTGTAGGCTAGAGGTAATCTGTCCTCACTGCTTTGTGTTTGCCCGTCACCCAGATCCCAAAGTCCAAACAGCCAAAGGAAAACTGTAGACAAATGTCTAAATTTAACACCAAAACTCTGGAGGAATTCTTAACTGTCTAGGTCCACTGCCTGTCACAGCATCACAAGCAAGGTCACCACTAAACTTGATGGTCAGTATTTTTGGACTGGAAAGTAGACAGCAGTTCTGTCAGCTTAGGCTCTTACTTCATGTCATTCTCACCTTTGAGCACTGGTGTGCTTTCATATTGCTGTGGATGCTGAATTATGGATTATAAGAGAATTTCAGCTTCGTGAATTTCTTAATTTTCTGAATTTAGAGAAAAGTCTGCATGATCAGACAGTGGAAAGAAAGCAAGGCCTTGAAAAGCCTCATTACATTAAAGTTGGTCTTTCCCTGGAGGGAAGAAAGAGAGGTAGGATTTAAATCACGACTTTGCAACCCATAGGTTTCCAGCCGTGGAAATAGCTAAACTTACCATTTGCCAAAACACAGAGAGAAGGGACAGTGAGAGAGCTACTCTGGAAGGGAGGGTCTGCAGGCTGGTGGTTCCTAGTACCTCCAATGCCTGAGCACACTGGCTTGGTTGTGGTCCCTGCCACAGCCAGCTGGGTGGAGGAAACCAGAATGGGCCTGAGAATTCTTAGCCCTCTGAAGGTACAAGCTAAGAGGCTGTAGCAACTATGATGATCTCTGTCTAAATAAAGAAAAACAAATCTCATCAACAAATGGTGCGACATGAAAACTCAGCCATGCCTGTGCCACTCATCTTACCCAAATCCTGAGATCAGGATAGCAACAGAGATACTCACAGAGCTCGAGAGATAACCACAGCTTTATTAAAAAGTGTTCCAGTCAATGAAGTGCAGGTTTAAACCATCACCAGGGAGCCATTAGCAGCATGTTTGAGATTCTAATGATGTTTTGCAGCAACAGCAAAAACATCTTTGTTCCTGGATAGCTAGAAATGCATCTCCAAGAAAATAGCTAGAAATGCAGATCCAAGGAAAACCCAAGGCACTGCAGTTTCTCTGTGGGGAGACCCATACCAAAGTGCCCTGCTGTGGCTGAGGACTATCACTGCGAGTCTGGAATTTCGACAGAGGAAAAGAAGCCTCTGAGGCACAGCTAACAGGAGCAGCCACATTTTTGCCTTAGAAGGAAAAGCTGCCTTGCATGGGCAGGGAGTGCAATCGGGCAGGAGTGCACTAGGAGACAAGGGGCTGGGGAGCAGTGAGACATCACACAGAGGCTGATGGCTGAAAAGATTCAGTACCAGTTGCAGACCTGCTCTTGCATTTTTCTCCAGTGTGTTAAAGGAACAGAGAGAACAAGACTCCAGGGGAAAGGACTGGAGTGCTCAGGTCTCACCAGTCACAGCTTTGCTTCTTCCACTCTGGGTGCCAGTGGCCACTTACCACAGGCAAAGTAAACCAGTGCCACAGCAGGGCTGGAGAACGTCCCGCTGCTGAGGAGGGCAGTGGCATTTGCTGCAGTTCAAAAGAAAAGCTGGAGGCAGTCCTAGCAGAAGTGGGTAAACCTCAGGTAATTGCTGTTTACAAAGCAAATGTAGAAACACCCTATTGTCTGTGTCAAATAAAGGTGGCAAATCCCTTGGAGACTTACATACTCCAGTCTCATCCAGTCACACAGGAGCTGTGAGCAAGCTCTGGCTCACACCAATCTGTCTTTACAGCAGACTGTGCTGAAGGAAGGCTTCGTTTAAAGCCTGACTGCAGGTGGCACAGCCATGCTCTTCCTCCACAGGGCAGAAAGGGGTCCCCTCTTCTCCCCAAATGACACAATTACGGTGTGGAACTGCAGTTGCAAAAAGTGGGCTGATGGGATGCCTGAGCTTGGTAAACCTGCCAGGTCCACTGACCTACAGTCTAGCCCTCTTCTGTTTCGAGGGGAATGCTGCCTCTGTGGAACAGGTAAATTGCAGGTGTATGCTTTTTTAACACAAGTAGAAGCCTAGCAGGAGTTGCTAGACTCCTCATCTCTAGTACACAGCTTTCAGCCTCTCGACACTCCCAGCAGAAGCAATTAATTTCTGGGACAAACAGAGAGCTATCCCACTCCACAGATGTTTCCTCTTAGTTCTACTGGACTCGAGTCAATGAAAACGTGGCAGTATCTGCACAGCAACACATGGAACTTTCCACCAGCCCAGATGGGAACAGGGGCATTCTCAGCTGAAGTCTCTATTAAAATTCTGCTATTTTTGTTTGGAATAGAAGGGAGGGGTTAAAGGGAGCAAAGAAAATAGAAATTAGCCCTTAGCATGCCTGAGAACCACAGTCTCACAGATTTCTTGGCAGATACTGTATCAACTGGGAGAGCTGTAGGACCTTTTACCCCTGTCAGAGCTTTGTTTATCCATCTGGGACATGAGCTGGTAGCAGCAAACCTCCAGGGGCAGCTGAGACCAACTAGCAGCTCTGTAATACTTTTGGCTGGGCTCATTATTTACATCTCAGGGGTTGAAGCAGACCCCTTCTGAACTGGGGTCACTCTCCACACCACTGCTTTTCCACACCAACAGATAGGAAGCAGTGACACAGAAGGCACAGGACCCCTTGAGACCCCCAATTCACTCTGTGCCTGCACACTCAGCTAGAGAAGACCTGGAGGAGGACTCGTATGTGTAGGGGAGGCACTGCAGACACTGGCACAACGTTAATTTACAGTGTTGCTCTGAGGAACTGCTTGGCACCAAGTCTTTCTCTTGAGCACACAGCCTGGATCTCTGAGGGCTAAATATCTGCCATGCTTATTAAGAAAAAAACTGGGGAGGGAGTGCACGTGTACTCCCCTCTACAGAGGCGTCAGTTTGCACACTTCAAACACAGTGATGTTTCTTTTCCCACCACCACCTCCAGCTCTCATGAAAATACATTTTAATTTAAAGGGATCTGGAGAGGAGAAAAGAAGCATCTTAAGTGATGTAACTTGTAAAACACTTGGAGATCCTTCAGCTGGAAGACTGTGTAGAATTACACTATTCATGTTACAAAATTCACCCTGAGTGTAACTCGGGGCAGCTTTTTGGTCTCCAACCACAAATCTGCAATAAAACATTCAGAGAATGGCTGAGGTTCAAGACTTGCAGTCTCATTTACATTAACCATCTTCTGAAACGCTGAACAATATGTGATCAAAAAACCTGCCTGTGATAAGTCTAAGATACTTGAAAGGTTTTTTCTCCCTTCAGTTTTCTTTCTTTCTTTCTTTCTTTCTTTGTATGTTTTCACAAGCAGCTTTGCATGGCAAAGAGTGGATCACAGCTACTGTAAAGCTGATGTCAGGTTAGCATTTGCCCCACACAGAATAACTCTGCTGAAGTGATAAAAGATAATATGTACACTCATTGTCACTTCTTGGCTCCACTACTGTGTAGCACCATTACAACCTACCTAAACCATTACTTCATGTACTGAAAAAATTCCAAGACTTCAAAATACAAACCTTGGGCAAATTTTGGGAGACAACTTTTTTTTTAACAACCTGCCTGCTTGTTACACTGCTTGTTACAGCAGTGGCTACACATACCTGAAATACACAATGCTGTTGCAGTCACCTTGAATAACTACATGCATGAGTTCTAGCAAAAGGACTGTAGAGATTTGAGTACCTTAAGTACTCCATATGTTTTAATGTGATCATGATTATTAGTTTGAGCTGTAATATGTTCTGTCCTGTATCTACACCTCTCCTTCAGCAAAAGCTTTCCTTCCCTTTTCCCCAAGTCAAGAGAATATTCTTAATCTGATATTATAAAATTGAAACAGAAAATTCAGAAAATGTTGCTAGAGTAAGAGCTAAATAACTCCTGGATTATTGTAGTAACTTCTACCATAAAGTTTGTTCAAAACAATCCTTAACATTTGCAGATGAAGTATCACTTTCTTAAAAATCAACTTCTTCCTTTGACTTTTTCCATCTGTTGTCTCTTCCTATCATGCCAAATAAACACCTCTTACTCTTTGCTGAGCCATCCAGTTGATGTAGGCAGGGAATCCAGTGCTTTCAACACCTGGTGATGCAACTTGTATCCATGCCTTATCTGTAATCCTCTGCTTTTCCCTGTGAAGGATCATTATTGACAGCCACTATGCTTTTCCAGCTGAATTATCAAACTCTTAAAGATCAACTTAGTTTCCCATTTACCGTGGCCATGTCCCTTCTCCTTAGCCACAGTGAGATGTTTTGGCTGGGTTACTATTGTACCTGTTGGCAAAAAGGATAGGTCAAGCTCTAAGGAGCAAGGAAATCATAGCGTATCCTGAGTTGGAAGGAACTCACTGGGATCATCAAAGCCTAACTCCTGGCCCTGTGCAGGAAACCAAGAGTCATACGATGTGCCTGAGATTACTGTCCAAACACTTCTTGAACTCTGTCAGGCTCGGTGCTGTGACCAGTTCCTGGGAGAGTCTGTTCCAGTGCCCCACCACCCTCTGAGTGAGGAATGTTTTCCTGATATCCAACCTAAACCTTTCCTGACACAGCTTCAGGCTGTTCCCTCGAGTCCTGTCACTGATCACCAAAGAGAATAGCTCAGTGTCTGCTCCCCTGCTTCCCCTCGTGAGGTAGTTGTAGACAAATCTTGGTTAAAAATATGAATTGGGAACTTGGGACCATGCTGTATTTACAGTAAAATCTAACAACATTTTATTCAAAGAATAGTAAGGTAATTTGAAGGAAGATTTCCACCTAGTGCTGCTCTCATTTGTGCTGCACTGAAGACAGCCCCATATGCATTCTAGAACACAACAGCTTGTTTACAGAAGTGAAGCACGTGCAAACAGAATTAAGTGGAAAGTACACCAGTCACTCTGGAAAACAGACTTAAGCACTTTCTGGGCAACAGCATCAACTGCTGCTGCTGCATTTCCTAGGTGCCAGCAGTTACCTGTATGGAAAGCACCTCAAATTTGCTTATTTGCATTTAACTGTAGTTTTCTTTATGCTTAGTAACATTTTGAAACCCTCTTAGCCAGGAGGATGACTCTACTGGAACAAAAAACCCCCAACTTTCTCTTTATATACAAACTGACAAGATTGCAAAATCAATTAAAAACAGTTTTGAACATTTAATAAAAACTCATCCTAGAAATCCAACTTTTGGTCGTGAAGTCCCCAAACTCTCTTCTTCGTCCAAAATCTTCTGAAGGGCTATGTGAAGTGACTTGCCTACTCTTTGTCCTGTCTGCAAAGCAAAGAAAGCAAAACAACCCTGAGAAATATGCTTATTTACAGGAAGACAACTCTCATGGAATACTTCCTTTTGACAAATAGCTTCCCTCTGATGATTCATATACACCAGCTGGTATCATAAAATATGCTTTTAATTTAAAAAAATAATGGTGGTGAAAGTTTCATTTTAACTTGATTAAGTTTTGGAAAAACGTACACACAAAGGCAGTGCTCTCATTCATCACAGAAGCATCCCACAATCATTAATACCAGATCTGCACATCGTTGGATCACCCAGGAATACAAATTAAATTCGCATCAGGCACAAGCACACATGAGCATGCAGCAATATTCTAGCTGCCAGAGGACAAGAGACACCTGACCAGCAAAGCAACCTACTAACAGAAAGCTCAGTAGACTCTTCTGAATGTGCTCACAATCAGCAGAGTGAATTTAGACCAGCTGTACACCCTGTCCTGTGGCCAGAGAAGCCCAAAATGCACACTGGCTGGACCACCAAATCGCTCTGTGGGCAGATCCTCCACAAGATGTGTAATTTTGTCCTGTCCAAGGACCTTAAAGGAGTGAACAGAATGTTTTCTCTACAGAAATAAACTCCAGCAGTGAAAACCCAACAGGATTAGCTCCAGTGCTGACCTCTACTTGTCCCACATGCACAGATATACTGTGCAAACTACAGGGCAGGGAAACACTGGGCAGTGGTGAAATACAGATCTTGAGACAGTGGTCACTGGAGCTTTCCCAGGGTCTCTCTAAATGACCTGAAATACTGACTGCAAACAGAAATAAAGAGCCCACTCACCCCTAAAGAGCCAAAGGTAGATTATATTAAAATGAGTTTGTTGGCTCCTGATCTATGCAGTGAAGCCTAGGCCTGCCATACAGCTGACACAAAATCCTGTTTCACCTTCTGGTGACAATTACTGAAACCATGCACAAACCTGAAAATAAGCCACATTTTTAACTGAAGAGCCAGGTGCCAGAATATGGACAATGGTACCAAAGGAAATTTGGGAAGAGCTTTGGTGCAGCCAGGTAGCTGTAAATCCTAGACACCACGAGTCATGCTATATAAATAGGGGGCACAAGAACAAGAACTGTGACAGGTCTGCACTGGGACAAAAATCACTGCAGCAGTCCAGAGTCAAGAGGGCTGATACACTTTCTTCTCCTCAAATGTAGGACATCACTCACTCCAGGTCAAAGGGAGTGGGAACTGTGCAGAACTTTGGTACTGACCCAACACTGTTGCCATCTTATTCTCACTTGCCTCTCTAGTAGTCAGATCATGAACTCAAAAAAGTCTAATGCTGGCAGCTTCCCAAAGCTTTCCCATGAAACTCCCTTCCTAAGAGATATGTCCTAGAATGTGTCTTCTCTACTAGTGAGGAAAAACTGAATTTCCTCTGACCTGCAGCCAAATCATTTGGGAATAGAGGTGTCAGACATAGGTTACTCATTAGAGTTATTCTTTAGAAATGCATCAGGCCCTCCACTGGGCATTCCCAGGCCTAATCAGGATGTTGAGTTTAAGACAGGACCAAACAGATAATCTCTGACCTTACAGAAAACATCTTGGGTTTTTTTGTGATCAGCTTTATCACTCATTCCTGCAGAGGAATTAGAGATAACACCTCTCTAGCCAGGTAAGCAGGATAAATGGCATATTTGAACACCAAGAAAAAGCCCACTGGTACCACTGAGACTAGCACTCTGGATTGACATCATGATGCTGTCAAGTGCCATATACTCAGTAATTCCCACTTCAGACCAACTGTTGTCAAATTTGGCTCCAACTTCAGCATTCCTCACTAGAGCCATGCAGAAATTAGCCCTGCGTCTCTGGGAAACACAGCCAGCTTGAAGTATCTAATTTCCATTTTGACTTTCAAGTTCAAAATCCATTTCTGTCTCATGCTCAAGGCCAAACCCAGGCATGAGAATTTACACTGGAGAACAGATTTAAGAAGAGCCTGAAGAAGGGTTTTAAATGGATGTTATATGAATGTGGACAATATCTGGATACTAGTATTTTTATGAAGTAGAGACAGATTGTAAACTCAATAAAGAAGCAAAGAAAAACAAGAGTAAAATGAGAACAGTAACCTTATCATAAAATAAATGGGTTGTGCTAGAAAACCATGCACCACCAGCTCCAAACACCATCTCTACTCTTATAGGGACTTTTCCATGTTAGAAGTTTCGCTCTTTCAGTCTTTGAAAGAAACAATAGAAGAGGGAACATGTTCTTTAAAAATACTCTTAAAGTTTCTCAGCTTAAGGTTTATTGTCTTATAGCTGTGAAGTACTTGCCTGAAACAAATGTGGGTACCATACATTTCAGGCATCTAGAAGTTTTAGACACATTAGAATCTGTTTCAAAGAAACTGCCTGTGACCTTCACAAAGTCCCTCGTGCAGCAAATCAAAGCACCAAGGTCTCTGCTCTAAAAGCCCTTACTGAAGCTTTCTGTACACCCAAGCTCAAGTTCATCCAGTATCATCCAAGACAATCAACTGCTCAACACTCCTTACCTCCATCATTTCAAAAATACTCTCAGGATCCAGGCTACCTTTCCCCACCTTCTTCATAGAAGTGATGGCACCTTTACTGGTCACCGAAATAAGCAGGCTTGCCAAAGAACATGCTTCTTCCTGAAGGGTAGCATCCACCACGTGCCTATATCCAATCTGCAAGTTAGTGACAAAACAATGCATTAGTTTGCAGTTCTCAAAGCTCCCCCACTGAGAGATCAAACTGTGAGTGATGGCTCTGTTACTTATCTACAGCCTTCCAGCCTAAAATCATGTGGCCTTTGGAAACAGTCAGAGACTGACTTGATAAAACAGGATTTAAACAGCCTCTGACCCCAAATTATGGGTACATAAACAACAGAGGTGAGATAAGCATGTCACTGTTTCATACTGTTTTCCTTTCTACCATCCTTTCATATGAATGAAACTCCATATTCACCTTTCCTTGCAACTCTAAGTATAGACTTTGCTCCCCTCGACCTGAAAATTACCCATCCCAAGACTCAGGTGAGCCCTCATTTCAGCCATGGCCCCTCTACTACTTAAGAAATTTGCCTAAAAGAAATGCCAAGCAAAGGCATTAGGTACCTTCAGGTACCTAAGCCAATCACTAACACTTGCAATAGAAAATGCAGCACCCATAAAATCAACTGTGTTAGCTGTGTGCTATATATGGAAGACAAAAACCTGTTTGAACAGAAAGGAATGGTACTGCACCCATGAAAATGGAGTTCTGTCCTCACCAACAAATTCTCAGCATGTAACTCCAGGCAGGTCAGGCAACCTCCCCTCCTGAACACAGCGACCTCTTATTTGAACATACTGACATATCTGCTGCTCTGGATCTTAAGGAAGGAGCAGATAAAAAATAGTAACTCCTGTGCATGCAAGAAGGTGCATTTTAAGAATGCGTCAAGTAGAAACCTACAAGTCAGAGGTGCAAAACCCCCGTTATTCAGCAGAAGTTCTTAATTGGGAGGCCAAAGACAAACAAAGATATACATAGTGGACACTGACCATTTCTGTTACTCTAATTTTATGTCTAGGGAAAAAATGATTGGCAGGTGAAATTAACAGAAACTGGAGTCTCTAGGCAGACAGTCAGAAATTTGTCAGGCTTACTTTGCTTAGCGTGACAATACAGGGCACCTCATCCACGCTGAGTCGAATACAATCATAAGGGTCATCAGACAGCTCAATCTCTTTGGTGCCTTCTTCATCCTCCAGAACACGCACTTTGGGTATTCTGTGGAAACAAAAGGTGCAGAGTCATTGCCACAACACATAACAAATACAGCTGTTATACAGTCACAACTCCAGAAAGTCCCTGTTCTTCTAAATGAGGCAAAATGTTTAGAAGAACAATACAGAATGTGATCAAAGTATTAACAACTCACTCCCTGAGACTACAAAGAAAAGACTGTAAGTGGGGAGATATTCAGGATAAGATCATCATATTTACAGCATTCAAACAGTTAAAATTTGAGCTGTTTTTTACACTATTACACAAGGAGAAATTTGTTTGGAACTTCCACAAATTAGTACTGAAGAATTCTTTGTATGTACAGGAATGCCACAGATTACAGAAGACAAATTACCAAGATTGAATACTTTTGTTCTGTGGTTCCCAACCTTACAGACAACAGTAAAGTTGTCAGGATTACATCAGTTGCATTGCTTGGCAAAAGTGTGACATCAGTAGCAAATACAAGTAGTAAAGCTGTTCAGGAAAGAATAGCACCAACTAAAGAGATTTGGAGTGAAGAGAAAAGGTGACATCAGTAAAATCCTTTCTCTAGCAAGATGAGAAGATTGGCAAGATACTCTACTGTTGTAAGAACAGATATACAAGCAATATATAATATATCAGGACGAAGCAGTGATGAAAACCCAGGCAGAAATCCAAGAAATGCTTTCTTCTCAGTTGTGAATGATGAGATCTCTCACAAATGAGCTAGACAGGCTCCTTATCAGTCATACATACATTGTATTTGTGATGGCCACCTAATGGAAGCTTTATGAGATGATTTAAGGCAGTTGCCTTAGCATAATGAATAAAGTGATTTAAAACAATTTAGCAGAAGATGGTATATCAAGCTACCAAGAATGTCAGCATCTTATACCCCCTCATTTATCCAGGTGCCTGCTAGGATGGAGTACTGACTGAGAGACTTGGCAGTACTGCCCAGTAAAACACAGAGCTCACTCACACTACTCTCCCTTTCACACATTTGCTCTTGAAAACAAAATATTTGAAGATGTCCCAAAACAGCTAACTTCAGTAACTACAATCTGGTTTTATGTTAGTGCATTTACAGTAGCATTGTGTTTTATAACTAGTCTCTGGAGGTTACATTCGTTTATGCCCTCTGTAAACAAATCTCCTCTTTTAAAAGAGGAGGAAATAGGGACTGATTTAACAAACATTTGCTCCCACCAACACAAAGTGATTTTGATCGATCCTTGGAAGAGTATTTTAGTTATTTGTGGCTAGAAGTCATAGTGGCAAGTACTTCAAAACAGCTAACGCTGCTCCAGGGACAACAAATTCCCTACAAGCACACTGGCCTGAGCCAACCCAAAACCAAGACTTCGAGTAAGCAGAACAATTTTGATGTGCGCTTTTTCTGGAAATGAAACTCCAAATGTTTTCCAACTCATCAGAAATGCATTAAACCCTATTTTCAAGTTTAAAATACTCTGTTAGAAGTTGATGGAATAGCCACAAGGTGACTAACCCTCAAGCTACACAGGACAATGGACAACAGTGGACAACAGCCTAGTCATGCAAGAGGTGTACGTGCCAGAGTAGTGTTTAAAAAACAAAGCAAGATTTTAAGAAAATATGTGAGATTAAGCAATTTTTAAATCCAATCTAAAATAGCTTTGAAAACAGAGCAGTGTTTGGTCTGCAAGAAAAATTTGCCAGAATTAATATCCGAAAAATGCCTGCAAGGAGCTTTTTTGGCCGAGAACAGATGAGAGAGGTGTAAATTAGAAATACTGCAAAGGCAAAAAGATCATACACAAGCATCACAGTTGCATAAAAAGGGGGTATATGGACACTCAAATTGTGCAAAGTGAATGTAGCACAATGCTTTTCCAGAACATTGTAGATTTCCTCTCCCAGCTTGTGAAGATTTATCTTAAGAAATAGCTGTACATGTTTACTTTGCAACTTTTATTTTTCTATTTTGATTCCTGCAACTAATCAGGGCAGAGATCTGTACAGCAAGACTCAGTCATGTAACAAACAGTCCTCTTTTCTGTGTGTGCAGGTCCAGATTTCACAAATACAAAAGCAGTCCCACCCTTCCAAGCAGGCATCAGTTCTGCCTCAACCACGCTGTGCAGCAAAACCCACGGTATCTGCAAGGCTGTTGTGTTATAAACTTTGTCATTTTTGTAACTTGTCTATTTTCTAGAGCCTTGGTTGCAAGTAAGCACATTGCATGGGACCAAGTTTAATGTCCTGACACAGTAGCTAACTGCACATTTTGCAGTATCTACTTCCATCATTAATAAATCCATCCTTAAACATCTGGGAGACATGGGTAAGAAAAAAGTCTGGTATCTGCTATCTTGTGCACATGATTTTGATTGTAGTTTTTAGAACTTGATGAACAATCCAAAACTGAGGAGTAAATATTCCCCCTAAACCAGTTCTATTGTCACTGTTCCATGCCTGAAGGGGAGAGAACAAGTCAGGTCAGGCATTCAAAGGATTTAAATCCCGTAAGTCTTGCACAAAATTCCTTAAGTGGTGATGCTGGATTTATGTAGCTCTAAAGCAAGATGTGTCCACAGATATTACAAAAATGCTTAGAGCAAGATTTTAAATTGAAGCTGAAGTTTTCAAATGCCTATCTGAATATCTAAAATTCTGTAGCTTCAAAGAAACAACAGCAGCTTTAGCTCCCTGCTTGTTCCAATGCTCTAGTCAAGGCTGGCAAAGATCTGAAAACACTTAGTACAAAAACCTGGTTGTAAACAAAGTAGGAAAAGCAAGTAAGAGTCAAAGAGGGACACATGTCGAACACACTTCCGAACACTTAATCTGAAGCAATCTTCAAACTGACATCTTGTCTAGTTTGGAGAGTAATATTTTATGGTGAACAGGCAGCTACTCTTAAACAATCTTGTGTCAATCCAAAGAAAACCCAGCAGCTACAAAGGGAAAGGGAGAGGAACAGCGAATGAGGACAACGGGCTTTCACTTTGAATTTCACCTCTTGACTTTCTTAGCTTGCATGAGATGAGCTGTACTAGCATTCTCTGCTCAAATCAATAAGACAGGGTTTTCAAAGGTAAAAAATGAACAGGCTGTTCATACTGTGCCATATTTTGAAATGATACTCCACTTCAACAAGACTCGCGACGTTTGCTCGCGGTTTAAAGATTATATAAAGGACACAGTTGTCAGAGGAATAAAAATAAGTAAGAAACATTAAAATAATTACTCCCTCCATCATGTTGTCCATGTTCCCAGAGCAACAGATTTTCTTTTATTCACTTATTTAATTCATTACTTTTTATATGATCATCTCTCTTTATTCTGGTTCAAGTAAGAAAAAAGATCTGGTTATCTTATAAATAAAGTATGAGCTGTAGATCTGCAAAACAACTCACATGGTAGTAACTGTTTTAACTATATGACTTTTGCATCCTGGCAACTCACACACAGAAATACAGACATTTCTTCTTTTTACTGTACTGCCAACCCCTTTGTGAGCTATTACATTTTAAAAAGTATTTCTTAATGTCATAGAAACAATCTACTGTTAAAAGTTACTGCTGAGAACTTGATTAACATGAGAAATTTTCTCAGCAACATATACAACTTCGAGTCTCAGATGGATTCTCCCCTTACTCCTTTTAAAGTGTTTATAACCTGATATACTGCCTGTCCTCACAAGCACATTTTCCTCTTCTTTTTGCATGTAGTTTTCCAGATCTAGTAGTGTGCCTTGATTCCCTGGTAAATAAGCCAGAACTACACTAGTGACTTTAGCAGATCTCTAATTCAATGCTGAAGAACAATTTGAGATCCACTTTTAAAACATTTATGCTTGTAGGAGTCTAGGCTTTGCACCTCTACCAGCTATTTTTGCCAAGTAAGTTTTTTAGCAATGCTATTCACTAGGTTGTTTTTCTCAAGGGTGCTACAAAACTCTGTACTCCTTTTCACCTACAGATAAAGAAGATGAAAAACTATAGAAAAAATAGTAGTGAATCTTATTAAAAACATAGACAGAAGACTTGCATCATTCATTCTACTAGTTTTTACCTCTTCATTCTTTGAATTAAAGTGCATGGGGCAAAGTTCTTTTAAAGACACATCATTTCTCCCTCCCTACAATCTCTCACTATAATGTTTTTCCTCTTGGTTTTAAAAAGAATACTAGGCTGACAGTTAATGAGAACAAAATCAAAAGTGGAAAATCAGGGCTAGTTACAAATTAGTAGTCACACAGACAGAGGAGAAGGCTTCTTATTCAGGAGCATCACACACCAGTAAATACTTATTTCAAACACACAAGGCATCAACACCAAGACCTCCAAATACTTGCTATAAACCCACATGGTGAAGACTATTTTTTCTGGATCTGGCTACAACAAAAGTTATATTGTGAGCATGATTGTGCATAACACACAATATGACACGTGATCATTAGAAACTGAATTAAAATAACATTAGTTCATGTTACTTGCATGTAAATGACTGCCTTGTATCTGAATGCAAGCTGTCTTGGGTACACCTTATTTAAATAATTAATCATTAAAAATGCTTTGCTCACAGAGAAGCACCTCTCTCCCACTTCCCATGCCCCTTCCACCCATGTGCAATGAGATCTGTGCTTTACCTTGTGTTAAAGAGAGCTGCCTTCACTGCAATAGAGATAGCATCGAAGATGTTCCCACCACATTCCAATAACTGGGGAAGAAAAGAAGAATCTCTTTAAAAGAAAATCAGGCTAGGGCCTTTAAATAAAGCCTTTATTTTATTTAAACCTACTTGAAAAGGAAAAAAATTAATTACCAGAACAGGTTTTTAAAAAACAAAGTTGTCTTTAAAGTCTAACTATGAAAAGAAACAGAAAGGAAATTAAGATTTCAGCTAACTGTATTATACATGCAAAATAGAAGAGTTAATGCACTTCATAATAAAATTAATGATAAAATTTAATAATAGAAGCTGAAATGAAACCACCACTGTTCTTAATCTTCTTGTGCTAAAGTTCTGAACTAGACTATGACCAGAATACCCTTTATAAACTCATCGCATTAATTCTTTAGTGTTACATTAAGCCAATCAATTTTCTATATTTCATCTCAAAGAGGAGCCTTTTTTTAAATATCAGCTGGACAAAACCAACTGGGAGAATTGCGTTCACAGAAGAAACACGCACTGTCACCGAGTACACGGTATGGAAGGCTCGTTATATAAGGTGTAGTCATGAAGGCACATCATGATTTATTCTCTTTATGGGAAAGAGTCCCCATCAGGTTTGTTTCGCAGCTGAAAGTGATCTAAGGAGAGCCTGATGTCAAAGTCTATTTCAAATGAGCATTATCAACAAGTGAGGTGTGTGGAGGGAGCCTAGCTCAGCTTCTTCCCTTGAAGATCAGAACACAGTCACAGGGAAAAGCAGCACTGCATACAAGGTAAAAAAGGAGGGCTCCCAAAACCACTAATACTTTCTGCAGGCTGCCAGACAAGTCCGAGATGTGTCTGTCCATAGCCTACTGTCACTTCTCTGACAAGCTCAGCTCTCAGCTGCCAGTACTATTTCCTGAGAACACACACACAGAGCAGGCATTTGGAACTACTTCAGCAAGAACATACGGATGCTTCTCTGTGACATCACTCTACACTGTATGATGAGAGCAAAACATGTTCTGCAATCCTGACTGCATTAATTGTTCTTCAAAATTAATTTAAAAACGAGATAAACCCCTGCACAGGGAGCAAATCATAAATGAGATACTCTGTAAAGACAGTTACTTTTTATGAAGACAGACTGAATAGTGTAAAAGAATGACAAGAAGTTGGGATAGAAAGCTAAATATAAAGGTGATAAGATTATTTCTTTGCAAGCAGCTGCTGGATACAGAGAGGTTAACTTGCCCCTTTCAGTCATTATTGGATTTTACTCAATAACACAATAAGCCCCACAATATCTTTGTTATTAAAACACAGTAATGGGATGTGCCTACACTGTTGCTAGGCTCGTCCTCAGGCTGTTTTAAAGCCTTATCTGTACTACAGTGGCTCCTAGAGGCAAGGAACACTGCCTGCAGAGCATGGTGCAGCAATTCCTCCACAAAGAAATGAACACTTTTCTCAACTGAAGCACCTTGTACTGACATCCCCCCATTCATTTAGTTATTTTTAGGACTAAGAAAGTCTGCACAACTGTGAGTTATGGGAAGCAGAGGGGTCTTCTCTGCTTTTAATTTACTGGTATGCAAGTGAAAAAGTTATGGGAAAGAAAAGATAACACATTGTAGACCTCACCTTATTCAAAGAAGCTTTTCCTCCAAAAGTAGTGATTCCTAACTTCTTTTTAATCAGACTGGGGGAGGAGGGAGGGTGGGAATAGAAAACATGAAGAAATCCTGGAAGGTGCTCAGTAGTGAACTGCAAGAATTTCAAGAGAACCTAATGCACCCTGTCTTCCTGACAAACAATCTACTGTGACTGGGTAGGGAATGATAAAGAGATTCCACACTTCGATTCTCCTTGCTTAGCCCAGCAGGCTGCTGGGGCAAATTATGGTGAGAAGACTATACACATATACCAAAACCCACTCAAAAATGCCTAAAAGCTTATTTCTGATAGCAATGGCTTGCTTAGAAAAGGAAAGAAATTGAGGGAAACACAGAGAGGGTGAGAACAGGCCACGTTGATAATTGGAAGTGAACTTCTATTTGGAAGTGGAATGCCTTCCATTATTAAGAAAGAATACATATACTCTGAAAGGTCAAGGTATATATTCTTGACCTTTGACACATGTATCTCAATTTATCTGTAAGTCTGCATTTTTGTGGTGTGTGCATGGTTGAAGTAATTGTTTTCCAGTCTGACTGTACAGAATTATAGCATATCCCAAGTACACTGACCACTAGAAAATATTTGAGAGATGTTTTGAATTGATAATGCTGCATGACTGCAAAACACACTGTTTTCTCTTTTGAAGCTGCATGTGTCAAATTTTGTTTACAGACAGCAGCTGAATATAGATGTTTCAATCAAAGTGCACATGGCTAAATTGCATAGCAATGGAGTAGTTCCAGGCCCATAACATTTTTTCTGGAACTTTGTCTTTTGGAATGAGAGAATTCCAGACAAGCACCTTCACACGAGACCACAAGGTACCAGTATTTTCAGCCTTACGACAGATCTAAGGTTTATTTTCCCTCCAATTTGACTATGCAACACAAACACCAATATAAAAAAAATTCCAGGAATTCTGAAGGAAAGTGTCACCCAAAGGACTTTCTATGAGTGTTGTTTTTATGCTCAGAATCTGTCTCCCTCAAATGACGAATAATATGAGCTGCTCCTTATAATCCTTACACTACACCCTATAAAAAGTAGAATTCTCTAGGAATGATTCAGAAACAGCATCTTCAGGAAAATCTGTAGGTGTCAAGCACCTACATTAGGTATACGCTATCACAAGTAATATACGTGTCTACTAGAAAAGGAAATATTACAAATATGTCAAAAACATGAAAATACAGAGGCCTGAGGTGGTAAAAAAAAGGTGGGGGTAGAAGAGAATAAGAGAGAAATGTTAACACTATCTTGTTCTAACTGTACTAACAGCTCTTCAATGGCTCACACACAAAATCCCTGCAGAATATAACATTAAAAAGACTCATCAAGTTTAGAGTCGTAATTATGAATCTGCAACAGATTCTTTATTTGCACTGTAAAAAGGGCTAAATGTAAAATTCCTCACATAACATAGGCCCTGATGTTCATAATTCTAATACAAGAAGTAGCATGAAAACATGGAGGCTGTTTTTCTCTGTAACTGCGGACAATCAGCAAATCTGTCCAGGAAGAATCAGGTAATGACCAGCTATATCTCAAACAAAAGCTAAACAGAACAGTGTGTATATATATATATACATATATATATATATATATGTATATATGTATGTGTGTGTATATATATATATATATATGTATATATACACACAGAAGCAGACAGCTTTATGAAAGTCTTTGTTTATGCAGTGCCTATGCAATGTTAAGCAGCATGTTGCTTAAATAAGCACAGCATTTAATATTCTGTACCTCTGCTTGTAATTACCTAGTAACTAAAGGCCCCGGTGTGATTTCTCAGAACTAACACTTCATTCTCCACTAAGGCACACCAAGCTGCAATAAGCCAGTGACTGGGGCTGTTAAAGCACTCAGCAGAGGTACACACTCCATCATTTTGTAGCTGAACTGTCGTACTGTATCTACTATAATTAGGCTAATGCTACAGCTTATTTAAATGCCTAGTGAACTAATTTTCACATTTATTTAGGTCTTAGTCTAAATGTTCCTGTTTTGCTCAACAAAACCCTGCATTTAATTTTCTGGCCATACAGCTTAACATTTTGCACATTATTTCACAGACCTTAATGGATTGCTGTAAGATCCCTTAACATATTTTCACTTCCAAATTTGACAAACAGAAACTCAACTTTGGACCAATAAGAATTGGAAATAATGTTCAGGAGAGTCTGACTTGCAGACTTCTATTGAAATTCCCATGACAGAGTGCTTCAAATGCAGCGTATTTTGGAAATTGATGTGCTCCATGCATCAGATTTGTATGCATAAAATTCAGTTTCCATTATTGTCATGGGAATGAAAATTCAGTTTATCTTCTACATTTAATACACCTATACAACTTTCATCAAAAAGCACCTAGGCTAAACTTAGCTTTTGCCAAAAAAGTTTCTATTTTACTTTAGTGAATTAGTAGTGATAAGAGTACAAAGAACCAGACAGATGGACAGTTCTATCAGGGCTAACATACACCCATGATAACTTACATTCACTTGAGAAATATATTTGCTGTTACATCTAGCTTGGAAGAGAAGTATATCCTTCTTTAGTGGCAGTTTCCTTGTCAGTATAAGATCACTGATTTTTATCTGAGACAGATTCGGAGTATTCAATGTTTTATTGGTTCTGCAGTGGAACAGCAGCATCAAGAAGAGTAGGAAAAGAGCAAGCTGAAATTAGCGATTAACTACTATAAGTAGATTAATAAGAAAACTGCCATCCACGCTGCAATACTTTATATCACATTATGAGAAGCTTTTTTTTTTTTAAATAAGAAATTACAGAAGGTTATGCTAAGTCAGTGTCTGCCTTAGAAACGTTTTGTTGAATCTTAATTTTCATTTCTGTACTTACCAATACATCCACATAGAGAACCCAGCAGTGCTCTTTGGGATTAATACAAAGGGATTTCAAGTCTACACTGTTCTCGCAGCTGAATACTCTGTACAGTGTATTTGCTATATCAGTGCCAAGCTCTTCTCCTCCCCGGCCTTCCAACTCAGGAGAATTTGAAGAACTAGATAAAGAAAGAAAAGAATACTTTTACTTCTGAAGCAGGAAATACCCAAAGAATATTTCTTAAATATAAGCATTAAAAGTATCTAAGGATTTATTTGTACAAGAATAAGCATCGTATGTGAAAAGGAATTATTTCCATTTTGCATAAGAGAAGGTTTTGATGCAGATAATATACTGACATTTTGTTAAGAATACTAATACCAACTAAATCCCACTACTATCTTCAGTTCCCCAGTTATAATCAAAGTAAAACTTGGTAAATTCTCTCAGAGATTATTTCTTAAGCACTGCCACTTTCTATTACTTCAGCCCTTAAAAAAAAAAAAGTGGGACATCTGTACTAAGTTCACAACAGCTACCAAGACAGCCTAGTAAGAGCTGAATGTTAAATTATTAAGCAAGTGGCTAAGAAGAGAAAGATATGATGATATGACAAATAGAATACTAATTTCTTATAAGTAACATGACTGCTTGACCTTAATTGGCAGTTTCTTTACTGAGTGTATTGGCTGCTAGCAAGTCCCTTAAGGAAAGCATGTCATTGCTCTCCACAGCTTATGGAGAACAGCTACTAAACACATCTTCTCCTGAAGGGATCTGACAAAGTGTGTGGTCTTCACTTCCCTGATTCCAATGTAACAAAGTCTTTATAAGCAGTCATACAAGAAAGTCCTTAGGTGCTGGGGCCTGGTACACAGCTAAGAAACTTCTAATAATAAAAGGAAACAGGCCTACAAAACAAACAAACAAAACCAAACACACCAAAAAAATACCCCCCTCCCAAAAAAACCAACAGAACAAACAAAAGCCAAACCAAACTAAAACCACCCCAAACCAAACAAAAAATGTCTCGCCTCCAAAGAACAACAAGATAGAGCATATACAGCAAAATCATGAGCAAAGATTCCAAACCCAGCCTCTGGTTTATAGAGGGCAAGAATATTCTCAAGCAGTGGACCTGTAGCAGCTTTGCAAATCTTGTTTAAAAATAAACCAGGTGGAACCTCCAGAAATTAACTTCTCATTAGAGAACATATCAAAGGAAGTGGGTACACAGAAGTAGTTTTGGCATGTTCAAATTCTGTAATGGCCATGCCTCCGTGTTCTCCTGGTGGGGCACCTCGCAGGGCAGATTCCTCATGAATGTTCTGTGTCTTTATGATGATACAAAACCTTAGCACACCAGGAATATAAAAATACTGCAGAAAATTAAGTTTTGGAATATGATCCCTTCACCTTTAAAAAAAAAACAAACCCAAACAACTAAAGATTCACATTATCAAGGCGTGACTTAAACCATCAAGTGAGCTGTGCCAACAATACTGCAGAATCTGTAAGTTTACATATCATTGTCTACTATTATCCTTATTTCACAGCAATTCTCCCAACTTGCTGTTTTGCAGAGTTGATGAAAACTCAGAATGCCAGGAAGAACTACTGGATTTTATAGAAGTTATTTGCTGCTACTAGAAACAGAGAGCACTATACTTGCTTAAAAATACAAAGAAGCATTATTGCCAATTAAGCCCTGATCTGCACTTCCAAACTATATTTGCCACATGAATAAGCATTGCAAGTGTAACACAATATTATTCAGGGTAATTAGAAACCAATTTTATGAGATAGGATCCTATCTAAGTGTAACTCAGTGCTGAGTCAGGTCTTCAAGTTGTATTAAACAAGCATTTATCCATGAAAGAAACCTTTATGCAAGTTAACAAGATTGTTCTGTTTAAGCCATTCTGGTTAAGCCATATTTATCCAAGCATTATGATCCCTATGCAAGTTGCAAGAATTATGCAAACTTCAATCTATCCCTCATTATTATTTCTAAACACAGAGTTTTATCAAATGTTGTACTTTTTGATTACAAGTGGATGCTTTCTTTGACAGTGAGTACAAAGAACCTAAGACTCAATTGAAATATCACTGTACATTTCACTGCAGCTTAGTTCCATTATTACTTTAACACTTCATTTCCTTGCAATCAAAGTGAAATAAAGAAGTAAGGTTAACAGGATATTATTATAACTGTTTGGTAAATACTGCCACCTAATGCCTACAGACTATTGCAGTAACTTATACTGGGCAAAATTTGGAAAGGGGGTATCTTAACACACTAGAAAATGATTAAAAACTTGGCTTGTGGAGCATAGAAAGAACTCAGCAGTGGTACAGAATTTCTACGCCCATGCAGCACCTAACTTTCAAGACTATCAAAATCATTTCAGTGTCACATTGCCTAACAATCAAAGATTCCACCTAAGGCATAATGACGCTTCTACCACAGATCTCTACTGAATTTCAAAACTCCTCCTGTTGCCAGTCAAAAATCTTTCTGTTACAACAGTTAAACATTTCTCAACTATCTCTCAGGCCATAAATATACTGTATGTAACCTACAGATGGTCAGATCTGGAGAAATATATTCCTTGCTTCCCTAATTTTGCAAACAAAATCTGATGCATTCAAGGAATTCAGAAGCCTGCTTTTTTCGTTGTTTCTATTTCTTACAGTTTGAAAGTGATAAATCAGATCAGCCACAAAACACAAACGTGAGAAAAGCAGACATTGCAGTCCTTCAACACCAAGGGCCAGGATGAATGCCTTCTCCAGTGATGACAGGCAGTAAGAATACCACAAAAGACATAGATGTGTTTTATGATAGTTAATTTCTAGAATCAGTGCCCAAAAATCATCCCTTCCAAAAATCATCCCTTCCAGAGACTTGCATTAAAGTCTGTCTCAAAATGAGACAGACTAAGTGTGCTCCTCAAATTTCAGGTAAAGGACTCAGAGCAGAATAAAGAGAAATAATAGTTTGAAGCAGAGAATTATACACATGATCCAGCAAATTATTATTTTCATCAGTAAAAGAAACCATGAAAGTTTCAGGAAATAAGCATTTTAAGATAGTAATCACTGCACTCTGAGTTTTTATTATTAGCTTTGACAACATAAAAGCCAAATAGAACACACAGGAACTTCACCAGAAGATTCAGGGTATTGAATTATGCTCAGTTACTACCACCCAGTGGCAGTCAGGAAAAGCATCAGGGTACTGACAGCAGCTCATTCCCCTTGACAGAGAACAAGTTACCTCCACTTCACTTTTTGTCTTTTGCGTCTTTCTGGAAGCTGAAGGACACCTTTCCCCATGCCACAAGTGTGTGACAAGTGCCTACACTCCTCTAAAGTTCGGGCCCTTGAATCGTGTTGCCACAGAAATTAAAGATTGCCTATTTCCTGAACTGACTAGATCCAACTCCCACAATATTGATACATATCTCCCTCCCATCCCATGATGCAGAGATTAACAGAAAATACAACCCAACATCAATCTAATGAGCTGAAGTTTTTCTAATATCTATTTACACACACAGGAAGTGTCCCAGAATTGCCACATATCCACAGACCACTTTTTTAGGAAGGAATATCCCTGCATTGAGTGGACTTTCTTCATATGCAGACAACCAGAAAAAAACCCAAAACAATAAACATGCATCATTTAAGACACTCCATATTTGAGTTCTAACAGCAGCACCACATTCAAGACCATTTTCCCATCTGTTACTTTTTGAACAGCAATTTTAAACAAACCATCAATTCACAGGTGAGTACTTTCCTTTAAAGCCTAGGTTTCCACAGTTAACTAAAACATACTGATGTACAGAGGCAGTCTTAGATAAAGCTGCATAATGTGACATATCAATGTTAAGGCAGACATAGACAATTAGGCCAGAAAGATTATCAGATATACTCTTCGTAGCTCTCATAACTTAGCTTTAACAACTGGTTTAATGTCAAAGTAGCAACATTTTTTTTGTTTTTAAGAAAAATGAAAAGACGTCACATGCAAAGCAGCTGACTTGACAATGCCAAGGCTTTTACAAGAGGTCACCAAAGCACTTTAAATCATAAAGAACAGTTCTGGGTAAGTCTGCAAGACATGGATACTGTAGTCTCAGGCTGCAGACAGTCTAGACTAACACTGAGATGTCACTGTGCTATCTCAGAGCAAGCTGAAAACAAGAATTCTCAGTTTTCTTCTAGCTGCTTTTGTGGCAAAATGTAGCTGTCCATTTGTAGCAAAATGCAAGAAATCTGATTAAAAACAAACATACTTTTAGTTAATGAAAAATGGATTCACTGATAAATATGTAACTAAAATTTCTAATTAGTGTTTGCATCTGAAGTTTAAAGTGAAGTTTAAAGTGAGGGTTTTTCTTTTTTTAAACGAAAAAAAGTTTTGTACTAAACACACTTCAAACTTTTTCCACTGCTTTCATGGACAAAGTAAGCAAACCTTTCAGTACAGTTAAAGTACAGTCTGTATTGGTCAATTCTTTTCTTCCAACTTACTTTTTGAAAGAGATTTTCTCTATTTTATCACGGCAAAAACAAAAGCTGACATTTTAGTCATGAAGTCAGGTTCCAAGCGTGTGTACTTGGAACCATTACTCTTTTCCAGCTGCAGTGATGCTATGCAATTTGAGATTGTTTAATTTTACATGGTTCCATTCTTTAACTCCTGTTGATTTGCTTCTTTTGGGTTTGCAGGACCAGTAGAAAATTTCACAACATTCACTGCTATTGAAACGGTAAAATAACTTGTTTCTATTACTCAAACCCTTAGAGGAGGTTATGGAATGAAGGCATACATTTCTGAACAATGGCAAGACCTGATTAGTTATTTATTTCAAATATTGGATCTATTTCATTCTTTTCTAGTATACTAACCAGTCAACAAAAAATTCCAGGTAACCTTCATCTGGTTTCTCCAGTTTCGGTGTCCCCATTTCAGCTTTTATGCCTACCAAGATATCAGTTTCTCCCTATTAAAACAAAAACACATCACACAACTGGAATTGTAATTACAGAACTATTTGTTTTATTTAAATGTCTATGGTAAGCTGACATTTCTACCTTTCAGTTATTGGATTATTCTATCAGAGTGAACTTAAAATTTAACTTTTCTTTTAAAGAACAAAAGGCTTTAGAAGAACAATATTAAGTGTAAGAAGATTCTTCAAATAATTACCATGCATATTACCTTTCTCTAAGTTAAAAAGACTCTTAATATCCAAGACTACTTCTGTCATTTTGGTTCTGTAAACAACTCTTTCTGCAGCTCATTGTTCATAATGGTACACAGTACATTTATCTTCTTCGCAGACAACACGTCAGAAGAAGTTCTGTTTCATTTTAAAGGAATAGAAATTTTTGCCCCTCCCCCCACCCCCAGAACTAGGCACAACAGCAACTTCTGTTTTCAAGATTAAATGTTAGATTAGTTCAGACTGAAGGCTGTCCAGGCACTTTACAGTAAATCCAGTACAAGGCAGCCTGAACTAATTACATATCCTGTCATTATTTCCATATCCCATGGCTTCAGTTACTGCTATACACACACATGTTGTTACACACACAAACCCATCCACAAACAGCATCAGCTTAACTAGTCACATGAACAAACAATTTCATCAGCAAGGTACCCAATCCCTAAGAAATTTACCTACCAGCTTTACTCTTGCAGATCCACTTGTGTTTGATACGACATCTGTTTCTACTTCTGCACATCTGTAGTCTTCACAGCCTCGACCATCTACACGAAGGTCTTCCTAAGTATGACAACCAATATATTGCACTTAAGGGAATCAGTAATGAAAAGTAAAACCAAACCAAAACAAACAAACAAACAAACCCCATCACAAACCAAAAACTCTGTAACTTTAAACTTTCTTTCTCCTATACCAAATGCAGCAGTAAAGAGGATATAACAGCAAGAACTTGTAATTTCACCATGGAATGCAAAAGAACCAACTATACTTTTTCATTTATATCTCATTTATGTAGAGCTTGCAACAAGCAGTCTGCAGGCAGACATGAATTGCACCAAGTCCTTCTAATTCCCAAAAGAAAAACTTCAGATTTCAGAACTGTAAGGGTCATGGCTTTAAATGGTACTTTACCTAACACAACCCAGCTCTTTCTGGGATAGGCAAGTTCTGTACTTTTACATCAATAATTAGGACCCCAGCAGACAAAGAGAATACACCAGCCTGCCAAATGCTTTCATCTGTTTGTATTCCACAAACAGGTATTATGCATCCTCTGATACTATACAGCTCATTCCTATAAAAACATGTTGTTTTTCAGCAAATTTCAGTAAGAATACAGTTCTTTTATCTTTGGGGCTTCTCCTCAGACAACCTTCACTCTTCCTTCCTCCACTCATGTTCCTTTGCTAAGTTACAGGCTAAAACTCTATCCAATGGCAGTAACTTGAGGAAGAGCCAGAGAAGAGCAAGGAAAGAGCAGCAAATCAAGACAGAAGAAGCATATTAAGCTCTCCGAGAGCATCCAAAGGAGGACAATGAAGATGGTGAAGGGCCATGAGGGGAAGTCGTTTGAGGAGATGCTGAAGTCACTTGTTCTGTTCAGCCTGGAAGGGACTGAGAGAAGACCCCACTGCAGTTACAACTTCCTCATGAGAGGAAGAGGAGGAGCAGGCACTGATTTCTTCTCTCTGGTGACCAGTGACAGGACTCAAGGGAATGGCCTGAAGTTGTATCAGGGGAGGCTTAGGTTGGACATCAGGAAAAGGTTTTCACCCAGATGGTGTTTGGGTACTGGAACAAGCTCCCCAGGGAACTGGTCACAGCACCGAGCCTGACAGAGTTCAAGAGGCATTTGGGCAATGCTCTCAGGCACTTGGTGTGATTCTTGGGGTGCCCTGTGCAGGGACAGGAGTTGGACTTGGATGATCCTTGTGGATTCCTTCCAACTCAGCATATTGTGTGATTCTGTGAAAACAAATCCACGTCCCGCTCTCAGCCCGCTTCCCGTTCCGATGCTCGGTGTGCTCTGATGATCACTACTCCAGAGGTTCGCCACCATACACAACGGTGGAGGGCTCCCTCCCTCCTTCCTTCCTTCCTCCCTCCCTCCTCCCCAGCCTTCCTCGCTCCCTGCCGCCCGGCGCCCGCCCCGGTACCTGGACGCCGTGCACGATATAGAGCTTCTCCGCCTCGCTCAGCACCACGGACGCCATTCCCGCCGCGTCCCGCCCGCACCTGCGCAGTGACCCGCTTCCTCCCTGCCTTCCTGCCTTCCTGCCGGCCTTCCATCCGCCCGCCGCGGGCAAGCTGCCGGCTCTCCAGACCCGGGGTCCGGCTCGCCCAGTCGGCACCGGCACCCCACAGCGGGGGCTCCCCTTGCCTGATGGCAAAGCGGGGGGTGCAGCCGGAAAGCCGCAGAAGCCTTTCACGTGGAGTAGGCGCAGCGCTCTGGACGCGGTACCCACTGGGCACTTCGCATCCCGGAACAACGTCTCGTCCAAGAAGCTGATAAAACCAAAGCTCCCGCTTTCTGCCAAAAGCTCCTGCAGGAGGCTGTGGATATATCCCGGTCTCAGAAGTAGATGGCGTAGTCATAGTCCTCTGCGTTTCCTCATTTTCCTTGCGGAGTCCTTAACCTCGGAAAGATGCAGGAGAGGTGCGGTGTGCGAGGAAGGCTGGTGCGGCAGCATGGAAGAAACCAAATACTTTCCTTAGGAAATTCTGTTGGTCCTGTGCCAGATATCGCTGGGAAAGTGGCGTGGGAAATGTGATTAAAAACTCGCGCTGTACATTAAAACAATAATTAAGGGTTGGGGGTTTTTTTGACAGCCTTAATTGAAAGTTTCGTAACAGTCATTAATGTAAGTTTGCACGCCTTTTTGCACAGCTGTGTATAATTTTCAGTGTATTTTAAAAGATGCTATCTTGACTTCACTCTGATGCTTGCTTGGCTAAAAATGATCCATGGCTCCCAAGGATTACACAGAACATTGCGGGAGTTTATCCAGCTTTCCACAACTTCTTGTTCACTCAAATGTACAAAGCATTCCTGGCTGTGCCTACTTGGGCATGATGCAGTGAGAGCAAATTTCAAGAGCAATGGATGGTTTTGGAAGTTTTAGCTTGATCTGGTCCCCATTGTGGCAGGCTGCTTATCAATTAGCAGTTGGGGCAGAGCAGATGCATTTCTGGGACTCTTCCCATGGCTTACCTGCATCTAAAAGGAGCCACGTGTCTGCACACTAGGGTTGTAGTATGTGGGTTGCTTACTGCTTCTTGGTGGGGAGAGCCAGCAGTGGAGCCTGGCAGAGCTGAGAGCTTTGGTAGCTTGTCCTCCCCACTCACCCTAGGGAGGTGAGCAGGGCCAGGTCTCCTTGCTGGCCCAGGGGAGTGCTAGACAAAGGTTGTGCCCATGCATGAAAGGGCCCTGGTTTGTATGTTCTCTCTAAAATAGCATCTGCCAGTGCTGCTGTCCAGCACAGACTGACCCTTCGTTTGACTTGCAGTGCGATACTTGTGTCCTTGCATTGCAGAGTGTGAACCAAACAAGAAGAAAAAAGTCAAAAACTTCCTGAAAATGTGAGTGAGTTCTTGATCTTAATGCAGATGCATGCTATGATTTCCACTGAGAACACAGGGAGATTAGATTCTGACTCTCATCTTAGTTCCTGACTCTCATGGCTTAGCCCACAGCACCTAACAGTTATAATTGCCTAGAAAGAGTGATTTGTTAAATTTTTTTCCCACTTTTGCCATCCCAGCTTGGAGTCTACCTAATGTTAGTGAAATTCTTGCATAGTCTAGAGGCTCAGCTAGCAAATCTTGTTCACATGCAAACAGCAGTTTTTCAAAGGTTGGAGGAAGCCAAGTTTGGCTCATTTTTCCTCAGGAAGGGCAGAAGGCAACCTCTTGCCCTAAAGAGCACTTCTGAGGACATTCAAATTCCAGCACAAGGAAGTAGTGAAGCTTATCATACAAGAAAGGATGCCACTATTTTCTTGGGTTTGTTGGAGTTTGGGTTTTTGTGTGGGTGTTTTTTTTTTGTT
>VZDJ01000782.1:6568090-6678562 GCA_008694505.1 Cyanoderma ruficeps
GTTGTTGTTGTTGTTTTGTGGGTTTTTTTGTTCGGTTGGGTATTTTTTAACAAAGGCAAAGCAGTACCTTTAACTTCCTTGTGGTAAATAAATGACCCTTGTTGTGGTTTGACACTGGCCAAACACCAGGCACCCATGAGAGCTGTTCACTGACTTCTTCTTGCTCTCATCTGGGCAGAGGAAAAAAAATTAATGAAGGGCTCATGAGTTGAGATGAGGACTGAGAGAAAACACTCTAAGGGCAACAGGTTCAAATTTAAAGGTATAAAGTAGATTTATTATTAACAGAGTCAGAGGAGGATAACGAGAAGTGAAACGAGCCTTTGAAACATCATTTTCCCCCCTAGCCTCTCCCTCTTTCCCACCAACAGCACAGGGAGACATGATGTGGGGGTTTTTAGTCAGATTTTCACTTGACTTTTTTTTTTTCTGTTTGTTCAGGGAGGGGAGTTTTTCCTCTGCTATGCCCTGGCGTCCCTCCCATGGGCAGTCTTTTCAAAACTGTTGCGGACTGGGTCACTCCTCCACATGGTGCAGCCCTCTAAGGATAGGCTATTCTCATTTGGAAGCAAGGGTCCTCTTTCAGGGGCCCTCTCTCTCCAGGTGGGTCTCCCACTGGATCAGAGTTTTCTCCAGCATCCACCTGCTCCAGCATGAATACTTCTCTCATGGGCTGTGAGTGGATCTCTGCATCCCCCATGGACCTCATGAGCTACAGGGGGACAGCCTGTTTTACCACAGTCCTCAGCACAGCCTGCAGAGGAATCTCAGCTCTGGCGCTTGGAGCACCTCCTCCCCTTCTTTTTCCACTGACCCGGGTGCTGCTATGTTGCTCTCCCTCACATGTCCTCACCTCCTCCTCTTCTCTGACTAGAAGAAAAACTGCTGCTTGTAGGTACCTACCATTGCAAACAAGTTGCACAAATTCAAAGATTTTTGCAGGATCCTACAGCGCTGAGAGGCTGATCTCGTCTAGGTTCCATGTCGCCATGTTTTTGCCAACCACCGGACAGGTGGCCCCACAGCCACCAAGTGGGCAGTGGCGGCCACCGTGGCACTGGCGCTATTTAACGCCTCTCCTCACAACAGGGCACCAGGAAAGAGAAGCCGCTGCCCCTGCCTTTCTGCTCGCAGCACAGCTGGCTAGGGGTGCCCGAGCAGGGAAGGCTTGCTGTGGGCCTCACTGTGGCCGCAGCTCACCATGAGCTGTGCTGGGATGGCGCCAGCAGCGCCGCCTTGCCACCCCTGGAAAGAACTGCCTGTGCGCTGTTTTGATTTTCTTCTTAAATGCATCATCACAGAGGTGTTACCAACCTCTCTAATTGGGCTGGCAGCATGTTCATCTTCAGAGACATCAGAGATTTGCTCTGTCAGACATGGTGGAAGCTTCCAGCAGCTTCTCACAGAAGCCACTTCTGGCCCTCCTCCACTACCAGAAAACAGGCTGTGACAAATCAACAGAGCCCAAATAAAGCCAGCCTGAGGCAACCCCCTGCAATGTGAAGATTTGCACTGCATGATTAATACCTGGGCAAGGCCGCAAAGGCTGGAAGCAGTAGCCTGACGTGGAGAGTGTCAAGCAGACTCAGCCCTTGCTCTGGCTCTGAACATGACACGTGTAGTGGAGCGCTCTGTCACAGAATCACGATTCCAGGTTGGAATGGACCACAGTGAGTCATCTGGTCCAACCTCCCTGCTCAAGCAGGGCTATCCTAGAGCATATGGTACAGGATTGTGGAGACAGTTCTTGAGTACCTCCAGTGAGGCACTGGACAACCTCTTCCAGTGTGTGGTCACGCACGCAGTAAAGTTCTTCCTCATGTTCAGGTGGAACTTCCTGTGCATCAGTTTCTGCCCATTGCCTCGCATCTTAGTGCTTGGCACCACTGAGAGGAGCCAGCTCCATCTCTTTGGTACATCCACACCCCAATCTTTTTAGACATTTATACACATTAATGATGTTCCCTCTCAGTAGTCTCTTCTCGAGACTGAACAGGCACGGCTCCCTCATCCTTTCCTCCTAAGGATGACACTGCAGTCCCCCAAACATCCTTACTGCTCTGTGCTGCACTGTTCTTCCTTGGGTGCCAATAGATTTTGGATACCTGCAAACCAAAACCACCCTGAACCTTCCTAGGGCTCAGAGGTACCCGCTGAGGCAGAACTATCTGTTCCCATGTCAAAACAAAAAAGTGCGGGGTTTTTCCTCACAAAACCCGCATTTCCCCCCGCACCCGCACGCCCGGGCTGTTAACGCGCAGCCGGCACAGGCGGTCCGCAGCCGCACGGGGCCCGGCGCCGCTGCCCGTCCACGGGCCGGGGAACCCTTGGCGGGGCGGGGAAGGGCAGGGCCGGGGACGCGCTGCCTCCCGCCGCCGCCGTTCACTTCCTGGTTCCTCCCGGCGGCCGCTCCACCTCCGCGCAAGGGGCGGGCGGGCGGCGGAAGGGGGGGTGCGGTGCCGTGCCGTGCCGTGCCGTGCCGCTGCCGGCGCGGGGGCGGCGGGGCGCGCCGGACCCGCGGCGGCGGCGGCGGCCACTGGGGTAGGTGGGTGCGACTGACAGCGCGGGGCGGGGGGTGCTGGGGGGCGGGCAGGTGCGTGCCGGGGCGGGAGCGGGAAGTGGGAGCAGAGAGCTGGGAACCGGGAGCGGGCCGCCGGTGGATGCCATCCCGCCGCCGCCTCGCCGCTCCACCAGCTGCCCCCCGGCCCCTCCGCTGTCCCTGGTGTCCCCGGCCCGCGCGGCTCCTCGGCCGGGCGGGAGCCCCGGGATGGCGCGGCCGCCCAAGGGCCGCTCGGTGCTCCGCATCCCTCGGCGGGGTCCTCGGGCCACGGCCGGGCGCCGGGTCGTGTCCCGCAGCGGCGTCCCCAGGACTGTGGGCATCGGTCGGGAAACGCGAGGAGGACTCCCGCTTTCCCCTCTCCGCGTTCCAACGCTGGGCTTTAAATACTGGGAGGATGAGCACGTTAAGTGATACTGGGCTAAATGCGTGGTTTAGGTCTGCTCCGCGGCCTTTCGGAGCAGCGTTGAGTCCCCTCGGCAGGAAATTTAAAGTCGGAGCCTCCAGCGGTTTCGTCGGGGTCCTGTGACCTGTCAGTGGATTGCAGTGGTCCTGTAATTTGCTAACGCGTTGCAGCGATGGGACGTGCCCGCCAGCGAGCAGCAGGACAGCGAGTGGAGCTGACCCTGTCGCTTCTGAGGTGGCCCTGGTCACCAGGCATGTTGCTGCGGCTGTCCGATGGCACCATCGGCCAGGTGTGCCCTCGGCATCGGGAGCAATCCGTGGCGAAACCATGGCGCTGTACTGTGGCGGGTTTGGTTGAAATGGATGGTGAGTTTTACGTGGCAGTAGCAAACGATCCGGACTGGTTTAGAACAGCAGCTTCTAAATGTTACTGGAGTTGTTGTGTAAGGTAAAATTTTAAGAAGAAGCAAGAGTTTAAGACTATTAGAGAATAGTCTTGAACAATCAAGAAAACAGGCCTTGGGGAGGAGGGGACAGCAGTCTGGTCCCTGATGGGCTCTCTGCTCCGTGTGTACTGTTGAGGGATGTGGGATGTACAGCAAAGTTCATTTAGATCTCTTTCCCTTGATCCTGACTTGGAAAAGATAAACTGTGTTTTTCAGCATGAGAGAGAGCGACAGCCTGCCAGACTCCTGGCACAGCAAAGGTGTGTGTGCAATGTCAGATCTGTAGGAAAGGAGCCTGAATTTAGGTGGTTGTTCTGATACAGTGGAGTCACAGAGAAGGGAGGACTGGTGAGTTACAGTGAGCGACTGCATTGGGTGTCTTGTAGTGTACATAGTGGGGCATTAGTGAGGACCACGTTTTTCTTTGCTAAATGAAAGTAACAAATAAGTCTTCTGTGTGGTGTTACAGGCATTTCAGTGATAAGAGTCATCATAAGGCGAGCCACACCGTTCTTATGTCTTTTAAAAATGCAGCCCCATGTGCAATAAAGATCCACTCCTTCAAAGCCTATGACTGTCAGCATAGCTGTTGGTGCTGCCTCACTGATGCAATAGCGTTTGTGACACCAGTGGGACCTGCTGCTGGTAGTAAGTTGTGTCTGACTGGATGTTCATTGAGATTTCGAAGGTGTGACCCAGAAACTCTTTATATTTATAGGTTTATAAAAGGGCAAATATCAGGTCTGCCTAAACCCCAAAGTATTTGTTGTGACATTTAGGACCTATAGCAATAACATCTATTGGGTATTCTCATGTATGTTTCTTCTGCCTTGTAATTTTCATTTTAAGTGATGTAGTTACAGGCAAGGGTGTCTATTTCAGTTTAAAGTTGCTTGTTTGGTACTAGACAAAAGTAAAGAAATGTAATTTAATCCAAATAATGGGAGCAGATTGCAAGAAGATGAATGCTTAATTCCTTCACAGATGCAGTGCCCAAGTAGTTGTGTGTTTTTTCTGGGCAGTTTCCTTTGTATCAGCAAAGGGCAACAGCTGACAGTCTTCAGCAGTATGTGTGTATCCTGGGCAATGGTAGCTCAGCCTTGGTGAATCTCTTTTTCTTACCTAATGTGAATTTACTTTTCTCAATGGGTGGATTGTTGTGCACCTTCAACAGAACAGGAGCTAGCAGTGTTGCATAGTCCATGCAGTTTAAACCTGTGTGTTGCATCATTTCAGGAAGACTTGCTCATGGAGCCAGTTTTACTGTGCAGACGTTTCCCATATGGCTGTAACAAGGCACCTCTCCCGTAGAGGAGACTAGATGAGCACTCACAGTGGTATCAGTCTGAAAATGGACTGGCTGTAGCTCAGCCAGTCTCTGCAGATGTTAGTTGGCTGAGCTTATGCTTTTCTCTGACTCCTCTGCAGTGTAGACACGACCTTTTTCTTAGGGCAATATTCAGGAATACAGTTTTTCTGCCTTCGTGACAGAAGACAGCAGATAATGTAAAATATGACACGATGGAATAGCTTGTTGTCAGTTTTTATTTCCCCCATCCTGTGCTTGTCTGGTTGAAGCAAACTAAATGTGACCAATTGTACCCGGAACATCATATTTAACCTGTGCATGTAGCTGATCTGATGCTTCAGGTTGTGTTCAAGAAAACGAGAAGTTAAAGCTTTCCTAATTGAGGCTGTGTATTTCCTGGGTTGTACAGGCAATAAGGAAAGAAGATAGCCCTTGCCTGGAGCTGCAGTGCAGCAAGTCTGCCAGTAACACTTCACACATTGTCCTTCTGAGAGGGAGTCCAAAACAGCAGGCCAGCTTGTCTGTAGGGTGTGGGTGCCAAAGACCTCCCCATATGGCAGCCGTTCCCTGCTAGTGAGGTGCAAGGTGTTAGGGGCAAGGTGCAGCTAGGTGCTGGCTCACTGCACGGGAGCACTGGCGTGTTAACTCCTGTCACCTGCTTCTGGCTGTGCCCCCAGCTTGGGGGCTGCTTGGGAGTGCTTCTGGAGACTGGAGTGAGAGATTTGTCTAGGCTTGTAGCCACATATCTCTTTGCACCACCAGGTTACAGGGTGGCCATACAGAACTGGTATGTTCAGGAGAAGAGGTAGGAGTGTAAGAGGAGGGGGGGAAAAAGAAAGAGAGGATAGGCATGGGAAGGTAAGGAAATGAGAGGGAAGGGTACAGCAGCAGAGTTCAGCTAGAAAAATGTTGGGAAATGCTACTGCAGGAGCAAGTAAAACAGCGAGTAAAAAAGGACACAGAAGACTCACTGTTAAGATCCTTCGACAACAGAGGAATGTTGAATGAGAGGAAATGCAAGGCTCTTGTTGATATTTCTGCTCCTGGGCTGCTGGTGGATGGTGTGTTTGTCCTGTTCAGCTGTGAGTTTTGCAATAATGCAGAACAGACAGGGTGACCAATCTTAAATGTGATGCAGCATGCAGAAGTTAAAACAGGTGGGCTGAAGCTGAAACAGTGTGAGTGAGTAAAGGTAAAGTACTCTGCTATTGAAAAAAAAAGGTAAAAAAAAGACATATACAGGCTTAGTGGGAAGGCAGTAGTACCATACCATAGATACAGAGAGAGCTGTAGCAGGTGAAAAAGTAATATGATATGCATCTTGGTTCTTTGCAGTGGCCACTTGAATTACTGATGTCCAATATAGCACAGAATAGATAAGGAGGATATTATATACAGTGGCTGGTCTTGTCTTGAACTCTCCATATTTCAAAAGATAGGAAAATTAAAGTTTGCACGCAGAAACTGTATTTTTTATGGCAGCAAGGATCCCTTCTGCTTGCCAGTGCTAAAGTGAGCAAAACATGAAATGCTTAGTTTGCCAACTCAGATGTTCTTTGCTGTGTTTCAAAAACTTTAACCTACAGCAACTTTGAACCTGCAGGTTTTTCCAGTTCTCTGAAGTAGCAGCATGCGTTTCTTCTAGTTGTGATTTTAACTTTGCAGGATAGAGGTGATAATTTTTTGGTCCCTGCATTGTTAATGTGCTATTTTAATGTATGTTCTGCGTACTTTCTGTAGTTGGCTTAGGGATCCGCTTAGGCGTAGTATGTAGATTTAAAATCTGAATGCCTTACAGCCTTCATACCTACATCTTTACCTACTGCTATGTGGTAAGGCAGAATAATAAACTACAGGCAGGGGAATAAAATCAGAGAGTGAGTGACTCGTTCATGCTTGTGAAGAGGGGGCTGTAGCAAAAGCAGGTGAGAGCCAGATCCTGCAATAGACCATCTTGAGTGAAAATGTATGTCGGGTTGTTAAAGTGCTCTTTCTGCCTTGAAAGATACTATATAGAATATTTTTTTTGACTAGAGGCGTTCTGCCAGCTTCTTACTATGATTAAAACTTTAAAGCTACAGCTCTTTCCTGCTCTGCAAAACATATTCCTTACGCCATGAAAGTTGTGTGGTTTTTTTTTTAAATTGAAACTAAAAATTATACCAATTTTATAGATAAACCTTTCCCTTTAATTTTTGTCTTTCTAAAAAAAAAAAAAAGTTGATAAAGGACAAATTGAGAATTTGCATTCCCCAAATCCAGTGGCTTGCTGTTTTAAGTCCTGAGTCAGCATATAAATTGCAAAGCTGTCTAGAAGACCAGGACAGCTTCTTCTGTTTTGTCTCTCATAAGGCTGTGCATTCAGGATAACTGCAATGCTGTGGGAAAGCATGACATCCCCATCTGTTGTTTTCTGTTTCCTGGTGCAGTCTCTCCTGCACGATTGCTCTTGCCTTCCGGTGCTTAACTGTAGGTAGGTGGCAATGCAACAAAGATGTTATGTTCAGGATTAATATTTTTCTTTTGACATAGGTTAAATAGCTTGTGTGTATTTAGTCTATTGAGAAACTGTGAGATTGAAGTCAGAGAATTTCTCTGTTCTCTTTGCAGCTCTGATAGTTAAGAACTTACCAGTTATTTTGTAATGGTTCATTACTTAATGACAGTTTTATAAAGTACCTTCTATCTCTGATGAAAGACTTATTAAGATTACTAACTTTGTGATCAGACCAGGTCAGATCCAAGTCTGACCTCAGTCCTGGTGCCCTTGTGATTTGTGTCCTGTTTCTACATGTTGCCCCAATTTTGTCACTCATCCATAGTGGTCCAGTGTTTTTGTACCTTGGACAGTAACTACATTGTCTTTGCTCTCCTTTGCTCAGGCTAGCAGCTGACAGGCCTTTTGGTGGGGGTGCAGTCACCAGATAACTCCAGCTCTTAGGTCAGTCTTTATTGCATTATAATTTATTTATACAATACATGTGCATTAGTTAAACAGAAATGATACAGACATTAACCAGGAAGCTGTTACCATGTGCCCTGAGAGACTGCATACCATGAGCATCAGGATAGGGAAACCCCTGTATTCTTAATTCAGAAAACATGGCCTTATTTTCCTTTCAGTTCTACTAATGGAATTCCTCTGGCACTGGTGAAGTTGCTTCTTGTCTACACTAATGTAAAATAGAAGAGGACTGAGGGGTTTGTGGCTTATGTGGCTGCATCTCTTTTGAGGCTGTCACTCTCAGCCTGATCCAAGCCCTCAGGATGAAGTTTCTAGATATGACAGGCATCTTTGAGATAATTTCCCCCTCCCCTTACTCTGCTTAGGGAGAAGTTCCCTCTGTGTATTTGCACTCCTACTCAAATGTGTTCTTCAGGAAGGCATGACTTCAGTTAAATCTTTCCCTCTAATAAGATGCTTCTAATAAAAATAATGAAAGTATGGTTTTAGTGTGAGCCATTTTTACTGAGGTCTTGTTCATGTGTGACCTCTTCGAAGTAAGAAATAAATTAAAAGTAGAAAATAACATGAAATAGTTGATGTATAAACAGTTTTGTAAACAATTACTATAAAGCTTTGTAATGCAGCCACTTAATCCCCTCATGTATAGAAAAATGTTACAAATTGGTTACCCTATAGTTTTACGTGCTTTCTATTCCCCTTTTCAAGGGAGGTAATCCAAGCCTGTGCATTTACCCTCAGGAAACACAAATTTATTTTAAGCCTTGTAATTTTTTAAAGATTTCTTTATGCTGTTTTTCTTCAGTATGGGAACTGAAAGTGTCTGACTTCAGGAGCCAGAGGATTCAGGAGAATCTTGGGATGTTTGTGAGCCTTTTGCTAAAAGCAGATGCATAGCTGATAATGTAGTATTTAGGCTGTAACTATACCCCTTAATGTAGCCTGAATTTCCAGGAGAAAAATGAAGAAGTACGTGTGACAGGCACAATCCTGTTCCCTGTTCCTGGGGTGGCTGGAGGAGGGCTGGCAGCGCCGACTTTGCCCTGTGATAATTTGGTCTGAGTCATCGGGTGTCCCGTAAGCACTGCCTTAACTTCCGTGCCCGCTTCTTCCCTGTTGCCTTTGCCATTGTAACCGGGATTAGGTTTTTAGCCGTTTGGGGTTTTAGCCCGAGTTGGGGGTGGGGTTTGTTTTGTTTGTCGTTTGTTTCGTTTTTTTAAAGCGTGTGTGGAGTCCCGAAAGTATTCCAATGGAAGCACAGCTCTCTGTAGCAAATTTGAGCCTGCTAATAATAGGTTTGCTTTTTTTAGCTGCCTCTCACAGACCTGTTAGAAATGTCCCATTGACCCTCCAAGGTTTTGTAAACCAGGGGTTGGAAACTGCCATGCCGACGGATATCTGGATGAATCTGCCGGAGACTGCCAAAAATTCTCAGCATAGCTGGCCTGTTTTGTTGCACTCCTGCAGATCAGATAAAGCTTTTTAGACTTTGCAGGAGCCATTACGAAAATACATATAAATACTGGTATTTTCTTATTATCTCTGCTTTGGCAAGTTTTCACAAGCTTGTTAGATTTTGGCTGTATGGAACTGTGGGAGGAAAGGCATAGGTAAAAATCCTTTTAGTTAGGAAACTCACCTTCTCTTTCATCTCTTTCAAAGGAAGATTAAACATGCAGCGTTTTAATCTATGCAGTTTTACGTACAGAAAAATGAAATAAACTTAGAAATTAATTTTCCTGCAGTTTCTCTCTATCTCTCTGGAGCTGGTTGATTTTGTATAAAAGGACATCTGTCCTGTGGATCTGCATTGCCTACTTTAGCTGTTGTGAATATAGTATTACTAGTTACATATGCTTGCTTCCTTTCGATGATAAAAAATTAACTTTAGTGTTGTTTGTCACCTCTCAGGGTACTATGTGTGTTATAAAAGCTGTTCAGAAGTATTTCTTTAAAGGAACTAAAAAACCAAACTGAAAACCTAAAAGAAGTCCATCATCTGCCCTGATCTGTCTTCTTTTTTATTCTTTTTTTTCTCAGTATTGTTCTCATGTAATTTGCAGAACCTGAAATTCACTAGTTCATATGACAGAATGAAAATGTAACTTCTTCCCAAAGTTCAGTGTTAAAGGACTTGTAATAGAGGAAATGGTTGCAATGTACATAGTAATGCTGTAGCTCTGCAAGTCATACCCATGTGCTTGATTTCACTGACATGAATAATTACATGAAAATCAGCAGGTTCACAGTGATGGTGGTTTTAAGCTTGCTGTAAGCTTTACATCAGAACCTCAGGTAACTTTCAGGTATTTACTGGGTGAAGGCCCACATCATTTGTTTGTACATTCTTAGCACATTCTTTGGCTGTCACAGGCCATTAAATACCAGATTTTTTTGACACGGCTTATGGCAGATAAAAAGACAGTTTATATAGGGTGTAATAGCATATTTTAAGTGTTCATTGCAGCAGGAAGTGGATTTTCATTTGTTTTGTTTACATTTCTAACTTATGTATTACATGCTTTTTGATTGTTCCTGTATTGCCAAATGCCTTCCAGATAAAAAAAAGAGAAAAGGTCTTTGCTCCGTCATGTCATCAAGCTGAATTGATGTGTGTGTTCTCATTGTATCTCACACTTACCTAGTGGCCTCTCTTGTAGCCTGACACCAAGATTATGTCCTTAAGCCCTTTGCCTACATTGTTTATGTATTGTTTGCTCTAGAGCAGGAGGAGCTGACATATTCCATCTGTATTTATAAATAAAGTTCATATGTAGCATGATTGAAGGGCAAACCAGTTAGGGCAAGTTGCTGCTTCCATCCTGCTCCAACTTTTTTTTGTTGTTGTTGCTGTTTTATTATTTATCTGAAAATACCAAACTGGACAACATAAACCAAAACAGATGTTTGTGTATGTAAGAACAAGGAATTTAAAAACCCCCAGTAACCAGGTCATGTAGGAGAGAAACTGAGACTCTAAGCTGCTATAGCTTGACTCTTAAGATAATGAACACTAAAACACATACATATTTCTCAAACAATGTATGGTGTTTATGTACTGATTTATTTTGTTGCCTTATAAGGCCTCTAAAGCAAGCATTAAATGGCAGAGTACATTAAATAGCAAAATTGTCCTCCAGCCATAATCAGGGGCTTGTGTGCTGTCCTCTTAAGTCACTGCAGAAATGAGTCTCCAGACTTTAAGGCTGAGGAGGCCTTAGGGCTCCTTCCAGTTTCTCCTTAGACAGTTACACAGCAATAGATTTCTCTTATTTTATTCCCCTAGTTTGGCTCAGTGATATTTCTGAGAGAGAGCTGTAGAACTTTTATTGGACTGAAACCTCTTCCTGTACTTGCAAGAGAGATTAATTTTTATTTCACTGCTGAAGTGTGCTGTTCAGGACTAAACCCACAGCCTAATCACTGTGTATTTGTTCAGCTTTCAGTCAGTCTTTGCTAATACTGACCTTAAGGTGACTTGTCAAACTGATTCCTTTGTTAAATAGGAATTTGCTTTTCTTGGGACTGTTTGATTCCTTTGCTTTGGGATTCAAAACCTTAGTGGGGGAAAAAAAAAGCGTCAGAGCCTAGGCAAAAAAATCCTGAGAGTCTGTGCTCAGGACTGTCCCGACTTGTTACTGCACCTGATGTGTAAAGTCTAAACTTTCAATTGAAAATTGAACACTTAAATTACAGTTTTCTTTCTTACTTTTTAGTGTAATGTGATGTTCTTGTCAACTAAACACTGTTGTCAGGTGTGAGTCTTTAATTATGTCAGTTTTATTTCAAGCTGGCAAACAAGCATAGCAATTTTAATAAGGTTATTAAACAACAGCAGTGAAGGTTAACCTGTTTCCTTGAGGGAGTGGAAAAAGTAAGTCTTAGAAATACTTGTTAAGTCTGTGTGAGTGTATGAATACATAATTGTCCTTACAGAAATTGTGAAAAATGGGAGAAAAGGTATGCATGTGCTAGTAGGTATAGATTTATCTGAACTTAGACTGCCAGATTGTTCGGGTAATCACTGTTTACAAAAATTACATAGCTTGTCTTCCTAAATATCAGGAATCATGAGGCTAAATTATAGCTGTGGTTAAAATACTGAGTAATTACTATGTGTTACGTGAATTTTGTGAATGAGGAGTGGGTTTTTTGTTGTAGGCTTTTTTCTTGCCAAAGTAAATGACATCCTCACAAGGACATTTTCATCTTGATATTTCTGTTCTGTGTGATGTGTGTATAAACACAAGACTGATATGCTTTAACATTAATCCATGTGATTTTCTTCAGATTCATAAATCATCTTAAACTCGCTTGGCAGCATACTAAATGTTCCAAGTGGAAAGATAAGAAAATACATAATTCTCCTAGTTTATTTGTATGGGGTGTGTTAGAAAACAAATACTGGAAGTGGTCTAGAGTTCATGTGCTCCTGTGCACCCGGGAAGTTTGTGCTCCAGGCTTTTGCTTCTCACTGTGGCCACAGCAGTTCCAGTACCTCTCTTCCTGTCACTTGCACTCAGGTGCACAAAGCTCGTCACTTCTGTGCTTGGATGCAGTTAATCATCCTGCTCATTAATAATCTTATTCTTTGGCCATGAAAGAATAATTGTCCTCTTATGAATTTGGTCTTCTTAAAATAACAACTGAAAAGTAAATTGTCATCTCCTTCCCTGTTGAGATGGGCAGCAACATCTCCATTTAGGTTGGCGTTAAGTGGAGTAGAGCTTTCTTCTTGTACTTAGCAGAACTTAGCCATAAAATTTGGAGAGAAGTTTGAAGTCCTAGGGATTCCTGCAATTCTCTCACTGTGTTTTCTGTAAAATATATCCATTTTTTAACAATTAAAGATAAAAGTAGCTCTAGTGTGAACTTTTTTGGCTGAAAACATAATTTGTGGTGAACATTTTCTCTGAATCTAAATGGCATAATGAACGCTCTTTTTTGCAAATCCATGAGAATAAGCCTGAAATTTTGAAATAGCAGGAAGCTGATACCTTCCATTCAGGAATATGCAATTCAGTGTATTTGGCAGTAGAATTATCACAGCCATTTTTGTAGAAGGTGTGTCATTAGAAGCTGTAGTGTTATGAAGTGTTTATAGCACTGAGCAAATACTCTGAGTAGAAGTGTCTTTGAAAGAGGTTGCTGAGTGTGTAAAGAGCTGTTTTCAAAGCATAGCATTCCAGGTGTGCTCCAGCATTGAGTGGTGGATGGATTGAGTGCAGATGGATTGATCCCTTGCCAAAGACTTAGCAGCACCTTTCTCTGTTTTCTCAAATGCCTATATTTGGTGGGAGTTACATTGGAACTACACAAGCATGGCACATACCTGGAGCATTACTGTTCCAGTACTGTTCCGGTTCCAAGATGCATCTTACCCTCTGGGTAGACAAGGTGTCTGCAGAGCTGGAGAGGAGATAACTGGGTCAGTGTTGGTGCTCTTGCTACAGTAGAGTGGAGTTGGCTGGAAATCGTGAAGGGGAGGCAAAACAAATGCCTTTGGGGGATGGAGCAAAGGTGGCAGGAGAGGCATGGCAAAGCAGACTTCCAAGGGATGTAAGGCCAGAGGAGGTTAGAGTGGGAGACAGCTGTAGTTGGGAAATTATGCCCTCTAACCAAGACTAGAAGTTCCTGTCAAGATCTTTTCTGGTTTGCCTCTTAATCAGTTCCTGTAAATCTAGCTGTACAGCTCTTTGTTTTTGCACTTTTACCCCAAAGCTGGGAGTCAATGGGTAAGGTGAAAGGAAACCTCTTCCACTTGCTGAGTTTCCCAGTATGTCTAGAAAAGGCCCTTCCCCAAATCTGGAGCAGCAAAAAGGGACCCTGCCAGCTGTGCCAGAGCTTTCTCTTCTCCCTTCACATGACAGTGCTGAGTTCTCGCTTCAGTTCCTGTTGTGGCAGCTCCTGTTGGCTGCTACCTGATGACTTTTTCTTCATTAAAACACTTGTTGCTTTTCCACTTAGGGAGGTGTAGGTGGCAGACAGGTAGACCTAGTGTGTAATTAAGCACTTCTTAAAAGCACTTAGAGTCTTCTGAGTAAGGAGTGTTCCGATAAGCGCGAGAGTGTGGTTTCCCAATCCATTATTTTGTGTTTGATTTATTTACCTTTTTTTGCTTTCTCATTCCACTTTCTGCAACTTTCCCATGTGACGACCGTGCCATTATGCCAACAGAGGTCTGGATGTCTGGCAGAGCAGTGAGCACTGTTTCTGACTCTCTTTCAGATGCAAGTATGGACATAATAGCCTATGATGATTACTCCACTCCACCGCTTCAGAGATATTGAAAGGACACCTGAATACCTCCAGCCGGAAAAGTGTGTTCCACCTCCTAGCCGCGCTTCCCTGGGAACAATGTGGTTTATTCGAGATGGCTGTGGTATTGCATGTGCTGTCGTTACCTGGATGCTGGTGTTCTATGCCGACTTTGTAGTCCTTCTTGTCATGCTAGTTCCATCGAGAGATTATGTTTATAGTGTCATCAATGGCACTCTGTTCAACACCTTGGCTTTCCTCGCTTTGGCTTCACATTTTCGTGCTATGCTGACAGATCCAGTAAGTATACACCTCTCTCTGTGTGTCTCGGAAAGAAACAGGCGGTGTTTTTCTTGTCTGCTAGATGTTGGGTAACTCAGTTGCTGAGTGAGTGGCAGATTTAAATAACTTTTGTGTGTCAGCCTGCTGAGTGAGGCTGCTGATGTGGTATGCTAATTTTTCATCCCACTCAAGTCGGATGCAAAGTCAAGGACCCAGCATTAGATTCCTGGTGTGTGAGCAGCTCCTCTTTCTGCACTGGGAAGGAGAGTGTTTCTTTCTCTCTGATGCTGTTTTCTCCCCAGTGCCAGATCTTGTGTTTGTGGCTTGTTGTGTCTTGACAAACAGGCAAGCTGGAAAAGCTGGTTTTGGTTGTCTGCCTTGGCAAGTATTGCTTCAGCAGAACAGAGCAGAACGTGCGTTGTTTTGAAAAGATGTGTTACTGTCTCTCATTCTACTGATTTTGTTGAGTGTACTGGACAATGCTGAAATAAATAATGGTCTGAGCATGCTAAGAGATGGCAGTTCTTAGGCAAGTTGGGAAGCATAAGAATTGTGAGATTTCATTGTATGTATCCTTAGGACATTGCTTTGAGAGATCAGACCTGCTGCTTTCTCATCTTTCAGTTTGTGACAAAGTTTAGCACCATGATGGTAATTCTGATTGGCCTACGATGGTTTATTTTGCTTAATAACCTCTGGGCAGTAGACTCAGTTCAAAACCCCATCTCCACTAGTCACTGGAAGAAAAGACAGGCTTAGACTGACTTCTCCTGTCTCCTTCCTCTCAAATGTTGCTGTTGAGAGTGGTGGTGTGCCTCTGATATTCTATCCCTTCCAAATGTTATTTCCCCCTTGAAACCTTGTTAGGCCCCCTTAAGACTTCAGTATAAGCTTTGTTTCTTAGATTCCAGCTCTTCCAGAAGCCACAGAACTGCAGAAATGGCTTGGTTTGGGGTAATCTCACAATTTATGGTAAAGACTGTTGCGTGCTACTGCTGCTGGGCAGAAGTGTAGGCAGTAGTTTAGCCTCTGAAACTTCTGATCACTGGACTCAGGAATAGAGGGTTGCAGCAGCTTGTTAGATAGTTTGTATCCTAAGGGTGGTTATTAATTATTGTGTGCTGTGTGATTTTTATGCTTAGGGACCTTCAGGTCGCTGGAATTATTCTGCAGAGTTAGCAGCAGCTCTTGTGAAACAAAAGCTGTATTTTGAAATGAGCTAGGCAAGCAGTGTTGGAGAAGCAGATACAATCTCTGTTGAGAGTAATTGGGAAAAGATATGTTAATTCCTAGTGTAAGGCAGGATTTATGTATGTGGAGGGACAGCCAGTGGGATTTTGTTCCATTTTTTTAATGAGGAATTCAGCTAAATAAAATGCAGGAGGGAAGATACAGAGAGGGGATGCACTAACATCTGGCAGGCAGTGAGTCTGGGATTAAGGAAGCTTCCAGGACATGGGGAACCAGTGGCATATGTAGGATCAGAGTGAAACAGAAAGCACTGCTGAGGCAAACAAGCAGAATTCTTATTATAAATAAATGAACAACTTAGTTCTTCACAATTGATAGTGTGTGTTCTGTATTTCAGGAACTGCTTCCAGTGGGTCCTTGCTAAAAACATTCCTAAAGTTTTGAGCTTTGCCACATACTGAAGAAAGAGAACATGAGTTGTAGCATTTTGTGGAAATTGGTTTTGGTAATTTTTAGATTAGTCAGGCCTGTTGGGAATTTTTGTGGGAAAAAAACCCCAAAGACTGCTTAAAAAAGCCTAATACTACTGGTTTAACATGCAGTTCTCTCATTCATATATCATTCCTCTTTATTGCTGTTAGGAGGTTGTGTAGATATATCAAAAGGAGACTGTTCCATCAGAAATCTATTCACATATTGCATCTCTGGTTTTATTTCAATTAAAAAAGCACCTTAAATTCACAGAAGTAAATTGTGCCAATGTACTAGCAGTGATTTCATACACCGTGTTTCATGGTGCTTTTTTGTTGTTTTTTTTTTGAGCAGAGGAAATATATTTGGTTTGGATTTGGGGTTTTTTTTTGTCCCTATAAATACTGAAAACTCGTGAACTTGGGCTCCTGTATCAGCAATGTTACCTATTTAAAGACGTACTTTAAAGTGGAAATTGCACAGCTAAGAATGTTTTACCTGGTCTTATTCAGGTGTGACAATTCTTAGTGTTCATTGTTTGAATGTTAAACCCTAATTTAAATAACAAATACACAGTGGAAGAATAACTATAAATACATGAGTTGTTTACCAGCAACTCTTAGTGTACACAATGATACTAAAGAAGAACTAAAGAAGAAGCTTCTTCTACTGGCATAAAACATCTGCAGTTGTCAGTTTGTGATAGGAAACATTGACATTATAAATTTGTTGATGTGAAAAGAGGGATGAGGATTCTTAAATATTTTAAGGTTACTGTAAGGCTACAAAAGACTAATTGCTTAAGTGGAGGTTTATTGATGTTTTAAAAATAAATAACAAAAGCCCCACCAAAATTATGTGCGAGTATGTGGTTCCATATTTTAAGACCACATTTAAATTTCTTTTCTGAATCTTCTTGCTCTTTTTGAAACTCTTGTCGATCTTAGGGAAGCTTTTATTTCTTTTTCCTCCTTCCCCTCCCATAGTTTTAAGTCCTCCTGTTGTCCTTAGCAGCTGTAATGTCCACAAGTTAATCTCCTGGTTTGTTTATTTTTTCCTGCAGGGTGCTGTACCCAAAGGTAATGCCACAAAAGAGTTCATCGAGAGTTTACAGCTAAAGCCAGGACAGGTGGTTTACAAGTGCCCAAAGTGTTGTAGCATCAAACCCGACAGAGCACATCACTGCAGGTAAAGGCTTTTCTGAGGATGGCTGTTTCATCAAGACCTCAAGAATAATTCACCAGTGTGCCTTGTTATTGGAGTCTGAGGCTGGAGTGGGTCAGTCGAGGGGTTGGCATACAAGTTCTATTGCCAATAGTACCAGACACGTTTAAGCTTCTCAGAAGAAATCTCATACCTTTCCTGACAAATTTTCATATATAGGAGGCCGGGGCTGCTTTGTGCAAAGTGAGAAACACTTAAAATTTTTGTGTGCTGTCTTGGTTTCTGACTTATAACTGACATTCTGTAAATTTTCATGTAAACGTGACTTGAAAAGAGACATTCTATACCAAAATAGATAGAAGTCCATAAAATGTCTCCCAGAGGGTCAGTGTCTTTTCCATTTTTGTTTTTATTCACAAACCCATTTGTGTAACTGTGTATTCTATTTAGAAGTGATATTTAAGTTAAAGAGGAAGTGAAGGTAACTATATGTATTTTTTAAGAGTTCAGACTTCCACATTTTCATTGAGTGACTGTGACTTTGTTTTGTGCTGTGTGATAGATCAGTGTGCCTACTGATCTGTCATGTCCTTTCTTTTTCTGGTAGGATAAACTTCCCGGAAGAGAGTAACTGGTAGTGAGCTTTTTAGTACTAAAGGCAGTGAGCAAAAAAATATAACTACTTCCTAAAATTCTCTTCTGCTTTTAAAGCAAGCCAACCTGCTTTCCAGTAAGTAGTTAATAAGTTTGCACTGGTGTCAACTTCCTCACCTACTCAAAAACCAATACATACAGAGAGAGCTCGTACCTGGGCTAGTGCTGATTCATGCAGTGGTCTTGTGGGGAGGGAAATACATGGTGATGAGCTGAGCAAACTTGTCCTGCTCTTTGCTTTTTTTCGTATTTGTTTTCAGAGCTTCAGTTTGTAAATGCTTTTATTTTTTGGTGGTTTGTTTGTTTGTGGTTTTTTTTAAATTTTAATGAAAATCAGGAGTTGGTTATTCAGCAGGAGCAATGTGATCATGCCTATCACTTATTAATGCTACTGTAAAATCCCCTCTGACAGCTTTTCAATTATGAATGAAACTTCACATCAAAAATGCTGTCTTGATGATGACTCGCAGTGTAGGTAAATGAAAAGGACTCTGGCTAAACACAAAACCTTGTCAGCATGGTCCTTTTTTCTGTTGTTTAATATAATTTTTCAGACATTAAGATTTGGGAAGGTGATCTACTGAGCACTGATGATGTTGAGAATCTTCAGTCAAGCATATTTTTTTGTGGCCTAGGAAGATTTATTAGACTTTAACACATCAAGGTTGGGCATATGCACCAGCAGGAGATACTGCTAGCTGTATGCCAGAGGGGCCAGGGTGTTTTTGATGAATGTGCTATTTAGTGAGTCCCCTGTGCCCAGTAAACTATTCCTGCCAGTATTTGGAAGCTAGGTGATTGAATGGGTGGAAAAGTGTCTGAGTATGGGAAATCTCTGCTCCCTGTACTGTTGTGGTTTCTATGTTTCCTTTTCCACCAGCTAGTTTCCTGTTCTGCCTGTCATCCGACTGTTTTTGGAAACGTGTACATGGAATAAAGCTCCCCTCCCAGCCTCCTCTCCTGCCTCTTTCACATCTGTGGCATGGCTGCTTCAGGTTGTCCCTCTGGGGAAGCAGAAGCAGTTGGAGGGTTGCTTGGGTACTCACCTCTCCCAGAGCCCAAGGGAAGTGTGTGCACACCTGCACACAGGGAGGCATCCTCCTCCTTCACCACCTTCCTCATCTTACCCCTTCCTTTTTTTTTAATCACAATGAGAGATACTTGTTTTACAAAGTACATTACCTGGCAGATAAATTGCTTTTACTGTACTTGCTGATTTTAGACCCCATGTAGCTCCAAATAATTTAAAGCTGCTTGTTCTGGCAAAATTAGGCTTTTCTTGTTTCCCATTGCAAGTGGGGCTGACAGGTAGTAGGGCACCCAGGTTTGCCTGAGGAGAAGGGGCTCCTGATCTGGCCCCATGCTGGGGGCTGGGGCCTGCCTTCCAGGACTTTCATTTAGGATCAGGCCTATAGCAACTCATTTGTTTTTCAGGCGTAGCCATATCCTTGGGGATTATCCCTTCCCACCAATTAAAATGAGTGAAAGGCTGTTCTGACAGAGAGGTTTTCTATTATTTATCCATACATGCTGATAAGAACATGTTTATGTTTTCGTTTGAGTTTCCCTTAAGTGTTTGGGTGTTGAAGTTTATTATTGATATTAAGGTCAAAATGCTTTTTGTTATAAGAAGAGAAATAAAATTAGCAGAACACTTAGTTCTTTCTGTTTCATTGCTGCCAGAATTGTTCTGGAATGGCTGTTTCCTTTCTGGGTCTGTTGTTTGTTTGTTTTTGGGTTTTGTGTTTTTTTCATATTTGATTTCTGTGCTTGGTTGTACAATGTGGTATCAGGAGACTGACTGCCTTTCGTCTCCTATCCTATGAGAAAGCAGCAGAGAAAAAGACTTCCTTTATTATGTGAGTTGAAGCAGTTACTGACTAAGCAAGAGAAGGATGTTCAGACAAAGTAATAATGTTTTAATTATTTGACTTCCAGCCACAATTTGAACACTGGCAATAATTTGAATTTTGATTTTATTAGTCTGGTTTTGTGAAGTGCTTTAACATCTAATTTCACCTGGAATGTGTATTGTGGTACTGTCTTCCTGACTGACTGCCACAGCTATTTTCTGCTAGTATGTGGCTTACCTTGATGTCAAGAACCTTTTCTAATGCCTTATTTAATTTTCTGTTTTTGCAAGTTCCTGCTACCAGCAAATGTTGGAAAATAAATCTTAGTCTGTTGTTAGCAACTCTGAAAAGTATTTTTACTCATTTCTAACTTTTATATCTTTGTGATTTTTGTTTGGTTTTAATCTGTTAACATTTTTACAGGCCAAATAGATTAAACAAAATCACAGATTTTTTCCATCTGCCCAAATGTATTGTTCAAACCATGTTTTGGAAAGAACCTCCGATGTGTGGCATTAATTTTTGCATTGGTGGTTTGGTATTGTATGGTTCATTTTGAACAGGCTTAGTCGAGTAAGCAAACCACAAATATAAATATGGTGACAAGTAAATTCTTTTTATGTTCCAATTTCACCTCTGGGTCTTTTCCTGAGTTTGTTTGTCCCCTGAACCCCTGTAAAACCTTGTGTTCCTGGAATGAAAAGTTAATAAAGACCTGTGTTCTTTCAGTGTCTGCAAGAGGTGCATCCGAAAAATGGACCATCACTGCCCGTGGGTCAATAACTGTGTAGGAGAGAATAACCAGAAGTACTTTGTACTGTTTACAGTAAGTATTTTGTAGGGGATGCTTGAGGTTGTCCAGTGGGAAGTGCTGAAATGCAGTGCATAGTCTTGTGAAGCAGCTCCCAGGGCTGGTGTTCTCTTCCCTCATGTTTTGGGGACCTGCTGCCAGCTTGTTTCACTAATTAGGGAAATTCCCCCCCACATCCATCCAACCATCCCTCTACAGAAATGGGAAAAGGCATCATAGGAGATATTTGTCAGGGGGTTTTGAGGTTTGTATTGATGGCTGCATCCCCTTGGATAAGAATTATCCACCTTTTAATTGCAAGTGGTTTATTTTTGTACTTGAAAACCAAGGAAGTGCTTGATTTTTTGTACTATATCTGTAGCATCATGAGTAAGAAAACAGGAGTACAAACTTGAACAGTGGATATTTCTGGAAGGTTTGAAATGTGTTTCATCGAAGTGAACTGCAAATATCCCATGGGAGTAGAGTGAACATTACAAGGCTGAGTTTCAGTGATGCTCTGTTTTAGTAATAAATCTTTTGAGACATCAGTAGGTCTGAGGAAGTATGTTCTCATATTACCAAGCAGAAATGAGGAGATTTTCAGTTAAATGACAGGCTTAGTGTTCTATGGTGTGGCTTGCAAGGATGTGGATTACAGAACAAAATGAATCCCATTTCTTTCCTATGAGCAAGTGGAGTTTCTTTTACCTTGAGAAGTGAGCTAGGTGTTCTAGTCCTCTCAGAAGGATTTCAATTTCTATTAAAACTTGATATCCACTTTCAAGCAGACTGTATTTAGGACCTAATTTGGTTGAGAGAAACAAAATAAGGGTAGCTGGTTTTGTTCTTGGATATTCATTTTGACACACGAGGAAGTGAAAGAACAGCAGCATGCTCAACTTGAAGGGAAAACCAGAATGTTCCCTGTTGTCTTTTACTTCTTCCAGAGGTCTTTCTTGTTACAAAGTCTCTGTCCCTTCTACTCTCTGCCTGTCTTTGTCAGGTTCAGAAGATAATTTTTTAGCCCTTGTCTTAGCAAATTGTAATCTGTGTGTAACATTGCACATGGCTTTTGTTCTAACTTTTTGTTACATACGGTTTTTATTACAAAGCTAAGACCTCATTTAAACCAAAAATTATTAAGTACAAAGTATTAAAGCCTGAGAGAAACTTTCCATGCAGTGTCTGCCTCATGAGAAAGTATTTCTTAAAAAAAAAATACCATTTTTCTGAACCTCATGCTGGAAAACAGATCTGGTTGAAACAAATTAACTGTTGTTTCCCTGGGAAACTGTAGTGCTGTCAGGAGCAAGGATGTAAGCTTTGACAACAGGATACTTGTATCCTATACAAGTAACACTCGATCAGTGTTACTGTTCCCTGAAAGTCATGCAGTACACAGCTGAGGTAAGGACAGTAAGCTGTGTGGAAGGCCACTCTGGGACACAGGAGGCTGGGTTTTGGATCCAGCTGGCGTTGAATTCAGCAGTCTGCCTTGTGTTCGCTCAGAGCTGCTCGTAGGGAGAGAATGAGTCTGTGTAGTTGTGGCATTTGCCAGCTTCGTGGTGCTTTTTCAGGAGAGGTGGGAGAGCTTGGTGGTTTTTGGAGTTGTTTTGTGGTTTGGTTTTATTTTGAAATCTTAGCACTATGCTTTTAAATAAAGTGTTGGGAAGATTTAGCATATTGGTCTTTGAACTCACTTGGCACCTGTATTACATCCTTTTTTTTTTCAGATGTATATAGCACTGATTTCCCTGCATGCTCTAATCATGGTGGGATTTCACTTCTTGTACTGCTTTGAAGAAGACTGGACAAGTGAGTATAAACAAAATACCTTATTAAAATAACAGATTATCCTTTGAATATGAACTTAAAATGCAGTTTCCTTGTTTCAGAAGAATGCTATCAAGGTTCTGCTATGCTATCTCTTTTTTTTTTTTTTTTTTGTTTTTTTTTNTTTTTTTTTGGTCTTTTTAGTGATCAGTCCTAAAACTTCATAATTCTTTTTGACCTGCTGGAATCTCTGTCCTGAAAACTGTCCTGTTTTAACTTACACCTGATAGTGCCTAGAAAAAAGCTGATATGTGAAGACACTTAAGGAGTATGTGTGCAATAACCTACTGTTGATATGAACACAGCACTAATTTCCTGAATGCCAACAAAAGATAAGAAGAATGTCTCCGCATTTTTTAAAAGGGTACTGTGAATCATTCTTGCAAGACTGCCAGGAAAACATGCTAGCTTAGATCCAAAAATCCACCCTCAGAAGAACAAACAATTCTTTTTCTCAGAAAAAAATAAACCCAGCAAACCAAAAACAGAGCCCAAGCAGCTCAGAAAAGCAAAACAAAAGACCTCAGCACTCACTCAGTGAGTACATTTTTACAGTCAGTCTATCTATGTTCCTAAAACCACAAATGGATATAGGGAATCCCCAATGTAATGCTCAGTTGAACACGAGGTGGCAGAGAATGTGTGTGCACATGTATGTACTGCTTGTGATTTTTTTTGGAGAAGGAGGAGGATTTTTTTTTCCTTGGAATTTCAGTAGTGGTATTCAATATAATGACTGGTTTTAATTCACAGTACTGCAGAGGATACACATATGAATTGAATTTGACAAGGTTGTTCTGCACTTCAAAACTTTGTAAAACAGCTGCCAGCTGTCACATCTGCATTTGACTGCAGTGGCCAGGGCTATAAGGGAAGGATATATCAAAAGGTAGTTTCCCTTTTCTCCTTTCTCAGAGCCTGTTCCTGTGGGGAAAGCACTTTCATACCACTTTCCTAACTGTCCCAGGTTTAGGTGGCGGAACAGAGCTGTTAGGAGAGATGGATTTGTTCCAGCTGCCTTGTGTTTGTGCAGATTGTGGTACTCTCTGATTATGGTGTATCTGTTTAAGCCTGAGATCTCATTAGAAAAATGCAGGCTTTTGGTGAGAATCTTAGATTTTGGAAAAATCTGGAGATGTTCCGGCATTTACAGCACTCAGCTGTAACTTTAGAACACTCAGCTATGACTTTGGCTCTATAACACTGCTTTCTTCTGTTCCTCCTTTCTAATTACCCTCTTGGGTGTTGGTTTTGTTTTTGTTTTTTTTTTCAGCTCTTGCTTGAATTTGCACTATTGAGTATGAGGAAAAATAGGAACTTGGTTAAATCTGACCTTCTTTAAGTTATGGCTTAGAGCAGTTATGAAAGGAAGCACACCCTGGTTTTATGTTGGTGCTACATATGCTCGTGACTGCCAGCTTGAGATTTCTAATGGACTTATCACTGTGGAAAATCTGTTAAGTCTAAGATTTAAGACAACCTCCAGGTGAAATGGAGGAGAATGGCATAATAGTCGGGGGGAAACTAGTGTCCTAGTGGTGCGGAAACACCAAAGTGGAAAAGAAAGTTGCAGTCTTGAAGTGTTGCTGGGGTTTTGGTGGGTTTCTTCACTTTTTTTTTGAAATTTGAGGGAGTGATCATTTTATGGTTGAATGTCAGAGCTTCCCTGTGTATCTTGTAAATATTGTTTATATTATTTATTTGATAGTTTGGATATGGGAAACTCGTGGCTTAGCGGGTGTTTTACAGCTGGTGCATTACTTGATGTCTACCCTTCCAACTCCATTGTTTTGTCTTCACAGAATGTAGTTCCTTCTCTCCACCAACTACAGTGATTCTACTCATCCTCTTGTGTTTTGAGGCCCTCCTATTTCTCATCTTCACCTCAGTTATGTTTGGGACTCAAGTACACTCCATCTGCACTGATGAAACGGTGGGTGTCTCACGCTCTCTCCTTTACCTTTTCTCTCACCATTTGTAGAAACAGCAATGTGCTGCAGGGTTTTACCTCATGGCACAGGGAGTCCCAGGTACCCTTTGAGGAGAGATCCAGTGTAATAAAGCTGAGCTAGCACAGTGCTCTCTGAGGGTTCCTGTGGGAAGTAGGGTACCCTGTGTATTGGCTGGGGAGTTGTGTTGACAGTACCTCCCGTAAGGCAGGCATAGGTAGCTGGGGTTACTCTGTAGAGAGTATTTGTCCCTGTAATCCGCAGGATTCTCCACAGGAGAACCTTTTTCCTTTAATGAAGTGCTTTTACATTGGTATTGTCTGAAATTCAACTGTATGTCCTGGATGTCACTGTTCACAGGTTTATGTGCTGGAAAGCCAAGATGAATACTTGGGGGAGGAATACTCACACACACACACACACACACACACACNCACAGAGACACAGACTTCTTTTAGCCTAGAAGATCTTCCAGCCTTAGCTGCCTGTTCAACTGTTCAAAAACTCCTGCCAGAGGGAAAAAGAAAAGGGAGAGGAGTAGGCTCATGGAAACCTGCTGGCTACAGTCTGCTGCAAGTCCACCAAGCCATCCCTAATTTGAAGGTGGCATAGTAGAGATTATATAGTAATATCACAGTCCTAAATCCATGTATTTGCCCACTTCTGTAAACATGGAGCTGGTGACTCCTGGGGGTGTTCCCACACTTGTGAATACTTCACTCTTCACCAAGCATGCTCAGGTAATTAAATTAATCAGAGTGGCTGGAGAGAAGTGATAGTCTTAAAAGAGTGACAACTCCTCTTTCCTCCCTGCCTCCTTTAGGTTTCTTTCCCCTTGTTTGCCCATGGCCAGCTGAAGCTAGAGTAGATGTTTTTGCTGCTGTCAGAGAGCTGTGCCTGGCATTATATGCTGTATGGGCCCATTGCTCTGAGCCTTTTTTTGCAGTGCTTTCTTTAATGCTTGGCTTCTGCAAGAGGCTGATGTTCCACCTGTCTGTGTTCAGAGGAAGACTTCACTGTGCTTTCTGATGGGGAGAGCCCCAGGAAGAAGTACAGTGTGGTACAGATCCTGCTGAACTTGTGTTCATGAGTAAGTGTGTAAATTAGCAATGCTATCTGTGAAATCATCATTTGAATTTCTCCATCTTTGGAACCTGTCAAGAATTTTTAGAAACTGCTTCCTACAGCTGAGCACCCAAATAAGTCCCCAGATTTTCCCTTCCGGTCTAATTCTGGGGACTTATAGATGTTAAAGGAACAATGCCACATTCTAAAATAAAGGGATGAAATATGATCTTCCCCTGTTGGCTTGTGGGTTTTTATTTTTGTTTTTTTGGGGTTTTTTTAATATGTACCAGTAAGGATTCTGCTCCATGTAATGTGTCATTGTTGGTTTGCTAGCATTGAGCTAGCTGTATGCAAGCAATCTGTTTGGGCAGAGGAGTATTTCCAGGTGAAGTGCTTCTTGGTGTCCTCTCTTGAGGTGTTCTAATTTGCATTTTAGAGACAGAGCTGTGTGTTGCCCTTTTTTCACCTTTCTATTCCAGTCACTGGGAGACTTCATTCCTCACCTTGAGTGTGCTGTCCCACCAAGATGGTTCCTTTCTGCCTGAAGGGACCCAGAACCCTGGTATTTTGTTGTTGTCTCTGGAGGTGACATTTACCAGGGATCAGCACAGCTCCTGCGGCTGACCCATGCTGTGTTCATCAGAGCTCCCAGCATCAGTAATTTGAGGCACACAGATGTATAGCAGTGCATTACTGTGTAGCGTGGGAGGCACATGTAGGTCAGGAGAAACCTTACGTTGCAAAAGATGCAGAGTCAAGGAATTGGGTGATCTGCCAGCTGCTGCTGCTGCTGCTGCTGCTGCCGCCCGTGGGAGAGTGATGCTCTCCAGTGAATGCTCTTACTCCTTGTGCTTCTGTGGCAGCCAGCCATAAGTGGCTTTCCTGAAAGACCAAATTCACTTCCTGGGCACCAGACACAACATGGATTTTTATTTTCTTTTTAATGTTTAACTAGTGAATGTTGCAGCTGATTGCTTGATGGCTTATTTTTGTTCTGCCTCTAACCTTTACTAAACAATGCCAGTGATTTCTTCAAATCAGTATCTTATTTAACCCTCTCTCCCTGCTGTCAGCCCATGCATGTTCTAGCAGTGATTCTAATGACGCGTGAAGAGGCACCAGGTAGACTCAGCTACACTGAGCCATGGGCACTTCCTGAACTTGCTTGGTGAATCTGGGAACATTACAGAGATTATCTTTGGGTTTGTGGGTTTTTTGGTTCCTTTTTTTTTTTTTCTTTAAATCTGCAAGCTTGTAATGGTTTCATCTAAAACTTTTTCATCTGGTTAGCACATAATGCATTCAGCCATTAAAGTACATACTTTTTGTTTGGTTTTAAGTGGTGGGGTTTTTTTTTATTGACATCAGAGACAATTGGATGGCAGTCTTAAAATGGTTCTGAAGTATGTAGGTCTGAAGAAAATGAAAGCAATTTTATTTCCAAAGAACAGTTTCTAGCTGTAGTATTTTTAAATATAAAACAGTGAGAAGAAGAGCAAAGGCAGTACAGATGCATTTGTGTTTTTGTATTCTGTCCTTTGGATAAGGGGTAACTGAGAATAGAGCTTTCCCCAAATCCAGAACTACAAAACCCCTGAGTGTTTGACTGAAAATGTGATATTTCTGTTTTCAGGGAATAGAACAGTTGAAAAAGGAAGAGAGAAGATGGGCTAAAAAAACAAAATGGATGAACATGAAAGCAGTATTTGGCCATCCGTTCTCTATAGCATGGCTTAGCCCATTTGCAACACCAGACCAAGGAAAAGCAGACCCGTACCAATATGTGGTCTGAGGAATTCCTGACCAGCATTTCCACTAAAATAGAAACATATTACAGCACTACTGTTACAAATTTTCCATGAATGTTTGAAACAAAAAGCAAAATGAACTTTTTTATGTCTATTAAATGGCTGATAATTGCAGAGGAAAAAAAAAGCCCTGTATTCCACCATTTTAGATAATTCTATATCTCTGGCTGAAACTGCTGCTGCTTTNTTTCCTTTCTTTTTTATCACATTAACTTTACTGGCATTTGTTCCTCTCTGCTTTGTATGGCATAACTAATGTGAAGGGGATCCTCTCTTCTCTGTTATGACCCACCTCTTCTGAGCAAATTCTCATGCTGTCTCCTGACTGTGATGAGCTCTGTGGATGACATGTGAGTGCCAACAACCCTACACAGACACCTTTGGACTTCCTGAAGGAGCACATTGCTCTTTCATAAGTGAACTTGGATGGGGAAGCAGATACTTCACGTACCAAAAGGTGCAAGACCAGAAGGCAACACAGCAAGTGAGCCAGTTGACCTGGTGATCACAAACAGTTAAAGTACTTAAACGTTGCCAACACCAATTCCCACTCCACCCTCCTTTTTCCTTCCAGCCACAGAACTGATTCCATCTTTCTGGCATTATTTCATCTGTTCCCTCCCTTGTATGCAGGAAATTGTTGCCCCTTTAGGATATCTGTGGCAGATTTAGAAGACTCTTTGGATTATTACATGCCTTACACTTCCAGGAAAGAAAGCAAGTTAATTTTCAAGTGTTTAGAATAGCAGAATCATGTTTTTTGGTGTGTGTTTGTCTTGGTAAATTGACTTGTTAGAGCAATGCCTGCTAAATGGTGTTAACGTGAAAAACTGACATGAATGCCCAGATTACTATAAAGACTAATATTGATGGGATGTGTAAGTGTTCCAGGGTGATTGATCCTATATTGTTAGCGTCGCCCTGGTTTAGAGCTTTGTAAATCTTTTCTCCTGTTTATGCATACATGTGTATGTGTGTAAGCACACGCACATATATGTGTAAAGGTTTGAAATTGGGAAATATTTATGGTAAGGAGCATGCATGCTGTTATGAACTGTGTGGTGATGAAAAGTGGGAGGGACAGAAGGCATTCCAAAAACGGGTAGAGCTAAACCATTCATAATTCCAACAGTTAATTACAACATCTTGTGTTGAGGCAGGAATTTTATGATGTTTTTGATTCACAACTCCCATGGGCTCATCAAATGAATTGCAAACAAAGGAAATACACAAATCAGCTGCACCTGTGATTTCCAAGGAATCTTTTCTTTCCTTGGTTTAAAATATTTTTTTGGAAACTGACCTGTTTAGACTGCTTCAAAGCCACGGGGGAAGGGAGGGAAATCAAGGAAGGAGAAATTTAATGGATGTCTCATTTTGGAAGTAATGTGAATGCTGCATCTTTTCAATCTGTCAATGCTTCCATATGGAAAACAAATGCAATAAAACTTTTCCAAAAACTTGTTTCCTGTTCTTTCTTTCTTGGCTCCAAATCTTGGGAAAAATCTGTAATGGTTTTCTGAACTTTCACTTCTGTATGCAAGCAGGCAAAAGCATATAAAAATTAATTGACTTGAGTGTTCAACTTCTAAGTTGAAAAGTGAGTTAATTGGTAATATACTGATCTGTTAATCAGTGGTGTATTTCACCAGCTAGGAGAGGCTGTAACTCTGGTTTGAGTATGTGATGATGTTTCTCAGAGAACGCTCCCGGCTTAACTGTTAAGCTGGATCTTGGGCCATGGTCAGTCCAAGCAGTGAGACACGTGCAGGTGATAATTTGAACTGGCAGAGAAACTGGCCCTAAAGCTGCCTTGATGCAAAATCAGATATATTGAGGAGAGAGGCTTTAGTCAACTAGGCAATTAACTAATGAATGCATCTCTCCATAGTTCACTGCTTCAAAAATTGTTTTGATTACAAATTCTACATTCCAGTTTGGGTTTATTTTAATTGCCCCTATTAGCTATGTGTTCTAGAGGAAGATTAATTACATTGTTCTGGCCTTTTGACCATTGTGGAAAAATGTGTAACTACTGAGTTTTTCTTGTTTCAAACCAAAAAGCAGATTGTTAAACAGCATTATATAATACTGATATTTTCAGTCAAACTGTGTGTTTTGTTTTTTAAATGAGGCACCATCACAGAAATGCCAGCGGTACCTGTCGTGTGTGGTGATAACCAGGGCCTTCAGATTTCCTTGCACTGTACAACTTTGTTTGATGCAATTTGAATGGTACTAAAAGTAAGTCAGTATTAATATAATGACAAAGGCAGACTTAGTGGTTTGCTAATGGAAAGTATGTTCTTGGTCAGGACTACCCGATTTCAGGTGTTGGTTCTGTTTTAGTGTGACCAAGAGAAATTGAAGGACAAAATCAGTCAGAGCACTTCTGTTTTAGAAAGCTAAGTGGTGCTCCGTGCAGAAATGTGTGCAAGGAACTGCTATAAGGGAAGTTCTGCCTTAATCATGATTTCCAATGGCAATGCTTCCTGTGTTTTCTCCTTAACCATCTCCTTAACCATCAGTTTGTCTCAATGCTTGTCTTTTGGTTTGCTGTTTCCCTTCATATCTTAAAAGTGCATTGAAAGAAATTAATGCATTCCTTCTAACATTCAAGAGCTGTCCTGCAGATTGCCTCTGGGTCAGACCATGCAGCCCACCATCCTCCTCTGGCACTGGGCAGGAGCAGATACCAAGGGCAGTAGTTGAAGAAACAGGATATTATCCTACAGCATCACAGTGGTCACAGGTCAACCTTGTCTAACTGGTCCCCATGTTTGTAATGTTGTGCCTCTTACTTAAAGAGGAACGTCCAGTATTTTATATTTGTCAGTGTATGTCTTTCCAGTATTGGTTCAAAATTATGTAATTTGAAATAGGGAAAGATGATGCTTTCTAAATTTTTTTTTTATTAAGTGGAATAGCTGCATGATGGGAAAGAAAATCAGGTGTTGATTTAATTCAATACACAAAATTCTCACTTTCTAAAATAATGGTGAGAGATTTATGTAAGTATATTTATTTTTAAAAAGTTTCATTAAACAGTAATGAAATGTCTTCAACAGCTGTGCATTCCTTCCATTTCCCTTGGATTCTTTTTAAGGCATAACCTCATGCCCTACTGACCATGTGTCCAGCAGTCAAAATTAGATCAAGATACAATAATAAGACTTCTGTTTATTTTGAATACATGCTGTGAAGGGATTAGTGAGGTCAGGTTGGGAGAGAGAAAGTATGCCTCTGGCTGTTCTGATGAATAGCTCCCTAATTGACATTAGCACAACCTCAGCCTGACCTTGCTTATTGCCTTGGTTAGCAGATGCTGATAGGAGCAGGTGAGCAATGTTTTTTGGGGGGAGGGAATGAGGGGTTGCTGCCCAGAAGTGTTCAAAATTTGTATTCCTAGTCTAGATGGCAGCAGGGATTGAAACAGATTACACAAATGACTGAGGGCAGGGTTGAAGCTAGTGCTCTCAGGGAAGGGTTTAAATGCCTGATGTCTGTCTCTCCTCCTGCTCTGTGCTACTTGTTTTCCTTCTCTCTAGATGCTCACACAGTAAGTGCTCCAGCCGTGGTCCAGCCAGTTTGTTACTAACACACAGGAAACCTCTGCAGTTCACTAAGGAACAGCGTGCTACCAAAGGTGGTCTCCTGCTTGAGGCTGCCAAAGACAGCCACTGGGTGCTGGAAATGCATTATCCTGGAGGAGAAGCTCATGGTAGTGCTAGAACACATTGCCAAGGGTCTGCTGTGCACAAACTCTGCTCCTCTCCAGCTTGCCCAGCAGGGAGGTAAGGTCAGGCCCTGGCTGTGGCACACCAAGTGTGGCATCCCAGGGGACCAGAGGCTGCAAGGGATTTTCCCTGGAGCACTTGAAATGGTGCATTTGCAAGCTTGGGAGCAGGGTGAGGTGCCACAGGCGTGTGCTTAGCATTCAAAGTCCTTCAGGGCTTGAATTTTTCCCAAATTACAGCCCTGAGGAATCCCACTTTGGTATTGTGTCTTCTGCACATTTAAGTCAGCAGGAGAAACGGGGCATGAATGAAGGAATGAAGTTCACAAAAGCTTTGCACCAAGTGCTTCTGTTTATGGTGTGTTTTCCCCTGAGTCTGCTCGCGCTGACTGAATGTTATTGCAAACTGAGCTGCTGCTCACAATTAATAACACAATTTGTGAGGCTGACAGCGGGTGCAGCTGTGGTGCCACTGAGCTGCTGCATGTATTCCTTTCCCCTCACTGCAAAGCTTTGGATGTTTAGTGCGTTGTCAAGAAAATCTGTAGAATTAGAATGTGACAAGTGTACTGATCATATAGCTGTTCTAAAACAGATTTTTCTTACAGTTTTGACCCAATTTGCACTTTTTTTTTTTCCTTTCCTTGAGTTTCTCAAAATTTGGATCCAGTATTCTTGCTTCTCTAAGAACAGACTTTCTGTGTGGTCACTTGTACATCATCACAAATGAATCATACACAGCTGCAGATCTGACTCCTCTCTTACATGATACAGAAGATGGGCATAAAAAATTGTGCCCTATTTCACACAGTGGTCGCCTTATGAAAATCATTAAGAAAATAAATTTTAGTTCCCTATTTCTACATGGAGAAAACTACCAGGAAAAAATGTCATTGCCCAAATTTGATGGATCTGGTCTTTAAGTACAATTAAAATGTTTTCTTTACTAAAAGTGGCGTTCTTGGAGAATGAATCAGAATATTGACTGACCAAGGCTCTGTCCCATTTTGAAACCTCTACTTTAATCTGTACAGATTTTCTCAACACCCATCAGGTTATCTGGCTGGCATTGTGATTTGTCTTCGACACTTTGGTAAATGGAAGTTGTGTTCTTAAATATTTGCTCTTAATTGGCACAGAGTGAACTTCTAGTGACTAGTCTAGGTGTGGCGGTGGTAAATTCCTGATCACTGGAAAAAGGTGCAGTATTTTGGCTGTGTCTGAACTATTGCAAAAAACGCCCAAACAAGATGAAACTCTTTAAGTTGTAATTGTATTTTGTCACTCCGTGGAAGGATTCAAAAAGCTATGTGAGAAGACGTTCATGTTTCCCAAAAGGCTGACTTTTCAGAAGCCATCTGTCTCCCCTAAAAATCAATAGCAACTGATGCCAAAATACACCAACAAGATTCAGACTGTCCATGAATTTGATCTTGTGTGAGGGTTTTACTGTTAAATTTGGAGATGAAACTCTCAGTAACGCAGAGTGTCTGTCTTCATTGTTAACTTAAACTGGAATAGAATCAACCTGGCTATAGGTAGGCAGTTCTGCATGTGCTACAGTGCTTGGTGCCCAAATACCTGCTGTAAGTGTGAGACAACCATAAACTCTTCTCTTCTTGCAGGGTATTGAGCGACTTAAAAACCAGAAGCCTACCTGGGAGAAGATCAGTGGCTGGGAAGGAATGAAGCTGGCATTTGGAGGTGCCTTCTCCCTGGGTTGGTTCAACCCTTTCTCAAACCTGAACTGCCAGAGCCCAGCACCAGCTGAAGCAGTGGCAGCAGCTCCTGCATCTGAAATAATGACCCAAGAAGAAATTGAGCAGTTTCTGGCTCGAGATGTTGCCATCCAAATGTTGCATGAATAAGCAAAGCGTCCTTCTCCTGGAACACCTTTCAGGTGTTGTTGGTTTTTTAATAATTACTTGTGCTGGAGATTCAAGGGTTGTTTTGTAACATACTTTCTGGTGCATTAAAAAATTGAGGAGTGTTGGTCTGGAACAGACATTACAGCACTAGCAGAAGCAATGCAAATCTCCAGAGAGAGCTTCTTAAGTGATGGGGTTCATAAGCTCCTTTTCAGACTTGTGTCAACTGCTTTGTTGATCTTTTCTTACATGGCCTTTAAGGACAGTTTATAATTGTCAGATAGATTGGCTCCAGTTCCCAGAAATGTGCCATCCTAGGGAGTCTGGTTAATCTTTTGTTTTTACGGCCCTTTGGAGGACTAAATGTGTGATGGCAAGATTAGCCAGCTCTGAAGGTTTCCTGGAAAAATGCATCCTCTTTAGCCCATCCCATCCAATGGTTGCTGCTTCTGGGTTATGAATATTGCTGGTGCACTGGTCTTAGCAGAGGTGGGATACAGGGCTATGGATGCAGCAGATGGATGAGCTCGCCCTGGGTGTGATTCCTTTGGGGTCTGAAGTATCTCCAGGGGTTAGTTTTTACCCTTTGTGCTTGTGAGACTGCTCAGGACTGGTGGTTCTTGTTGGAGGTGGTGGTGGGCTTGTGATGGTGCCAGGCTGGTGGGAACATTCACTCACGGCCAGTGCAGCCAAGAATGGGCAAATGTTGGCTGGGATGTCGAGCTGCTGGTGCTGGTGGGGGGAAGCTTTTCCCCGGGGGTGTGGTTCATGTAAGGTGTGTGGAGTGGGAGCTGCCTGGCTGAGCTCTGCAGCCCAGGGAGTAGGGAAGTGGTCTAGGCCAGGTACCAGGGCTATTTTTTTGCAGTCAAAGAGAGGGCAATGTGAACACCTTGTGATGGAGATACTACCTCTCTCCATTTGACTTGTCTAATTCAGATGTTTCTCTTCTTTTCTTGGTAGCTAGAGTTGGTAGACAATGAATTGTGCCTCCTAATCTTACTGGGGTTTAACACTGTCCCACTAGTTTGTGCCATCACGCCAGATTTCCTTACGCTAATTTTGCCGCCAGCCCCTGGAGGACGCTGCTGAACCTGTAGAAGGAACACACTCAAAGAGGGCACCACTGCAGGAGGCAGTAGTTGCAGCAAAGTCCTGCAGAGGTGTTGCCAGCTGCTGCATTCAGATGCATTGCAAACACTTGGCATCCTCCAGATGTCAGGCTACCTTTAATTTAGACTGTTCTTCATTTGTGTTTTTTTCTTCTTCTGTGACATCCCTTAGAATAATTGTGGATTAATTTACAGGCAACTAGAAATATGCTACTGGTTCCCCCCCACCCAGAACATGCTTGCTTTTATCTCCCCCTCCCCTGCAACCTGAACCAAAGATAAGTGCTTCCTCTCAAAAGGAAGAGAAAGGAGTTTTTGGGATGAAAGCATGCCATTGTGGAAGATCTATATGAAGCTTTTATTATTTATAGGAATAATATCAAATGGAATTTGTGCAAGATTTTTTTTTCTGTTTATTTTTAACCCCTCAGAAAGCATCTTTGTGTGCGTTAATTGTGTGACATTCAGGGCTACTATGGAGGGATGAGATTCTTTTCTGGACTTGTCCTCTGCCACAGCAGTCCCTTTTTCTGGCAAAGGTACTGGGAACAAATAGAGTGCCTTGACTGTTAGGAGCACAGCTTCGCCGAAATCCAGGGGGTATTTCTGAATAGTTGTCGAGTCCCCTGTTCCCTCTGGATGTCTCTTTTCTTTGTCAGCAAAAAGCAGATCTAGAAAACATCATTAGGAATTGGGTATTTATAAACTTTGGGATAAAGGGAAACACCCCACATTTGAGGGGAAATGAGATATCCTCTGATGTCATTGAGACATGAGGTCTTGAGAGTCTTTGCCCTGTGCAGCAGGGTGTTGAGGGAAGAAGCTCTCCTCCTTCTGCACTAGCTTATGTTCATCTCTGTCAGCATCCCACAGGAAAGGGACATTGGGAACACACACAGGTCTGAAAGGGATTTCCTGTAGGGAGCAATGGGGATGTTGAAAGAGCAAGAGTGCCCTTTTTAGCTCAAGTTTTCTAATTTTGGCTTGCTGCTCCACCTCTGGTGAAGGCATTCAGTTAACACCCCTGCTTCTAGTGCTGTGCCTGCAGTGGGAATGGTGCTACAGGGAGGAACTAGTCCATGGCTGAAAATCACCTTGAGGCAGGCGTATAGGGATGTCAGCTGGGGAGAGACTCCCGGGTGCTGCATTCCAGGGATGCTTCCTAGGACAGGGACCCTACTCTGGGATATGGCTTTGGGTAGGCATGGATGGAGGCAGCCTAATTTCTCCTCCACTCTTAAACCTGGTTCACTTAATCATGAGGACAGTCGTCATTTGCTTCTGTTTCCCACCTCTCCTGTTGTTCCTCAGGTGCCGGCATTTCTGGGCTTAGTTTTTTTTAATAGGGGAAACAGAAAAGTAGTGTGAATGGGGAGGGTAAGAGCCACGACAGTCACCTCTCCTCCTCCAGTTACAGTCTGAATGAGACAGAGACGTGTCCTTGTGCCTTACACAGAGCATGGACAGCCAGCTCCAGCTGTAGTGCCCCCAAGATGTGGCAGGGTGACTTCCTATGCCCAGCAAATCAGTTCTGGTGTTTCTTGGCTGTCAGTCTCCCTTGTCCCCTTCCAAAGTCCCAGTACCCCCTGGTGTATCTCCTTTCTGTCTCAGTGTAGTGTGACAGCTGTTAGAAATCACAAGTCTTCACAAGTTGGAAAAATCTGTTTTATCCACAGCTTTATATAAACTTCCTTCTTTAATGATTGACTGGTAGCTTGAGACCAAACACGGTTTTCATGGAACTGAAACTAAGCTCACTGTTTACCTTCCCTTCCCTCTACACACTTCTTGCCCTTTGTTAGAGAATGCCTTCATGTTCACACCATGCTGCTATGGTGCTGGTTGGATCACTAGGTCCCAGGAAAGACATCCTGAAGAGCCTGCTTGTAGAACCCTAAATTTATGGGGCTGTGGAGGATGCTCCCCCTGCACTGCTCAGTGGGACATGGTCTGCTGAAGATCCCATCACGGCTCTGACATGAGGTGTTAAAGTGATGGACAGAGTCGTGGCATATGTGGAAAGTGTTCTTGTACTTATCACCTGGTGTCTTCTACAGCAGGTTTTCTATGCAAATAGGGAATTTACATCTCTTGAAAAAAAAATATTTTTTTTGCTGTTTGTAACTCTGTTTGTGCCTTTGATTGCTGTTGTACTTTCTAAAGAACTAATACTTCGTCTGCCAAGCACCACCTGCTCCTCCCTGCTCTGTGGATGTGACACACATGAACCCTGCACCCGCTCTGCCTGTGGAGAGGAGCTCCCACTCCCTGCTGTGCCACCGCAGGAGATGGCCTTTCAGGGACTGTGTGCTGCTGTGGAGCAGCACAACACTGTGAGCAGAGCGCCAGCAGGGGTGAGGGCAGCCTTGACCTCCTTCTGTGTAGCCTGGCAGCCACCTGCTCATCTGGGAGTTCCCCAAATCTTTGCAACACAAGAGAGTGGTTAAAACCCTTTTTGTCTTTTTATGTCCTTCCTTTTTTTCCCCCCCTCTTCCCTTTTTATGGGCTGGCACATAACCATGTAGTCACGGTTTCTTTTTTCCGCTCTACTACTTGAACATTTGCCTTTTAAATAAACAGGTAATTTACCCCCTATACTGCTGTGTGACCTGACTTCCTCTTTACTTGTGGAAACGCTGGCAAACCCAGTGCTACTCTGCTGTTGCCCACACTGTGGGATGGAGAAATCCCTTGGTAAAGGCGTGCTCAGGAGTTGCTGGGGTGTGCAGTGCAGTGGTGGGCTCCAGCTGTGCACAGCTGTTGTCTTCTCCAGTGTGACTGTGGCTGGAAAAGCTCCTGATGTCCACTGCCATCGAGGTTCTTCCTATAGTCCAGCAGTGTTCAGGGTGGAAGGGGAAGAATAGGGGTTGTACATTTCTAGGGAAGCACTAGTAATGAACGCTGCTGGAGATGGCACCTCTTCCAAAAAGACCTGAAAACCCCGAAAAGAAGTGGGATAGGAAGGTGTATGAAAAATGCTGTTTGGGGAGACTGTGCTGGGTTTGCTCTTTCTGCGCTCTAAAGACAAGGAAAGGCACATGCTGGTAAATTCCTCAGATGGCAAGCAGGGAGGAAGAGGGAATTACCCGGGAGGGATTTGCTTGAAATGTTCCTTGAGCTGCACAGCAGCCCTTGGTGCAGTGAGGTCCATGTGTGTCCTTCCACATAGGACCACAGCACTGCCGGCCCTCCCACACTCATACCCATCTCTGGCTGAAGCTGGTACCACCATGAGCTCCAATCCCTGGTCTGAGATGGGAACATCCCTTTGTGGATTCAGAGCCATCCCAGTGTGACAATATCATCAGACCAAATCACACAGTCAATTTTCGCAATCTTTATTGAATCATAATTAATTGCAGTCAGTGCAACTGTTCCTTAGTTTTATGTAATTCCCTTAGCTTTACGGCATTTTGCTCTTTAAGAGTATTGTGCAGCAATCAAGAAGGCAATAGGTGGCCAGTGGTGTGATACATTTAGCAAGGCAAACATCTGCACGCTTGAAAGGCACCGATCCTACTCAGTGATGATGATGGCCTTTTCTGTAGAGATCCCCTTGATCTGGTTTGAGATCAGCTTGGCTACGATTTTCCTCTCTCCTAGTCTTGTTGGAGTGCATACTATTTCAGACTTCATGATCCTGCCAGGCATTATATCCCTAAGGACAAAGGAAAAACCAAAAGAGTCCCAGCATGAATTAAAATTATTTGCCACTTTTGAATAATTTCTCTTAAAGAAATAGTCACTGCATGTGTTTAGAGTGGGTGTTCCCCTTGTTCCCATGACCAGTTTGCAGCAAAAGGGGCAGGGTGGTACTGCCTGGTGGTCCTGGTTCTTCCTTCCCCAGAGTTCCCCATACTGCTGAAACACCAAAGATTCAGCTCTGAAGGAAGCAGCTGTGTTCACACTTGTCGGGCAGCACAGCGGGAGCATGGGGGGGAGCCCTTATCATCCTGTCTGCCCTGAGCCTGGCAACTGCTGTGTGGATCTTTCTGGCCAAATGTACTGCAGTTTCACCAGTGGCAGCTGGCAAAGGTTCCTCTTACTCCAAATCCCCTAACTGCTTCTTCAAGGATATTAAATAAATAAATAAATAAATAGAGCAGAGTCCTGCCATGGTCATTTCATGGTCTCATCTCCTTACCCCTGATCAAATGTTGTCATCTTAAATATGCCCAAGCCCTCCACCAGCAGCTTGCAGTTTTCCAGGGTCACATTCAGCTTGTTCTTGAAGATGAATGCACAGGTGAAGTCATTGTACAGTTTGGCTGTTTCTGGCATCTGGCAGAGGAGGAAAGAGAGAAACAAAACTGGGGATTAGAGGGGTAATAAAGATGCCAGAGCTGCTACAGGTTTGCTCACCACCAGCATAGTGGGGGACAACCCCTTCATATCCTTTCCACCCTCCCAAAGCACTGTGTTTTCCCAGCTGGTTTCTCAACATGTTTTTCCTTTAGGAGGGAGAGCTGGGCCCTGTACAAACTGTCCTCTCCCATCCCCTTCCCTCCAACAGCCCCTGCCTTCCCCTTTTAGATGGGCCAATAATCAAACTTTCGTTTCATGACTGCTTTCAGTCTTCAAATGAATGTTGAATAGCCAAATAAGATGCCAAGAGCTGAGCATCCCAAGAGGCAACTGTTTGGGAGATCCCCCTGGGAATGCTAACACCACCATGGTGCTGCAGTGAGCAGAGCTTTAACCCTTGTCCCCCAGGAGCCCAGCTGGCAGCTGCCTCACCTGGACAGTGATGGGGGGATACTGGAATCTCATTGAGGTCTCCTTGGTGAGTTTGTCCTTTGTTTCCCTGACCTCGGCAATGGCAGTGACAAGGATGAGCACTTCATCTTCCACGGAGGACAGTGTCTTCATGTAGGCATCAGGGGCTATTTTCAGGGGGATCTGCATCTCTGCAGGAAAGAAAACAGCTCGATGCTTCATCACACGCCCAGGAACTGGATGGCAAAGTCAGCTCTGGTGGCTGGCGTCCCAGGGCGTGGCATGAGCCATATTTGCTGAGACCATCCTGCTTTCCCTTCTGGCCTAGTCCCTGTGGGGGGAAGGCCTGGCTGGGTGGGTGGTACCTGCCTGTGCAGGCCTTGGGAAGGGTGGCTGAGTCCCACCATCTCCCTGCTCAGACAAAGCACTGCTTGGGCTCACATCCAGCACCTCAGCAGCCCTCATCCCTGGCTGCCCAGGCACTCAGGAGAAGGCAGAGGAGCAGGAGGTTGGGTACATCTAAGCCTGCACCCCTGAGAGTTTCTCTGCCTGGTATAAAATTGCTGGCTTTCCTTTCACTTCAGATTTTATCTTTAATTGCCTGGACAACCTCCCAGTGGCTCAGAAAAGCCACAAAGTCAGCAGTGCTGGAGCGTGCGCATCACTTTAGCTGCAAAGCTTCCTGATTTCTGGGAATAAAACCAAAAATGCTTTTCCTTTTCCCTAAGTGTATATATGTATGCATATATATATATGGGCCTATCTTTGTGTCCTCCCCTGCTGTATTTTGACAGCAACAGTATATGAGTGAAAACACTCAGTGCTCATCAACAGCAAAGATTTTTTATTTTTTTTTGTGAGTGATTCATGCTAGGAATCAGCAAGGGTTGTTAATTATTTATCACTCGTTAGTCTCTTGTTTAGCAAATTTCAGTTACATTGCTTGGGATCAAAAATGCAACCCAGGTTACTCAAAGATGTGCAAAGCACAGCAGCAAACAGCTCCAGGCATCACCCAGGCAGGCAGTTGTGAAGTGGGAATTTGCTTGGGCAAAGAATTCAGAAAATAACAGTCACCAGCATCACCACCACCCAAATTAGAGTGGCAAACACAATGACAAGAAAAGGCTGAAATTTCCAGCTATCTAAATCCTGTGAGGGATCTGATCCACACGGATGCACACAAAGCCTCTGCTGACATCTTTGATGTTTAGACAGTGAGGACAGGATGGAGATGCTTCAGCACATCTTGCTCACACCGTGAAAGCCTCTGTCTGCCCTCACTCATGTATTTCTAACCATCTCCTTGAAGCTGCAACAGGGCATCCATATTTTGGTCTCTGCTACAGAGGGACCCCAGGCTGTAACTGAGACTTCCAAATGCAGTTAAGAGGGAGGTAGGTTCTAGGCAGGCAATTTCTGCTCTTCACAAAGTACAGAGCCATACACTGGTCTACTAGTGGAGCCAGTACAAACCCCAGACTTTCACAGTAAATTAGTCTACAGAACACAGCAAGTTTCCTGTGCTTACCTGATGGGCCTTCAAGATTGAATGTCTCCTTGGTAGTTCCAAGATTGGCCTGAACTTTTCCAGTATAGTACTGCAGCTGGCAGGAACCAGTAAGGTCAATGGTCCAGTTCCCAGGAGTAGAGACCTTCACTGTGATGGCTATTTCAAGGGGGTTGCCAGGATGCAAAGGTTCTGTATTTTTTATCTCAATGTGGAGCCCAGTCTTGGTGACTGGCTCATTCAGGACCAAAGGCTGGGTGTTCCCATCCAGTGTCCGCACAGTCGAAGCATAGCCTGAGCGAGGCATCAATCCCGAAGGACGTATGAAGCTGTAAGCTCTTTCCATAGACATCCTTTCCTCTTTGGAGCCTGGATGAAGAAAAATATGGGAGACAGCTGTATCTCAGTCTCATCACCCAGAGCTATCTTCCCTTTATTCATGCTTTTGCTAATAAGCAGAGAGGATATCAGAGCATCTCCAGCCTCTGCTCAGGACAGCTTCTTGGTTTATGCTACCACCAAATCTAACTGTAGCATTCTGGACTGGAAGAATTTCCTGGAAGAGACAATTTAGAAGATGGATACTCTTAAATATTTCAGCCTGATATTTTTGTCCTCTTCACTGAGAAATATTTAACAGTCTAGGACAACATGGCTGGATCTTGAGAACTGTGGGGAGGAAACGTGGGATTTTTTTCCCCCCAATATGGTTTGGGAAATGGAAAGACAAAACAGAGAAGAGTGAAGAAATAAAGCAAAGGTCAGCCTGACAACTAGGTTCATCACTCAGCCGATTTCTTTCACTGCCTGCAAGCTTGTTCGTGTCCCCGAAGAGCAGCCTATAGGTGTCACTGCGGGCATGAGGATGCCCGGGAGCAGTGCTGCCTCCCGAGGGTCTCCAGGCCTTACGCTGTTTGCCACTGCAGCTACTCCTGCAGTTTTCTCCTGGAAACAACACATGCTGTGGGGTGACCTGCTTGGTCGGGGTCTCCTCTTTGGCACTACGTTAGAGGACGGGGGCTGTTACCTTCGGGGTACTTGTACTCCCAGGTGATGTCTTCCCGCCTGCTCTGCCCCACGGCTTTTGTGCTGATCTTCTTGCCGATGTCTTGGGTCTCTGTGGCAATCCTGAAGTACTTGTCCTTGCCGTTCACCTTCTTGACAAGCCAGTAGACTCTGTCAGCGTTCACCTCGGCGTACACGAACTTGCTGTCGTAGGGCAGGTACACATCTCCCTCCCGGACACCCTTCACCGGGCACGGGCCGCACTGGAAACGACCTGCAAAGGGCATTCAACACCAGCTGATTTTCCAAACACGAGCAGTGACTCCAACTTTTGCTCCATACTTAGACACACTCAAGCAGGAATCTGTGGCCATGGCAGTTGATGCTTAGCAGTAAATAGTCCTCCAACTCAGTAATGAACTCCAAGACCTCTCATTTATCCCATAGCTGCTTGGGAATTTTTTATAGATGACGAAGGTCTGGTAGGAGCTTTTGCATGTTCCCCCTCACTTAGATAATTTTAAGGTTAGAAAGCCACAGCTTGGTTTGATAAAAGGAACAGAACGTAACGATGCCTTGTCCAAACAAGGGCAATGTGTTTTGAAGAAGTAGATAAAAGAATGTAAAAGTAGCCACACAGGATGCTAAACGTAGCTGGAACCAGTAGATAAACAGATAATGTGGAATATAGTGGCTTTTGTGGCAATGTTATGTGACAAGAAACAATAGCATGTGCCCTAAGAGGAGTTCAAGGCAAGGACATCTGTAATGCTGGAGGTACTTAGTGAGTATGACCACCGGGGACCCCTACAGACCACCCTCCAGGACCATAAAAGGCCCTTCAGTAAGGGGCAGATGCATGCAAATTAGTTCTAGGAAAAGTGATGTTTATGCATTAGCCGGGATGTACACGCTAATGAATATGTATGATCATGATGGAATAAATACCTTTCTGTAAAGTTTCATGATACACCCAATTAGAGGAGATATCCTCTGGGTGTCCGGCATGGTGCAATAATGTATACCTGATTTCTAATGCTTCAAAATTTTATTAGAGACTTTCTGCCTTAGCCAATTGTCAGATTACGAAGTCAACAGCATCCAGACACCTGTGTTTGATCTCCAGACAATATTTCACTTTCTGCACTTCCCTGAGGATTAATCGTTTGGGTTTTTTCCATCTTCAAATTCCCTGAACCTGTGCAGGGAGTGTAGTCACCAATTTTGGTGGTCACTTCTTTCACCTACGAATGAACAGTCTCATGACTCCAATGACTTAGATGTGCTTTAACTTCTGAAACAGCTTTCATGTTCCCACAAGGCTGGTTTTCTGCCTGCCAAGAAATGCTGTTCCTTTCATCCTGGGCTGAGGTGGCAGGAGTGAGACCTGCGGCTTTAGAGTGTCACTGCCCCAGTGCATGAAGTTGTGCATGGGGAGTACCTGGTCTGCTGACTGGGAAGCATGTTTTTCCCACAAAATGACCCTGCCTCCCTCAGGAGTTGCAGAAGAGCCTTTCTAAGCAAATCCTACCTTGGCTTTGCTCCTGAGGGGTTGAATCAATTGCCTGCCAGCCATCAAACCCATTTGGCAGGTCTGTTCTCTTCATCCAGACATCATTCCACACATGGAAGTTCCTGTGTGCATTTGGGTTGGAAAGAAAAGGAGTGAGTTGTTACAGCCTGAAGAGTCACGATCTCCTCCCTTAATCCTTCAGTAAGGGCAGATTTAACGGGTATTTGCAGGTAACCCTGTGAACCCCCTGGCTTTCTCTCTCCAGGTCAACAAACCCCAAGCAGTAATGAAATCCTCAAAGGAATTGCTGGGGCTGGGAAATGGGGCACTGCAAGGCAGCACAGGGCATAGGAAGCGCTATCCCCATTTGGCAGTACCAGACAGAGTCGAAGGACATGTTCAGCTTTTCTCCTTTCTCATTCAGGTAAATGTCAACCGTCAGGTTCCCGTCCGTGTCGTGGGCCGAATCGAAGGTGCTCACACAGCGGGATGGCACCCCCAGGCAACGCATGACTGCAGCACAGAGAGACAAAACACAGGGTCACAAAATCCCTCAGACTGGTGGGCATCCTCTCATCTCACCCCTCTGCCCACCCATGGTCCTCTAGAGCAGGTGCTCAGGACTGTGTCCAGACGGCTTTTGAACATCTCCAAGGATATAGGCTCCAAAACCTCTCTGGGCACCCTGTGTGCTTGGCCACCCTCATAGTGAAAAAAGCTGTTTTCCCAGGTTCAGATAGGCTGTGCCTATCACCTCTGGTCTTGTCACTGAGCATCACTGAGAAGAGCCTGTCTGTGCCCCACTCCTTCCTGTCAGGTATTTACACGCAAGGATCAGATTCCAAAAGCCTTCTCTTCTTTTGGCTAAGCAGTTCTGGCTCCCTCAGTCTCTCCTTACAGACAGACCCTGCCACCTCTGCTGCTCAGAGCCACAGTAGCTTGGCTTACTAGCTCAATAATCGGGGTGTCAGAGATGGGAGGCAGGTCACTGCTCACCTGTGTTGAGGACTCCTGCGAAGACCCAGCACTGGCCATATTTGACTGGCTTCTTTGTTTTGTAGTACTTCTGCAGAATTGTGACACTCCCAATCCAATCCATAGGGGATGTTCCACCGATGTAATTCCCTGACCAGCTCCCCAGCACGACTCCGTTGTCATCGTTGGCATTAACCTGTGGCCACACACACAAGCAGAGAAGAAAAATAAAGGGATGAGGCTGAATAAGGCTAAAACCCCAGGGTCTCTGCCTGCCCTGTGGCTTCCCAGGTGCTCCACAGCCATATGGGACCCATCAAGGTTGCTGGTGCTTGCTGCAGGCTCCTTTGGTTAGAAAGCCTCCACCTGGATATCTAGAGGGAGGTGGCACCTCTGTTCAGGACAGTAAAAATTAACTCTGCATCTTGTATCTTAAACCACAGGGCTCCTAAAGGGTCCCACCACAGAGAGCAGTTACCTGCCCAAAACACAACCCTTGTGTTGGCCCCGCCAACACAACTGATAAGGAAGGACAACCACTGGGGCAGCTGCAATCTTTGGAGATGGGAACATGCTGTATTTTTGTTTGCCTCTTCCCTCCACCCAAAAATGCCTCTGTCTCTTTGCTTGCAGCTTCCCTAAGGAATCTGTTTCAGATGCCTCCTGAAATGCTCTTCATGGTCTCAGGGAAAGAAGAGCAAGTAAAGAGGAGGGAAGATATGGAGGGGCAAAGCACTTCACTGAGAGAGGCTTACCAAAGCAGACATGGCTCTGGACACATTTGCAGGATGCCTTCTTTCAGTCAGACTGAGCTTGCTTTTGTCCAGCAGATACATGCAGGCATCCAAGATGCAGTCCTCAAACTGGTTTTGGGGGGAAATGGAGATATTTTTAGATGCCGCTCCAGAATTTAATTTGCTTGTCACTGTAAAGCATGTACTTGGAGGAAAAAGTATGAGTAGCTCTAAGTTCTAAAATTCCTTTATGATATTGAATTTCCAAGGCTGTGGGGCTTCCCAAAGCTGTTCTCTCCAAAGAAGGGCTAAAATGAAACCCAGCCTTGGAAGACAAAAGCCTGTCTCATGTGTCTTGCAAACACAGTTGGAACTTGACCCAGAAATCTTTACTCCCGTGCACAAAAGTCACCGACGTCATACCCCTGCAACTTCGCAAATTACTCACAAGAGTAATGAAAATTTAAGATCTCCACTGATATTAAGTCTATTGACATAGGTACAAAATAAACCTTGGAAGAAAGAAAGATACGTAAATGCTAATTATTACAGCAAAGATTTCTAATTAGCAATTGCTGATAAAGCTCCCTGAGGTCCAGTTCAGAAAGATGTCAAACATCTGATCCAATGAAGCTTGTCAGAATATCAATATCAATTCTCATTCCTTAGCAGCAGAATAAATATTAGGATAGGAACAACCCTACAGCCCTTTGGCTCCTTTTGTGTAAAGGCATCAGTGTGAGCACCTTTGTTAGGCTATGTGTGTCCTGCAGATACATATTCTGGAGATATCCTGCAAAAATTGTGGACTTATAAAACAAAACAAAACAAAAAACAGAAAAAACCCCCCCTAGATTTGAACATTTTTTTGGTGGGGATTTCTGTCTGGATAGGGTGCAGGATACTCTGCTTGGGTGCCTGTGTGCTTTCTACAGTGTGCAAATAAATCTGCTCTGGAATCCACTTCTTATCTCTCGGCCAAGCCAATTTGACATTCCGCTCCTCCGGAGTTATCTCAGAGGTAGTGTGCAGGAACACCCTTCCTGAGAGAGTGGCTGATTTTTTCCTGCACACAACTAGCTGTCAGTGAAGGCACCACTTGAAAGGTGATAGCCTCTGCCAGTGATTTTATCCTTTTTATTCCCGACTATGATGCAACAGCTAAATCAGATTTTTTTCCCCACCAGCCCTCTCCATGTCTCATGAGCTGATTAACAACACCTACACTTGCATGAGAGCAGGAATTCCCTTATAGGAGTTTTTTCAATCAGAAACCCCCTGTCCCCAGTTTTCACATCCTTTACCAGGGGGTCCCATGATCTGACTATAAATGTGCCACTAAACCCTGTTCTCCAGCTGTGGGTGGGGAGCACATGTAAGGCACATAGATTACTCTAAGCAGGTGAGCCCTCCCAGTGAAGCTGGCAGGGTCATTCCAGCACTTAGAGCTACTCATGGGCTTCATGCCAAAGGGATGAAGAAGGGTGATAGGGCTGATGAGACAGCTGTGCTTTACCTGCCCAAAATTCCAGGGCCTGTCATAGATGCTGTACGCAGACCCAACATAGATGTAGCCGGTGTCGTTGAGCACATATTCCTTCTTCTGTGCCTCATTGGCCATGTAGACAACATCATCTGGAGAAAAAATCCCAAACCCTCAGATATCAGGTGGTTTGCACACCCTATAGGAAATTTTCCATGGAAAGCTAACTGGGGTAGCCAAGGATCTGCAATATTCATACCAACAGATGACCATGCAGCATTCCCTTTTTTTTTTTTTTTGCTCCTATGATGAAAGAATTTCCTATAAGACTAATCTTTAACTTTTCCCTGTAGGTCCATTGCTATGTGACCACTGTTTTATTATTGCAAAAATTTTATTTCTGAACACAGTAGACTACTAGGTAGACAGCAGAGAGAACTGGGAAATCAACCACACAATTTTTTATTCTGGTTATTTTTTTCGGGATCTTAAGCCAGCCCAATTCTCTCAGCTAATCTTTGACTGCCTCAGGGAAACAGAGAGGGATGATACAGAGGTGCAAACAGATGACAGACAGATGTTCCTCTATGTCCTGGCACTGGAGAATATCCAATGAGGAGCTGGCTCATTGCTATTGCCCAGCTTCTCACTGGCTCCATGAGGATGCTGCTTACAGGGTTTTATGGAGAAAAAGCAATGTATGTAAGAAAGAGAATAGGGAAAATATGAGGCAAAATTCCATCTGGGACTATCCCTGGTAGCAGTAATTATCACTCGCAGTTGCAGGACCACTCACCTTCACACCAAGGATTGAACAAAAGGTAGATGACACCATTTTCAGGCTGGTAAATGTTAGTGCCAGTCTTCACGTGCAGGTTGTATTTGCCCACAGGAGCACTGGGTGAGCTGGTGACAGACAGCAGGCACTGAGGAGGGAACAAAGAGAGATGGCATGAGGGACACCCCACCGTGGCCACAGACATGGCACAAACATGGTGCCACAGAACCAGCACGAGTCTCCATGGCAAAGCTGGGGGCCATGGAGATGCCTGCAGGGAAAGAGGGGAAGGCAGAGGGATAGGGCGAAGCCTGGCTGTGCATGGGGGGAGCAATGAGCCAAGCAGGACAAGGCTGCTGCCCATCTAAAATCGTAGGCCTAAGGGAAAGCAGGACAGGGGTAGGAGAATGCTTTTCTCTGTAGCTTCTGATGGGCTTGGTACTGGGCATTGAGCCCCTTGCCCACAGGCTCTACCTCTTTGCCATCCCTCTTGACAAGGGAGATTTTCCATCCATTGAAATCCTCCCGCTCCGGTTTCAGCGACAGCAGGCTCCCCCTGTTTTTCATTGGATTTTCACCTAGAAACAAACCCAAGACAATATATGTGAGGGTTGTACAGGTCTGCAATGCCTGTGCAGTGCCAGGAAGAGGCAGCTGGATGCTCCCGGGGCCCTCTGGCTTTGCCTGGTGGCCACAGAGGGACTCCTGCTTACCGATGGCAAAGCGCAGGGACAGCTTGTCAGCAGGCCTCAGCTCCCTGTTGAGGCTGAGCTGCAACTGGAAGGAGTCCCCACGGCGCACCACCAGGTTCTTGATGTTGTACCCATCTGTGTGGTGCTTCCGGGTGTTCTGGCTCTTCAAAAAGTCAATCCCAGTGACCTTCAGACTGGAGTCTGGAAAGAGAGAAAAAAAAGAAGAGATTGATGGTAATTTTCTCAGTAAAGACAGTTTTCTTCTTCTTAATGCAGCCCTGTGAGTCTTCAAAATATCTAGAGTAACAAGTGATCTAGCGTAAGACAATATAAAATAAAATAAAATTAAAAAAAAAAAAACACCCAGAGGTGAACCTCAGACTCTCTGGGCAGACTGGGAGGGAGAAGGAGGAGACAGAATCATGCTGCAGCAGCTCAGGGCAGGATAGTCAGAGGGCAAGGCAGGAGCTTGTCCCTGCTCTGGACGGATTCTGTAGAACACTCACCACAGAGCACTGCCCCCCTTCATGACAACTGCTGCTTTTCCCATTTGGATTCAGCAGAGCTTCAGCTTTACTCCCCAGCAAGAATCCCTTGCAAGTGCCTTGCTTCCATTCATTCCAAACACAGCAGCTGATTTTAAAGAGTCAATATTTAAAATGACCATCTCCTCTCCCACAACTCTGGATGGGAGTAGAGCCAGGAAAAGCCTCAGCATCGCTGTGCCCAGTGGCTTGTGGTTCAGAGCTGTGGCATAGGAGTGGAGTTCCAAGAGGCACAACCCAGTAATACAGCTGAGCAAAAAGAAAGCCCTCAGCTTTGAATGATGATGGAGATTTGGGGGTCACTGCATCAGGCTTTGGCAGGCTGCCCAGTGGTGGCAGGAAAAGCCAGAGCATTCCGTGTGAACAGGTAGGGAGTAACAATACCTCATAAGCACTCTTCTCATGAGTGATTCAGATGAAGACATGGGAGAGGCAAAAACGGGTCACGGTAACTTTGAAATTAGCAAGTCAAAAGCATAATGGTTGAAGAGATTAATTCACCAAATGTCTTGACAGATTTGCATGGTACCTGGCAACCATGCAAATCTCAGTATCAACAAGAGCCATCCCTAACAGCGAAGAGGCTGGAATCTGCTGGTAACTGGTGTGGCATGAGAGATGCCACATGCAGAGCTGGTCCCAGGGCAGACTGAAATCAGTGGCATGCTGCCTCCTGCAACCTGTGCTGTGCAGTGACTGCAGCCTTGAGTAAACAGAACCGACCACCCATGGCTCCCCACCAGACTACTACCTCTGGGTATTTCTTCTAAGTTAATATATAAACCATATTTATGTTAATTACATAACAGATCTAAGTGGCACAACAAATACACTTAAAATTGACCAGCACCTTTTGTTAGGTAATCCTCGAGTGCTTTTTTTTTTATTTGCTGCATGTCAGTTGCCAGCTTTGGGCTGATGTTTTGCGCAATGGGGCGTGTGTGCATTTATGTCAAAAAATTTCAGCTGGAAGTAGCTGCTTAACCCTCTTGAGGACAAAGAGGAAGTGCATCTTCCTCAGCATTAAGAAATCTCCAAACACTAAAGCTGCTCAACCTTGTTCTTTATGAAAAACTCTGGTGCTGGGCTGAGAAGATACCAGAAAGCCCTAGTCCTGGGAGAGGACTGCAAAGGGATGTGAGAGTTGAACACATAGGATAGCTGTGGGAAAGGGCCCTAGGAAATCCATCCTTCCAGCACTTTGTAACTTAGGGGCTGCATATCAATCCCATTTCTGGACATCACCAGTGCTGGCAACCTCTGTTGAGGATGCACAGGGAAGATTCACTGACAACAGCTGCCCTGGAATATCACCTGACCATGCTGAGCACTGTGCCAAAGACCTGTCTCCACTCAGCACTGCCCGTCAGTTGTGCTGCACTTATTCCTGTGCAAACACACCTGTGATACCCTCTGATCTGACTGCCACGGTGTCCTGTGCCAAGGAATGCCTCAGGAGGAGCCAGTGGCGCACCCATCACCACATCCGAGGGGGCTTGGCCTCAGCTCGTCCTCCCTGGGCAGCCCTCACCTGCTGCTTTTGTCTTCCTGCCCTGTTTCCTGCCCTGGGCACGGAGCTGGGCCCCCACACACCCTGTGTCCAGCTGCCTGCAGGCACCTTGGTTTGTCAACAAGGAAATTAATGATTTATAGAAGAGCCGAGCATACCTAGAACGCGCCCGCACACAGGACAGAGGCTCAGGCTGCAAGAGGCAGTCCTGTCTGTGCTTGCTCCTGGGCCAGGCGAGAAGCAAACCCAAACCCCAAAGGCAGACAGATTTCTTTTCCTTTTTTAATAGAAAAAAAATTCAAGGCAGTATTTTGCCTCCTAGTTCCATGATTTATCCTTTACAGAGCTCCTTCCTACACTAACCCACAAGCCCCATTGCATTGCTGCCTGCCTGGAGAGATGCTCAGAGCTTCAAGAGAACAGTGATCAAAGATGGGCATATGAGACCTTGGCACTGGTAAGTATGTGGGGCTTTTTTTCCCTTATGATGAGGAGATGGTGGGGTTTAAAAAAATCTATCAATATGGGGCAAGGTATTCATAGTATGTCTGGCTTCAGTGGGAACAAAGGTTGCTCAGAAGGACAGAAGGGAATTGGGATGAGAACTGTAGTTTTTCAAGAGAGAGCATAATTTGGATACCTGCATTTACTCCCGTTTTTAGCCAGCCTCCAGGCAAACACTCATGCACATCCCAGAGATGTGAGATCACATCCCAAAGATGCTGTTGTCCAAGACTTTCTGGAAAATTTCAGCTCATCCACACTCAGTGTACAGAGGTTTGAAATTGAGGGACTCCAAGCAGTGTCAAAACACGCCTCCCCTCCTGAAAGCTGTGGAGACCTGCTCCCAACTCTGCTGCAGGCACTACCCAGCCCACATGTGCATCTGCTCAGCTACATCCCAAACCCCAGGGGTTTTGGGCATTCTGGGGCTGGATGGCCAGTGCTGCTGGTTCAGCAGCTGCTGCAGGAGTGACCCAGGCACTAGGTAGGTGCCTGCTCCTGACAACAGGGCAGGCAGGACAGCCATGGGACAGAGCTCAAGCCCAGAAAAATCCTCCTTTCGGTTATTTTGAAACTTCCATCAGATGCTATCAGCCATCACTAAAGAGCAACAATCTACATGATAAAGTAGCCTGAAAGAAAGAAATTCTTTTAACACTGATGTGGAGCAAGTTTAAAAGAGCTGCCTTTCCTTCCCATTATTACTGACAGAACCAGGTGTCTACAGGTTGAAGAACAGTGATGAAAAATGAACTGAGCTTTGCAGTTAGTTTACCAATCTGTCAAAAGCAGAATTTGCATAGCCAGAGCAAACTGATCCCCTGTGAGCAGTGCTGGCACCAAAACTTCTTTCCTCAAGGTGTCACCCATGGCAATCAGAGGGGTGAGAATCTCTGGAGCTGCTATCCTCCCTGCAGGAGACTTGCCAAACCTCACATCTAACATATCATATAAAGCATTAAAAACTCACCAGTGTCGCTGAGCATGGTTCTTGTCAGAGAATGTTGTCTTTCTACCCAAGATGCTTGCGATGCCAGCAGCTTCCAAGCTCCTGAGCAGTCTCTCCCACTTGCTTCTGAGTGTGGAGAAGGAAGACACGCTGCCCTTTTTATCTGTGTCTTGCTCTGAGGTGTCAGCAGGTCCACTGCCAAGGGGGTGGTGTTTCGAGAAAGGAAGTTCCCATGAAAAAAAAAAGAAGACTACAATTCCCTCTGCACATAGTCAGACAAAACCAGCGAAACTTAAATCCCGACTCACATGGAAGGTGAATTTGCACAATCAGATGACAAGTGGACAGACCCTTCACTGACAAACAGTAAAATCACAGGCTACATGAGTAAGAATTCACCTATGCCCTAATATCCAGGTCACCGGGACTGCAGTTCCAGGGCTAACTTTACAAGGAAGCTCACAGATATTTAATCCTTAGGAGAACAGAGTTCCCCACTAGGACCAGTCTAACATTCTTTTAAGTTAATGAGGTTTTTGTCATCACATTTGGGACAGAAATACTTGGAGCTGTGGGCTAAAATCCAATGTTTGCACATGAGGGCTGAAAAGCTGAAGGATTCTTGCACTGTCCCCCTTCCCACAGGATGAGGTGGACATCAAGGGAGATAGCCCAGTGGGAGCACTGAGTGGTAAAGAGGAGAATCAGGGTATGCCCAGGAAGAGAAAGAAATGTGGTGGAAAAGGAGCTGTTTGCTGGCTGCTCTTTGCTGACAGCTCAGCCAAAGGTCTCTGCCTTGGCTGAACCCTCCATGTCCCACTGCCACCCTGGTCCTCAGGGCGACCAAAGATGGAGAGATGAGTCTACACCACAGAGAGGAGAGCTGGTGGTATGCAGGCCACCAGTGACATGGGCACAGTGTCTAGAAAGAGATACAAATGTCCCCAGGCACCCAGAAACGTAGAGGTGGCCCAGCTGTGGGAGCAGCCTCAGCCTCCTGATGCCTCCCTCAATGGCAGCAGCCCAGGGTTCAGCAAGGTAGAATTCTATTTGCAAGGCTGTCACATCTAAATGTAGATTCTTCCGAAAGAGGATCTCTGTGTGAAAGCCTTCAAAGGCACCGACTTTTTTCAGTTGGGTTAGGTAAGTAGGTATTTCCTTTAGGAGGACTGTTTCCCTTGGTGCAAATGAGGAGCTGAGTTAGCAGATGCCACCGTCCCAGCATGTCACTGCTTGCTGGCAGGTGTATGTTGGGTGTCCTTACTTGAGAGCACGACTAGGGCACCACAGGGCACTGAGGGTTCAGCACACATCCATAATCTCACAGGACATCTGCAAGAACATCTGAACCACCAGTGTTCTTAGCAGATGGAGCATCACTCATCATTCAGCACCAGACAATGCGCTGGCAACTATATATGTCACTACTGACAAGAACACTGCAGCCCTGATTTACCTTTCCGTGTTGCTTTTATTCTGCATTTCCTTCCTCCTAGAGAGTGGAAGACGTTTTTGTTTAGAGGCAGTATGGGATGAAGTAAAGTATACCTGGAATGTCAGTACAACAACATAACCAGTAATGCATGTAATCTGAACATTTATGATGTATCTTACTGGTTTCCACCTAACTGCAGCAAAAGTAATCCACATCAGTTGAAGTCACCGACAGTAGCTTCCTAATCCAGTCCCAACCTGTTTTATACATCATTCTATGCTTGGTTGGAGGCATCTTCAATTGTGTTGACACGATAGTCCTGCAGCAAAATTACAGATTTTTGCAAACAGGAACAAATTTATGTTGGTAACACTTTGCTTCTGAAAAGAAATTTTCTAGATGTGTGCTGGAGGGTGAGCAAGGGAAGCGGGCATGTATGCACCAGGGACAGTCATACTTCCACTCCTGTGGAGTTTGCAAAACCTTGATTTCAACAGTGTGCATGTCCTGACCCTTCCTTTAAACCCCAGAGTTCGAGGAAAGATTGTAAAAATTACATGGGTGTGGGTTCTGCCCTGCCATGAACCTACCCATCTTGGAAGGTGGCTGACTTGTTTTTTTGGGTTTTTTTGGGGGTGGGGGTTGGCCATTGGGGCATGGTTTAAGTTCTCCTTTTGCTTTGTGCAGCTGCTGAGCTAGCCCATTCCCATTATCTTTCTCTACACACTGGTAGTAAGTATCTCAATTCAACAGAACAAAACTTGGCACAGTACCAACATGGTACCACGCTCCCAACACAACCTTCCGTCCCTGGCTCGTACAAGCTTGCCCTGCCAGGAAAGGCCATTGAACTCTAATACTCTCCAAGAGTTGTTGGCAAGAAGAGGAATTTCAGCTTGAACTATGGAATGTTTTTAAAATACATGGTTTCAATTTTTTTCATGTTGTCAGCAGGTGATCTCTATCTTTGCTTCTTTTTACAGGCAATCTACCTTATGTCTTTGCTGGTCAGAGTGGCTGACTATGGTTCAGCACCATGGCTTTTTTCTTCTTGGTGAAACAATGAAAAATACCAGCCCATTTTATTTTCATTTTTTTACCCCCAAACAGTTTTAACAGTTAATCACTGTTAAATTGTCTCATTAAACTATACTCTTTCAATTAACAGTAGCAGGAGATTTTTTTTTCCCTCAGGAAATCTCCCTATTCCAAATAATTTCAGCAATTTACTTCCCAGCTTGCAAAATGAGACAACAGAGGGGGTCAGCCTTATCTGCATCTGTCTGTTGCAAGGTCACCTAATTAGCTGGCACAAACAAATAAAATAAAATTCCCCAGTGGCTGCTCCCCTATTTACAAGCTTGCCCTTTGTCTCAAGTTTTGTTTGTTTTTTGTATCAAAAATGACAAAACAAGTCAAACTTACAGAGCATGACCACAGGTATTGATGCCAAGCAGGAAAGACAAATGCTTAGCTTTACATTTTCATTCATTTGCAACCCCATGAGAAGCTGCCTTTTATAACAGCAATTTACTGAGCTACCTTTTTTATAAACGCCTGAGGCTTCAAGTTGCTTTTGTTTTGTCGGGTTTTTTTTTCTATGTCTAGTCAGAGTTACACTCAAAATAAATAACAGATCAAAAGCAGCACAGGTTTCCTTTTCAGTGCTCTGGAAAGGTGAACTCATCCTCTCAGCTTTGCCATGGGGTTGTTCTGAGGTGTCAGAGGGTGAGCAGTGCTTCTGGTATGGTACACATGGACACAGCCCCTGTCTGGGTCCTGAGGGGCAGCACAGTGAGATGTCCTCCACTGACCACTGCAGGACTGCTCCCACGTGCACCACCTAGTAGGTGTTGAGTCCTGCCTGAACCACAGCCTAGGGAATGTAAGTCGTAAGAAATCTTGGGGGTGTCAAAGACAAAGCACAGACGGAGAACAGCTGAGGATCTGGTCCATCTCTTGATCTGGATTTGAGGTGCTACGTTGGTCCTGCTCTCACAATTTCATTAAGCTGTACCTCAGTCTTTAGGAATGTCCTAGTACGGAAACACATCACATCCACACAATGATCTTGACATGCCAGTACTGCCGTTACTCTGAAAGGAACATTGATTTGATCACTTCTCACTCACGTACTTCTAGCATGGACCATGACAGTGGTCTGTGCCCACAGGGCATCCCATGTATCCAGCAGGCAAATTCACTTCTCATCCGACATGAGCCAACTTGTGGTAGGCATTTGGACGTCAGGGGTTGATGCAAGATGGCCAAGCCCAGATCTTAACTGATTCCAAGTCATCTGGCCCCAGATACCTGGTAATGAGTTTCACAGAAGCAAATACCAGAGAAGTGATTGATGCCACTATAATTATAATGGAAATTCCACTGTTTCAGAGTATCATGAAATCATAGAATATCCTGAATTGTAAGGGACCCTCAAGGGTCATGGAAGCCCAACTCCTTCCTTCCAACTAAACTCCAAAGGAAGATTTTTGGACCTAAGTTAGGGATATAGGTTACTGGTTTTGGGCATTCACCTGCAGAAAGAACGAAAATTGTATCACTCTGTGCCCAACCCAGCACCACACAAAGGCTCTGCTCCTGAAGAAGGCAAAGACAGAGATCAAACAGCAACTGCATTTCCACATATATCAAACACACACTTATAGCTACTCAAGCAAAACACTCTCCCTGCCCTGAAGGAGAAGTTCTGTGCCCCTGAAAACTGAGGTTTTAGGCCGTTGACAAAAGAGAGAGCTACTTTAAGAGCAAGCCAAAATGCTATGATAAAATATTTTTAAGATACCTTTCCTGGCTAAGGTGCAAAAGGCAAAATTGCAGTATCAGTCTAGATATATGGAGCAACAACATGTGAAAGTTGAACCTGGAATTTCAGTACTATGACTTCTTGACCCTCAGTTCTAATACAACTGTTGCACTGGAAACACTGAAATACGCATGCTCCAGTGCCAAGATATTGTGCATTAGTCTAAAACACCTCAGCATGAGGTACTTCTGCTTCTCAGCAAAATAATTTAGAATTTTGTGCAATAAATTGCAAATTCCATCATGTCACCTTTTCCATACAGTAGCTTTTTAAAAAAAATATTTGCCCATTTTTTTAACTTGATGAGCCAGCTAGTAGTCTCTGCTGCTTCCTGCAGGCAGGGGTTCCCCAGCCAAATGACACACTGTAAAAAGAGGAACCTCCTCTGGCTATGATGCCTGCTGGCTTCTCTTGTGGCCCCCATCCTCGTGGCAGAGGAGACAATTGACAGCTTACTTTCTCCAGTGCAACTCAAGGCCTTCTCAACCCCGATCACAAAGCACCACAGTCTCTTTTGCAGTCTGAATGGCCCTAGCCTGCTAACTCCCTCCTCACACCTTCATCCCATCCAGAGACCTAAAATGAGGAGAAGGACCCCCCTCACCATGCCATCCCATAACCTACAGTGTGTGTTTGGAAAGGGTCCAACAAGGTGGGCGTAGTTATTCCAGGGCTGTAACCACCCTACTGTCACTGACCCATGAACTTGCTTGCATGTATGACCACACTGACTGATTGCAGTGTGAACACATACCCATAGCCTACACCTAAAGCAAACAATATGAAAAGGTACGAGGAAAAATAAAGCAAAAGAAGGCTGCAAAAATAAATGGTAAGGGCAAGGAAATCAACAGCACAAATATTGAATTAGGGATAAAATAGTTTATCCATGTATTAAAAACAGCTCCAGCGAACAAGGAAAATACTGAAAGAATACCTTCCCACCTACAGGATATGTGTTTGGTTGTAAATGTCTAAGTGAGAAAACAGAAACTTGCATGCCAGTGTCTTCGAGTAACATTTCTTTCTGCAGGAGAGGTGTAACAGCTTCTCCCTCCCACCTGTCTGTGTGGGTGTGTGTCTATGTACACCAAGATGTACATGGTCTACAGACTACAGGTCACGCTGAGCCACGCCACATTCCCGCCAGCCAGCACTGCAACTGGCAGAAATTGTCACGTGGTGGGAAGGGAGAAACTTCCTAGACCGAAGTTTACAGGAAGGAGATGGTCCCGCACAGTGCTGGGGATCTGGCTCATGTGCTGCACCACAGCAGACCAAAACCACAGCAGGTGCAAAGGTCTTATCCCACTCTGAATGCATCTGTCAAGTGGCAGTCTCCAGGTATGGTGGGACTGACTGAGCCCAGGGATCTGTGGCTATTTGCCCTGAAAAGCAACCAAGCCAGTGCACTGCCACCCAGCCCTTCTCGCAGCATCCAGGCTGCTGTCCTTCACAGCAGCTCATGATGCTCCACTCCATGACCACCAGGGTTTTCTAGGAAGCATTTTCATGCATCACTGGTTCCTGGCAGAATCGTGCTTGCGATTGCCTAACTCTGGAGTCCTGAAGGGAACAAGTCACTTAAATTACCTCCTATCTGGATGAGGAAAGAGTCAACTGGCACGGGAAAATATATCTGTAATGTCTCATCCTTCCCTGGGGCACTGCTTACCTCTCCCTAAGTGTTGCCTTAATTTACTGAAGCAATTAGGGTCGAAGCCCTGGCTGCTGTTCAGACATTGCACACTGCAGGTCACAGTGCCAAACAGAGCTGTCCAGCTCTCACCTCTTTCTGCAAAACCAGAGATGCTCTGCTTGTGCCAAGGGAGGACCCGAGCTGCTCACACGACCGAGCCCCAGCCCCGACTTTCACAGGCTCATAGTGACCTCTGAGCCAAGTGAGACTGAACAACAGGTTCAAAATGTACCAGAAGTGGTAGCACCATCGACAGCGCCCCACCTACTACCACTCTTTGCAGCCCTTCCCTCTCGCTTATTTCCATTGTCATGGATTCATCCCCTCAGGGTGCAATGGAGCATCTGTGTTGTGTAAAACCAGTGCAGGGCTAAGCAGGGTGTGCATCATCTCCCCCCAGCAAAATGGGAGTGGGAGGCCCCACCCAGGAGTTCCCCAGGCTTTAACCCAGCACCAGCAATCCCTCAGGACTGCAAGGGCATGAAGGAAGCTGCATAGGAGATCTTGGCAATTAGTACAGCCACGCGCAGACACATTTCCTTAAATCTCAAGGGAAAATTGAAACGACTAATAATGGAAAATTGAAACAACTAATAATGTTATTAAACAGTCAGAAACCAAAAAACTTCATTGGAGCGTGAATAGCATGGCTGGCTGGTTGCCTGCTCCCAGGGCGAACAGTCTCCTGTGCATGCCAAGTGCTGCTACTGGCCATGGGTCACTGTGGTGCTGCACACAGCCACGGGATGGAGTAACACAAGGTCCAGGCTTCCCAGTCATCCCTTCGGGCACCCCATGCTGGGGTGCTGCAGCTGGTCAGCACTGCCCAGCCCTGGGAGCCATCACTATCACTGCACTCACCTGGCTATCCCCTCAGCCAGCAAAGGCTCAGATTCACAAAGCGCTTCGCTATCATGGAGTCCTTCTACTTTGATAAATTTGTTTTCAGGCTATGAATGCACATGCAAGTGTCTATTATGGTTTCTGTGGTTAGAGTACAAGCCTCTGGCAGCCTAGGTCTGCATGGTGCCTCAAGGAGGAACCTCCCTTCTGTGGCACAGCAGGATTTAATGGGAACTGCTAAACATGGAAGCAGAAGGTCAAACCAGTTTCCAGTTATAGATGGTGGTGATCATGACCCCTAGGTCACAGGAAATCCATCTGTCTCCCCAGACGGGATGGTCACCAACACTAGATTGAGTCACTTGAGGTTTTGCCTAGCTGAGTCTGGAAAACCTGCATGGGCAGAGATTCTGCTGCCTCTGTAGGCAACTAACCTCCTAGTGGCATTTTCCCCCCTGATGGCCAGCTTGAAAGTCCTAAGACAGAACCTGTACCTATTGCCTTGTTTAGTACTGGCCATTTCTGTGCTGCCTCTGTAACTCCCTTCCAAGGCTGACTGGGTCAGCCTGAGCCTTCCTTGTCTCCAACATGCCCACATCCGTCAGCCTCTCCTCCTAGGCCCCTGCCATCTTGAAATCCTTGAGCCAGACCAGTTTCCTACACCCTTCTTGAATTTGGGGGTCCAGCACTTTAAAAAACACTCCAGGTAGAACCACTGACTATGTCAGGACTCTGAGAACACCACTGGGACTGGCTGACCCTGCTCAACCCACATGACTTCCCCCTCCTCCCTGCCCATGGCCCAGGACCCCATTTCGGATTTTACAAGCAAATTGCTGACCTTTGTTTTTTGGTGTTAAAGTATCTAGAAAGAGACTTGCCTTAGAAGGGGCACTGAAACACCCAGCCCAACAACCATCTGCCTAAAGCCAGGTGTTGTTTTACAGTCTAAACTACTTTATTTTGTCCTCAGGAAGGACAACATTTTCGGGAATGTTGTCTTCTTCAATCCTTTCCATTAAAAAGTCACATGGTACAACACTCCACACACTTGATTTTTAGGGGCAAAGCCCTGACTCTCCTGGGAAGGCTTTAACCACCGACCTGAGCTCATCCCAGATTTTTCTTCAAGACCAGGTGAGCTGCAGGCACCATACCACTTGCTGTGGATAAGTGCCCATACTGTGCAACTTCCCTCTGCACCTCTCAGATCCCCAAAATGAAGGTTTGTTGCTGCTCTTCTGCAGAAGAGCACCCTGAATATGTCAGGATTAGTACTCATTTATTTCTAATTTCATGTTTTTTTCTGTGCCAGACAAGGTCAGAGCCACTCTTCTGGCATGTTGCGCCACAGGACTTCCTTCTTCGAAAATGCCCCACTGCCTGCAAGATCATGTAATTATGTGTGTGTGTGGGACACTCTTGCAATGTGATCATTTAAGGTCTCTGAAGGGTCAACAGAGGGCACTGAGTCAAATTCCTGGAAAAAATCTGAATATACCAAACTCTGCAGAACAAATCGACCGAACTCATTTACTGCATCTACTTCAAATAGTTATAACCTGGGCAAACATACCATCCTTCAAGTGATTTTAATATATGCTGTGTCTGAGATGCTGTACAAACTTTCAGTGACTCCCTGTCAATGGCAACAGGAACATCTAAAAGTTTTTATGTATATTTCCTTATCTAATCAGTCAAATTATGGTCTAAGGTTCAACTGAAACTATTATTTCATTTGGCTTTGTTCCTTGTGAAGGTATATAAGACATTGTTTACCTTAGAATACAATACTCCTGGACTTTGTTTATACAACAGATTTTTCTAATGCTTCCCACCATTAATTCAAGTATTCTTATTCGAATCTTTCTAAGTGTCATTGTGAGCCTTCCTGTTAACTATGCACCTGCTTCTTCTACTTTTTACTGACAGGGTATGCCCATGCCTGATCTTGAACAACATGCTGAAAAACTAAGTGTTGTGTTTGAGAATGAGAGGTAGGTGCAGGAAAGACTCATTACAGCCAGCACTTGGGAGGTGACAGAATCATGAAATGGTTTGTGTTAAAGGGACCTTAAATATCATCTAGTTCCAAACACCTTCCACTAGACCAGGCTGCTCAGAGCTCCATCCAGCCTGGAGTTACATCCAACTTGAACAGTGCCAGGGATGGGGCATCCACAGCTCCTCTGGGTAACCTGTTCCAGAAAAGATTTCATCTAGCTAACCTAAATTTCCCTTCTTACAGTTTGTATTCATTATTCCTCATCTTATCATCTTATCACTGCAGGTCTTGATGAAGAGTCCCTCTCTGGCTTCACTGTAGGCCCCCTTCAGATACTAGAAGGTTGCTATGAGGTCTCCATGCAACCTTCACTTCTCCAGGCTGAACAGCCCCAATGCTCTCAGCCTGCTTTCATAGGGCAGCTGCTTCAGTCTTATCAATCTTGTGGCCTCCTGGACTTGCTCCAACAGCTGCATGTTCTTCCTATGTCGGGGCACCAGAGGTGGATGCAGCACCACAGCTGGGGGCTCATGAGAGCAGTGTGGCCACACTCCTTTAGATGCAGCCCAGGATTTGTTTGGCTTTCTGGGCTGGCAGCCCACACTGCTGGCTCATGTTGAGTTTCTGGTCAGCCACCACCCATAAGTCCTTCTCCACAAGGTTGCTGTAAGTCATGCCTCTGCCCAACTTGTAGGTGTGTCTGGGATCAAATCCATGTCTCCAGCTCAGAGGAAAGGATGTCACGCAGGATAGTGTGCCTAATTCTTTGCACAAGCCCAGGTAGACAATGTCCATGGCTTTGCCCCATCCACCAGTGCTGTAGATACAGCGCTGTTTCTGTGAGATGTGCACACAGAAGTGTATTTTGCTGGAATTTGAGTGGAAATATATGCCCAAGGCTCTTCTCTAATAATACCTCGCCTTAACTGAGCAAAAAAAATCCATGCAAGCACACTGCTGTAGCTCCCACATAAAGGTAACCCACCTTCTGCCCCAGTAAACCAAAGTCTTGGAGTTGGCCATGATCTTCAGCCACTTCACAAGGTCCACCATATCTGCACCACTGACTTGTCAAACACAGCTCATTTGCTAGTCTCACACTGGTTTTTTGTGTGTGTGTGTGATCTAAAATATCTGTAAATAAAAAAATTCAGATACTGAGCTTTGGACACAGTTTTATTTTTAAAATCCCCCCCTCCCTTTTTTTTTATTACTTTGAGCCACATTTTGGACGATCCCGCATGGATGGTTTACCAGAAGTGCACTGTTTTACCACACAGTGATTCTACTTTTTTTGTAGCCCTGGCCCCAGTGGCAAACTCTGTGTACACAAGAGAGGTGAGATTCTGCCATAAAAGGAACCCTTCTTGGCAATCTTTTCTTCCCACAGGAATTGGAGGAAAACTTACTTCTGTTCCCACCTTCAAGTATTTATGAGAGAATTTACAGCCCTGGTTTATATTCATCCGCCTTAAAGTGAGCATCACCAAGTAAAGTGCTGCTCACACCTTCCGCACAACTTCCACTTCTGAAAAAACACATCCTAAACCTTGACCTCTAACAATGACTGTAATAAAGAAATGTCAGCTTTGAGATAGTCCAGATTAAAAAGCATTCCAAATGGTTTATAAGGAAATTGGATGCTAAATTAACCAGAGAGCCTAGTCCTTCTACTGCTGTTTGCATGAAGACAGCCATGGCTTACAGCTGGCTGAGGGTTAATAACAAGGGCAAATAAATCAGGCTTCATTAATTTTCCATCATTTATGAAGATCTAAGGAGACCTGATGTACTTAAGAAATGCATAGTTCCTGACTGTCAGGTCTGCAGACCTATGAGAGATGCCGGGTGCCTGTGTCAGGTCTCAGCTTCCCAGGCAACTGGATGTGTCCCACCCTCCTGCTGCTGCCACCCAGAGCACTCTGCCCTCTTCCCTGCCACATATGCGGCTCCCTCTTTTGAGGAGAAGACTTGAGAGCACACTGAGGGGAGAGGCAAAGGCTCTGTCCCTCTTGGGACATGGCTGCCGGATGTGGTGAGCCAGAATGGCAGGGAATGGAGCAAACGCCTCCTGGCCTCTCCTGTGAGACAGGGACTCTTCTGAGTCAAAGGCGGCACAAACCCAACTCCAGTGGCATCTCCATCCACAAGTCTATTTTACGCTTGACACAGCGCAGATCTACCAGTCATGACAGACCTGACAGGTTCTGATACAGACACTCACAGAAATGTGTCCTTAGGTTTTGTGCACATGCCACAACCGTGACTCACCTTTTGTCGTTACAAGATGACAGACACAACCTGGCAAGCCCAGAGCAAACAAGTGGTATCACCAGCATGATGCATACATTTATAGGCATCATTATATTCTTCATTAGGATTCCAACGGAAGAATTTCCAAAGAAAAAAAAAAAAAAAAGAACTGGGCAGGGGAATGAAGCCGATACTTGACAAATGATTTGTGACACATTCACCAAATAGACACCTGGACATGGAGTAATCACTGATGCAAAATTTAGCAGATACCTAGATACCAGAGATCTGGTTGATCACATCACATGAATGGGAATAACTTAGGTGAAACACAGAGAATTGAAAGCATCATCCAGAGGTGTAGAAAAAAATATGGCTTGAGAAACTCCCTTTTACCAAACATTAAAGCAATTGTCAACTTGAGTGGGGATGGGGGATGTGTTGAACATGGACACTCCAAGTGAAAGCAGGTTGCCTGTTGAATTGTCCCAATATTAGTTTGACCTACACAAAGCAGGAACAGTGATCAAAACCCTATTCTGGGTAAGGGTTTAAAGGAAAGAGCAGCAACCTTACAGTGAGTAACATGTCAGGAATGGGTAAGTGAAAATTCCAGATGTCAGATACAAATGGCAAGTTAAAAGGTGTATGTAACTGATAGAGGAAGCTGAAGGAATTAATGAAAGTCTCCACAACCTTACAGGTAGCAGTGGGCATGGAACCATTTCAAGAGACAGAAAGTCAGGAACAGCAGAGCAGAAATTCTGCGTCAGCATCTAATTCTTATTGCTTTTCTATTTTGGGATAGTCCTTTCATGGAAAAAAAACTGATGCACAAGCACCTTCCACAGCCACCATGTTTACTTTCAGCATTCCCCAAACTGGGAAAGCTCCACAGCCACAGGGTGTGAAGAGGAGGAGTGGCAGATGGCCTCTGGCCCTGATTTTCACAGTACTGACTCAGAATTGACCAGCTCCCTCCGAGGCTGTCACTGCCACCACACCAGCACCAGGAAAGATGTGACCAATGCGATTTTGCAAGTCTGCAGATGAGCAGCGGCAGGGGTCAGCAGCTCGGTGGCCGACGTGTTCAGAAGCCAGTGGGGACTGGGGATGCTGTCACGAGCCAGGCTGGAGCAGGAGTATCATGGCACCGTGACCCCTCCAGCAGCTATCATTCCTTCTTCTCCGCTGGGACCTGCACCAGCTGGGGTGCAGCCGTGTGCAGCAGCATGAGCCCACAGACTGTCATGGTGAGGCCGACCCACCACAGAGGTGTCCACGTCTCCCCGAAGAGCAATTTTCCCAGGATGGCCTGAAGGAAAAGAGAGACAAAAAGTTTCGCTGGGCCAAGCTGTCCCAAGGCTTCTTGTGCTGCCAGAGCTGTGACGACTTCTGGGAGAGACAGCCCTGGAAAAAATCTGCTTGAGGAAACTCCTACTGGGATGACCAATAGGAATGGCTGCTGAAGGTGATGCTGGAGATGACCAACTCCACCACCAGCCTGGAAGCACAGCCATATTGTGGTCCCAAAGCAGGATTTGGCAGATGAACAATGTGTTTTGCTGCTCTCCCAGCATTTCTCAAGAGCCAAATCTCCCGCTGACTGGGAATTTATTATTACTGTCGATTATTGGACACCACCATGAGCTGTCTGCCAACTGGAACACAGAAACAAGGTGGACTGCTGCCAAGAGTGAAAAGCGAGTGGAAAAAACCTGTGGGCCAAAGACTCTTGCTGTCACTAGAGGTGATGCATCTTCATAGCCAGCTAGGGTGACTCTGGCTTGTCACAAGTGAGGTAATGAAAGGAAAAGGAAAATGAAGCAAAGCTCCCAGCTCCAGTTCCCACTGGCAATTAAGAAAGTTCAGTAGACTGTGTTGCTGCTGCAAGGCATTGTGCTGGGCAGCAGCACCCTTCCTCCTGCACCACCCAGGAAAGTTCCACCACCTGTGCTGTGAACAACTATCAGAGCAGCTGAGGCCTGACACAATCATTTCACATCTGCCTGTAACTCTCCCTTTGTGGCCAGCAATGCTGGTTGCACTGGGAGATGAGCTGCAACCAGCATGGCCATTCCTACCCTGCTGTGCTCCTCAGGCTTCAGCATGTGGGGAAGGGGTCTACTCACCGAACAGATGAAGTTGGAGGCTGTTGTTGTCACAGAGGCAGCAGCTGAGGAGGAGGAGAGGCGTAAGGCTTTTGTGAAGACTGTCCACATCACTGCGTTGCACACAAACACCAGGCCAACACAGCTGAGGCGAAGCAACACTGGCAGCTGCAGGACAGAACGGAAAACTATATTTTCACCCTCCACTTATTCAATCTCAATGATTCATGGGCACTTTGGAGCCATACCTAATGGTGTGGGCTTTTAAAACTGAATTACAGCTGGTATTACATGAAGATGAATATATTAAATCACAGAAGGAATAGAAACAAGGAAAACGGCTCTGGAAAGACTTTGAGCTTGCCATGTCCTGCTGCAAGTCCAGCCTCACACCAGAAGCTGAGAAGTGCTGGGAAAATGTGCAGCAGCTACCATGCCAGGCACCAATCTACAGAAAGCTCCCCAGCTCACGTGGTGCCACACAGAGTGCCCTTCACTTAGCATGTGATGTATGGAAAAAGGTCAAATTCAGTCTGACAAACACCAGAGATGTACCTGCTGGCACCGTGTATGCTCCAGAACCCAACTGTTGTGAATGTGGACCAAGACCTGTGTGGTCCCAAAGCACTTTGTCCTTATGAGCTCCCAGGACCTGGCCTGCCCTACTGCTGCAGTGAGGGTAGAGCAGGATCTCTGGGAGGAAAGGAGTGGTGAGTGGCCTTGTTTTGCACACTCACTGGAGAGTAGTGAGGTTTACTGAGGGGTCTCTGCTCTAGCATTTAGTAGCAATAAAATCAATTCTGAATTCAAGGACCTCAAGAAAGATCTCTCTCTTTAGATAACCTAACCAGATGTGTAACTGCCTCAGTCTGAAAAAAGGGCACAGTTGCACCTAAAAAGCCAGCATCATCTATAGTACCCCCCACCCCTTCCTACTAATTTAAGCAGCTGAGGCCATCTCCCCAGCCCCTGGTACCATGTAGCTGATGTGAAGACACCAAGGGAGATCACAGGCAGGCGGATCACAACTCTCACAAACAGTGACAAGTGAAAGAAAAGCTTTGCCCATAGCCATCACAGCTTCACAGCCCGTCACCTTTCAGTCCATGGTGGGATCCGCCTTGAGGCAGACAGAAATGCAGATTGGAAGCCACCAGCAAGTACAGCTCAGAGGAGGCACCCGCCTTGCAGGAATGGCTGCAGTGTCCTCCCACCCAAAGCTGCCCAAATCAACGGGGTCCACCAGTGTGTCCTGCTTCCACTCAGAAGAAGAAATTACTAATTGCAAGCAGTGGGGGAGCCCACAGTTTTCTGAAGCAAGTGACATGGCAAGTACAAAGTTACAAGGAAAACAATGCGAAGCAGATCCATGCTTGATGGTTGGCACAAACTCTCCAAGGCTAATCCCACTCCAGTGAGGGATGGTGCAGGTGTGCGGCCTCATTTTCCCCCACTTGTGGCAAAAGTCTCCAACTTTTGCAACTGAGCAGGGCAACAGTAAAGATTCACAATGATTCCCACCAGTGAATCACTTTGTTTTCCCACTGACACCCTGGCAAACCCTGTGTGCGTGGGTGAGAGAGACAATCATGTCCAGCTACTACCGCTCCTCTGAGGAAGAAAACTGCCGTGTTAGGGCTCACCACAGGATGGGGTTTGCCTCCCAGTTTCACCCTCCGCCTGTATGATCTGGCAGTTTTACTTTCCTCGGGGAGTTATGTACATCCAGACACCTCTAGTGAGTAAGCAGACTTGGGAGTAGGGACGAGGGGGGAAAACAATTCTCTACATTTCACCGAACTTGAGTGTATTTCTGGATCAGAGAGAGACCAGGCTGCTGAGGTAAAGAAAAGACCTTAAGAAATCTTGTCACTGCCTTCAACCATTGGCCCAAGGGTGTAGAGGGATGGAGCCCAGGCTCTTCTCCAAGGTCCATTTGGATATGACAAGAGGCAACAAATAAAGTTTGGAACAAATAAAATCTGTTATGAAGAAAAGCAAAGGCACTGGAACAGAGGTCATGGGCTCTCCAACCTTCTAAGTATACTTAAAATTTAACTGGAGAAGGTCATGTGTAAGCAGAGGTTGGACTCCAGAGATCTTGCCAGACTTGAGCTAGTCTGAGACTACCAGTGGTGAAGCAAAGCTGGCTCCTCCCACCATCCCAGCAACTATGCCACCTTCAAAAGTGACCCAGAACCCATGGCTTCTTCTCATCTAATGCAGTGCCAGGGAAATCAGCTGCAGGTAGCACATGTCCAGAAGGAAGGTTTATCAGAGAAAGGTCAAGCTCCTCTGTGCCCAGGGCAGCACAGTGTCATTGTAATGGTACGCAGACAGAGAGACAGAAACATCCCCACATATTCCCCACAAGGAAGGAGGGAGATAAATTCCTCCCCCGCTAAGGGCTCAGCTGAGCCACCCCAATGAGTCAAGGATTACTGTTCTGATTGCTTTTCTAAGCAAAGATTAATTTCAGTGTACATTTCAGATAATCCAGAATCACTCCTGAAGTGGCATAAGTAATTTTAGATGATGACTGGCAGGGGAGCGGAGAAAGCAAAGAACTTTTGTTCAAGTGCAATGACCCTTCCTGGTCAGGTCACTTTCAGGCTGGGCCACCACAACACATCCTTCTGGCCAGGAAATCCATCCCTGTGGTGCCATGGAGTATCTTGCTACCCTGCATCATCAGCTCTTAGAAGTGTCAATACACATTTTTGCTGCCATGTTCCATGCTGCATGAGTGATGGCTGCTATTACACATATTGTGGGATTTCTGTAGCTCTTCCACCAACAAAAAAACCCTTGAATTTCTGCCCCCTCATAGCTGCTCTGCAGAAATGCCTTTGCCACATGTGTGCAGGATTCAAAGGGAGCTCTCTGAAACACTTCTGCATCTACAACTCTGTGCAATTTAAGCTACTAGAAAGATGATGGCATTTACACAAAATTTGGCTAGTTTTACAGCTAAGCCGATCAAGTTAATTAATAATTTTCACCTAGAATGGACCTGAAAACTGAAAGAAACCAATCTGCCCAGAAAAAAGAAACAGTCACAGAATCACAGCATGGCTCAGGTTGAAAGGGACCTCTGGAGCTCATCTGGTCCAACCTCATCACTCCAGCAGATTGCCCAGGTCCATGTCTGGACAGTATTTGAATATCACCAAGGATGGAAACTCTACCACATCCCTAGGCAACCTGGACCACTGCCTGGTCACTCTCACAGTGAAAAGATGTTTCTGGATGTTCAGAGGGAACCACCTGCATTTCAGCATGTGCCCATTACCTCTGGTCCCGTTACTGGGCACCATTGGAATGAGCCTGGTTTCATCCTTTGTGCGCCCTCCCTGCAATTATTTCTACATGTTGAAAAGAACCCCCGGAACCTTCTCTTCTCCAGGATGAACAGTCCCAGCTCTTTCAGTCTCTCCTCAGGAAAGAGATGCTTTGGTCCCTTCATCATCTTTATGACTCTTTGCTGTACTCTCCAGTAGCTCCATCTCTTTCCTGCAGTAGAGAGCTCAGAACTCGACCCAAAACTCCAGGTGTGGCCTCATTAGAGCTAAGTAGAGGGGAAGGATCATGATCCTTAACGTTCCGGCAACACTCCACATCCAATGACATGACAATTTGTCATAGGACTTCAAAATCCCCTGAAACAAATGGGAAATATTTTAAGAAATTTCAACACAGCAAAATAAAGATCCTGTCAGCATTTTCAGTAATTCCATGCTCAGCCATTCTGTCAGTACTGTCAGTACAGAGCACAGTTTCGGTATTTCTGGAGTGGGGGGAAGAGTACCAGGATTTAGTGGTTTTTTTTTTTTCGATTCTCCTTTTTACCACCCTTTCTGAGATATCAGAAAGGATCAACAGGATTGGCAGGTACTGAGCTTTTGCCTTTTTAATCCTCACTAATAACCACACAAGTAATTTTTTTTTCCCTTGGTGCAAGGCTGGATTTGTTTCAGATCTAGCTTCCCTTGTGGGTTACCTTTTGGATTTCAAATCCAAATGTATATTTGCCAGGTGAGTACCAACTTATGCCTAAATGAATGTCCCCAAAGGGCTTTTAGGATAAAAAAGGATAAAAAGCCCATGGTGCCTTCCTCCTCTCCCCACTCACACACAACCTGGTGCCCATCTCCACCCTCTGCCGTGGCTGTCCCAGAGGTCACTCCTGGAGCTAAGGACACTGTCTCTGAGGCAAAGGGCCAGCAGCCTCATGTCACCTCAAGCACATGGATGTTTGTGAAACACGATCGAGATAAAGATCATCACCAACGAACACCCGAGGAGAAGCACAGTGGAAATCAAGGGCTCCACCTCTCTGCTCTGGCCAGGGCTGAACAGAGATAGAATAAAAGGGAGAAGGGCGCTGCTATCAGCAAAACAGTGGGCTGAGAATGAGCATTTGATGCTCAGTCATACTAACATCCTGCTTTAAAGTAACACTGACGTAGAAGGGCTGCAAATGGGCTCCCAGCGTTGGGCTTGGTTCGGGGCATTTCCGTAGCACGCTCGTTCCCCGCACACCCGGCCGCCTCGCTGCGCTCTCCCCGCCGTTTACGTCGGCACCGAGCATTAGTCAGCCCTGCAAGGCTGGGCTCCCCGAGGGGTGAGTCACGGCTCCGCTCTCCGACACCGCCCCCCATCCCCTGGGAATCCAGGGCAGCCTCTGGGAGCGCGGCAGGAAAATCAACGCGCTCATTCCCCCTTCACCGCCGCGATGAGCAGCGCAAGCCCTGGCGCCGTGTCGCCTGCGGGGCGGCCGCACGGCAACTCGGGGCCCCCAGCACCGCCTGCCTCCTTCCTTACCGAGCCGCCGGCCGCCTCCCCGCCCGGGCCCAGCGCCAGCTTCGCCAGGGCGGCCGCCGCCGCCCCCAGGCCCCCCGCGGCCGCCGCCGCCGCCCCGGCCCCCGCCCGCATGGCCCGGCCCGGCCCGGCCCTGACGGCTCCGCGCAGCCCCAGCGCCGCCCCGCGCACGGGCGGGCCCGGCCGCCAGCGAGGGAAGGGCACGTGGGCAGCCATGGCTTATGTACAAAGGCTTTATTGAAACAAAGGGGAGAGCACGGAGCAGGGTGAGGCCGCGCCCGCGGTGGCCACATACAACACAGAAAAAGGGCAGAAGCCTCTGCCGACATGAAAACAGTCCAGAAACAGATAAGAAAGTAACACTTGTAAACCTAAAACATGGCAGTCACAAATAAAAGCATCCCTCCTGAATCCCTCTTGGCCTGTGTGCTCCTCATCCGTGCTAGTTCCGACCTCGAATCATACCCCAACACCTCTTCCCTTTAAAGTCAGCTTTTCATTTCTGTACTTCAAATCTCAAGTGGGAACAAATCTGCAACTTAAAATTCATAGATACGGTGGTGGAAATTCTTCTTCCCCTCAGCTAAGTAATGTAGAAAGTCATTGGGTATGTCCTGCCCTTTACCAGACACATCTTTCCTTTTTATTCCTTTTTGCCCCAGTGCTTGTGGTCAAAATCAGCGTTGTATGAATTAACCAGAAAACAGAATGATAGGATTAATGGCAGTAAAAAAACCTCCTAGTTTGATATTGCTGTAGAAATCAACATTTTTTGTTCCAGTAAAAAAATTTCAGTTATTTGCAAGAAATATTTAAGTGCGATTAAATGAACTTATGCTGTACTCCTAAAATGTTCTGCATATTTTCACATCTTCTTTCCTAACATTTTTCACTTCTCTGATAAGAAAATGGTTACAAAATAGCTAGAATTTCCTACAGTGCTAATAGAGAATTCTAAGTCTATACTAACAGAAAAAAGGTTTGAAAAGCATTTTATTTGCAAATAAAGAACAGAAACAAAAAATGTATTTATAGTACTATTTACAATCCTGTCACTAAATTCACATTTATGCTTTCTTGAACAAAGTTCAATATGAAAATTATTTTTAAGCGACCCAGGAAAATCATCTTATGTTTAAATAAAGAAATAAACACAAGAAATGGCGCTTTTTGAATTTTGGCTCTGATGGAAAATGTAGCATAGCATCTCAGAAGAGGTAGGAACCTGAATAAAAGCACAAAAGGAGACAAAAATCCAGATGTGTTCCCAGTGAGAAAGCTTTTCCTGGGCAAGGTACAGAAGTTTCAAGGAAGTATCTACCCAGCACCTATACAAAATCAGTTTTTTAAACTGAAAAATTACAAAAAGGTGTTAAAATGTCATTGAAAGCTGCCCACAGAGCTGGAATAACAGTCTTCACTCAGAGTTATTACCAGCAAAAAAAATCTGCAAACTAAAATAACTTGATTCCAGAACTACAGCAAAAGTCAGATTTGACAACTGACTTTTGCTTATTCTGTACACTTTAAAAAAAATGGCTCTGCAGTTTTATTTGGGTCATTACAGCTGATCATAATGTCTACAAATGTCACATTTTTTTGATTCTTTCAAAAAAGCGTTTTCAACTCGTAGTTTTTCAGTCTCCTGCAAAAGAGAGAAAAAAACATGGGTATATTAAGGAAATGATCCTCACTTTAAAAAAAAAATTTACACAAGCAATATCTAGAGTTGTTCAAGTGTTTTATACACTATATATTTGAGGAAATAAAATGGAGATCCTTGTCTGGGGCCTGTGAAGAGACACACTAGCTGTGACATACTCAGCTGCATAAAATCAAAGGTATCTCTCTTCTGTTCCTCTCCAACAGAAGAACAGGAATTTTAGTTTTCATTCTCAAGGCTTAGCTCTTTCCTATGTCAGTCCATTACTTCATCTGTAATCTACTCTGCAACTTACCTCTGTAAGTTTAGCATTATCTTTCTTCAGTTTCACAAGGTGCTGAATTTTCTGGTTTAGGTTTTGATGACCAAGTAATTTCCCATTCTCCTCAGCAAGCGAGTCAACTTGCTTCTTCAGCAATTCTATTTCCTGTAATAACAAATACATTGTGTACCTCTTGAAAGTAGCCCCTCCTTCTCATTTCAGAAGTAATAGCTCCTTAGAGCTATTAACATACTAACATTTAAGTTTGTTGTAACATATGATGCAAGAGTTGGTTCATTCAGGAAATACATATTTGTCTTATGTCTCCTTAGATGGCATGTTAGATCCCTCTAAAGTGCAAAAAAAGAGCACCATTTGATTTATACTAAGTGATTTCTGTATCCAGACTTTGACTAGTGCAGAGAACATCACAAATACAACTGAACTGCAAAACCAAACAGCTGTACCTCTGCTAAATAAGATTCTCCTCTAAAGATGACAAAAAAATTACGTATATGTAACCTTTTTAATCCTGTCTCTTTCTTCATGTGCTTCCTCCAGTTTTGATCTAATTTCTTCTTTCTCATTAAATGCTTTGAGCTCCAAAGTCCTTGTTCGTTCCATCTCCAGAGTCATTTCATGACAGGTCTTCTCTTGGATTCTGAGGATATTTTTGGTCTCTTCTAATCTGCCAATATAAAAGAATCAGAAAACATTAAAAACCAACATAAAAGTCATACTACTGAATTACTAAATCAGTCTTGGACATGGAGGGAGGCTCTTTTAAAAGCATTATTTTGAGATCTTTTATTTGCCTTAGAATTTAGTGCTAAAGGAAAAATTTCATTCTGCTTCAGAATTCTTGTGTTTGATACTATCAACTAGGCACAGTTTTTGAGCTGCTCTTCTCTTTGGGAACTGTGCTGTTTGCAATCCAGGACATACAACTCCACTCATGATTGAAAACAGAAGCTTTACCTGCAAGAACACTTTGAATTAATCCACCTAAGGAATGTAAAATTTCCAGCTAAACTCAGCTGCTCTTCAGGTTTCCTCTAAAACACTTGTTTGTCTGAGGCTTTTCTTCCCCCAACAGCCTCGTTGCTCAAAAACATCTCCAAGCAGTTCAGATGTTCTGAGCCTGTTTGGTTGGCCTGGTAACAGACTGAGTACCACTTTGGATAGAATTAAAACATTTTCAGCAGATGAGGTCACAGGATATTAAACTATGCCTGTCTACTCTTTCTATGAGCTTGAGTAATTTTGGAGATCAATTCAAATATTGCATACACTAAATTTTTGTCATCAGTTTTGTTTTACTGAAGTGCGGTGTTTAAGACCTGCTCTGTGAACAGTATTCATTTGCTGCATTTGTCAAGATATTTTCTTGATGAGAAAATAATGTTTTCCCTCTTTGTCCATTAGTTGCTTGTATGACACATTGTAGCACTCTTATAAAGTGTGTTTTGGAGACCAGACAGGAATGCAAAATCAGTGCATCAAATAGCAAAATAATCCCTTATTGCCAGATAAGGGTTTCTGGAAAATTTAATTAAATTTACTTTTGAAATGACTGTGTGCGTAAAAATTATCTTCCTCCTTAAAAGAAGTTACTTACATAGAAAGCATTCCATCAAATGTAAATAACTCACATGTTAGGAGATTAAGCCACAATAAATCCTGAAGCAACACGGATTAGGAAAAGAACAACAGGACAAACATTTCCAAACTAATTTTTATCTACTGATTTAGTATTTTCTTTCTTTGCTATTATCTGTCCAAGGTACAAAACACTTGAATTTTGGGGACCACTTGCCCAATAGTGCAAACACAATTTAGAAATTCTTTAATAATAAATTTTTTTCATTTTTCAAGCTGAGTCACAGGAACTTAAATAGCATAAAACCGAAATAATTACATTATGTTTAAAATTATAAAACATTTATAATAGTAATAAAGAAATGAAGAGTATTTCAATTTAATTTGAAAAGGAATGTAATTACAATTCCCTGCATATAAATAACTTTAAGCAATTAAAAACATCCCTTCTAATTCAGGTTTTTAAGGTTCTACCCATTAAATATTGTCCTGATATAATGCTATGTAGTAATAGGTGCTACTACCACCTACTGATGAGAAAGAGTAAGAACTCAAGGTATCTTACAGAAGTGTAAAACACTTCCAAAATTATGTCTTTTGTCATTTCAGATCTTGGATTTCTATTGCTTAAATACATCTTTTTTTCTGTCATTAATTAGTTTAATACTAGTTTCCAGTTCAAGGAACAATAGTTAGACTTACTCTGCTTTGATTTTCAGCATTTCTTCCACTGCTTTATTCTGTAAAAGTTCAAAATATTAGATGCAGTCTTAATGTTTAATATACACACAAACATATACATGTTTAAAAATATGTAACTTAATTGATGCTACATATCTTATTCCAGATCATCCTACTACCTGGTAGTTCACGTTTCTAATATTCACTTTAAGTTCATCTCTTTGCTGTAGGCACTTATTTCTCATTTCATGCCAGCACAGCTGACTCACAGCAGTGTCTCTCTGCCCACTCACACATGGCAGAGCTCTAACAGGGGGCTCTTCTGTCTGGGACATCCACAGAAACCTCTGCTGTGACATCAACTTCCCTTTGACAGAGCCCTGACCTTAGAAAGTGACACAATCTTCACTTTCCAGCTCTGGGGATGAGTCAGATTTGGCAATCTGAATCTGTTTTTGCTAATTGTGCAATCTGACACCCAGTTCACTGGTGTTAGACCAAGATAGAAATCCTAACAGCTAAATGTAAGGCTGTGCCTGTTAGAATTCATTAGAAATTGGTGTTTGTTTTGCTGCCATGAAAACAAAAAAATTAAAACAACAACAACAAGAAAAAAATCACATTAATACTTCACAGCAGGTCAACGGCAACTGACATGAGAAGGATAATATACCTTGGCAAGTCGCTCTTCAGCAATCTCTTCCTCTTTCTCTTTAAGGTACTGAACATCAAGATGTTTCTGATCACTAGGAAATTCAAGAATGAGAAAAAAGTTTGTCACAAACAGAGGAAACCAGTTGTAAAAACTGGTTATCCAGATTAAACAAGTAAATGTGTGCAGTTGTTTTCACACATGTTCATACTCAAAATACTGAACATCATGAAACAACTCTGGAAGGGTTTAAATTTCTAAACACATTTTCTTTCATCAGCGTATAGAGAAATTAATGTTTTAATGGAAACAATTACAAATGTAATAAATATGTAACCATTTGTTAGACAGCTGTGCTGGTTTTGGCTGGGGTAGAATTAATCATCTTCACAGCAGCCATTACGAGGCTGCATTTTGGATTTGTGCTGAACACAAGGTTGATAACGTAGAGATATTTTTGTTGTTGCTGAGAAGGGTTTGCACAGAGCCAAGGCCATTTCTGCTTTCATACTGCCACACTGTCTGGGAAGTTGGGAGTGCATGGGAGGAGACACAGCCAGGGCAGGTGACCCCAACTGACCAAAGGGACATTCTAGACCACACAGCATCATGCTCAGTGTATAATAAAGTGGGGGGAAAAGGAGGAAGAAGGGATGGTTGGAGTGATGGTGTTTGTCTTCCCAAGTCACCATTGTGTGTGTGATGGGGCCCTGCTCTCCTGGAGATGGCTGAACAGCCTGTCCATGGGAAGCAGAGAATTAATCCCTTGTTTTGCTTTGCTTGTGCGTGACTTTAGTTTTCCCTATCTGAACCCACAAGTTTTCTAGGTTTTGCTCTCCTGATTCTCCCCCCACTGGTGGGGGAGTGAGTGAGTGGCTGTGTGGGGCTTGGCTGCTGGGTGGGGTTAAAACACAGAGCAGCTTTGGGATGGAGGTACGTATTTTATTAATTCACAATGCTTGTGTATATGGAAACTACAGAAAGACTTCCTGCAAGATCACCCCTCAGTGGTCTTGCCAAGTTAAGAAGGTAAAAGCTTCTTGTATTGAAAAGACTTCACTAGTTTTTATTTTGTTAGTTTTTAATCAACATGACATTGGATGGAAATAAGAAAACACATACAATTAAAATAATTCACAAACCAACTTCATCCTTGTAGTGTGCCATATGGGAAAAACTTAATGGGTTGAGAGTTTTATAATTGCATCGAATTACAATAAAACCACTGTTTTCAGTAACTTAAAATCTTGTGAACAGATCAGGTAGGTTACTGAACGATAATGCTGTTTCTAAGGCTTTCTGCTTAGTTTGCAACAGACATTTGAGACTGTGTTGTGATTTGAAATGGAAACCACAGGCAAACAACAATGGTTACATTACCATGGAATACAGGATTTTGTGGCTTTGTTTTTCACAGTTTATGTAGGTTTTCTAGACCAAATTTTTCCACAAAAAAGCATTACTTTTATGTTTCTCACTTGTTGGATTCCTGACTTGGACTTTGGGATATAATTTGAATATGCGCTAAGAATTCCTTACTCCTTTTAGTTGGTAGGAATTGTGGTTTGAATAGACCAAAGGTTAATTGTATATTGGAGGCTTTAAAATTTCATTTATGTAATATTGAAACTTGCATTGCATTCATTTGGACATTTCTTATCTAGTGGATCCGTAACTACACGAGTGACATGGCAATATATAATATCCAGGAATTACTATGCATATAATGATTTTACATTCTGTTTCCATTCTCTTTATAAAAATTTGTTGCATTTAAGAACTTGTGATTTAAGGGCCATAAAGTTAACAAGCCGGTAAATAATCTTCCTAGAAAAGTTTGAGTCAATCTCTAAATAGGAAAACAACGTAAGACTGTATTTCAAATAAAACCTGTAAACTTTATCTTAATTATTTCAAGAGAGAGTTTTCATTTTTTATTTTACTTTACCTGTTCTTGCTTGGTCTCTGAGCTTCTACAAGGCTCTGTAAACTCCTGTTGTTCTCCACCAATATCTGCATTTCCAGATGCAAGTTCTCCAACTCATTTAATTGTTCCTAAGCAAGTGAAATTCGAAACATTTTATATGACGACCAAATTGCAATTCCTGTTCTCATTTCCAGTTGAACATGTTTTTCAGTAAAATAAAGACAAAAATTATTTATCAGAAAACAAACATGGTTCTCTGGCAAATATCTGCATCACCCTTCCATCTATAGTTGCATTAGAAACTTCATTGAGAATAGTTTCAGCAGCAAACATTGAGAACTGTTTCAGCAGCAAAAATGATGTTACCATTTGACATCCATGAACACAAAACAGCACAGTCCTTGGGAAAATGAGATTTACAGGCATCGCAAGCGAGTTGTCCCCACTTGTTCCCAGCTTAGATAAAACGAAAACCAAAACCTGCCTTCCTGCTTTAATGAACATACCACTAAACAGAGCTCATTAAAAAACTGAACTCTGCAGTCTGTCTCATTTGGACTTTACAAATTGCCAGCAGAGATTAACTCACAGTACCTTCAGCCTTAGAATTTCATCATTTTTTGCTCTTCGTTCTTCATTCAGTTCATGCACAAGGTGCTCCAGATTTATTGCTGAGGCCGTTCGATCAGCTATTTCTTGCTTATGAGTTTCCAGAAGCTTGGCCAAATTCACATCAAAGTTAGAAGGGGTTTTTGGACACTGGCAAGTCAAAAAAACCAAACCACACAAACTATTAGTAAAGGACTGTTTTCCCTATTCATTGATTACCATGTTTTAATACTTCGTTGGAGATATAAACTAATAAGTTCCTGGCAGACAAATCATCACTAATTACAAACTATGTGAAAATGTTTCTCTCAAATGGTATACCTGAGGAAACGTTACTGAAGATGAGTCCACAAAGCAATCTATTTGCTTCATTTTCAGTTCATATTCATTCTTCCTGTTCTCCAGTTCCTCTGTCATTTTGTCCAACTATTAGAAACACAGTAAGAATTAAAGTAGCTCATCATACACACAAAATAGGAAACAAAATAGCACTCAGATCTCTATTTTGAGCAAGTTTAAGTACACCACAAGTTATTTTAGATTAACAAAGACTTCACTTCCATAACTTTTCTATAGTTAGTTAATCACTGTTAAACTTACAATAGTTGTATGCAACAAGCATTTTTGAAAGCCTTTATATATCTAATTACTTTGTAGTTCATCTGAATTTTGTTCTTGTTAGTATTTTATTTTCTTGCCTTGGTAACACAATCTGCCTTTCAAAGGGGATGCTAACATAGGAAAAAAAACCTATTATGAACTTGGCTAACAAACATTACTGGTCAAAACATTATTTGATACAAAGATTTTAGTGGTATAGATTTGATCAGTTTCCCCAAGAGAATATGCTAACTTTACAAAAGAACCTCTCTCTCAAAAAATAACTTATTAGAGTCTTTGACAACACAAATACATTACTTAGCACTATGATAGTTGTGATAACTAGAGCTAAAATTTGAACAAAGGTTTAACATAGCTATTTAGTCTGCAGCAGCTCCAAACCGCTGCATAATTTATAGAGCTCAACAGTTATCTCTATTGCACAATGATACCGTTCGTGGATAAGTGCTAAGCAGAGGATAAAGTAATCCCCTAGGTTACACTGCTGATAACCTGAGGCTGCCTTGCTCTTATAGGTACTGATAATCTTACTCTGCTATCAGAGTAAACATTTTTGTGATCTCTAGACAACACTTCCAAAACATTAAAAGTTACCTAATCTTTGTTCAGAAGTTTTTTAACTACTACTTTCCTATTACAAGAAAGGAAAGAGCATTTCTCTTCACCAAGAGTACTATGCACCAGATGCTCTAAAATGACAAGTGAAACCTTTTTCAGAAACTACAATTGATCACAGCTTCCTCTCAACGAGCTGCTAACTTTGAAAATGTCTTTGTTTTACCTGTTCCCTGAGTTCCTGGATTACAGCTTCTTTCTTTGCTATGTCTTCCTGTGCACACTGGAGCAGTGCATCGTGTTTCTTGGAGGCCTCTGTCAGACTCATCAGCTGATCAGCGGTGTGCCGCAACTCTTCACACAGAAGGTCCCTCTATTTTAAGTCGTTGGATGAGTAAAAAAAGAAATGTTCAAGTTATTGCTCTAAGTCAGTTGTTTCAAGATGTTTTGTCTTTGGTGCCAAGATTAATAACAGTTACAAGCATCTCCCTTTTCCTTCTACTTTTTCAGCATGAATTGCATCAAGCATTCATCTATAAACTTATTTCAGCATGTTTTTGTATCCTTGGTCTTGGCTGTAGAACAAAAATGAGAACTTTTCCCCACTATAGTGACAATTAAGATTCTAGCGGAAGATCTTTGGAATTAATCACTATTTTAAAATATAATATGTATTTTAAAAGATATACAGTTCTCTAAATAAGAAACCAGCAAAGAATGTATGGATTTTAATCCACGCTGAAGTGATTACAGCTTTTTTATGGCTCTGATATTCCACAGATACTTTTGGATTTATTCTAGAATCTATACTCCCACCCTGATGGGGCATCATACCTAAAGAAGATGTGTTAAAACATAAGGAGAAACTTCATTTAGCATTTTAAATGCCACCTGTGATTAGTTCTTGCCCAGTTAAGAAAACATGAAGAAATTAGTAACTGAAGTATAAAGTAAAGGAAAAACACTATAATTTTATCAGGAGCCAGATACATCCCAGGATAACATAAAACAGGAACTGGCACTTAGGTTAAAAAAAGCCAAAAACCCCCAAATGATCCATCTGTCAGACAACTTAGCTTTGGGTTTAAGACTGTCACTTTTAGATATGATTATTAACATAGTCTGTTTATTTTAAAACACATTTCCATTATGTTTAATGTCCTTTGAGAAACACACACCTCCCTGGAAGACTTTATTGGTGCTATATGATTGCTAGCAAATCTAGTCACAGATGATCTTGTAGAAATTACATGTAAGGAGGTGCTGGTGTTTTGACTGATGGACATGTTCAACAAAATAATGGTGAATAGCAGTGAGAGAAAAGGCAGAGTTAAAGAATGATACAATATTAAAAAGCAAAACACTATTTGAATAAAATGTGTCCCCTAGATCTGTTTCCAGCAGGTGGAGCTTTTAGCTAAAATTATGAGTAAAGAAAAGATATTGCTGAATATAGTGCAGTGGGGGAAGAGACAGTGTAGAACATAATATATTCTTGTACCTATTTTAATTTCTCAGCTGCATCATCTAAAGCTGCCATTAAATTCAGCTGATGATTCCTTAGTGGCCTTAACAAAATTAAACCAGACTCTTAGCATAGGCTTTTATGAAGTAGCTTATAAAATATTTATGTCAAGTAACATGATAATTTAACAGAATTTGTCAGGTATCTCATGAAAAATTCTTTTAAGAACAGCTTAACTAGCTATAGTTTGAACTAAAATGAGGTTAAGTTTTACATGAACATTTTAAGCAAAACCACATCCAACTGGTGTGGTTGAACAAATAATCATAATACATCAACATTAAGGTTTTTTACCTCAATGTTATCAGCTATTTCTCTTCCTTCCAAGGCTTCCTTCAGTTCTTCAATCTTCTTTTCCTGATCTTCTATGATTCTCTTGCGTTCTTCTTTTGCAGCCAGAACAATATTATACTTGTGCTACAAAAAGCATTCAATTAAATTTAAAATATTTTAGAAAAACATAAAGGTAAAGTTGGCAAACGAAAGATATATAAATGTACATCACAAATCTTATGATGACAACTACATTTAGAAATTAGTGTCAGTGACAAAAACCAGAATGATATCTTTTACTTGCTAAATTATACAAACTCTTTGTAGAGATTAGTTGTCAGAATGCTACAAAAATATTATTAATGTGAATTTACCACCACAATACATATAACCCACTAAAACCATTATTAAAGAGATAGCCATATTTAGAAATCAAATTTTTCTATAGAATCTTTTGAATTCATAGTTGACACATATTATGTAAAGCATTCTGTTGGTTGCTCTGTCAGTTTTCAAACCAGACCTATTCTAATAAAGCAGAAGCATCACATTTATTCATAGCTATTCAAATACACAGTTTTATGTCTTTATAGTTTTTTCCAGATGTAGAATATAGTAATACCAGCAACATAAAAATGCACTCCATCAAAAATGAATTTACAATTCAGCTTCAATTGTTGAGATCTTATTGCCAATTTCTGAGAAAATCTAAACGTGACTGTCAGCTGAGTGGAGTTTACAGGATGTGAATAGGTCCCTTCAGAGACAGCTTTCTACCCACCACGTGGAGAGGGTTCAGTTTTCAAGACAGCCTTAGGCAGAAAATGTTCAGAAGATTTCAACATGTCAAAACAAGGAAGTTTCCTTCTAAAGCACTACAGCAAGTTATACTATTTGAGACCCATGACAAGGCATGTCATAGCCTCCCATTTCTAAAGAACGATACCATGTCCTTCAAAATGACAGAACATACATTTATATCCTCGAGCTCTCTTGTCAGCCCATCTATGGACTCAGTTTTATGATTAATTGAAGACCTCAGCTCCTGGATCTGTCTCATCAAGTCAGTTACAACTTCCTGCAAGATAAAAAAAATTAATCCTGATAAAATCCATATAATGTAATACTAGACTTTTTTTGGTATATAATTTGTCAATCCCAAACTTCAATCAATCAGGTGAAAATGAGCCATCAAATGGCACATGTAAAGAATAAACAGAAAATTTGTTGCTACATCACTGGCTTTTGTTCTAAGCACATAAACTAAGAACTAAATAACCTGCAGTGTTCATTAGAAGAGCAGACTGGACTGTTGATTCAGTCTTAGACTGTAATGGGTTACTAATAGTAGAACAGAAGTACTATAATTTAAGGGTATATTTGTTTGTAATGAAAAAAGGCACACTGAAGAAACAACACTGCACTGACAATACCAGGCGATTCTGATCTTATGCATGTCGGAATTTTGGGTTTATGATGGAAAAAGCAATACTTGCCATTGCATCATGCCAGGTAGGAAATGCACTGTGTGATTTCTTATGCCTGTTTTACAGGGAGCACATATGATTGCACTAGGGGAACTCAGGCTATTTAAGCTTTCATACTGCAAATCTTTACATAAAGAAGTGCTTTGATTTTACTAATAAAGATAATGTGACACACAGTCACATTCTTACTTTCTTACCTTTTCCATCTCCCATTACAACACAGACCTGACTGGAAAGCTCTATTAATCATCTGGGGAATTCTGCATTGTTTAGGCATTGAATGTTTTGTTCAGTAGACAGTTTTACCTTCAGTTTTTTTGTTCAACCTTCAGTCAACTTATCTTTTCTCTGAATGCATATCAGTTTCCTACCTCTCTGCAAACTCCATGCTAGGAAAAGGTAGGATTTATTTTACCTGGCTATATAGCCAGGATTGCCTAAAACCACAAAACTACTAAGCAGTACAGGAAGGCTCTGGTCTTTCATCTCTACTACAGAACATAGTTACCCACAAGACAGTGTATCAGTAACAGAAATAAGCCCAAACCTTATCTGTATCGTTTGTCTTCTTCAAAGAAGCTATAGTCTCTTCAGCAGCAGCCAGCTCCTGTTCCAATGTCCTCAGTTTTGCTTCCTAGAGGAAATAGTATTTGTGAAGGAGAGTCTTCACTACCTTTGGTGTGTTTTATAAAGCACCAAGTAACGAAAAAAAACCCCCAAAAAAGGAAGTTGTTAACCTTACCTAAAAAATCAACCAGTAGATTAACAAAAGAGTATGTAGCCTGAGCACTCTGCATTTATTTTGCTGGTAATCAGCCTAAGAGTCAGTACATCAATAAAATTGTTATTAATGCCCAAGAAAAGCCATGTACACACAATTCACATATTCAAATTTGCTGTTGTACCTGCTGCTCACACCGTGCCACCATTTCTGAAAATGGTTTCTCCACCTGTGCTTTTCCAAGTACTTTCAAGAGTTCCCTGGTGAATAAAAACATGTTTTGATTATATTTCTCACTAGAAATGTAAGAGAACTTAACAAGAACAAAGTGATATGAGTTTATTCTATTTGCACTTAATTTTTTAAGAGTTCTTCAGTTATCACAATCTCAGTGCTATACAAAAGACTAATACTTTAGTTACTAGCCTTACACTACTATCAGTGGCAGAATTTTATCTTTGACATGAAAAACTATACAATGAAATTACTTTAAATGAAAATTAATTGCTGTTATGATTTGATTAAAAAACCCATCTGGAGAAAAACACCTCTACATATGAGATCCCCATCTAAATACAACATATAGCACCAATGAGGTCAGATGAAAATAAACCCCACTGCTAATTAAAACTTACTTTGAATTATTTTCTTTGTCTTCTTGTAATTGTAATGTTAGTTTCTCATTATGTTCTTTTTCTGTTTTCAGAAGCTGCAAAAGGTTCTAGAATATCAAAATATATAAGAAGTTTGCTATAAGAATTTAGAATATAAGGTTTCTAGAGCAATCTAAAACAAAATAAAAATCTAAACATATCCTTAAGATGACTGAAAAAAACCAACCACCTCACAAAACCTTAATTGGAAACTGGAAGATCGTTAGTTTGTCCTGAACAAGTTCAAAAGTAAACCCTGTTTTACATCAGGTAATTGCATCTTTTCACCTGGCATTAATAATAATTTCATATAGCCATGATGTTCCTCAATATCCAAGGCTGTAAAGGGAAGAATTAGAATTTTCAATTATAAATTGATTTGGGGGCATTTTAAAATTCTCTATTTGTTCAAAATACTGAAATATATGGAATTTAAACAAATAACATTCAATCTAATCTGTCAGTATTCTCTTAAACACTGATAAGGAAAATTTATATCAAACTTGCCAAGCAGGCACTGTGTACCCTGCAGAAATGCAGGCAAAATTATTTGCAAAAGCCCTTGAGCAACCTTGCTGCTGTTTTGCAGTCACTGCAGTCTGACAGGCTTTCAAGGACAGCATCAACTAAATTGCAGGACAGTGATCCACCACAAGCCATAGATCATTTTAACAAGATCACATCCACTGTGAAAATTTTTAAGAAACTGCTTTGTAAAGATAGAATAATTAGGGTAGTCTTGGCTAGCCCTGAGATAAAAGCATTTCAATGTCAGGATTCTTTTCCAAAGAAGCTTCTTATTCCTTTACTAATTAACCCATCTCCCTCAACGTTTCCAGAGCAATTTCTTCAGCCTGAAAACTTACTATTCATGATGCTATTGGATATTTCTGATAGCCTGTGGTTGCAAAAATCTTGCACTAAGTTTTGAAAAAGAATTTGGGTACATCTCCCATATGAGATCGTCAAGAAACCTATTACTACTGTGGAGTGTTATCAGTGATACAATAATTGGAATTAAGCAATCTGGGTTCCGTATAATCAAGTCTTTTAAAATCCTGGAGTGTCTTACACAAAGCTCAGTTTTCATTGCTTCTGCTTCTTGCTTCCTGTCCTCAAGTTGTTGCTTCAGCTGGTCTGTCTCAAACTTGGCTACCTCCTGCAAATTGTCGTAGTCATCCTGCAGGCTTGCCTTTTCTTCAAGAATCTTTTCATGTTCTAGCCTATATAAAAAAACCCAGATCAAATAATCTAGTAAGGATTTGTGTCCTTATAAAAATACTTCAATCAACTGTATTTTAAAATATTCAAATAATATACAGAGAGAAAGAATACTCTCCAAACAGTATTTCTGCCGGCACAGAACGCACCAATACAACCACAGCATTTAATTTCAGTTCTGGGTTCTGGGTGTTACAATGTCTCACTTAAAAAATTACTTCAGCTAAGACAGGACCTGCTCTAATGTAAAATGTAGTTAAGTTTTCCAGGAACAAAAATCAACCCCAAAACAAAACCCAAAGCACAACAAAACAAACTGAACAAACCAGCAACAAAACCCAACATAACTAAATCACAATAGTAATTAAAAACCATACTGATTATCATCTGATAATAATGGCAATTATTGCAGACCAGGCAATGAGCTTTTCTGACTTTGATACTCAAACTTCAGTTATTTTTTATGATTTCTTTCTGTTTGTATCTTTAGAGCAATATCGTTATGTCACCTGCTACATGTGACCAGACTGACAAACTGTTCACTTAACTTTTGGAGAGCAGCAAGTTTATAGATATATCCTATTTAATGAGAAAATTATATAGAAAAGCTAAATTAAGGCAGGCACATTTTGTTTTCTTTTTAATAATTCCACCGTATTGCCTGAAAAAGACATGAAAGAACTGAGCAAAAAAACCCCCAATCAAACAACCCAAACAAACAAACACCTTCCCCAAACAAACAAGCAAAGGACAAACACAAAACACCTCTAAAGACAACATATGAAGTCTAAGTTCACATATAGGAGAGGATGACTAAATCACTGGATGCATCCAGAAGGGATGAAAAAGTATTCTACCAAACTGCCAACATACCTGACACTGTCCAGCTGGAACTGTACATCCATATGTCTACCAGAAAGCTGACTTACTTCTTTCTCTTGCTTTTCCCTAAAGGCATTATATTCCGATTTTACAGCAGACAGCTCCTTGTCTGCAGACTGCAGGACAATACGCAAGTCATGGACTTCACTTCTTAATACTGTCAAAAAAACCCCAAATAATTTACATGTTATTTGGAAAACTGTGTAAGATATAGGACACACAATGCTACAGAACCTGCTGGGAAAGTCTCACAAACCTCTGCATGTTTTCAGTGGAATTAATCTCAAAAGTCACACACAAAAATGCTTCGTGAATGGAAAAGGTCAATGAAACACTAACTTTAAGGAGTAAAGGTGAATCAAAAACATTCCAGACAACATCACTGTAATTTCTGTAGATCACACAGATTTTATCCTTTACTTTTATTTAATATTGTCATTTTGAATACTGTATCTTGTACCTTCACATTCAGAGTAAAGAAACCATTTTGAATATTGTATACTGTGCAAGATTAGGCAAAGGTAATCTGCAAATATCAAAAATTGCTTTCTTAGTTAAAAAAAAAAAAAGAAAATCAAAGCAATATGTCTAACAACCCAAATAGATACTCAGCACATGCTATTGTTGATTTAAAACAGTAAGACACCTCAAAAATTATAATGAAATTTTAGTATTACAAAGACTTACTATCAGCCTTATTTTGACTTTCTTGCAGATGCTTTTCAAGTGATTTTATCTGTTCCTGGACCTCCTGGCGCTCTTTACTCCAGTTATTCCTTTCAGATGAAAGAAGCTTGAAAAGAAAAGTAAAATTTTACAAAGAGAAGCAAGTGTACAAGTGGGTAAGTCATACCCTGTAACAATAATGCAATGATGTATTAAATCATTTCATCAACTGATTATAAACACATTTTTCTTTAAATGTGACTCTGGTGACTCTGAAATCCCTCAAAGTCCAAGGAAAAATATAATTTATATAACTGAAGACATTACCTTATCTAAAAAGTTCCTTTAAAAGGAACTCACAGCTTAAGAGCTGATCTCATAGAGATGAGAAGTGAGACTGATCTGGAAAGAATACTGGCCTTGTTTCCTTTTCTATGACAAATCAACCCTAGCAATTAAGCAAGACTTGCAAATATTTAATAGATAGCTCCTACTGAGGCAAGTATTTTTGGCAACCCAAAATTTAAAATTTCCTTGTAACCACAGTTTTTTTCCAGAAATCATGAAGTTGGCCAAACCCAACCACAAGTGTTTATTTGCTTATATTTAAGCTCAAGCAGGCTTGGATTCACAAGATTTAAAACAACAAAACCGAACTCAAAACTGCAGTGTTACATTAAATGAACCTTCTCTGCTCACTCCAACTCCAGAGGGATTGGATTAGATGACCTTTACGCCAAACCAAACGTCTCCATGATTTTAAGTCCTTGTCTTCCTGCACAGCCCTGAGTTACAATGCCGTGTAAATTTGTCAAACTGCAAGTAACATTACAAGACCTTACCAGACAGCACAGCAGAATGACTGCATGATGGTTACATGAGGCCCATATTACATTGTTCTCTCACCTCCTGTATTTGAGCAGAGTGATGCTCCAGTTTATTAATATGTTGCTGGAGTTTTATATTCTTGCTTTCCTCTTCATCCAGCTTTGTCTGCATTATGCTCAGTTGCTCCTGTGACACAACAGACACTCAAAATTAGAGCACCAATCTTGCACTTTTTTTCACATGCCATATGGCAGTCTGTGCATATTAAAAAGTCAACAAGTTTCTATTCTTACGACCTGAACCAAGAGAAAACAGAACACTCAAAAATAAACCAGTGTCTTAAGTAGCTGATTTCTCCTATTTCTAACTCAACTGACAAAACACAAGCAAATCCAGTAAATACAAGGACTGAATCCAATAAACACTTTGTTTTCAGACACATGTTTATCTTGGAAAAATAAGGCTTTAAAAAGAAGCTACTCAAAACATACACTAGTTAAACTCCTTACAGGATCTCTGCACTACAGTAAGCCTCAAAGAGGAGTTTTGGCTGTTGTGCCAGGGTTTTACAGGCACTGGAAGTTAGTTCCAGCTTCTAAAGAGTAGTTCAGATAAATTTGTAGCGCTCTTCTATGTGACAAAAGACCTTCCCTGCCCACTAGAAAAGATACAAGACAATGTATAATGGTGGACAAGCATTATTTGGCAGGTTTCTTCAAATAATGCAGTATTACATGTTAAGCTTGTGTATTGTTCTAAATGTAGCTGTCAAGTTAAAAAGAGGACTCCGCAGAGACAAGTTGTCAGGTTTAAGTACAAAAAGGTATGAACATCCTGCAATAAACTACTTATGATATTCAACCCTCAAATCACTTTCAGTATTTTTTTTGTAAATCCTCTTTCAAGTACAATGTATAGAGAACTGTTTAGTGTTAAGTATTAATGAGGGGCTTCAGTTTCCCATGCAAATTAAAATGCACTTGGTGCAGGGGAAGTACTTCATGGCAAAGCCCGCTTTATAATAAAGTTGCACATACACGTCACTTTTCATTCAGAACATTCACCTGTGCTACTTTGAGCTCCTCAGCAATGGCTTCACATGCTTGTTCACTCATCTCTGGAGGAATTGGCTCCTTTAGAATGTCATCCAGCATCTCTTCAGAATGCTGAAAATCTTCAAAATTACAATCTGGGCTTATTCGCGGCACAAGGCGAGACCTTAGCTGGTAAGCTTTAGTTGGAGTGGTTATGATCTGTCACAAAGATTACAAAGCAGTCTTTATTTTAACTGTAAAATGAAATTAAAACTTTGTCTGGTATTGTATTTCTTAATTCTATAAGCAGAATAATGAAACAAAATGCTTAAAGTGGCTAGTTCTGAACTACTATTACTTCTTCAGACTCATCATCTGATGACAGTAGCAGTCATTCCGTTAATACTCCAGAACAACAAGTAGCCTATTTGGTTTGTCACATATGGACATTCCAGAAAACTAGTTAGACTAAGGGATCACACAAATGACAGTCTGTACTCTTGTACAACTCAGGAGTAAGTATGTGTGGCCTTAAATAAACTTATTCTCATACCTTAAGACTTTCTCTATGTAGCTTATGTAGCTGAGAGACTTCTCGGCGCTTGTGTGCTTTGGTTGCCTCCAGAATGTTTTCAAGGTGCTGGTTTGCTTTCTGAAGGGATTGAAGCTCTGATTCCAGTTCCATCTGTTTTTTCCTGTTTAGGAAGTATTTTGCTATTGTCAAAACTATTCCATGAGTATGCCTTCCTATCAGTAAGGACACTCTGCAGTATTGCCAGTGAGCAAACTGCGGCTGAACTTTTACCCAAACACTGAAATGCATTATTTTGAGAAGAGAGCTACCACTGCTGTATTAAAAAGTAAAAATAACGTATAAAAAATTAAAAAGCTAAGCAGCTTATTTGTGACTGCATAATGAAGCAAGCAGATGGATAACTAAACATGTCAGAAAAAAAATCCATTACATGGTAAGAAATAAGCTGAGACCTCTGCACTTCCTTTTATGAGAAAGTGATATCACCCATACCAATATGGTTTTAAGCTTTAAAAATGTTATCCAGTTATATGAGAAGCCTGAACTGGAGCTTGCCAGGATTAAAGAAAATCCTTTTAAGACTTCTTTTTTTTTTTAAGTGCTGCTATGTTAAGATTATTTTGCCCTCTAAGAGTACTTTAACTGAAATCCAACAGTTGAGCAGAAATTTAGGAATAATTTTCACTAGGTATTTTGCAGAGCTACACGCTGTTACTGTGATAGTTGCCATTACTGTCATAATGGTAGGGTCAAAGTCTATAGACAAATGGAAACATACTGTTTCATCTCTTGGCAGTTTAATGCAGTCATTTTCCCCTCACACCCTTGGCATCTGCAGCAAAACTTAGGGAACAGAGTAGAACTTTAGTTCTGACTTCAATGGGACAGTAGAAAAAATTAGCGTATGTTGTTTTTGTGAAATTGCTATTTTACTCTACTTTTATTCAGTTACAGCATATAGTTACACTTGTATGTAAAGTTTCAGTTACTCTGAAAATGGAAACATGATTAAATTTAGTGAAATTTCATGACTCCAGAGGCTGAAAAACACATTTCCATTGGACTGCACTCCACTAAGAAAATGTTGGTAGTTGATAATAAAATACATACATACTACCAAAAAGCAAGGCATTCACAAAACACGGAATACACAAAATAGAAATATATTTAATGGGCAGAAAAATAAAGAAATCAATATATAAAAATATAAATAGACTACTGCAATCAATGATATGGAACAATTAATGGACTGCTGAATTGATAACCTCAGTAGAACATAATGCTATTATTTATATAGTTTATAGGATTTGCTACACAGAAATCTAACAGCAAAAATACAGATTTGTACAATTGCCTCAATGGTCAAAAGGCTATTAAAAGCTACTTTGAAAAAATAGAAGTGGGGAGGCAAAATTGTGCCTGATGCTTTTAGAATTACACTCTTAACTTCACTGAAATCAACAGAAAGCAGCATTGTTAGGTACAATTAAAATAAATTAAAAACAAAAAATCAGGTCTCTTTTGCCTTCCAGGTTTGCATTACATTTGCTGGAAATGCTATTTTTCTTTTATCTGCAGTTACAAGATCTGAATTTTTCAGCAATGGGGTTAATCAAGTGAAGTCATGTATTATTCAGATGCATATGAACACTGAAGGTGTTAGTGAGGCCATTCCCATTATCTTGTGCTGCCCTCCAGGAGAACAATGACAGTAAATTCTTTACTACATTAATAAGGGCAAAGTAGACTCTTACCTCGTTTTTAGATGCCAAAGCAAATGGATATAAATGTACTACCGACACCATGTTTTTGTTCTGATTTGAATTAAACCTTTGTTTCCATAACAAGTCTCAAGATAACAGTTTTATTGCCTTCTTAAAAATCTTTGAAATTGAGATAAAAAATTAACCAACAGGTCAGCTGGAGTTTTTCTGGGGTGCTGCATTTATGGTGATTCAAACTTGCAGACTTTAAGTGATTATATTAAAAACTACTGTTGCAGAAAAACAGATCCCCAAATACCCCTTCTCATTCTCCCCTACCCCATCTGAACTCCTACTTCCTGTCAGTGCCTCCACCTGTAATATTTCAGTTACTGAAAAACATTTGCTCTACATGGTAACTAAGCCAAACTCTCCCAGTGCTGTTAAGCAGGTGACTACCAGAATTAAAGGCTATGTCCATCTCCTGCATGGTGTGAAGCATTTTTCTGCATCTTACTATCAAAAGTGGCTTTGGAAAAGAGAAAGCAACCTGCAGCAGTGCAGACATACTTTCAGATCTAATGATTCTCCTAGTCTGGGAATAACCAGGTTCAACAGGAACATACCCTGTGTGTGCATGTCATTATTCTTAACCTGGTCCTTTCTTACATGCAAAGAACAAGCCTAGTCGGTATAGTCAGGATCTGAGTCTTTCAAAAATCACTATGAATAATGACTTAAAACCATTTGATTACAGATATTTCAATACTGTTTTGTCTCACTTGGTTAGCTCTTTAAATTCTTCGTATTCTTGTTTTGAAGTTGCCAGTTCAGCTTGGGTCTGCAGCAGACGAGCTTTCAGCCTTTCCACAGAAGCCAGTGAGTTGCCTTCCACTGATACGGTGGTGGAATATAAGCGGTGACCTAAAGAACAAAGACAGACCCTCTGAAATCACACAGCAGCTCAAATACCTGAAGTTTTACTAAAATAAAAGCGTTTTGTGGGCTTTTGAACAGCACGGCAGCAACTGAGATTGACAAAAATAGGTATTGGCAACAGTCCACATGAAAACCAGAAATAATTTATATAACTGCAGTCTTCATGATAACTAAGAACCAGATAGATGAGTTTCACAAGATGAAAATCAAAATTCCCTATTGCTTGAAGGCCAACATGAATACAATTAAGTGAAATTGCTTTATCCGTCTTCAGGTGCCACTTTGAGGAAGGCAAAAATACATGAAGACAGACATTTTCAACACTATGCTGCACAGAGTAGAAACAAAATGAGCATATTTAGCTGGAAAACATTAGCTTATTTTTACCTCCAGTACTTTTCTCTGTGGCTGAAGCTTCCAAAAATGCTTTTTCTAGCTCTGCAATAGTCTGAGCATCAATTTCTTGGGCCTTTTTAACTGACTGTAAAGAACGAAGTTTTTTATTCTCCTCTCTGAGATTATGGTTCTCCATGGCGTACTTTGCAATTCGTGGGTGTTGTTCCATCTGTAGTAATCAATATTTTAATCAACAGTTTTTATTTTCCAGACAATGCTACAGCTATCTAGCTGTTACTCTACTACCTTTAATAAGGATTAAACTGTAATAGAAAAGGAAAAGAGGTGTTCCCCACAGTGGTTAAAAGTGCTCAATTTTTCTTTGGTTAATTTTCTTACTGCCTTGGAATCTACTCTCAAGACAGCCAGTTTACATCTTATGTGTTTACTCTTTTACTGGTAATAAAGCTGCAGGATGATTTTCTTGCTGCTCTCAATATCCTTTTCCATTTTATCTTTGGCTTTCGTAATGCTATCCTTCCAAACCATTGTAATGTTTCTGTCATCAATAGGACTGTCCTAAACTTCATTTCTTCTCCCTCCCTTTCCTTTGAAGCTCAATTGTGAGCTACAGATTTACGCTACTCTGCCAAGAGATTTACTCATTTTCCCTACTTGTGCTTGGAGGAAATTGTTTTTCAAGATTTTGCCTTTTCTCTTGGGTTTCTTTGTTCTTCAAAACTGCCTCATAAAAGATACCACACCTACCAGACACCTGAATAACCCAAAGCTGTTCTTCAAACAGCTTCAGGACCACATCATCCTTTATATGTCCATCTGGCATGTGTATTATCCTTCAAAAAAGCTGCTGCATTATTGGCATCCTGTCTTTCCCTTTCAACTGATGACACAGAGCTAGAAGTCTGCCATATGAATGAGGATTTGTGATTTGGAGACTTCCATGAGTTGCTGAAAAGAAACTTGATCCTCTGACTAACCCAGATCAGGTGGCCTATGGTAAGCTCCCACATGACATCAATCTTACTAAACTCTCCTCTTATGCAAACTCAAGCTCTAAACCCAGCCATTGTCTCTTCCATAGGGAAACCCCATGCTTGTGAGATGCTTCTGTAAGGGAACCCACCACCCATCCTCTGCTTTTCTGCCTGACTCTCCTAAAAAGCCTGTATTCACCACCACAGGACTACAACACGTGAGCTATCTCACAAAAAAAAAATTGTTCCAGAAAAGAAAAACCAAAGACTTTACCTGTTCCCTGAGTATCTGCACTTCCTCCCTCAAGTCACTGAGTAAATCATCTTGCTCTTTTGGCAATAGAATTCCACCAGCTTCTTTATGTAGCCTCTCCAAGCGAACAATGTGGTCTTCCCGGAATTTAACTATCATTTTATTGGACTGAACAAATTTTTCCTTCTTGGCACACAGTTCTTCCAGCTGCGCCACTTTTTCTAATAAATTCTTAGGAAGTACATATACAGATTGGTGAATTTTTTAGGTGCACATCTTACACATATGCACAGGCAGACAAATCATGCAAAATCTCAGTTAACAGTAATTTTGTGAATACACAAGACTGTCATTTGCAGCAGATTTGTAGAGAGCAACAGCTCATATCAAGAACCCAAGTTACACAACATGTTGCAAAAATTGTACTTAGAAACTCCAATATTATCTAGTAGAGTAGGTATTATGTTAAGCTCCTCAGATGCACATCATTAGAGTGCCTGTTTCAGTTAATTTTCTTTAGAAAAAGTAAAAATCCATTTTGGCTGTTTCAGTACTACACCATGACTAAAGAACAATAAAATGAGAATGTCTGGGATGTTTGCTTCAAAAAACACACTGTTGATTAAAACACTCAAAATTAAGTAAAATAGAAGGTTGTTCTGTTCAATTGTTTTTTTAATAAGAAAACCCCAATAAGCCCCCCCCACCCCCTAAAATTAAATATACTATCAAAGCTATCCTATGGCTTGTCAGAATTTGAAGGACAGAATAAGAAGACGGAATTACTTTGGATGGAAAAGACTATAAGGACCATCAAATCCAACCATTAATCCACCACTGCAAAGTCCACCATTAAACCATTGTCCTTAAGCACTATAGATGTTGTCTTAAATGTCATTTGACTAAGTTCCCTTGTTACCAAACCTTGTTATCTTTAGACAGAGTATTTTTATTCAAAACCAAGGAAAATCATTAAGAGAGTCAGCTTCAATATGCTCACTGGTCTCTCATCAGAAAGTACACAGAATGCACTTAGAAAATCAGTGCTTTCTTACCTTCTTTTCTCCTTCTGATTTCTCCCAGAACAACATTGCTTCAAGAAAGTTGTTCATGTAATTTATGTTGTTCTTCCCTTTTTCAACAGCATCTGTAAGGGAAGTAAAGGAAACAAATCCCACATTTAATAAAATACCACGTAGCTGTATTTAACATGATGATTGTGTAAAGTAAATTCAAATAAATTCCTTTAAACAGTGTAGTTCTTCCACAAAGATCATGTGCCATACCCAGAGCACACTGTTTAGACAGTAATTCCTAGTCACCTGCAAGTGCTGATAAAGAACAGAGCTAATTTACATAATTGTATAATTAACAAAGTTGTTCAAGCATTAAACAGCCTTGCAGTGAACTTTTATTAAAGTAAAAGAATCAGTCTGTTCAGCTAAGCATATCTATAAAATGCAAAATCCCTCTGAAATTAATTTGATAACACTAAGCCGTTATTAGCATTATTAGTACAGTTTGTACATATTAAAAGTGGACTGACTGGTTTATGAGAAGGAAATTTAGGAAAATAAGCTTGAATTATGTGGACAATTAGTGGCTTAATCTGGAAGGAAAGTGTCCACACAAGGGATTAAGAGGGTTTAATAATCCACTTAGAAATTAATTTAAAATAGCATTTCTGAATATTCTAATATTGACAAGTCTTATTTATGGAATACTAACCACCATAGTATCTAGGCACATGATAGCTACATTATCATGATTTAATATATTTTAAAATGCCATCATGTTTCTGAAGTACCTAGAAAGCAGATTTTATATTTCTGTGATTGAGTATTACAAACATAATTTAACTGCACAGAACAAACACAGCTCTGATGTATTAGGTTCTTCTCAAAACTCCTCTTCAGTGTTTAAGCATCATTACTTGTTTTCCCTCAGAAGTCTATCATGGGTCTAAACATTGAGCCCTCTGTCAATATTCATGTATTTGTGAACCATGATTCAGTGCCCTACCTCATCTCTGACTTGTTTGTACTGGTTAAACATGTATGCTAACAGAGATGTACTTTTTCCTTACGAAAACTCAACCCCAGATGCTTTATATTGGACAAGGCCTTCTAAATTCTGTCATAGCTTCTCCTGCTGTATCTTTTATTTCTTGGCAAGGTCAGGAAAGAGTTGACTCATGGAAACAGTAAGAGTTACAAGACAAAGTTTACGACCTTGCAATCAAACATTATCAAGTAGCGCATTTCAGTGAGAAACATACATACTAGGAAGCTCTGCTGAGATTTGTGTTGCAGATAAAATGGCCTAGTGAGAAGCTTGTGGATTATCTAAAAACTCTATTTTCATCTTGCATTGAAATCAAACATCTGTTGAAAGTAAGCATCTCTCTTAGGTTTTTCTGGAAGGGGCGAAAAAAGGAAGAGGGGGAAAAATCCAATCCTGAGCTTAAAAAGAATACAACACTGTGCCTTCCCTCTGACTTAAGTGTCAAGGAATCACATGCAAACTTTTGGTTACTTAAAGGATTAGGCAGCATATCTCTTAAGAAGTGGAAGAATATCTAGGTATCATATAATAAAACCATAGTCCAGTACCCAAACTTATGAGGAAGAAAATAAAACCACATTAAAAATTTCTGCAAGGTAGCAGCTACAAGCGCAGGAAATAGGATCCATAATAAGGAAAATGCAACCCCTGTAGGTCAGTCCCTACAAAAATATTAATTGTTCAGAAACTGAATGAAGGCCCCCAGCCTTCTGCACTACAGAAGTAGCAAGTTCTCCCTGACCTCCAACTCTTACCTTGTGATACAGAAATACTGCATACAGATGGCACTGAAGTAAGATGAGCAAGCTGCTCTTTCAACTTCTTGATCTCAGCTTGCAGCTGGTTCACATTTCCTTGTGTATCTTCATTTACTACAGCCTTTTATAAATAGGAGAAAATTAGGAAAAGGTATAAATAAAAATCTTACATGATAATAGAAAACTCAAAGAATGCAAACCAGCAAAATTACTGAGAACTCTTTCCATCTTAGGAAAGGAAGAATTTATAGGAACAGCAAAGTTCCATTCGCTGAGAAACCAGCAAGTTGCACTTCAGGTGGAATTAAAGGTTAAAAAAATGTAATGTTTTCTGCAGAATTTTGTCTGCACTTTTTCACCAGCAAAGCAGTATACATCAGGGACAGTTTCAGCTAAATGCCAACATGCTTTTAAAATCCCAGTCATGAGAAATTACATTTTGGGCACTAGGATTAAGGTAGAACAAGTTAACAGAAACAACATTGAATCATAATTTTTTTTGATAGTCTACGTTTTTAGTACAGATTTACTTTTTTACTTTTCTCATGAAGTGCTCTGAGAACAATGAATACATGCTATTAGCAGCCATTACTAAGTCTCCAGCTGCTGTCCTTTATTCCTAACCAAGAGGAAACAAGCCCTTTTCAAAAACAACTTGTCTTATAAAAAACCCCAAACCCTAAGCAAATTTAGTGTTTTCAAATAAGCTAAATTAAGTTAAATTAGTGGAAGCACAGGAGTACTTCAGTGAAGCTACGTTGCTTGCAGATATGTAAGTTAAATGACAAGTGTCTGTTGCTACAACAAAGACAGCAAGTAAGTCTCTTACCTTATTTTTAATCAACTTTGCTCTCTGAGCAAAATTAAGTGTGGACAGTGTTTCACCAAAACACTTGGATCCTGGGTGAACATTTGCAATTATACACGTTCTTGCATTACCACCAAGAGAATCCTATTTAAAAATATGGAAGTTAGTTTTATTTCCATTCTTTTGGTGACAATAGAAAGCCATCACCTAAAAGATACTGTGTATAATTTTGAACAAATTGCAGAAAAAAATTTGTTTAACAAATATCCACATAGAAGGTAAGTTTCTCAAATTTCATTTCAAATGTGGGTATAAAGGACGTGACTGTAAATTAAGACTTTATTTGGGGCTTCAAAGCCCTGACTATATTGAGATACTTTCTTCACCTGAACAGCAGGGAGAGGAAAAAAATTCTAAACAACTGCAGAAATAATTTTGGTAATTAGCATTACTACTTCCACATCACTTTCAACATCATCTGTTGATTGTTCCAACCCATCTTCCTTCTGGTTGCAACTACCAAACAAACAAAATCACAAACCAACAGATTCCTGACCAAGGATATAAAAGGATCATGTCCCTTTTACATGCATATCTTCAGGTGTGTTTGGGCTGTTAAACAAGTAGCTCTCAAATCTCAGGAGAAGGCAGTATTTATAGCTAAAGACCAAAACTCTGGTACTACAGAATAGTCCACAAGCCTCAAGGCATTTTCTCTCTAGTAGTGAAGGTCATATTTGTGGACTTCTTTGCAGTATAGACACCTCAAAAAACAACCACTTAAAGTAACAGCTCACAAAGTTGTAATTCTCTTCCAATTTTTATGTATTTTGGGTTGCATTGGAAGAACATAATTCCTCAGAGTTTCATCAATCTACATAGATCTGGGATAGAACATTGAGAAAATTTACTGTGACCACAATACTGTGTTGTAATACAAATACTGTAAGTGTACAAATACTATATTATATTACAGAAATATACTACAGACATTCACATACTCTTCACAGAATTTTGGTAAGTGCTGACATCCAACAAATCTTTGACTGCTTCCGTCTTTGTTTTGTGTTCATTTTGAAAAGAGGTGTAAGTTCTCAGATAGGAGACTAAATTTAACTAATCTTTAACACCAGACCAACCCTAAGCACACACAAGCTATTTCTGGAAATCACATCAGATGTTTCAACACATCTCTAAATATTACGCTTTGATATGTATTATTTCTCAAATTCTAAGGATGAAAAGGTGCTCTTCTTTTATTAAAACTTCCAAATACATATATGTAGTAGGAGCTTATGAGAATAAATAGATTTGTCTTCACTTAACAGCAATAGATTGATTAGAAATCTGTTTAGGTTAGAAAGATAATTTTTAAGCTTTTTTCCACTTGCCCAATATTGAAACAACTTTAATGCACTGGAGTTCAGCTTTTTATAGTAAAAAGGCCCATGAAATATTTTTTTCTACATCCCATGTAGCAGATAAAATCCAGATAATCTATATATTACCCGTAGCAGAAAAGTGAGCTTGGAATCCCGGTAACAAATGTGTCTCTGTTTGCCATTGCCCACATCAACAAGTGCTGTGATTACTTGGCCCAGGCAGCTTAGTGACCGATTGATGTTACCTGCTTCCTAAAAAAGAGGAGGGAACAAGAGTGAATGGATTTGAGGAATTGAACAGGTCACTGCATCTGAAAGGAGAAAGATGCCACAGATACTACAGAACTAACCTTTAACCTCAGTCCTTCTGTATGGGTGTCTTTCTGTCTCTCAGATCCTGCCAAGTCTACCAGGTTGAGCAGGGAAGATCGAATGTTAACAACCTCATTGTTTTTCTCCATGGATTCCACCGTGATAGTGAAAACTGCATGTGATCTGGAGGATTCTCTGTTCATGGAGGTCGAGGCTACACGACGGTTTCTCCAGCCCATAGTTAATACCTAAGCATGAAAAAGACATCACAGTTTCAACTGTGTCAGACTGTTCCTTACATACAGGTGACATAAGCAGCCACAGGAACAATTCCATGCAACAGCTTTTAAAAATCTCCAGGATGAAGACTTTTTTTACTGTTTTCCAATAGAAGTATTTTAAAGGTGAAAAAGATATAGCTACAGTCAAGCTTAGTAGCAGAACTTGTTATAGTATTAACTTCTTTTCTCCAAAAATGCCATTGCTGTTTGAAAGCATAGCATACCCCATACTGGTGTATGCTAGCAGTATACAAAATTAAAAAAAAAATTAAAGTCACACAAGTACCATGAGTATCATTCATGGAGAAATAAACCTGACAGGGCTGGAACACACGGAGCCCACTTAGCAGGAAATGTAGTTTTCTGTTGCTATTTCAGAGATGTGTAGGGTAAGCATTAGGGAAAGATTACTGTAATTGCCAGTCAGGCATTTCAAACTCCAGAACTTGTTGGATTTCTTACAGGTATGGGATAGTCAGGAAACATTGCCTTAAACCAGCTTTTTGTGTTTTGGAGTATGGAGATGAGGGGAGAAACCGTCAGACAAAAAATAAGCAAAAAATATGCTTTAATCTGAGGGAAATATTTACCAAATGAGATTTAAGATAAATAGTTCAGCATTAAAAAGTGCCAAAAAATACCTGGTATGCTTCAGCAGCAGATGACAACACCTGTTCAACAGCACCATCAACAAAGACTCCCTTCTTGATGTGTTCTCTGAGAAAGAGTCCAGCTGAAGCAGAATCTAGCAAGTCAAATATCTGTTCATTGTAGATTTCGATAAATGAGCATTTGCAGAGAAAACTCTTTCCACCGCCAGCCTGAAAAACACCGTAATTTACACTATAAACAGATTGGTTTTGTTAAGTCTGACATTTTATGGCAGCAAGTCTCTTTTCACACATATCTAAAGCTATTAGATTGCATATATATTCTGCATAGTATACACTTCTGATACCAAGGTGACAACCAACATCCAGAAATCTAGATGCATTTTTAGACTTGAAAGTACAAGCACAATCGTGTCTGAAGAAACTGTACTATAATTTGGTAGAGTACTAGATGCAAGCATTTCTCATTAATACATTTGAGGCAAGATGGCAATAATCCTGGTAACTGAATGGCTGCACACCCAGTTTACCAACCTTAGCCAATCTTTACTGTGAGCCATTACTTTACTGCAGTAGTAATTGTAAAATAAACGTACCTTTTCCTTTTCCCGCTCGATTAGAAAAAATAAGTATTCAAAGCTCCGTGGAATTACACCTCTCAGACTGTGAGTGAAATTATCAGAATCAGATGGTCCTAAAGAGATTTTTAAATTTAAAAAGTAATTAATTAGTACTACTCAGGAGTAGTGGTTAACAGGAGGAACACATCTCAAGAGAGAAAAAAAAAAAAATCAAGAAACCACTGAAAGATTAATCTCTCATGCACTTACCCATCATAGTAAAGGTTTTTCCTGACCCCGTCTGGCCACTAACAAAAAAAAAAAAGTGAGATTAAACTTTATTCTGAATTTTTCTTTAATCTACATGTTAAAGGGAGAAGTCAAAGCTTAAAGCAAGCAAACAAAAAATTTTCTAAACTGAAGATAAGGAGATAGAAGTAAGCTGAGAAATCAATCAGCTAAAAAGGTATAAAAATAGAACAGTAAATTTTACCAAGAAATCCCATTAGATAAATCCTGTTTTGTCCCCAACCACCCACCATATTCTCCCTCATTTCTGTTGAAAAGAGAAGTTAGCATTAAAATGAAGACTTTCCAATATATACATAAAAATAATTTTTGGCTCAATCTTTTGAGCTTTATGTCACCCAGTAGTGCACATGAGAATATATTTGACTTTAAAGTATTTTTTTCTTTTAGAGGTTTTTTTTTTCTAATGTAGTTAGAAAAAAATAGAGAAACTAGAGAAACTTCAGGGCAATTTCATGCTGGAGAAAGTTCAGGGCAATTTAATTTCATTTTTCCACATTTGCATATTGTAACAAAGTGGACTTCATAGTTTTGCAAAAGCTGTGCTACACTAAAAAAAACCCAGTAAGGTTTTGATTAGATTAGCCCTTTAAGTCAGCATTTTCTGACCAAAGTGGTTTCTCAGTTTTCAAAATGAAAGAAAATTGAGTTAATATAATGATATTCATACTACTAGTCATGGATATATTTCTACCTTAAAAATATTCTAAAAATTAAAACTATCATTCATGAGTTTTCCCAAAGGCAGCCAAGAGTCACTGAAGAGTTGAGCTGACCAAATATCAAGTTAAAACAATTTTCATTCCATTTCCCCATGGACATACTGAAAACCACTGGCTTTCTCTTTAACAGTACAATGAAACTCCTACTTTTAAAGTAAATAGTAGTAACATTAAAGTGAGTTTACATCGGCATTATTAGCCTTAAGTGTTAAAAGCATAACACCTACATACAGATTCCTCCAAAAGAGGGGCAAGGAGTACCATCCAATATTGCAAGAACATTCCTTATTCCTTATGCAGTAAGGAAGCAGTTTTAAAGTTTACTGTAACATCAGGCAGGCTCTGGCTCTTAAAACCCCAACTGCTTATTAGCACAATCTCCTTAAATGCTGCCATTGCTGTAATCGCCATGAAATCACTTACTATGCAAAGATGGTTCCATTGTAGCCATTCATACAAGATTCAACAATGTTTTTAGCCACGCTTGAGAACACAGACTCCTGGGGACAAAGGAAAGAGAAGGCACTTGGCACCACCTGTTCAATTATCTTTTATATCACTGTTTCCTATGCCATAACTTCATAGTATATAAGAGATGCATTCCTTAAAGTTAGACATGTACCATTACCCCTGGAATTCTCACAGCAAAATGATACATCCTAAGTCTTTGTTACATAAATCACTCTCTCTGAAAAAATTGTAATCCTTGATAAACTCAAAGAGAAATAATAAAATTCATTATCATAGTAACAGATTCCAAATACATTATAATAATTTTGATCCAGTGGTTTTAATTATGTTATGCAGTTTATACCATCAGTAGGCCAGGTGCCTGTGACACTTACAAAATCTAGCTTTCAACATTTGCCACTGCACATTCAACAGACCTACACAACATAGTCTCATCTATCTTCACATTTTTCTCTTAGATCTGCAGGAAGAACCTAGCTACAAATAATAGCTTACACCAGGTGAGGTTTTTGGGAGGTTTTGTTTTGTTTGTTTTTTGAACAGAAATTAAATGGAATTGGGAGTCTTAGCAGAATTAAAATTATGTTCAGAATGTCAAACACCATATTATAGAAATTAAATCGAAGGATTTTGTTTCCAATATTACTTGCCCCAGGTGAGCAATGCATCCATTTAAAAGCCAAAATTGTAGAAGGAAATATAGTAAATAGAATATAAACTCTGAAGTTCCTTAAGTACAAATGTGCAGGCCCAGGAGTTGAACTTGATGATCCCTGTGAGTCCCTTCCAAATCAGCATATTCTGTGATTCTGTGAAATCACATCTCAATATCAGCTACTGACTGCCAGTTATTTTTATACATTTGTCTCAACAGGCAGATTTATTTTCTCTCAATTGTGTTACCATAATGTTTACCATAAAACCCCTTCGATTTTAATTCAAACTCCAATTAAAGAAATTGAAAATTAAAGAAAATCAAACTCAAAGAAATTAAAGAAATCAAACTCAAATTAAAGAAAAGCTAAAAAAAATTACATCAAAACTGTTAGCAAGCAGAATTCAGTGCAGCATTCTGTACTATAACAACGTATTTCCAATCTGACCACTGCAAAAATTTAGACCTAATGCACTTTCTTTAGAAAGGCTTAGCATAGTAATTGCCAAAACTTGTGTGAAAACAGCAGTAGTTATGGGATTCTGGAAATGATTACCTGTGTTGTTTCCATATTTGCAACATAATCAAAAGTGAAGATCTTTGGCTCAGGTTTTGAATGCAGGCGGATGGTGTTTGATGAAAGGACAGATAAGCACAGGCCATGATCTCCGTCGGTCGATGCAGTTGTGTCTGAAGGGGGACGCACCCTTACAAAAACTTTGATAGCATCACCTTCAACACTAAATAAATGTTTATGCATTAGATTACTTCCAAATAGATCAGCTGTCTGTTAAAATTAAGTCACAACAATCAGATTAAGCACATGAAGCCTTACAAAGCTCTGTCCAAAAATCATGCTGCTTTTAGATGAAATCATTTAAGGTAAAAATGTGGTAGATTCAAAAAACAAAGAACATGCAATTACATGCAATTTTGCTGTGGCATCTAATTTTAGCTCTAAAAGAAGACATTGCACAGTGAACATGAGATGCCCTTCTTACTCCTGGAAGTTTTAATGGCCAAATGGATCAGATAATACTACAGTCCTGCAAAAAAGTTGTTGGCATTTTCCTTTGGTGCTCACAAGAAGGGGGAAAAAGAATCAATTCTTGATGAATGAATCATATAAAGCATAGCAAGTGCCTACATCTAAAACATCCCTAGCCAATTTCATCACATTTATGAGCTTTAGTAAGTGACTGTGCATGACTTACATTAAGGCTCTGAAGAGTTCTGCCATAAATACCAATACATACATAAAGTATTAAAGAATTAAATTCTTACATGAAGTGGGTAGCAAACTTGGATTTACTTCATTCTTTCCCAAAAGTTTTAGCAGAAGGGTGTTATAACTGCTGTTTTTACTTTTGGTATACAAGAGAGAGGAAGAGAACAGTTTTAAAAGTGGGGAAGGGTCTTCATGAATGAAATGTGCCGTTGGGTAGTGGCAGAGGAAAGGGCTAAGAACATAAGTAGCAACTGAGAAAGGGAAAATGTTACGCTGGATTTAAGACACACCAAATTAATTTGCCAAATGTGCTTTCATTGCATAACATCATTCTGAGTTGTGGCACAGTTTACACTTGGAGGAGGGCTTTTTGGGTTTTGTTTTAGTTTAGGGCTTCCTCACAGGACTGAAGTTCCTAGCGGGATATTTCTTCATATAAACTCTAAGAGTCCAGCTGCATAATTAGTGGACATATGAAAATTTACTGCATGGTAGGATTCCAAGAGGACCCCAACATGTCAGTACAACGGTTTTATTATGAGTACCATTTCTTTAAGCCTATAAGGATGTTAGGACAGAAAGGCAATGATCTTAGGCAGGTAAAGATTGAAGGAAAAAACTTTAAATTATCTCACAAAGTTATGCTAGGTTTTGCTGGCACTTTCTGTCCAATGTGATTAATAATATATGGGAACTGGCCAATATTATTTTACCTAGGTGAGTTCAACGAAGATACTGAAGAGTCACGCAAATCTCCTATAAAAGAAAAGTGAGACACATAAAAATTAAAATAAAATTACTACTCAAAACTTCCCACTTACAGAAAATACTGTAAACAGTACAGAGGAAAATAAATGGAGAGCCATATAAGTACCTGTTTTGTGCGTGAACAGAACTGCATGAAAATATTTGGTAATTATCTTCCTTTGGCAAAAAAGATTTGTTAGGGAGAGAAAGTTCCGGTTCTTTAATGCGAACATGCACACACTTGTGAATGTGACATTTGTTCAGCCTGGCAAAAAGGCGGCTCTGGGAGACCTTACCACTCTTCAACTGCCTGGAAGGAGGTTGTAGCCAGGTTGGACTCTCCTCCCAGGTGACAGGACAAGAGGATCTGGCCTCAAGCTGTGCCAGAGGAGGTTCAGGTTGGACGTCAGGAGGAACGTCTTCACTGAAGATTAGCCTTTGGAATGGGCTGCCCAGGGAGGTATTGGAGTCACCATGCTTGGAGGTGTTTGGAATGGCACTCAGTGCCATGGCCTGGTTGACAAGGTGTCAGTCAGATCGCTGCTCTGTTTTGCAAAGTTGCATGTCTCACACTTTGAACATCAGTTAATAAATTGTTCAGTGTGAGAGAAAGGGCACGAGATTGTTTACTTAGCTAATAACTCAGTTGATTCAATTGTTTCAGTGCAGCTTAAGGTAGAAGGAGAGCTGCCGTGAACCTTTTTCTTAAATTTTAAGCTCTAAAGTTATCATCACAATCGGGTCCGTATTGATCAATGAACCTCTTTTCTCTGTTTCTGTTTTTCTACTATTTTCATGTGAGGTGTCAACAAAGTAAGTCTTCCAATGCTACATGGACTACCTTTAACATTTGATGGAATGGCAGGCCAAACTATCTCCACAAGTGAGAAAGATCCTTATGGTAACTGCAAAGGGATACGGTTGGGTGCTGTGTGCAAGACTGAGGTGAAATTGCACCAAGATGCCACATTTCTGTACAAGATATGATAGCGTGTGACATCCGTAATTTTGTCTTTGCTTTGTTTTGACCCAGGAAAATCAAATATTATGCAAAACTCTAATTTCACTGAGCTAAAGATTTCCAGTTCTTGAGGTTCATAGGGTACATTGGGGAGAAATTTGGTTTAGCCACCCCACTCCTTAGTGGGATTTATGATAAATTGTGAAACATCAGGAGAGACATTTTTTGGTATTGGCCACTCATGGTAAACTGACTAAGCAGGTTAGGAAAGGCTTCTTTGGATTTCAGCAGGTTAAACAAATGGCATCCAGGCCTGATGCACTGGCCAAGGTTACTTAAACATTAGGTTGACTCACAGGTAGGAAATACTTGGACCCCATGATCTAAGAGGTCTTTTCCAACCTCAGTGATTCTGAGAGTTTTAGCCTCATTTTGCACAGCTTCAGATTTCAAGGAGATAGCACATATTACCCTTCAGATTTCAAGGAGATAGCACATATTACCCCACAGGAAGATAAAGTGACTTATAATTTGACAAGAAAGTACGTAATATAAAATAAAACATGATACAAAATACTAACTAAGCAACAAAATTGCATTTAGAAAATAAGCAAAATAACAACGCAAGACAATGCCTCAAAATATTCCAACAATAAAGTGTTTATAAAATCTTTAAAAACACACAGGTTTTCTTGTAGGAGGATCGCCTTAAATAGCAGAATAAATAATGATGTGCAAAGATGAAAACCTACTCTTTGACATTCATACTGCCTAAATATCCAGCTGCCGCATGAGCTTTTTATGTGCTGTTCTGACTTACTCGACATCTGAGAAATATTTTAGCTTCTGATTAAGTAAATTATTCTTCAATTGCACAAGTTATCAAGGAAAGGAGTGCATTTAAGAACTTAAATCAGACAGACAGGTACTTGCACAGCCTGAAGTTGTGTCAGGGGAGGTTTGGATTGGATATTATGAAAATGTTCTTCACCCAGAGTGTGGCTGGGCACTGGAACAGCCTCTCCAGAGAAGCGGTCACAGCATCAGCCTCGCAGAGTTTAAGAAGCATTTGGGCAATGCTCTGGGGCACGTGTTCTGTCTCCTGGGGATGGTACCGTCCAGGGCCAGGACTTGGACCCGATGATCCTTGTGGGCCCCTTCGGTTTCAGCTTATTCTGTGACTCTGGGAAAGGGCCCAGGTACCGCGACACCACCGTGGCAGCGCTCTGCCCGCGGGCACCGCAGAGTGGAACCCCCCGGGGCATCGCCCCGCTGGGGTTCACCGAGCTCCCCCCGGCACGGTCGCACCCGGCCCCGCTGGTTCTCCCACGCGGGTGATGGATGCCCCGCCAGGGCACGGCACAGGACGGCTCCCCCGGGCAGAGCCATTCCTCGGTTCCCGAGCCGCCCCGGTCACCCCACTCCTCCCCAAACCGAGAGCACATCCCCAAGCCCCTTCCCGGCCGCCGCCGCCGCTCACCTCTCATGCCGGGAGCCATGGTCACTCCAGCCCCAGCAACTCCCGCCCGCCCGCCGCTCCAAAATGGCGGCGTATTTGAATTTGGCGCGCAGCGGCGCGGCCCCGCTCCCTGCCCGCGGCCAGCGCGGGCGCCGCCATTGGCCGGGGGCGCCCCGGAAGGGAGGGGCGGGCTGCTCCCCTCCCGCCCGGAAGCGCGAGCGGCGGCCATGAGCAAGAGGAACCAGGTCTCCTACGTGCGGCCGGCCGAGCCCGCCTTCCTCAGCCGCTTCAAGCGGCAGGTCGGGTATCGGGAGGGCCCCACGGTGGACACCAAGGTAACGCCCTGGCCCGCGGGTGGGAAGGGGCAGCGCCCGCTTCCCGGCGCTTCCCGGCGCTTCCCGAGCCTTGATGCCCGCCCATCCCCGCCCCCTGCCTTCTCGTGGTGCGGGCGGTGGAGAAACAGCATTCCAGGGTTTTGTAATGCAAGGGGGAGCCGTAGCTGCTCCTTTAAAACTGACCGAAATCGCCTGTGTGACTTGGTTTTGCTTATGTGTTGGCAGATCAAAACAGCTGCGAGGCTGCTGCGGGGGCCCTGCGGAACAGCCGCTTCAGCGCCCGCGGGGGCTGTGGGGGCACGGGGGGAACAGCGGCCATGGCAGAACTTGAACTGGACTTAAAAAAGCCCAGGGCGGTCGAGGACGGGGGCGGTGTGGAAAAAGTGTTCTAAAAGTGCGGTTAAAAAAAAAAAAAAATTGGAAAGGAGTTAACATGGATTCAAACTGAAAGAGGGGAAATCTAGGTTAGATATATGGAAAAAAATGCTTGACGGTGAGGATGGTGAGACAGGTTGCCCAGGGACCTTCTCCATGCCCCTTTCCTGGAACTGTTCAAGGCCACGTTGGATAGGACTCTGAGCAAGCTGGGCTAGTGGGAGATGTCCTTGTAAGGTCCCTCCCAACCCAAAACAACTTGCTGTAGGTCCGTGGTCATCATATGTGTTGTGAAGGCCAGAAAAGCAGGCCAGGGACAGTAGGGTCTGAGCCAGCTTGTTAAAAGCAGCCTTTCCTAAGGCACAGTTTTTTTCTGCTTCCAGTGTGATTTTGCATGTGTTTCCCTCTAAGTAGGGTTTTACAGGATACCTTAAGAAATGAGCTTATTGTTATATATATGTTCATATATATGTGTGTGTGTACATTCAGTAGATTATGACAATTCTGTCTATACTTTTCGTTACAAAATAGAGTTTTCAGGTCCTCTAATATTGCCAGACTTCAAATTGCTGCACTAAGGTTTCCATGCCAGAAGGTTTATTTAAAAAAAATTTAAAAAATTACCCCAATTGACTCTCTCGTCCTGGTGCACAAGTTTGAGAGAGTAGAAACAGGAGTATGATCTTCCTTATTTTAGTGCTGCTGACAATGGTTTGTTAAGCCAGGTTTAATAATCCAGCCAGCACAGACCCACATTTCCCTTTGTGCTGTTTTGAATACAGCATAGAAGGCTCAAATTTGGACCCATGCATTTTCTTAGTATTGCATGGCAGACAGTGCCTGCACAGTGAAGATGGTGAAGAAAAGGAATTAATTTCTTGCTTTCCAAATTCCTCCTGTTCTGATCTCTAATTGAAGGAGCCCATACTCTCCCATGCTGGTGTTTTCAATAGGAAGCCCTGCCTCAGTGATAGAATTGGAGTATCCTTTGGACAATGTGCGTTGGGGAGGGCCTGGCACTGGCAGCTGTACCAAGTCTCCTCAATAACCCTTGTGCAAAAGTGATACCAAAGAGAACTGGCCCACAAGTGGAGTGATGATCAGAATGGCTTTTATTTCTGTATTGTCCAGAGAGAGCAGCTTCCACTTGCGGATGATGACAGTGACAACGGCAGTGACAAGGAGGACGAGCAGCCTCAAGTGGTGACACTGAAAAAAGGGGACTTGACTGCGGAAGAAGCAATGAAAATTAAACAGCAAATCAAAGAAGCCTTAAAGTCAAAAGAGTCAGGTGAATTTCAAACTTCTAATTTCTTGCTTTGTGTAGTCAAAGAGATAACCACAAAAGCAAGCCTGATACTTGCTCGGCTTTCTACTGTTTAATACTACCTTTGATAAGTTCTGAATTTTTCACCTAAATAATTTGCACGTATGGTTCCTAATCTCAAGTCACTAAGTACATATTCAGGCTCTCTGGCTTTTCATAATGGTGTAGTTCTGTGCTTCTTGATTGTGCACCATCCTCCTTCTAAATACTCCCTTAAATTAATTTTTTTTTGTTCTATTATTCCAGTGCACAGTCTTTTGCCATCACCTGTGATCATTTTTGAACTCTTTGACTAGTTCAGCCAAATTTGACAGTGCAGTGGATGTTTAAAAGGTAATTGTATGAGTTCATGAAAGGGAGTGTCAGGGCAGAGGGATTCAGGTCTTTGATTTGATGGAAAGAATTGCAGATGTGTGGCTTGGGAACATGTTCACTTAGCTGACTGGTCCATGTGACTACTTGCTTAAAATCAACCCCAGTATGCGTTGTGACTTCCAAATATATTAAGCATGATAAAGAGACGATATGATAATGCGAAAAACCAGCAAAGTCCAGGGAAAAAATGTTTCTCTGCCACAAAGAATTACACAGAATGGAAAGATGGAAGCCATGTGGGTGAGGCTGCTGCAGTCTGACAATAAGAATGAGGAGCTACAGCTGATGGATACAGTTACATTAAGAATTTTTCTCAGTATTCATCATTCAGGTATGATTGACATAAGTGCTTTGAGCGTCCAGAAACATCAATCATCACACAGGGTGTGATGAAATGTAGCTTTATCTTTTGCTGACAGAAGACTTGACAGATCGAATGTAGCTACTGTTGTCTCTAGTGGAAACGTCTTGACAATTGAGAATATGGGAACTGGAACCTCACAAGTATAAAATAGGAAGGTGAATCATAGAAACTGGATGTCTTCTGTGCCATTATGGCTATTTACAAAAGCTGCCAGCTGAATTTAAAGCACACTGTGAGGCCTAGCACATGGCTGTCAATATGACATGCTTGCCTTCTCTCTTTGTCTGCCATTTGGATTTGAAAATTCAGGTTTCTGCTGTCTCTGTTTGGACGTATGTGTTAAAATTCAAATGGAGAAGTCAGTAACAGAAGTGGGAGAAAATATGTCGAGAATCTTATGTTTTTTGAAAAGCAGATTGATGAAAAATCTTAATTTTTAATAGCATAGGTTAGCTTGAAACTAAATAAACTATGTACTATTTTCTGCAGGTAGATAAGTATTTGTTAGGTCTAAGCAGGTGTATGACTTCAACTCCTCTGAGAATATATGCTCAGCTTTGGGCTTAGTTCCTGGTGTCTTGTTATTGAAGTGTAATGCGTAAAGATGCTTGGTGTCACAGTTTCTAAAGTCATCACAAAATTTCTTTTCACCCTCCTAGTATTGGGAGAAGTTTCGACTTATTGGAAAGAAATGTCATGGTTCTTTCTGAGCATTGGCTTCCTTTTCATATAAGCAACTTGAACTTTGAGTGATCACAGTAGGAGGAAAAATGATTTTGTAAGGCTGGGCAAAAAGAAGTAGTTGTCCATGAGAATCTATTGAGGTGGAGTCCATGCTGTGAAAAAAGTCCAAAAGAGCTACCAAGCTGAATACACAGTGGGAAATGGAAGTGTATTTGAATAGAGTGACTGAACTTACTTGGTGGAAAAAGACATTCCTAAGACATAATGGTATGTAGCGAGGATGGCGATACTGAGTCCCTGTAGGACTTTTTCACCTCTGCTTATTACCCCTTCAGCCCTCCAGTAATAACTTGCATTTGGAGGAAAAAATCCACAGAAGTAGGTAGCAGGAGTGTTGGGGATTGCTGCCCTCTGTTCTGCATTATTGTGTCACTAGTCATTCATCTGCCTTTGCAGTTAATGTGAGGTCTTCATGTCCTTTTCCTTTTTGTGGCTTATGGGAATAAACTGGGTAACTGTTACGGTATTCCTCTGCTATGGACAGAACCCGGTGTGAAATTTTCAGTGAAGGGAGGTTTGTGTGACTATGCTATAACTTGCTGAAGGCTTTTTTGTATTTTGGGCCATTTTTGCTCTGTCAGTCTGACCTCTAGATTTAAATTTTGATTTCTAGTCTGATGCAGGTATTTGGACAACTGTTTACTTCCAGTTTAATAAAGAGAGTTTTGAGTAACATGTGAATTTCTTTTTTTGTCTTCAGGTTAGGATTGTGATATTGCTCTAGAATTTTCTGTATCTCATCTATATACTTTCTCCTTTGTTTTCTTTTATAACCATTCTGACATGGCTACAGTTTTTGTTTGTTTTGGATTTGTTTATTTTTAATTTTAGACACCAGATGTTCCCATGACTTGCATTTTCTTTTACGGATTAGTAACATTTTTTCATTGATTTGGTAAAACCAGCTAATTAATGTCCTGGCTACACTTAGTTGCCTCGTAAGGCAGAATAAATCCTAGCTTTTCTGTTGGCTTTTGCAAGAAGAATCACAGGGATCTTTTTTATTTAGGACCAAACCTTTCTTATATGAGAGAACACCTGTCTGTATTGAAATATTTTTCTCCATGGAGCAGAGACTCAGAGGCATTTTAAAAAGTAGTTTATTTATCAACATTGATTTTGCCTAATGTTTTATGCATAATTTTTAAAATTGTCACTGTTCAGAGACAAAGAAGAATGGTCTTTTGAAAAATTAAATTTGCACAAAAGAAAATATGTGAACAACTACAAGATAGTTTATCCCAGCATTCATTACAGTCTGTGAAATCAATTTTTTTTTACTACTGCTTTTCTACTCCATATGGCCTCTGGGACACTCAGACATAGGCAGATGACCAAATTTGGCAAAAAGTGTCCCTTCTTGTTCAAAGCCTTGTAGTATTTTTCTTGTTTCATTCTGTATGCTGGGTTCTGGGGAGGGACAGTAGAGGGAAGAGACAAGGAGGATACAGTCCGTGCTATCTTGGCTTTTGGAGCTCTTTCTGAATATGCACAGGCTGTTCTGATTTAAGCAGCTGTTCTGTCAGATACATCTCACAGAGGTAATGCTGCTCTTCATCATATATTAAATAGCAGGAACCTAAATCAAAGCTAATTTTGCTGTATTTAAGTAAGGAATACTTTTCCAAGTGTTCTTAAAACAGTTGAGACTGACTACAGAGCAAGAGTGGCCTTCTTACCTTCCACCCACCAGTGTGCCAGAATCCTGGAGTAAATGCTTCCAAAGGCATGCATAGAGAATGGATGTCCAGAAAGCACTGGAAGGAGCATCTGAAATGGCTGACCTGAAAACTTCTAACCTTAGAAACCATTGCATAGAAATTTGCCAGGTTATTGTGATTTTTTTTCCCAACCTTCTGTTTTTGAATAGACGTATATGGGTTCCACTCTTCCTCCTGTTCCTGACAGTTTGGTGCCATTTGTGTTTCCTGTTGTTGCCTCATTGACCCATGTGGACAGAAACTGCTGAAAAGTGGTGCTGCTAACTACACAAATGATTACTAAATAAAAAACCCTCTAAACTGTAGAGCAGTATTTCTTTTTCAGACCCTCCTTTCTACTTTTATTATAATATATAACTTGAAATTAAAAGAAGGAATTTCTGACTTTGTGGCCTCTTAAATTGATGTCACTTGTGAAGTGACTTTTTGGCTCAAGATCTGACTGTGCTCATGTTGGCCAACCAGTGTGAAAGTTTGTGATCCAGGAAAATAGCAGCAATGACTAAGAACAGTGCGAATTTGAACTGCTGGTGTAGTTTTTGACTCATTCGTCAGGAGTGGATTTTATTATTTCTCCTGTTGTGTTTTTGTGTATTTTACTTTGTATGTTTCAGTTTGCTTACCAGAAATCCCGCTTCCCGTAATTTGTAATACTA
>VZDJ01000782.1:6680199-6721294 GCA_008694505.1 Cyanoderma ruficeps
AGGATTGTCTTCAAGGGCTGGCTGCCGTGGAGCAGGGGTGTGTTCATGAAGTACATTCCTTGATACAGAGTTGATGGCCAAAAAGGACATTTTCATGATTGTTGTATTCTCTCAAAGATTTCTCAAAGATCTCAAAATCTCACTGATTTTAATTCAAGGTCTGTATGTGTTTTTGAACACGTGCAGATGAGTTCTGACTTTACTCTCTTTATTACAGATGATGAACCAGAACCTGCTGATGGAAAAATTATGTTCCGGAAACCAGCCAAACGTTCATCAGAGAAGTGTTTGGACTTCAATGTAAGTTCAAGTAAGAAGATGAAAGAAGCAAAGAAAACTAAGAGGGAAGCAACTACTTCTCAGAGTACAGCTAAACAAGTGAAAAACAGCAGTCTTCTCTCATTTGATGATGAGGAAAATGATGATTAGGGGTTGTATTTTTGTTATGCTTTACTTGCCTGTCTAGAGACCCGAATAATGGTGAGGGCTTTCACAGAAATTGAAGCATGGTGTCTGAGTCCTCTCTTACTTTGTTATAGTCCAACTAGAGAAATATTGTATAAAATTAGCAAGAGCTAGGTCTTTGCAGTTAGTTGGTATTGTATGTCATGTTTTTATTTTAAGAGAGAATTTAACCATGTATGTAAAAGCTATTTGAGGTCACAAATGAGTAGCAAAATATAACTATATATATATTCAGCTTATAAATTTTCAATCAATTTTAAAATGCCCTCCATTACTAAAATGTTTTTCCTCTATATTGAATAGCCTTAGTTTACAGTTTTGTGGTTTTTACCTGTTGTTATTATTGACATTCAAAAGAGAGACACTTCATTGCTGTGAAACAGAGACTGAAATTTTCTGTCTCACAGCTTAACAAAAATTTTTATAACCTTTGCATTTGTGATTTGCATGATTAGCTCTTTGCAGAGCCTTGCAGTAAATGAGGCTGCATTTGCTAAAGTCATGTAGTCTTGATCCTGTCTTTGGTGATTGCAGTCTAAGAAACATCAAATTCATTTTAATTGGTTGTGATAGCAAGGTGTAAAGATTTTGATTCTAGTTGATGGTGTCAACTAATGCAAGAGAAGCCTAAACCATTGGAAATTATGCACTTTGGTTTTGACACTGATGGGCTCAGTGATTTGGTAGTGTTTTGGGTTTTTTTTTAAAGTGTATTTGTTCCAGTTGACTACTTATGTGTTCATAATTATTTGGGATCTCAGACAGCTTGTTTTAAATAATGTATTTAATCTTTAAGCTGTGGAAAAGCATTAATTTAGCTTTCTTTGAGTAACTGGGAAGATGTAAACAGGGAATTTAAGTGAAGAAACACCATAGGTGTGTGCATCTTGGTTTTACAGTTTCTGGGGCAGACGCTTCAAAATGAGTTACTTCCCCTTTTAGATTTAACTGCTTCCCTTTCACCAATAAGCAAAGATGAAAGCAAGAGCATATAAGTGAAAAAATAACAGTTTACTAAAAATTAAACAGCAACAGGCAGGATAACAGTAATCATCACTAGATACAAAGGGGCTGAATCCCATGGACTGCTTGGGAGCAAAGAAAACAAGATGGCAGAGGAACTGCTCCCCAAAAACGTTGGCCTCCATAGAAAGCACGTTGTTCAGGGGACAAAGACAAGCTGGTGGAGAAGCCCCTTCTTCTGACCAGGTGGTGGAGAGAGAACAAAGGGGGAAAAAACCACCACAGGATCTGAAATTCTCTGATTGTAGAAGTCCCTCTTCCCCCAAACAACAACCAATGAGGAACAAGGACAAAACAAAAAGAAACCTGGACTCCAAAACCAGTCAAATGCTGCTGATCCGTTTGCTCCACATCACCCAACAGGATCTCTCTCCCAGCAGCGGCAGCAGCTCCACCAACAGTGGCAGCTGGAACTGGTCAGTGGCTGGAACTCTGGAGGAACTTGGCCTCCTCCTCAACAGAAGATGGAAGGCAGATGCCTGGGGCAGCCTGGATTCTGCACCCTCCTGCTGCAGCTGAGTGCTGCTGGGGCTGGAGTGACCATATGGAGCAGGGGCTGTTCCGGTTTTCCCATTGTGAATGGCCATAGTTGGCCATCCTGGGTGACAGCAATGAAAAAGGAAGGAAAAAATGATCTGAAGAGAAAGTCCTCCCTGGCCCAGAGACCAAAATAAAGGGGAGCTTCTGCCTTGTGCGGCCTCAGCTTCTCAGTAGCTAGCAGGGACGAAAGAGAGAAGTCTGTGAGAGTGCTGTGCTGATTTTAAAGGGCTCCTGGCATCTCCTGCCTCCGTGAACCTGGGGAAAGGCCCTCCGGTTTTGCTTCTGACCCCCCAGCATTTAAAGAGAGACTTTACAATCTTGGGCAGATAGGTGTAGAAACCAAGCGACCATTTCTGCATCTTTTCTGTAACAGGATGTGCTCAAATTCAAAAGGACGCTGAGAGCTGATGGGATTTGGGGAAACAAGGTGGTGGAAATGTGACTTGTGGCTTTGAAGTTAGATGGATGTATGGTGTGTTCTGTAACCATATGAAACCAGTTCTGCTGTGTGACAGGACATTTGAAATTGTTTGGCCTATAAAGCTTCATCGAGGAGCAAATTTCAAGTTGCTGTGTGAAACAGCTTGTTTTAGTTTGTTCGTCTGGTAGTAAACGATAAATTATGTTTCCTTTTAAATGGTCCAAAGGTATTTTAATAAAAATTTCAGTACATGAAATGAGATCTTTTGTTGCCTTGTGTACCTGCTGCATGTCTCTCTACATACCAGCTTCCTGCAGCATAACATTAGATTGGTCTGCACACTGTTTCACACTGCTTGTGTGAGTACTTTACCCTGATTTTGAAAATGGATTGATCTGTTGTCCTTTCAGAAAATTGAAACCAGACCTATAAATGGATATTAAAGTTATGTTGTACTGGTCATGTTAGACTTGTGAGAGAGGTACTGTGTGACAACCTAATTATTCCTGTGAGGACATGCTACATTTGTAAGTAGGTAATATGTCTGTATTCTCTATATATAAAAGAAGAAGAAATTTAAAGAAGAAGCACAGAACCAGGATTTCCAGGGATTAGTATTTCCATTTATTTTGTTTACTTAGAATTTGTTTGAATCCATTAAAAACATACAAATACATACATACACCCCCATGAGTAATCTTGTAGCATTCCAGCATACAAAAGGAGTATTTGGGCATATGTCAGCAGTGGAGTAAATACTCTTGACTTGCAGAGACGGATCAGAAAGAATTAACAATTGGTTTCTTACTTAAACTTTTCTGGTTCCGTTTGTCAGCACAGAAATATATTTGCTTACATTTTTCTTGCAGAACGTGGAAGCTCGTGAGTTGAGCTGTGAGGCAGTTCAGGAGACATGGCTGTCAAGATAAATGCTTGCCAAGGACCACAGGGCATTTGGTTTTACCTTAAAATTAGAGAAACCCTCACAAATATGCAGTTGATCTGGCCTGTTCAAAGTAAGATTGAGATCTTGTTTGCTTCTAGATAGTAATTGCATTTAAACAAAAGTTACCATTTTTAGTGAAAGACTTGGGAGACTGAAATCCAGTAAAGGGAGGGTTACCTTAAAGTGTTGACTGCAGTACTTTTGCTTATTAAGTGCGGTACTTTTGCTTAATCGTGCTTCTTGCTCTACAACCTCATGACTTCAAATTTTATTTGCATTCCAGAGATGTCTGGAATGCAAATAAATTGATTGAATTTACTTGGAAATAACAGAAGGTATATTGTTGTTTAGGCAACACAGCAGGGGAAAGAAAGGTGGATACGGAAACCCAGCTCCTTTCCTTTATTCCGGCTCATTTGTAGTGCTCTGACCAGGAGGAGACCTTTGTATTCATTGTATTTCACTCCCAGTTCACCTAACAATAACTAAAAAAATTGAATAGATTTATTAAGAGGTGTGAGTGATGCACAAGAGGATTTTAATCAGGTAGTCATGTGAAAATTCAGTGTTCTTGCCATGACGCACCAGGAAAATCACACGCTATCAACTCCCCATGAAACCTATGATTAAAGAGAACAATTACTTGTTCATTGAGGAAAGAAATGTGAAACTCTTAAGCAATCACCTGTCCTAATGGGCCATGGGAAAATAATAATCACAACTTTCTTATAAAGGGGAAGCCAAAGTTAAGTACCTGAAATATGAGGCTAGGACAGGAAAGGACAATTTTCCTGGGTTTTCCTTCTCTCTTGCTCTTGCTTGCCCTCATTCGCAGTCCTTTTCCCCTCCTGTAGTAGAGAATGTATATGCATTTATTTTCTCATGGAGTTTGTATTATCTCACCAGCTCAATGTGAGAGCAGTGCTGGAGGAGCCAGGTGAGAGTAGCTGAGGCTTGTTACCCAGTACAGGAATCTTGGTCAGATATGGCCTGTTACCTCATATGGGAATTTTGTACAGTTTTTATTAATAAAATACTGGAAATTTCCTAGTTCATTAGGTCTAAAGCATTTATTGATGGCGTTAGCTGAGCAGTGAGGCACAGCAAATCTGGTGAACTGTAGTAGCATTGCAGCAACAGATGTTTATCATGGAGGCTTTTTACACTGCAAAGGTGCTTGGATGTTGGTAGGAGGGGTGAAAAGCTCTGTCACCTTAATCTCTTTGAAGAACCGGGATCTTTCTCTAAATGATAGGAATCAAGGTGAATCGTCAAGAATGCTGCATTCTTGATAGATAGAATTTGGAAGAAAATGCACATGTGGGCAGGTGGTCCAGGAGTTCATACCTTTGGTTGTATTTCTGAAATAAAAGGAAATTTGTTGTACTGCAAAAGTTCATTTCGTTAGCCTAAAGAGGAAGGGATGAGTCAAACTTCTATTCTGATAGTTTTTTTGTCCAGCTTTTCCTAGAAATATCATTTGGAGGATCAAAGGCTGTGTTTTGCAGACACTGAGCACAAGAAGCCTGTATTTAGTAGTTTTAATTACACATTTTTAAGTTTCATGACAGGACTTAATGCCCTTTTTTACAGTGCTTCACTATATAATCCTGTTAGGAAGCTGCAGATTTAAAATGAAGCAGGAAGCAGCAATGTCATCATTTCAGCTGATTGTTTCCCTTATGCTGTAGTGTATTAACTAAGTAATGCTTCACTTGGCTGTGCAGAGCCAACTGTGTTCTCAAGGACATCAGGCTTGCCTGCAGATGAGTCACTACCTTTTGTGCAGCACAAGAGGTATGATGTGCAGTCTCAGCAAGTGTTTGTCCATTGAAGTTGGTTAATAACTTATAGGCCTCTCCTGTGGCAAGATGCCATAAATCAATCCTTTGAGCATTCAGCAAACAGAAGGGCTGGTGTTTCAGTGGCCTCTTCAGTATCATCCCTTTATTCCCATTCCTAGAGCAAGGTACTAATCTGCAAAGATAGTTTTCATGTTGTAGACCTTCCCTTCTACCCCGCTTCCTTGAGATCATTTCACAGAGCAGTCACAAAGATAGCCATTAAAACAGGGGAGACATACCATAGGGTTATATGTGACTGCAACCTCCTGTAAACTTCCTCAAGATACTGAGAACCTATAAAATCTCAGAGCCAGCCTCTGGGAAGTGACTTCCTCCTGGGGAAAATGAATGGGACTAGTCAGGAAAATTACAGGAAATTGAATTTTACTGTTACTTACCTCACTGTTAATGTTGTGTGGGTTTTTTGGTGGTTTTGGGGTTTGTTTTTGGTTTTGGGTGTTTTTTTTAATTGTTGTTGTTCTTGTTGAAGGTAAAGCAACAGCTGGTAAAGCAGTTCCTCCCCTCTTATCAGAAGTGGCTTTGGTGCCATTCCAATCCATATGGCAAAGGATTCCTTTTCCTTGACTCTGGTGGCAGTCCTCAGTGCCATGCCTGATTAGTTAAGGCCGTGGGCAAGAGGGAGCTACCTTGTAAGAGGCAGAAGTTATTAGAGGAAGGTGTTTTCAAGCCTCTGTAGGATAACGGTGATCACTGCACACTTTCAGTTTTGATATCATGAAAGAGTTGTTCCCTTAGGGACAGCACAGTAACAACGAACTTTAAAAGGGCAGATTATAAAACTATGAGGAAAATGGTTAACAGCAGGCTGAAGGGCAAAGAGAAGTACTTAAAAACCACAGAGATCTGCCTGGAGGCTATTTAAGAACATTGTATTAGAGGCACAGATGGTTTGTATACCTCTGAGCAAAAACAGCCTATGAGGAAGGATGAAACTCACAGGGTTACGTGGGAGAAAAGCATGAGTATAGAAAGGTTGAAATGCATCCCTTAAAGATGATGACTGTCTGAATGACAGACAAGGGAATGTTACCAGGAGAGTGGAGGGAGCTGTAAAGTCAGTACTTAGGAAAAGACTATAGCAGCTGCTGACTCTGGATCCCCAGGATGAAACACTGAAAAGAGTGAGTCTAATAAAGTCCAGTCCACTCTGCCTCTGAAGACTGGGCTACTCCAGATGAGACTTAACCAGAAAAAACAGCATGCTGTTAATCTGAGTCAGGTAGCACAAGCCAAAATCTTAATAAAGCAGTCTGCATTTTTAATGTTACTAGGCCAAATTTAAGAGTCAAGGAGTCTATTCAATCATAGTTACTCTATGCTAGGACTTTATTTTGACCTTGTGTTTTATACAGTTCCAAAAATGGTTTAAATCTTTGCTGAAGAAGGTAAGAGATTAAAAAAAAAAAAAATGAACAGTCCTAAAAACTCTGGTTTTAGTAGAAGAAAAAATGTTACATAAAACTCTAGTAAAAGAAAAAACCCTACCTGTTCTGACACAGCTTTGGGCTGAGAGAGACTATTTGATAAGGATGAACTGAGGTTTGCCCAGAATCTTTACACCGGTGTGTAATTGGACAGATGTGGAATTTTATTGTCGTATGTCAGAACAAGAACACACTGATTATAAATTAGGGAACATCTCAAGTATCACAAACCTGATGATGTGTGCAAAAAGAGTCCCTGTGAAATCAATGAAAGCTATTTTCTGGTTTAAAACCAAGGAAAGGCAGGGGAAGGTTAGAACAACTTTTATTTTTTTTGCAATAAAACCTTGATGCACACAGTCTCACTGGAACTAGAGCCCTGGCTTCTAGGCTGTTTTATTTTGCCCTGTTAAATTAAAACAAACAATTCAGCTGCCTAAGTCCCTTCTTTTCTCCTCTAACATGCCAACTATCTTGAGAGAAAAGATTAAACATCATTCTGATGGGTGCTGCAGCAGCAGCAGCTTTATAATTTAAGGGCTACATAAAATTTACGGAGCACTGAGAAGATCTTAAATCAATTTTATGATTTTCATAAATTATTTCAGGCAGATGAACTTTGTGCAAAAAGCCAGTGATGTTTGAGCTGCTAATCCAATGGACAACAACATTTAAAACAGGGATTTTCAAAGACACTTGTGGGAATTATGTGTCTGAGGTTGATGGAAGTTAGAAGACTTGTTCTTTTGAGCTACTTAGTATTCCAGTGTAAATTTTTAATCATTCCAAACTGCTTAAAATACTTGGTAAAAAATCAAAATTAGAGGAGAGTCAAATTTAGAGCAATTTTGAAATTTCATTTAAATACTTCATATGCTTTTAAGCAGTGGATGGATAGCCTGTAATTCTACTTACTTCAAGTGAAAAACCAGTCTGGCACTTGTAGAATTAAGCCTTTTCTTATGACAGTGTATTTTTGGGTTCTTGTTTAGGCCCCATTTACTGAGGAACCTTGTTCTGTCTGCTTCACACGGTATCTGCAAATTACTCCAGCTGCTAAAGAGAAGGATCTGCCTGCAGAGCAGAAAGAGAAACTGTAGCTGATTCCTTATAGCACATTTCAAGATGATATAATAGAACAAATATAATTCCATACGTTACAGATATGAATAGAGACTGAACTTCCCTTCTGGAAAAGTAACTAAAGAGCTGATAGGATGCAATTCCCATTTCATCCTAGTTTTGGGTGTCATTGGTGATTGAAAGAGCTTTCCTCTCCCTGGGCATTATGGTCATCAGGATACAGGTAGGTTGGAGACCTTTCATCTAATTGGGACCCCTCTGAGCTATAATTTTCATGTATAATTTTCTGTATTTTAAGCTGCTCCAACTCCTCTAAACTGACATAATTGTGCTTCAGATTATTTCACACTTAATATACTAAACATAGTACTAATAGGAAGAACCACTGCTGAATTCCTCTACACTGTATGGGCAACTTGGGATAAATTATTTGGTGATATTAGTGCATTGCTTTCGGTGAAATGATACTGAGCTCCTTGCTAAACCTGAACAAGGTAGTCTGAGATGAGTGGGTTTAAATTCAAAGAAGTTAAGTGTGGGACACTCCAGGATCTTGCCACTGAATTTCTATGGACAACAATATACATAAATAATGGGAGGTTCTTACTCAGTGGTCATTATTCTGCAGGAGGGGATTTGTGACTGCTGTGAATTAAACACTGAACACAGTCCATGGTGTGAGGAAAGCTAATGCAATTTCAGCTCTATAAATTAATGTATCATGGAGAAGAAATGGGAAATAATTTTACCCAGTTATTCTCTGCTTCAGACCTTAGCTGGAGTGATGTGTCTACTTTTGTGCACTATACTTCAAAAAAGAAAGATAGCGTCCAACTGGAAATTCCAACAGAAAGTAGTAGTATTGATCAGGAGTCGAGAAAATGTGAACTGTAAGACTGAAAGAAGTGGGCATCCAGAGAAAGGAGATGCAGGGAAAGGAACAGGAATGTGATACCAGTGTTCAGACATATAAAACTTGCTGCAAAGACAGAAGTTGTAAATGGTTCTCTGTGCCCACTGGGAATACAAAAAGAACTAATGGATTTAAATTGTAGCCAAGGAGATTTAAGGAAGACATTAGGACAGGCTTTCCATCTGTAACAGTAGTGAAATATTGAAACAGATTGCCTGGGGAGGTTGTGGGATCTTCATTGCCAGACATTTTTAAGAACAGGTTAGACAAACTTCTGTCAGGAATGATTTGGGTATAATTGATCCTGCCTTAGGGCAGAGGGCTGGACTAGATGACCTTGCAAGGTCCCTTCCAGCTGTACTTTCAATGGTTCTCTTATTAGAAAGGCTGATGTCATATTCCTAGGACCTCACCATTCCTTTCAAAAGCAAAAACATGCAATAGCGATGGCAAGAGTCAGTTTTAAACTGACAGTATCTGGGAAAAGGTATCAACTCAAGGTTGATGTCCCACCTTTAATTACTAACACTTGAATATATGTAACCCAGATGGACTTGTTCAACAGCTAAATACTTGTGGGTTAAACTACTATGAGTTTTTTGTGACCAGACTATGATCTTTTTAATGTTATAAGAATTTTATTTCTTGTAAAGTGTAAACTTATATATTGCAAATTCCTTTTTGTCACTTGAGTAAGTAGCAGGCACTGCTATTTGGCATCTAACATGTTCCAGGTGGGTCACTCTCATTCCACATGCCATGACGCATTTGGCCACTGGCTATGTTTTCACTCACTCACTCACTCACTCACTCACTCACTNCCCTCACTCCCTCCAAATCTCATTCCTCTGCTTCAATTTATCATGAAGCTGATGCTCAGCTTCATTATGTGGCTGTGTTTAAAAAAACTAATGCCACTGCTAATGTGCTTGGTATCCTTCTTTCCATCCTCAGACACTGGATATCCTTCCTGCTGCTTTCTGCTCACATGTTCTTTTATTCCTGTTGATAAATTTCATTTTCATCTCTTTTGCTTCTTTCCCTTCAAGATGTGTTTGCATTACAAATTGCAGTTCAGCAGTTTAGCAGTTGGATTGCATCCAAATATTACCAAATGCCACATCTTTTAATATCAGGCAGAGCAGCTTGAATTTTCTTCCTTGGAGTGCTGTAAAAGACACACTGACATGTTTTCTGTGCAAATGCCAAAAATAAAAAAAATGCTTAACAAAAGATGGAGGGGTGTGAAGCAAGCTGAAAAGTCTGCATTCCCAGGATTTTCTATTTTCCCTGATTTCTGGATTTAGTTCATGACCCAGCTGCTGATCTATGAAACTCTGTGGAACTATGCCAGTTTCTAGCAGCCAAGAATTTGTTGCTATCACTTTTGTGACTGGTAGTACCTTCGTGTTCAGCTAAATAACCATATGTGTTTTTATCCCCAAAGACCATGCCTGGCCATTGATGATCACAGTATTGCCAAGCCCTTGGATTCTAAAAAATTCATTGTCAAACCATGAAGTAGTATGTATACACGTGTGTGTGTATATAAATCTATATGTATGCATATACTATATATTTGAGATTGAATTTGACCTTTCAGCCAGCATTCATGACTTTTGTGTTTTTCTCTACAGCTACATGGAGAATAAAAACTGAAGTAAAAATTGAAACAAAACCAGAATAAAGCTGGCTTTTTTGCACACTCACATAATGCTTCCAGAAGCTGGGATGTGAAAAAAAAAAAAATCAGCTTATACCATAAAATCTGGTAGTGCTATAACTGGCTATTTGGCCATTAAATTGTTTTACTTCATCCTTCAGAGAGAAAGATGCTGTCAGTTGTTTTTCATAATGGTGAAATGCTTGTCAGGATGCTTTAAGACACCCATTACTCTATGTACCTTTGCTATTTCCTTGTTAAAGACGTTTATAAGCACTGTAGCTGTGGGTACTGCATGTGGTTTGCCCTAGAGGACTTCTCTTGATTGCCCTGGGCTTTGGATTGTAGTCCAGAGTAACTTTTGCCATGCCGTGTTTGTTCATCTCTTTTGCTCAAGACTTGTCCTTCACATGTTTTGGAGGTAGATGGACAAACACCACAGATACTCTGGTGCACCCAGGTCACATGGCCATACTCCTTGTCTGTGTTGTGCATTCTGTGTGTGTATTCCCCAGGTTCTGCTGTGGTTGTATATGGGGAGGTTAAAGTGCCCCTCCCGGTCACTGCTCCAGAATCCATGTGCCCCCAGAGTTTCAACTTGACGTGAACTGGCTTGGCAAAGGCTTTTGTTTGAGGGCAGATTTCCCCCACATCACTTGCTTCTACTTTGTGCTTTGCATTGCTCAACACACTCCTTTTCCCTGTAGGTGCTGTCTGTGGCAAGGGATCCTTTGGCCCTGGAATGCAGTTTCATTCATTTTGCCCACTAGGTAATACTGAAATTGAAAGGAAAGTAAATCTTGTTATTTAAGACACAGCAGGATCCTTTCCTGCTCCTATCAGATGTTTCCTGTGCCACAGTGCTTCTTAATGTCTTGTTTTTCCGTATTGGCACTTTTTGGTGACAGTGTGTTTGAACTGCAAGTGCCCCAATGTATTTTTTCATGTACCTCTTGGGCTGTTTGCTCTTTAATTCTTCTTACCTCCTACAGCCCCAGCACAGAGGCTAACACTTCATCCAGCAAATCTGCCTTGCAAGGAGTGAAGGGGCCTGTTCACTGCACCTCCTGAGCAGAACCAGTGTGAGTGAGCATTTGCAATGTGAGACTGCTTCCCAAACTTACCCATCTAAAGTGTTTACATCCCGTTGTACCTCTGCAAACCTCCTGTGTTGCCCTCTCTGCCCTCAGCTTTGGGTTGGCACAGAGAGAGTCCAATCATCTGGTGAATTGCACTCCATCAATTTCCCCAGCTTCTCTGCACCTCTAGGGAGTTCAGAGAGTCCATGATGGCTGTAACACCAGCAGAATTTGGGGTTTGAGTGAGTCAGAGACTTTTATGTGTGGATGCAAGCTTTTTTTAAGGCACCTTTCAGTGCTTAAGAGCCTGTGTAGGTTCTAGTAAATAAATGCTTTTGTCTCAGGTGTTGACTTTAGTGCAGTCATTCAGTACTGCATGCACAAATACAGACCCATGAATCTTGTTGAACTCTGAGGTTTGGAAAGCTATTTTCTTAGTCTTGCATCACAAGCTTGCATGGCACCTACCCTACAGGAGCCCTAATCTGTGCCACAGACTCTGGGGTGCTATTTTAGTACAAAAATATAATAATAATTTGTAAATGAATCAGGGAGATTTTAAAATCAATTTTCTTCAGCAAACAGCGATTATTGAAATGGTTGCAGTTATCGCCGAGGACTGAGTGTATAAAGTGCTTCAAGATAGAGAATTGGATTCTCTAAACATATAATTCTTTTATCAATAATTCTTATGAGCAGACTTCTTTCTACCCTCTCCCTTTTGCCAAAACTCTCCCCTGTATTATCTACTGAGCTCATTTGCCTCCCGGATAGCTGTGGATTTGTTGGTATACAAATTAATTTTGTTATTGACTAGAATGAACATTTGGAGGATAAGAATGCTATTGCTATTCATACCTAAAGGTAATCAATACTGGTACAGAGGAATAAATATTTTCTAGCCAACTAAGCACCCTCTCCAGCCTTAATTAGTTTTTCTAAACCCCACAGGACTGTATCCTGGCTCCTGTACATGTGAACAAAGCAGTGAGGGGCAATAGAATTTACATCTTGTTACCAAAGGAGGATCAGGAGAGAGAAACTTCTCTCCTGGTCTTGGCTCTTCCCATACTCCAGCTCATCAGTCACTCCCTCATAACAGGCTCTGTCTACTCTTTGGCTGCAATGGAAATAATTATTTGTCTGTCATCAGTTTAGTACCTCCAACACAGAAGAAAGAAATCCCTTCTTGAAGAGCCTTGATGTCTCCCTGGGAATGGCAGAGAGTAGTCTGCAACTACAGCATTTAAGAGAGAGCATGTGATGGGACATTACAGTGATGTGGTGTTATCTGATTCAGCCTGGCATCTATTCTGCAGAATGAGTATTATTAGCATGTAAAGAGCAAAGGAAATGGGAATGAATAACAAAACGCAGTGGAGTTTGTCCTGTTCCTGGCCTATCCCACTGTCCAGTTCCAGCCGCTCATGACCAATTGTTGCTGCCCTTTGCGTATTTCAGATGTTTCAGGTTTTCCTTGCCCAGAGACACCCAGGAGATTGCGTTCTCTTGTAGCCAGATTCTGCCTTCATTTAAACCTGAAATGAGTCGGGGGCGAAGAGCGTCAGAGGCGCATTTTGCCAACCCTTCCCGTGGGCTCGCCAAGGCCATGCCTCCATGCGAGGCAGGAGGCCACGCAGCCTCCCCGGGTGAGCCCGGTTTGCCGCACGGCCGGGCCGGGCCGGGCCGGGCCGGGCCNGCCGCTCCTTCCCGGCGCTGCCTCCGGCGGGCAGCAGGTGGCGGCCGCGCCTCAGGCTCGGCAGCGGGGCCGGGCCGGTCCCGCGGGGTTGTGGCGGCTCCGGGAGCGCTCGGCGGCGCTGCCCGCCCGCGGTACCGCGCCCGCAGCATTGCCCGGGCCTGTCCTGGGCCGCACTGCCCTGCCCTCCCAGCTGGGGTTGGCAGGGTTATTCTGTGTGAGTTTCTTTATTTTCCCGTTTTCCCTTTTTCTCCTTACCTCCTCTGTCTCCTACACATCCAGGGTAACACCTGCTGCTCGGGTTTGTATTTGATTTGGGATGAGTGAGGAGCAAAGTGCTGCAAGGGGCAAGTTAGAGCCTTGCTCTCCTCTGGTGAGAAAGCTGTGTTCTTGGGTTCACAAAAGCACAGCAGCGCAGAACATTCTGAGTTGGAAGGATCATTGAGCCCAGCTCTTAGCCTAAGAATCACACCATATGCTCAAGGACGTGTCTTGAACTCTGTCTGGTTTGGTGCTATGACCACTTCCCTGAGGAGCCTGTTCCAGCCCCCAACCACCCTTTGAGTGAAGAACCTTTTTCTGATATCCAGTCTAAGCCTTTCCTGACCACTTCAGGCCATTCACCGGGTCGCCAACAGTGGCTGCTTGTTGGCTGCTGCACTCCCAGTTCCCAATGTTCAGCCTTGTTGGCTCTTGCCGAGCACTGTGCCACCATGGGTTGGTGCCATTAGAAGCTGGAGCCCAGGGTGTCAGGGCCTCAAGGCTGGCGAGCCCCAGGGTGAGGATGGGGATGAGGCGTATCAGGGCTTGCACACTGCTCTGGCTGCTGACCACCACGACCCAGGATTAGTGACCTGACTGATGGGTAAGGCAAAGTCAGGCCCCTCATGTTGGTTAGGGATGGGCGGGAGATTAACTGCAAAGAGTGTGGGGGGCTGTCTGTGGAGCACCCAGTGAAAAGACCAAAAATGGAGCTTTGCCAGACAGCCTGAAAATTCAATGAAGAAAAACCATAGTGGAAATGAGACTCCTTTCTGATGCAGGATACTGGTTATGGGCTGTATCTTGAAATTATTATACACACAGTTGGAAACTTAGTTAAGTGAAAAATCTCCATTGGCTTCAGTGGGAGCGGTCCGTAACAGCGTCATGGGTGTGAAGGAGCCATAGCATAATTCTGTGTGCTACTGTTGAAACTTGAGTATCATCAGTATCTGAGTCTTTGCAAGTTCTCTTTGATTTGGCTGGCTCTGTTTGCAGTGCCTTGACCTGTTATCTGTACACATTATTTATCACTTATCTCCTGGCACAGATGTGCCCAGAATTTTATTAAGCAGAACTGCAGTTGAATATTTAGGCTGAAGTGCAATTGGTAATGCAAAAGCAGTGGCCCTAGCAAGGTGTGATTTCTAATATGCTATAAAGTGCAGAAGAGCTCAGGTCAATTAATCAATATTTGTGGAATTGCATAGTAAAATTTCCAACTACTGGATGTTTGATACCTGGATATTCAATCATTAGACCATGTATACTTATTGAGCTGGTATGCATAGGCGCTATCTTAAAAAGACAGTATGTGCTGGAGACATAAAGTCCTGCTTGAGACATAAAATCCTTCTGGAGGTGATAAGATTTTCTGATATCTCTGAATCTGACCTCTTATGGGAATAGGATCCATGCACATATCAGATGATGGAACTTGCACATGATATGGAACAGCTCATTTAAATGAATCTGCCATTTGGTGGCTGCCTGACTACTCCCTGCCTCTCTTGGGTGCCAGTCCAGTCCTTTTGAAATGAGAACAGTAAGATAGCTGTCCTTAGCAAAACATGATGAAACCTGCCAACAAGCATTTACACATGCGGTTTTCTCTTTGTTTTGTATTTGCATTTTAAAATAGAAGTGAGCAGCCAAGAGATTTTGAGACGGACACTTAGGAATGTAGACATAGGTGGAAAACCTGTCCTATGTCCACAAGGTCCACCTCTCCTCATTACAATATCAATCCCATAACCTTCAGTGCTTTTTGGAGATATCTGTAGACTTCACTGAATGAAATCAAGGGATGAACAAGCCATTTCGTTTCTGAAGCAAATAAATATATCCGTATTATTAAACATGGATGTCTGAAGTTAAGCATCAAAATCTTTTTTTGGTATCTCAGTATCTGTTCGCTGTACTCTCATTAGCTTTTTAGGTGCTAGCTTTTTAGCTTTCTGTGGCAAAGACCAGTTCTTTCTCCATGACAACCTCCAATTGCTTCAGCAGAGCACTTTCTTTAAGCACCATGTCGCTTGAGCATTTTGAGGCATTGAGCATGGTTTCCCTACCCCCCCCACTGTTGGCTGCTACAGTCCTGCTGATGGGGTTTCACCCAGACAACAGTGAGATACATACCAAAGAGCAGGGAGAGAGAAAGAAGAAACATGATCTTGTCTCTAGACACCTTTATTCCATTCCACCTTTATTTCCCTACCACTGGGAAGCCTAATTTCTGCATAGGCTGTCTGTCTTCATCTATGAGTGAGAGACACAGCAGTAAGCCAGACACTAAGTCAGCACAGCCATCACTGCTTACAGCTCACAAAGAATTGGACCTGTGGGAACAGGTATGCTTTGCCACTGAACCACTACTGGCCAGAGATGATGCCACAGCCATCAAGGCGAGATCTCATTTAAAGCTGGAATTTTACCACTCTGCTTTCTCTGCCAAGGTGACTGCTTCTCCTTGGGTGACTGCTCTCCTCGCATATTCCTCTGATTGGCCCTCTTTATGTTCCCAGTGATGACAAGGTATTCCTAAGTGCATATTATTGGAAATAAATGGGTATAAATATCTATTAAGAATTACAGAAAGTAATGCTGCTGATAATTAAATTGGCAACCCCATCTGCTGTGCAGCTGACCAGGGTTAGCTTTGCTTTACTTCAGCAGCTGTGTCCACACTGTCTTGACGTGAAACTTAAGTTCCTCTTTGCCTGTCTGGCAGGCAGTGATCCTGTAAATTGTAACTCTTTGAAGGCAGGCCTCTTTACATGGTTAAGCACGTCCAACATGCTCCAGGGCCACCCTGTACACACAGGGAGCTGGGCCCCAAACTATCTGTGGGGGCAGCACAGCCCCCAGTAAACTAAAGCCACTCCAGAAGTTGCTCTTTCAGAGGGCTCCAGATGAAACCAGAGAGGCTGTTTACTTCATGTGAAATAGAGGTTTAAAAGCTCAGGCATCCTTTCTAATCTAGAGCAAGGGGGGCTCTGTTGGTTGTATTGTGGATATATTGCTCTATTTCAGGAAGTCTGAGTGTGGGGCAGTTGTCCCCCCTCCCAGTGGGGGACCACAAACAGGTGGCAGAATTTTATGACCATCAGGGCCTTCTCAGGTTGCTGAATGGGTGAGGGAATCCCTTCTAGATCCTGCCCAGCTGAGAAGGGGATTCCAGGGGGTTCCTACTGTGGAAAAGGATGACAATCCAGCTCTGCTCTAATTGCAGCATCAGGAGGGGCCAATACTAGAGATGCAAATGATGGAGGGTATTTACTACTCCCCGACACCCTGCTTTCTCCAAGAAGCCATTTCTGTTCTTTGCACCCAGTTTTAGCAGCTCAGGAGTACTGAAATATCAAGAACTCTTGGTGCTTACACCAAGAATGAAACAAAGAAAGAATGAGAGAAGGTTGATTCAGTTTCTTGTATAACAATCTCCATCCTTCAAACTCTGGGATAAATGTTGGCAGAATGAGACCCTTCAGTGAAACACCCGCTTTGAATTTCAAGCCCAAATTTCTCCCACCATATGCAAAGACTTTGTCATCACACAGATCCTTGTCATCACATCTGTTTGATCAAAGCGTTCCTGGACAGAAAGTGGGGGTTGTGACTGCCAAGCAGAAAAAAAATAGTAGCTGTGTGCCTTATCCAAGCCTGTCATTGCTCTTATGGCTGCACTCACAAAAGCTGCTGCCTTTGCCTGCAGAGCCAGTGTTTAACACCTTTGTTTACTAGAGCTCCAGATAACCAAAACTCCAGTTCTCTGCAGGAGGTGCTACAGAAAACAAGAGTCTCTCCTAGCTTATTCAAAGTCCCAGGGTTTCTGAAGAATGTACAGGAAGGCCTGTCTAGGAATTAATATTCCCACTATCCCTTGCCTATTTTTCAAAACTTTATTTTATTTAATGGGGTTTTAAAATCTGGGTAGTCTTTCCTACATCCCTTCTCCTCCACACTATGGTAGTTCATTTCTGGACAATAAGCATTTCCACCAACCAAACATGTCATCAGGTTTAAAAAAAATGGAACAGGTACTTTACATGTAATTAATTTAGTGATTTGCTCAGTTGCTGATTCACGTGCATAACCTCAATTACCATTAATGAGAGTTATGTAGGCATGTCAAGGGCAGAATAGACCCCTAATAATCTAACATGGAATGTTATTACATTACTGCTGTAATTATATCCTGCACACACATCATTTCTACTTTGCTTCATGAACTGCTCTTCAAATGTGGTGGCTACTCATCTATTATGCTGCATATGTTAATGCTAAGGTTACACTAAGCATTATCTTTTCCTCTTCATTGTTCTGCTGCCTGTCCACGAGAGATACATGGAGCTAAATAAGTAACCTGCCAGTTGGTGTTTTTGCAAAGCTACCAGTTTTGGATTTTTTGAAGGTGATACTAGAAGCCAGAAACGATCATAAAACAACAAACCTCAGCAGAACAGCATGTCATCTCTCCTTCAGTGTTTTAGTTTTATTTATTTTTAATTGGAATCTGAGCAAGCATTGCTGAGACACCTTTAGCCTCATGGTCAAAGAAAGTCACATGTACATGAATCATACCTCTGAAGGAAGTGTTGAAACAATTCTCCCCTTCCAGAGGATTTTTAGTCTTTTTAAAATAATTTTTCTTTTGGGAGAGAGAAGGAAGCGGGGTAGTCTTGTCCTGGTGCACCAATTGCATGTTGCTGGAAATTAGAGAAATTGAGAAAACTGAATGTTATCTAATAGGTGTAAATAGCAATTTTCAGGCGATAAAGCTTAACACAGCTGGCTTAGTTTGCTCTGTCTCTTGTTTTGTCCAGTGAAGTTGTTGTATATGGACAACTGCTTTTGGGTTTTGGCTGTGGGACATATTCTGCCTCTGTGTTTGTGCCTGCTCTCTGAACTGTCACATACGTGTCAGTATCTTTGTCTTGAGGCTCCCTCCTGCACTTCTGCAGAAGCTAAGATACATTTCTGAGTATGTGAGCTACTGTTCAAACCTGCGTATTTGTAGTAGTTTAGTATATCCCTGCAACTAATCATCGGCTTCCTGCGGCCGTCTTGCCGTGACAATCGTGCCCAGTGCCTTGGATATTATACTGCTGTGGAATCAGAGGTACACACAGTACGCCTGCACCTTTACAGGATCACACAGCTAAGCCAAGTAGTTCAGATTAGCTTGGCAATTAAGGGATAGTGAGAAGCAGGGAATCCTTAATGCTGACTGACAACATGGCACTAGTCGATGGGAAGGGAAAAGAAGCACTTGCAAAAACCTGAAGATTGTGAAACAGCCAAAGCCCCTGAGTTAATGCTTTCTTTATACAATCACCATCAGACAGGTGCTATGTTCTGGGCTGAAGGTAAATACTGATACCAACATCCAGCAATCTCTTACTGAGGAATTTGGTTTTCCAACTTCTTTTTGTGTAGGGCCTAATGTTAGTTAAAGTGTTTGCTAAAAGAGATCTCTGTTTCCAAGGTAACAGCTACCTAACTTTATTACTAAAACTGCACTAATTCAAACAGGGATCTAAACAAACAGATTCATGTTAATTTCAAGCTCCATTAGAAAAAAGGGAAAAAAATCAATGTTCACCAAATGGAAAAAGAAAAGAAATCAATAAAGAAATTTTATTTTCAGCCTTTTAAGTGGGTTTTTGTAAACAGTAGAGGTTAAAAGAGTGAAACTACTTGAGAGCAATACACAGCATCCTTGTAAGCTGTACTGTAAACAAGTAGAACAAAAAGATTCAGTGATAATCTACGAATAATTATTAGAGCTGTAAAAGCTTGAAAAATAGAAGCACAGAAGTAGAATGACCTGTCTGAAGCCATGTGCAGCCAGGTCTCTCAATATGTTGTCCAGTGCCCCTGGGCTGTGATTCAAGAGCTATGGCCAGAAGCCCCAGAGAAGAGCACAGGTGTGGTTGTGTCATGGCCTACATTACTCTGAGCGGTGTGGGCGACAGCAGCTGTGCCTGGCTCACTGCTGAGACTCAAACATTTGCTAGCAACCAACATACAAACACTCCGGGGATCCTGGTTGTGTGGTTTTACTCCTGCCATGTGCCTTGCTGCCCCTGTTTTCCCTGCTGTGATGTCCCTTGCTGGCAGAGGGGCAGGTACACTGGCACAGCTGCAGGTTGGGCACAGCCGGTGGCACGCTGGCACAGTGACAGCTGGGACTGTCAGGTGACACATGCCGCCCAGAGGGGTCTGGGAGGTGGGGTTTGCTCGTGGTTGAGACACCAACTTAGCACTTGGGAGATCTGCATTCATCTCCTCCCTGCTCTCAGCCTTTGTGCTGCTCCCCCAGGTGTAAAATGGGGGTCACAGCTCTCTGGTGCCATTTTAAGGCTAAACCCAGAGTTAGGAGCAGCACCTCAGAAGGCAGCAGGGTTTGGAGGGCACCAAGCGAGCCATTTTGAAATCAGGCTTTTGCACGGTAACTCTGCTCTTCATGCTTTACAGGACATTTATCTGATTTCAGAAGCTGCAGTTCCTTTCCTTTCAAATTAAGGCTCTCTTGATGGGTCCATGGGTTTTAAAACTCTCCAGAAAAGATTTTTTCAAGGAGTAGCAATGGCTTTTCCCCTTCACTGGGCCATATCTTTTCCAATTTGCCACTGTAAATAAATATTCTCATTTCCAAAATCTGGATGGAGGAAGGAGGGAGCTATAAAGAGATTACTTTCTGAATTCTCCACAATACTGTGTTTTTCAGACAAAATATAGTTTTATTATTTAAAAGAGTGAAAATAGTTGGCTGTAGCCTTGAGATGCCCTAAATGCATGTCGTGACAATTCCTGATAGAAGCCAGCTCTTGAGGATCCAAATAATTTCAATATTTTCTGGAACAGGGTATTTCATTCCTTTCTCTAAAATTTTCACTCCTGAACACTCTCTTCAAATAATGTTTTTTTAAATAGGTGTGTGATAGTTAAGTTTTACCTACCTGGCTGGAAAACACTGAAGGTTATGTCACATGCCTGCCCCTTGTGAATAACAAACGGTCTTACTAGGGCTCTCCAAAATAAGGAGGAAAGAGCACTAAGTAGCCAGTGCTTATACACCAAGCATGCAGTTTTTATTCTTTACACTCCTTGTACCTGTAAAGAAAAAAATATGGGAGGATGAAAAGCAAAATCTCAAGGTCATGCACTGATAAGGCATAACTGGTAAAGAGACAAAGCAGACGGAACAAAAAAACAAACAAAAAAACCTCACAGCATAATGCAGTAGTTTATTTTAGTAATCCTCCTAAGGAAAACTAATGATTGGAAAGTCTTTCAGAACACCATAAAAGATGTAACCAAATAAAACCTGAGTGCAGCAGCCCTTTGAAAGGAGAAACTGATGACAACAGAATTCTCTGGCAATGTTTGTTATGATTTTTGTCAGGGCAGCTGGTTTCTCTCAGCATTAGTCTTTTGTAGAGGCACCCTCTATTAAAATAGCACATTATAGCCTTTTCCTTCTCTCCTCTCCTCCTTCCCTAGCCACCTCACTAGTATTGCACTGTTTGCCCCAATTCTAAATGGTATTTACTTTAAATCTTCTTTGATTCAGTTACTTCACCTTGGCATCCCATCAGCTGGCAAACACAAGTAATGAAATGAAGGGAACACAGTTAAGTTGATATCTTAAATGCACACAAATCCCACATGCTGTGGCAACAACAAAATGAATAACAAACATGCTTCATGAAAATCCTCTTAAGTTCCTTTTTTTTTTTCAATTCCAGCCTTGCATACAGAGGAGGAACATCTTAAAAAATAATCCTGTAATATTCCTGAACTAACAGCATTGGCATGAGGCACAGGATGGTCTTATGCTTCTCTGCATATCTCAGACAATCACAGCTGCTGCTAGTAAATTAATGGCTGCAAGGGGGTTGGAAGAGGAAGAACGAGGAGAAAAAAGGGAATTGAAAGCCTTGTAGGTGGCCTTGTCTCTGCCAAAATGAAATATTTTCATTGGAGCTTTTTCCATTCAACAATTGGCAGCTTTATCCAGAGGCCTTAAACAGAAAAATTCTTACTGTTTTGAGAGTGACCGCCAATGGGATGCAGCACTATCTGCTAATGTACATGAATCAATATCTATTTAAAAATAGAATTGTTTTCTCTTTAAGGTGCCTTTCTTCTTTCCTTTTCTTCAAATTCTTGCCTACCAGGTCTGCCTGCTTCCCTTTGCCCTAGAAGTTAAACCTTGGTACTTTATGCAAGATTTATGCTGGAGACATCGGCTGGTATTTCACTGTCAGTCAGGGTGTGATTCTGCTGTGACATTTTCAGCTATATTTTTGTGGCAGTTGCAGTTAAACCAACATGAAGCATAAAAACAAACACTTTTTTTTTCCTTGACAGAGTTCATTTGTATCAGTGAACCAGACTAAAAGGTGCACTACCCAAAGCACTTTTGGCTGGTTTTACTTACATCTGCCCTAGAGGGCTTTGCTAGCCTGGACATAGCTGTGCTGCCAGTAGCTCAGATGGAGAGTGGGGGTGTGGTTTGTCTGTGCATGAGTGCAGGGAGGGTAGCTGAAATGTTGGGTAAATAATGATAGAAAAAAATAGGTCTAATTATCCTGGTGTTTGGGTGAAAACTCCCAAAGTGCTGAAGTTAGGAGAAAAGTTACCGGGACATACTGATGTGTTCAAGACCCACTGACTTCTGCTGTCTGTTGGATCTGGTGGAGTTGTCCAAAGAGGTTGCTGACTTCTGCCTGCTCGCCTCACCTCAGACAGAGCTTACTGCTCTCTGAGGCAGGCTGTGATGGAACAGCTGACCTGGTTGTTCCTTCAGCTGCCTCAAGTAATAACCAACCATATTTGATTCACAGAAATTGTTCTCAACAAATGCTTTATTTGTAACAGTCTTGTAAAATATCTGATTTTCAATGTCAAAGCTTCCTGCCTGCTCTGGACTTCTTCAGTTGGATTAGAAGGGTGGACAGAGCACATAGGAAGAGTGCTATTAAGGTAGAAAGTGATGGCCACAGCCAGTACTTTAATCAGCAAGGACAGTTATCCTTGGGGCTGAAGTCTTTAGTGACAATAATCAATGGCCAATGCCTCTTTTCTTCCTCCCGCTTTAATAAAGCACAACCCACAAAATCAGTGGTTGCAGGGACATAGGAGGAAAGGAAAAAAAAACCAAAAGGAGATGCCAGGCAGCTCCTGTGGTGGTGGGTCAGGGGGACCACAGTGGGAATGGAGGCATGCAGAGCCTCAGGATGCAGAAGACTAAGAAGATCCTGAGCAAGGAGAGAAGGGTAACCTGTGATCAATGAGTTCACATTGTTATGCACCCATAATCTTGGAATGTAGAGCAGATTGGGACTCCCTCATTTACTCACTTAAACCTGTGTTTTCACCTTCAGTTCAGAACCATTCAGCTGCAATGCCTTTTTTACTAGAAATTTTTCCCAATTTTCTTGGAGTGTCCTTTGTCTCCCTTTTCCCTTTCTGGCACATAGTCTTTGCACTGTTAAATATTGATGCATTCTCATTCCACAAAGTTGTCTGCCACTTGAGTTTCTTTGGCCTTGTATGTTGTTTTCTTTTCAGTGCTTGCTTTCAACCTCTCTGGACCCAGAGAGAAAGAGGAGTGGGGGCAGACTGAGGTAAATTGATCATCTACAGTAAGTCAGTGTAATTCCACTGACTAAATGAACTGAATTACTGTAGCTGAGAACCGGCTTTGTCACGTCTCCCTCTTCTGTGTATTTTGTATTGCCTGTTGTGAAAAAAACCCCCACAAAACAGCAGAAAACCCCCACTACACCAAAACCCTGGTTCTTTCTGGTTTTACTCTCCTAAAAGGTGCAGCTGTATGCTAATAGTCTACTTCTCTAGTGGGAAATAGAAAGGGCTATAGCATGCTTTGATAAACCAGGAAGCAGACTCTGACACTAGTGTGCAGGGAGAGAAACATATGGAGCTTTTTTTCCCACTTTCTTTCCCTCGCATCAATTTCACAGTCTTTTAGTTCTGTTGACCTCCATAGAGTCCCTCCTAATTTACAGTGCCATAAACAGAGTCGGAACAATGCCCCTTAAAATGTGCAGAATTGTTTTGGCTTGCCCTGAGGAGCATGGCCTATTCCAGGAGTTTGCAAAGGCATCTCTCTGCTCGGTGAGTTTCTTGCATTATAGACCTTCTCCCATGCTTCTGCTGGTATTACTGGCGTATTTTATTTGGATGGGTAAGAAAGATACAAACAGCAAGTCTGCTGCTTTGGAAGAATTGGAGAGACTTAGTTTCTGCCATGTTTTCTTTTAAACTCCTGGAAGTTTCATGGTCAAGGCTGGAGCAACAGTCAAGCCCTTGACTATGACAATACCCTGAGGATGTGTTTGGGTTTACTGTTCTGCTGATTGATTTCATGCCACAAGTGGACTGGAAGCCCTTTATCTTGCCCTGTGCCTTCCTGTGCCCTGGTGCATGTCCTGGGTGTGCGATTAATCAGACTATATGGGCCGTTCCATCTTATTGCTTAATTAAGACTTGACAGTAATTTACATGAGATTAATACCTATTTATATGGAGCTGGAGTTTCATCTGTTTGGGGGATGAGTTATTGAACTGCATTATATGAAGTAAATCAATAAAATATTACTGGGAATGAGAATGACGTTCTCTCCCTTACACTTCAGTCCTTTCACCAAGCTCAGAGAAAAAAACTCACTCAAGGGAGACATTCATGTGTGCAGTCAGCTTTCCATCTTCCAGCTAGATGTGATGTCTATTAATATCTCTGATCACCTTGCTCTCATGACCTGAATAATAAAGTCAAGACCTGAGGGAGTGCTGCCAAGAATGAGAGGTGCTTTTAACCACTTACAGCACAGTGACCCTGTTATGATGTGACTCAGAGCCCAGTCTTTCCAGGGGTGACTACAAAACCAACACCCTCAGACTGGTCTGAAGTTGCTATTAAATGAGTGCTTTGTATGACCATATGAACTCATTATTCATGAGAAACACCAAAGAAGTCATCACTGTGTGATGTCCAAGAACATTTAGCCAAATTGCAGGGTTTTGTTACACTAATACTACCTGTTTACCAAATGCAAATAGCTTCCCCTTAATATCATGTCTTGATTGTGTTCCAGTGCTGATAAAGATTTTTTCCTGACCACATTTCCTGCCTGTGGTGACTTCCCTTGAATGGGGCTGAGCAGGACACTTCTCTCATAAGAGACACCCTTCCAGGAAAGCTCCAGATGCTCTTGAAAAATAGAGCTAGTCTTTCTGCCTTCCATATCTTTTCTTTCTCTCCCAAGCTTGACCTCTGGGATGGATCTGACACATGCTGTCTCTCCACAAAGACATATAGTTTCCCCTTGGTGGGTGGCTGGTTAAGTTCCAGTGCCAGTTTTCCTGCTCTTCCACCCAGCCCTATCCCAAATAAGAAAGTGCAGAGGCTTTGTCCTTTTGTCCTTTTCTGTAAGAAAAACATTTACTTCTGATACCATTTGATTTACAACCTGTCACAGAAGAGTTTTTCCAAGAAACTGAAGGCTTATTTTCTTTGTAATAATTGTTCCTATCTTCGTAGTAATCTATTCTAACACATGACCAGAGTCAGGCCCAGAGATGTGAAATGGTCTAACATTCACTGACTCAAGCGGCTGCTGTAACAAGTACAAGAAGAGGGGAAAATGCTAATGTGGAGTAGAGGGATGGACTTCAGTTCACAGGTGTTTGCTGAGATGGCAGAGTTCATTGCTAGCCTGGAGCTTCTCTTGGTTTGGAAATAACAACTCATCTCCTAAAGCTTTGGCAGAAGAAGAGGACTTTTCTCTTACTTGTAAATAATTCAGAAGAGTCTTTTGAGTAGATAATAAAACAAAGACAACCTTCATTTCTAAACAGCTTTTCACTGTTCCTCTTTCTCTTCGTTGCTTGTTTTAGCTTTGCCGCCATTATCACTGAAAAGTCTCCTCAAATGCTTGTACCATAGAAAAGGGTTCACAGAGCTAAGAAACGAAATGCTGTCTTGACAGCCTTTTGCACTGCTTAAAACAGGGGTTAATGTGCTTTTCTGGCCTCAGATGAACCTGGTTTCAGGGCACTCCTGTGTTCCAGCTGTCCTTTTCCTTTCCTGCTAAACATCCTCTCTGTATCTGCCACCACAACTGCAGGTTGGAGGTGCTCCCTAACCTAGTTCTGTCACAGTAATCTGGGTCAGCCTCAACACTTCCAGTACTATGTTTATTTTTGTAACTCTCATCACTTCAGCAGTTGGGTTAGAGAGCCCTTTCATGTGCAGTTATGCTGACAAAATTGAGGGGGAAGTGAGCTCCGGAGGAGACTGAGCAGAGCAGGACAGGGTTTCCAGTGGCCATGACAGCAGGCTGACCATTCCCTAAAGCATACAATAAAAAAAAAAAAAACAACTGAGGAAAAGGGACAGCCCACATCAGATTTTTAGCGTCTTGAGGCTTTTTCTTCTTCTGATAATAAAAGTAGGTGGGAAGTATACAGATTTACAAGTTCATTCCTAAATTCATTATGTGCTTGCATATTAACGAAGGCTAAGTTGTTAGCTAAACTCCTGTCACCTTGCCATGGCCCTTCTCAAGCTAAAAGTGACTGATTTGAGACTCAGCATTGCAATGGGCCTTGTAGGGTGCAGGTACCAAGCTACAAAAGATTTTCTGAAGAGAGGGTCACTACAGTTTCTCAGGTGTGCCTTCAAGTTGCTGAAAATGTGCATGGGCATCAAAACAGTCCAAAATCTGATGAGCTCAACCTCCATGGAAACAGCGGCAGATGGATTTGCTGAGGAATGTAACTGGTGGCAAATGGTAGGATTTTTTATTTAATATTAAAAAGGAGAAAACTGCAAAATTTGGATCTGAACTTCCCTGAAGCTTAGTAGAGGAGCAGGGAGGAACTGTTTGTATCAGAAGTTTTGGTCTATCTCCTTTTTTGATATTTAACTGTTGTCAAAAGGCATCAGTGAAAGAAAGAAAATAAATCATCTGGACACTTCACTTTATTATTAGCTATGCTTGATATTTTCCTATCTGCTCTTCTTCTAACCCTTCTCGCCTCTATTTCCATCCTTCATTTCACTGAGATTATTCTACATGCTAGAGCTGTTTCTCTATTAAAAAAACTAACTACAAAATCTTTAAACATTTGGCCCTGGAAAAGAAGCACACTGTAAATAATATACAGGAGTAAAAGCCTCATGAGGATCTGAATCCAAGCAGATGTCACTAACTTGGAACTGAATAAAACAGCCCTACTACCTCTGAAAAAAAACCCAACAAACCAGCCCTGTGGTCCCAGCCCCTGTCACCCCTTCAATAATACCTGATCACTGGACTAGGCTTGGCAATTCAAGGAAAGCTGTCCTTTGCCTCTTGTGAAACTGGCACACAGGCATACAATGCCAGCTCAGTGTTGAATTGTTATGACACCAGAGTCGCTAAACATTTTACACACAGTTGGAAGCAGCTTTTACAAGACTTCCATCTCCTCAGGCTTTTCAACCTCTTTTTTCAGCTTCTCCCTTTAGCCAACAGAATGAAAATGTCAAGAGTGTTCTCAGACCCACTCTCCTGGGCACATTCACCTGAATGAAAACGAGTTTGTGGCTGTGAGTGCGATACACATTTATTGAGCTATCTCCAGAGATACCTGTGGTCACTTTTTCAATTCAGCCCTAACTAACTCCATGCCATGGTGGAAATGAAGCAGCCAGTGTAAATAAATAGATGTTTTGTGCCTGCGGTTTAGATCACTTAAACTGTCTTTTAGAGTTGAGGTAGAGAGTTAAGAAATGACTGTGGCAGAAAAATCTTAGCAGCTACTCACACCACAGTACACAACCAACCCCCGAGCAAGGGTATCCACAGAGGACACTGGCTGAGTGCTTGGAAGTGTTTAGATTCACACTTAGGTTTATAGCAGTGTAATTTTCCTGTGGAGACAAGCTTTTAAATGTTAAATTGAATTGATTCTCAGATTTATATGGGTATTTGATATGCACACATGCACATATTTATACCCTCATATACCCATGTGCTTAATCTAACTTTTCACCTTTGATCACCTCAGTCCTTAGCCCTGGTTGCTTGAGAAGACTTTTCTTCCGAGAACAACTTTTTGGTTGTGAATTCCCCTGGGATTACGTAGCTGGAAATCTCAACTCTAATTAGAACAAATTTATCTGCTTGTAAATGTGAACATATATAGCTGAGATTTCATACCTCAGACAATTTCCTTTAAGCTTCTGCACATTGGCCAAGAGCAAAAATTTCTTTTTCAAACACAAAATCCTGCTTCCACCATCCAATCAATCAACTAGTTTGTTTGCTGGTTTTGCTGTGTCCACAATATTAAATCCCCTGAAAAGTGACATTTGTAAGAAACAATTATCAATATATATCATTATGAATGCTTGAAAAGAAGGCTTTCTGCTACTGGGTGGCTGAGGATTTCCTGAGGAACACAGCAAGGATTTCCAATCGTAGCAGGTTGGAAAAAACAAGGTTTTAAAGTCAAAATGACTGACAGAACTGCTGTTTTAGGGAGTTGCTTCGACATTTTACAATGCACCATTTATATTTATTTTCCCTTCCAGGTCTCTGCTAGCACAAATTATCAGTATAGATCAAGACGTTAAAAAAGAAAACTTTAATAAAGTCTCGGATTTAGGGTTTGTGACTGTAAATTCCTTGATATAAACAAAAGGCAGTGGTATGGCACAGTAAAAATCCAAGTGTCAATCATGCCAGGGTGACTCATATAACTCACTTCTGTCCTCATTAATCATGAGTGGAGCAAGCATCTCAAGTTCATGTCAATAATAGCATTACGCCACCCTGACAAAAAAGAAATCCTCTATAGATATCCTCAGATAGATTGAGAAACCCTGGTCCTTTCTGGTGTAAACCACCTGAGCTCTGCAAAGGGCTGACAAGCAGTGATCATTTTTCTTAGCTGAGCATCTGACCTACATTTGCTCTTCATTATCACTGTATTATTTTTGGGAGTTCTTCTTCTGGCTCTGAACAAAGTGTTTGTCTTGTAATCTAACCAGACCGGGGATGTCTCCAAATACTCTTTGGGAATTTTATAAAAAATGCAGCCTCTGCCTTAGCTATAGAAAATAAATTGAAGGTTTGTTTCCCCTCAGGTGAAACTGATACCGTCTTAGGACACTTGTGATTCCTAGATAAGGGGATCACACAAGCAGTCCTAAGAAACATTTACCACTTGAGTTGTTAGATTGAGAAAGGGTGGTAACTGAAAAAGGAAATATTTGGATAAGTATGGCTGGATTTCTTTAAAAGATCTTTGCTTCCTCTTCTTCCAAGTTGTGCATGTGGAAGATTTTTCTTGCCTCTCCCTGTCTCTATACCTCTATAGCCACATTCATTTGGGATGAGGGAGACGTGTTGCGGTCAAGACTGACTTGGTTGAAAAGCCATCACTAATTTTTGGTAGTGTACAGGTGATTAGGTTCTTGCTCTGTGTCACCTCACTGCTATACACATGAGCAGAAGGGAGGCAATACAGATGCTGGGCTAAGGGCAGGACCCTCCACCTCTTTTGAGGGCTCTCTGCAGGTGAGTCAGCTTAGTCTAAGAGCCAAAAAGCTATGAGGAGAAGGGAAGAAAGTCCATTTCTCTCCTGCATCCCCTCTAAGTATATCTCAATATATTTGCTTCAAAGTTCAAACTTTCATCAAAAAGCTCGTTGAGGAGTGGTGCTGATCAGGAGCCCTCCTGACTGCTGTCCAAGACCTCCATGTGGCCCTTAAAGGAAGACAGGCTGCCTTTCCAGCTCATCTATGCCCAGCCCACTCCTTGGCCCCAGAGGGTGAGCTGCAGTTTGGAAAGTCTGCCAGCCCAGAGCCTGCAGGATGCCTGTGGGGCTGTGCCAGCCTCCTCAGCCGCATCCACCATGCCTGCCTCAGCTGCAGCAGTGGAGCACCTGGAGGAAACGTGAGGTTCGGATTTCATGGAGCCTACTCAGCCCAAAGAAAATGGCACAGCTGACTGTTCCTTTCAACATGAGCTGCCATGCAGGGTGACAAAAGTGCAGCTGATGGGGCACATGCAGCTCCTGAGTGCATCTGCTTCTACTGCTGGTGGTGCTTGGTCAAAACCCCCAGCGGGGTTGAAAGTGTGGCAGCCACATGTGTCCTCACCTCCTTGCCTCCTCTCCATGTGGCATCATGGCTCAGGAGGAAGAGCCAAAAGCAGCAGCAAACATGTCACCAAGCACCCTGATCCTCCTCCCCACTGAAAAAACAGAGCTTCCTGTAGGCAGAAAACTGGTGCTGCAATATTCCTCCCAAATCCCAGCATATTTAATGTGCTCTCAAGATAATTGAATATCCAGTTGATGATGTGTAAATGGCTGTCATCAAGAAGGTCACGTATTTTCAGCTGAAGTTGATAAGCTAGTAATATGGACGAATAGAGACTGAAAAACAAAGACCTGGACCAAAATAGTTTTCTAGATGTTTAGTGAGAAGGCAAAAGTCATTCCCTCTCCCTAGGGCAGAGCAGCTCACAGGTGTGATTGCAAGTGGTGAGTGCATGGCAGTGTGTGAACCTAGTCTGGACAGCCTGGCATGCTGCAGTGTGGGAGAGCACCAGGCTGCCAGCAGGCCTGCAGGTTACATCCCAGGCTGCACAAGTAGCCAGTGAGGTGTCTGGTGGGGCAGTCACCCATGCGCTTACATGACGTGAAGGTGATGTCACTTGGTGTATACATGCTTCCATCTGAAAATAGGAGCCAAGAGGAATAAAAATAATAGGAAAAAAAATGGATACTGAAAATGTAAGGAGGATTCTGGTTAGTCTAGCCCAGTGATGAATTCAAAACCATAGTGAAATATTCATTATTTGTTGGCAGTAATATTTGTATCATGCATTAACAGAGAAGAGAGGAAAAAAGGTACTCTTGGGCACTCAAAACCAGACTAGCATGGTGTTGTCTGTGTGTTCTGCATCCCTTAGATGCTTTTGGTCCACAGAAGCTGCAGTGCTTCCCATGGAGCTGTCATGAGTCCTTTGGTGCCAGGCCAATTCATATTGTGTTTTTCATACTGCTTATGTAACTTGCAGGTCTAAGGCTTCATTTATGATAAACTGACCACGTGAAAGGCAGCATATCCATGGTAGTGGTTGTTCTTTTGGCTCCAATGGTGATAATTGCTTTGCAACTAGGGATGGGCAGCTGCTCACACTCTTGCACACCCTGAGCTGACTCAGGGCAGACCCACTTCACATCTCTGAAGCTACAGTAGGTGCTCCTTGCCCTGGAGTTCATTCATGCGCTGAAAAAAGGCCATGCCCGGTCTCTTGATAACAGACTTTGGTGCAACTGTTGCAATCCCAGAGTATAACTCCATCTTGGTAGTTGATGTGGTCCTCCCCCATGCCTCATTTGTGGGGAGAAATGAAATATTTAGGGTCATACCATGAATTAACATCGAGGCAGGTTCCTGGTGTTAGACCCTAAGTGAAGGGGCACTCAGGGGTTGAACTAACTAAGTGACTGCCCCTCTGCTGAACATCCTCGATTAAGGTCAGTGCGTGGTTACAAGCACTCCCAAGGCTGAGTGCTGACCTGGTGGTAATTGGATCTCATTGGTCTAGTCAAAAGGGAGTTCTACTTCCCGGCAATTATTGCCTGGGGGAGGGGAATGGGGGAAACAAACCCCCAAACCTGGAGGCAGGGAATTAGATAAGCGCTGAAGAGTTGGCAGATGCTGCCGGATCAATGGCCGTATCATGGCAGGAAAAACAGCGACAGCCCTCTCAAAGCCATCAGTCACTGTTGTTTTGGGTAAATGCCAGCAAACAGAGTGAGAGAGAGGAAAGATGGGGGAGGGACTCACCAGCCTGCTGGGCCATTTTTAATTACTTTGGGTCACATCAGACAGAGAACTGCCCACCATGACAAATCAGTCCTGCTTAGAGGGCTAGCACGCAATCCAGGGTAGCAACTAGGACTTATGTTTGTGGAGCTCCTTTTATCCAGAAAAAACCCTGCACAACTCAAAGCACCACCACAGCCAAGTGACAGGCAGAAGCATATTGTGCACATCCACGCATGCCTATGCCATGCAGGGCTTCCCTGGGCTGGAGCAGCAAGGGGCGTCTGTCTGACAGCACGTGCAGCAGCACTACACAACTTTCTGGACAAGAGGGAGGGCAGGGGAGGCTTGGTGGTACCATGGCTTCCCTGGATGGGAGCCAGAACATTAGCACATCTGAGGTAGGGCTCGTGTCTCCACATGGATCAAGTTGTTGCCACAGCCTCCTGAAGGGGATCTTGCCATTTTCTCATTCTTTTTCTGCTTCAAAGCCTTCAGTGGGGCTTGTGGCAGCACAAGTGCTCTACAAAGTCTTATTTATGAGTGTTTTTTGCACCAGCAGTAAGGTGTAGTCATAGGAATGGTCACTGACTTTCTGTACTTGATTGCCATCACAAATTCCTCAGAATTTTTTAAAAGAGAAAAGAAATATCACCATCCTATAAATATTTTTATGGCAGAATCCGTCACTGCCACACATGAAGCTCATATACGAACCTTGTTTTCTTCACACACAAAAATTTCCTGTTGACTTCACTGGGACCTGCATTTGCATTCAGGTTGCATGGTCAGGTTGTTAATTACGCAAACTCACCTTGTCCTCCTGAGCTCAGCACAAATTCAAATGGACATGCCCTCATGAAAATAAGTCCTGCATTGCCCTGCCACAGATTTTAAAATACCAATTTCCCCAGTGAAAACAGAATTTGGTGTTTCTAGAACACTCTGATGATGTGTGGCTCCTCCTACTTTCTTCTCAGTCCCTGTTTAAGTGATGTTTAGTTTCAGGCCTTCTGTCCCTGCATCTGTGCTTCTCCTTCAACTTGATAGCTTGTACTGCTGAGCTTTTGGCTATGTTAATGACCTGATCCAAGTTTAAATAACAAAAAAAAAGGCAGGTTGGTTTTACAGTGCAAATGGTTTTACCCATAGATAACGCAGGGATGGAAAGAAGCAAAAGAGAGGTAAAAACGACAGACTGAAATTTGCTGCAGCAGTATTAAATTGCAGCAGGAGCCGAAATTAAACTGCTCGTCAGCCACACCAGTGCAGATAGGAGAATTAGGCATTTTTTCTGTTTCAAACCAAGTGGGTGTATAGTCCAGGGGTGCCAGTTTAGTTCATATAAAGGAGAAACCTTCATTATAAATCTGAGAGGCCAATTTAATGAGCTGTTTTAATCTGACGTAGTTGAACTGATTGTGGTGGCTTTGGCATAGGCGCTGCTGTGCTGTGTGGGGGATGAGATCTGCTGTGAGCTGTTGCCCCCAGCAGAACCCATGTGCCCCTGGTGCCAATGCCATGGGTGGGTGTTACAAGCACACCTGGCTGCTGGCTTCTCACTTGCCCCATTTGGTTTGGTATTTTTCTCTGCTCTTTGCACTCTCCACATTTTCTTCAGCTGGTGAGGTCTGGCTAACAGCTTTGGCTGGGGGATCTCAGAGTGGGCAGCTTTTGTTTCCTGAAATGTAGCAGTTCTAAATTACTGCCAGCCTGGATTTTTTGTTGTGGGTTTTCCCTCCTATGATGTTCCCTCCTATGATGGCAGTGTCTTGTGCTACTCTGTCATTTAGGGGGACAGTCTTCCTGCTGTAAACACACTGCTTCCTTCTTTCCCCAAACACCTTTTAACTCCAAGGTTAAAGCCTGGCATTCATATTCTTAAGTCTGTCAGGCTGCTGCAAGCAGAGCAATAGAAAAAAAATTTTTTTTGTGCCATCCTAGACTTTCTGTGTGACTTCAGAATGGTTATTGTAATGGCAGAGTTGATCAAATACAGTAGAAATGTTGTTTTAAAATATTTATTGTTATTCCAACTGATGACTACTCAACAACAACTCATACTTTATTTACTTATTTGTTTGCTATTTGAATATCTACCCAAAGAGACTTTTCTTGCACAAATACTAGGGGAATGGATGTTCTTTGTACCAGTGCCCTTGTTCAGCTTCAAGGAAAGGTATTTGAGAAAAGACAAGAAATGCATGTTTCTCATTGCTTTCCAACTGCTCTTCTTCATCAGTTATTGCTATTACTCCTATTGCTACAAAGTCAGAGGTCTTGGATTGGGTACAATTACTGTGTGACCTGGGTGAGAGCTGTTCTGGCTTGCTAAGTTAGGTGATCCAGCTCTGTAGGTCAGCAGCAGGATCTACAAGGCATTATCCAACCCTGTGGGCGTGAGGATCTGCTGTGAAGGTCTCCCAGGTGAGAACTCTCCTGCTTTTACATGCTTTTACAGACCAGTGAAGAGACTCGATATAATTTGGTGACAGGAATACTCGGTACAGGAAGAAGAGCATGTACAAGCAATCACAGATTCAAAGGTTAAAATCAAGTTGATAAGTCTCAATGGGGAAAATAAATCAGCAATTAATGTAAGCAGTGCTGGGGGTAAAAGAGGCTTGGAGGAGGAGGAGGGGAGTTGACATATTGAGACAGAGGGTTGGTGGATGGAAGTACACTCAGAAGGTGATAGGAGACTTTCCAGTGGGATGGAAATNAGGTTAAAGCAATCTAAGATGGACATCTCTCTTCCTGCTGGATGTGGGACAGGCATTTCAGTCTTTGTGCTCTGGGCTGCCAGAATACTAATATTTTTTCCAGGAGTTCTAAATTCTCGCTATAACTATTTAAAACAAATGAATAATTTCTTTTTGCCAAGCTCTTCCTGTATTACACAGGATGAGTGGCAACTTTTTAATGACAAATATTTCCTGAGGTTTCTGTTCATGCTTGGACACAGCAATTGCTTACAGAAGCCACATTATGCACATATTGGACCCAACATAACAACACCTGCTGCTGCTCCTGCTGCTACTAAAGAGAGAGCAACTAATCTCTCTAATTATTGGAAAAAAATAAAGGCTTTGATTTTTCTTATTGCAGAAACATAGATATTTTTCCCCCCTGCAGGCTGGAAAGAAGATGCTCTTTGCCTTCCTGTTCTGCTGCATGAGTGAGGGGCTTAAACCATTGGGTGGGTGGCCTCCACTGTCAGCTCCCAAAAGAAGAGTAGGATTGTATGGACACCCACCACTCCATTATCTATGTGAGGATTTGCACCCACGGGTTGTGTCCCACAATGTCAGCACTACATGCAAGACAGGGGGGTAGTTTGCTCCCTGGAACCACGGTAGAGGTGAATTCCTTTGGGTCTCATGGGCAGCAAAGGGGACAGGCTGAGGGCAGGGTTATGCTCTCTCTAGGAGCAAGGAGAATGCAAATGGCAGCAGGATTGTCTGGGCACTGCTGGAGCCCACTTGTCTGCAGGCGTGCTGCATGTTATGGATGTGCTGGGAAACCACAGGAGCACCAGCACATCGGCTGTCTCTGGCGGAGAGGTGGGCTTGTCATGCAGACAGCACATCTGCTTCTTTTGCCTGGGAGGAAGAGGTGGGGAATCCCAATTAGAAAATAATCACGGGGAAGCTGTGTTCTTGATAAGGATTTTGTAGGTTGTTTTTAGGAAGACTTTCCTGGCCACATGCTGCAAAACTACACTCTGAGGGGCACCGGGAGTTAGAGGAGCTCTTGAAGGACTAGGGAGGGTCTGTTACCAGTCCTTCCCCACATTCAAAGCTGGACCAGACTGGGCTGTAGTGGTATTCTCTCAAACACTACCAACATTTCATTAGTCTCCTTGTCTCAACTCCCCTCCCAGTCCATTTTCCTCCGCTTCCAGACCCTTACCTCCTTGTCAATGTTAAAGCAAGAGAAGTGGAAAAGAGCATGGAAAAGAGCAAAAAAGATCCTTTCCCTCCTTTCAGCTTCCCACTGCCCTTCCCCCTGACCCCCTTCCCACAAAGGATCAGCAAGTATTCCTCTGAACCACAAAAAGGACCTGCCAATGGGTCTAGGACAGAAAGAGTTAAACTCAGTCGAGCACTAGCTCCAACACAGTTAATCCATATAAAGCTCATGGATTTCTCTGCAGTGATCTTTGTGGTTGTCATTTGCATTTTTTTCCTTTTGTGAAATCTTTTCTTCTTTCCTTTTACACTCGTATGCATGCAGAAATTAGCATATTGTACCGAGAGTGGGAGATGTAAGAAGCCGACCCCCTGCTGTTCAGCGGATTGTGCAATCTGCAGGCGGCATCAATTTTTCAGCAGTTTTCTCATTTCTCATTACAGTCAGGGCACCGCACAGCTCCCGATTCAACACAATCCCTAGTGGTCCTACAGACAAGCATATGGGCTGTCGAATAGCCACACTGCTACTTTCATAGCATTAATATCCTTGTTTATGCTTCCACCGTAATTAATCCTGGTATTAATATAGTTTGGGCTTAGCTTTACTAATTATGTATGGGCTAGCAGGATAATTATGTCAGCAGACTCCGGCGCTGGTACTTGACAGCAGTTTGCTAACCTTAGGAGCTGCACGTAAACACTTTGGCCGATCCTGTCTTGGAAACAAGGAAGGCAAAGAGATGGGGAGGAGGCTGTGTATGGTGACTCGATGTCTGATACCTATAAATGCTGTTTTTAAAATAAGGAAATTTCACAAGCACAATAAAGTTGTCCTCAGGTATCAAACTCTGTGGTTGTCATAGTGATGTGTGCATTATTAAGAGGGTGTTGTTCACTCTGGCATCTAAGCTTATAATGAGGACAGCTCATTATCGGCCCAAGGAGAGTTCCTTTCCCCACTGACCACATTGTGGGCTTGACAGTGCTTGGGGCTGAGGGGAACTTTTTTCCCTATGTTTCTTTCCCTGCCCTCCATCCCACTCCATGCCGAATAACCTCAGCAAGGGCTGGGTACAGCATACTGCTGTGCAGGACTAATGAATGGCTAGTGCTAGGAAAGCCATTCCCAGTTTTCCTCTGGTTTTGAGCATGCCTGTGACTTTAATGGGTACGAAAAATCATGCTTTGGCCACTTTAGACTCTTTGGCTGTCCCTGGTCTGCACGTTCATTAACATTGCAGATTGGGGAGTTTAAAACAAGCCATTAGTTTGCTTTTATTTCTGCACCTGTTTCTGCTGCCTGACTGTTCCCAGCAAATATCCTTTGCGGGGTCAATGATGCCCCTTTGCGCCAGGCACATGGCTTAATGGAACTTCCTTTGCTTATCATTAGCCACTTTGCATTTTTATAGACCACTATTAACTGGGATGCAGACTTGCTTTTAATTCCCTTCTGAGGTTTGTACACAGCGGTCACGTCCCTCCCCCGCTCCTCAAACAATCCAATTATCACAGTTTGTCACACAGACGTGGATGACCCACACACCACCTGCTCCGCTGGCGAGCCCGATCCTCCGGGATGGCAGCCCAGCACGGCCGTTCAAGTTTTGCCTCAGAGGGGCCCTTTAAATGGCTTTAAATATAATATATCTGCTTTTGTTGGCAAAACTAAAACCAGAACCCAAAATCTGCTGTGAAATTACATTATTTGAAGGTATGAAAGGGATGTGAAAATCACTTTAAAGAATTTCATTTTTCCCTCTCTCCGTCTCTCCCCACCCCTCCTTTTTTTTTTTAATGGAATAGATTTATGCCTAAACAGGTAACCTGTGTATTGTTCAGCCCCATAAGGCAGTCCTGGCGATGTAAGGATCGTCTGGAAAGTTTGAAAAGTGAAAGTTAGTGAGAATGCTGCTGTTGACCTCCTATACAAGCATGTATGTAAGTGTGAGGTCAGAATTAAGGATGTGATTAAATGTCATCAACTTCAATTGGATTTATTATGTGCTGATGCATTTTCCTGAAATGTCTCCCAAATCTTAATCCAAAGACATAGGTGGAAATATTCCCCATGTCTTCAGTTCATTTTGGAGCAGACCCATTAAATTCCCCAGGTCAGACTTTCCTTGCTCAGCCCTCCCTGTGTGATTTCAGTGCCTTTCTAGCAGCATCTGGCTTTTGGCCTGTGACAGCCCAGGCTCTTGCTCTAAACTGGCTGTACTGATGTAGAGCACAGTACCTCGGGTAGTGCTCCAGTACCTATTCTTTTAAATTAAAGGATCACTTGCTAAAACACAGAACCAGTCCTAACACCAGAAACTTTATCCTATCACATGCAGATGTTGTAACTGGAGAGGTCAGAGCTGTGTGCTCTCTTTGGCCCTGAACCCTGAAATTTTCTTTGCCCACCAGCAGGGTTTCAGGAAGGGTAGAACCTGGTCTGAGTGGTCAGTGTGCGACCTCACGAGCAGAGGTGCTGAATCCATGGCCTGGGTGAACTTCCTATAGCTAGCCAAGGACGAGCTGTGAGTTGCCCAAAGAAGAGGCAATCCCTCTAAATTCTCCACAAAGTGTCTGTGAGAGATCTCTTCAAACAGAGACTTTTGCATGTTTACAATTGCAGCAGGGATTTTCCACACTTTCCTTCCAATTTGATTTTTTTTTTTTTTGGCCATTATATTTCAACTGAAAGTAATGAGGTCCCTCCAGAAAGAGTTTTGTGCTGCATATTCTCTTTGTCCCACAAAAATCAAAGAGAATTTCACACGTGAATAAAATAGGAAGCCCTCAATAGCTAGAAGGTCCTGGATTACTCCATCAGTCTACAGGAGAAATCCTCCTGCCCTGAAGCAGTCATCTCCAAGGAAAAATTCTGTTTGTGTTTTTAGACTCTGGAGGGAATTTGGATACACTGTGGAACTGCATCAAAGCATTTACCTTTCCACCAAATCCCAGATTTCCAGATCTTGAAATGCAGATCATCTGAAAGTTATGTGTTGTTTAAATGCTGGACATTCCTCTTAGTTCTGTATCGTTTGAAGGCTGAGAGTCAGTAGCAGAGCAGGGAGTGAAATAAGCCAAATGTTTCAAGTATGTGTGACTAGTAAATGGTTTGGCATTTTGTCTTGTATTTCAAAAGGCTTTTTCTACTGGGAAATTATTCTCTACTCATAGCATTGGGATAATCTGCTTATAGTCCAGTTCATCAATATCTTAAGTACTCATGTGCTTTGTGTGTACAACAGAGTAACTGATATTTATATGCTGGTTGTTAACCATCACAAGTAAATTTCCTAGCAGAATGTGGGTGAGTTTTAGACAGCTGTGCACACTTTATTAGCACAGACTAAAGATGTCTATCAGTAGTTAACATTTTCCAGATACCAGAAGCTTGTTAGACCCTCAGACTACAACTACATTTCTCTCTATGCTCAGGACCTTGCAGGCTGACACAAGATGCTGTAGGGGAAGAAAAAGTCCTGGAGGAACATGGAGACCAGCATGAGACTGCAGGTGCTGTGCAAAGGTCCACTGGCAGAATGGAGAGGTAACAAATTGACAAGATAAGTAGCAAGTACTTTTTGTTTGGCTTGTTCTTGATCAGCTACTTCAGCCTTCAACCTGTAAACTTGGTCTTTTTGGATTCACTGAAATGGTGGAACATAGTCCTCAGTTTCACATTCCAGTACTCAGTGACAGCAGAAGCGGCTCATGGAGCTACAGTCAGTCATTGCTGTGGCAGCCCTGAGTGCATATGATTTTAGCAAAATTCCGCATAGAAGTGGGATGAGGGATCTACTGAGGCCAAAAATACAACCTGAGACCCAGAGAGTGCCTAAACTGTTTACAAGCAGAAGCTGTGAGGGCATATAAGGGAAAAGATCTTTGTACACAAAACATGCTTCTGTTCTTTCTAAACATCTGCGTGATCCCTGTCAGAGAGAGGATACTGGGCTAAACAAATCCTTGTTTTGATGCAATATAGCCTTTCTTAATCTGTTTTAGGGTGTACTGTTGCATAGCCAGTGCTTCTGGCTCTGTGTCATTCTCTCTGTTGCAGGTAGCACTGCAGACACCCGGGCAGAGATCAAGGCCCTTGCTCTCCATCTCCATGAGTCAAGACAATGGAAAGCCACTTTCATCCCACATGGGGGCAGAAATACTGATGCAGAGGGCAGCCAAGAATTGCCCTGTTGCTCTGGGGTCTTGAAAAGGCAATCTTAGCAGATTGGGGCTGGCATTAGTTTGCCATCTCTGACCTGAGTTACTACAGGAGAGATACATTGGACCAGAAACATAAATGAAGCACAGGATTTTTTATTAGTGCATGAACACTGAAACTGCTACTCATGGTGTAGAGTTAGCAGTTTTAGGTTATTTGCTGCATGTATATTCACCAGACATAAACATTGGACAGCAATTACACTTAGTGTTACTGTTGGAAACCAGAGTCATATCTCCTTTATGAGTTCATAAAAGGACCCTTTCAACTTTAAGGTAGCAAGCCAGTTATATGGATGTGTTATTTTAAGCATGTGCTTTCATTCATGTCCTCTAGACACACGTCACACTGAGCAAGCAGGGGAGCCCTTTGTTCAACCAGACCTAAGTGTATTTTCCAATCACTCTTAGAATTTAAAAAACTGGAGTTATTTTTAATATTTCTGAGTCTTGTCTTTGTAAGGAAGCCATACTCTGAGAAAAAGTATTGGTTCATTTAAGCCAGTTGGAGGAGGAAAATTACAGTTTTAGAGCAGTTTCTGTGTTTTGCCATTTGTTTTTATTTTTCCCATCTAACATGGTGATGGTGGTGGATGAGGACGTGCCCAGGTGAAGTGCCAAAGGAGAGCTGGGTTATTGGGTTATTGACTTCTGTCCAGAGATGTGTGGGTGACCCTGGCTTTTCCTTCCCAAGGACATAGCTGAAGGTAAGCAATGCTGTTCCAAACCTGATTTAGACAATATTGAATGTGCTCTCTTATGAGAGGCGCTGAACAGGTGAGCTCACCCCCTTGTTTTTATTCACCACTACATGCAATCTTCGTTGCACACAAGGACTTAATCTAGTCTGTGACACCTCCCAAGTATTTTCTCTCTCATTTAACTTTTCTCGTGGAAGGTAATTTGCCTTAAAGCATTTGGGCTTCCCCAAAGCAGAGAAATCACCAAAAATGTCCCTACAGCAATTTCTGCTCTTAGGATCTACCCCCTTTCCTGGTGATGTCAGTAAGGGCAGCAAGGCCCAGGCACCAGTTTATCCTTTGGTCCGTGTAACACCGAAGGCTCAGTGATGATGTCCCACTCCTGCACAAGCCCCAGGTATGCAAGTGGTGAGCTGAGAGATCTGGTCTTCACTGTAAATAAAAGAGGTCAGGACAGAAGGAGCAGGTCTCTCTGATGAATTGCATGCTAAAGCAGATCCACATTCTGCCAGTTGCGTGATTATACACTGGGACATGATTTTTTAATGGAGATGGAAAACAGACATTTTGACAGGACTGAATTTTGCTCAGGGCTATCTATGTGCTACTCTCACTGGAGAGTCTTGGCTGAATTTGTTCCTGGATAGAGAAGATACAACTCTGCTGAGGCATGATAGAGATGAGTTTGATACTGAGATGCAGCTGAAGACAAGTATTCCATGCTGTCTCCTGTCAGGCAGAGAGAGGAGTCCTGTGAGCTAGTTATGAAATCCTACTGCTGCCCTGTGCCTGTTTGTCTAGCAAGCATGAAAATTTAAAGAAAAATGTTTTGGTTCTCTAACTGATCTTTAATTTCAACTCTTTTAAGCCTCTCTTGTTGAACATACTCCCCATGAATAAACTGTTGTTGGGGCTTAATCTGTTCTGAGATTTCAGAAAATCTTAAAGAGTGTCTAACTTATATGGGCATAGAATTGGATTGAAATATAGATAAATGAAAGAATAGAGAAAGAA
>VZDJ01000782.1:6721551-6734337 GCA_008694505.1 Cyanoderma ruficeps
AACTACTGTAACACAAGAGGAGAAAAACTTTTCAAAGTCCTTGGATGTGCATCTTGCCAGAAGGGATCATGTCAGAGCAAGGTGACATTTTTTTCCCTTTGGTGATGTGTTAGCCAGGTTTGGGAATGCACTGGTGCTGTAAGTATGGCAGCGTTATGATATAGTTCTGTCTGGAATTTCTTTCTGCTTTTAAAATGGTACTTCTTTGAGATGCTTTCACTGGTACTGAACCATCTCTCTGGAAGACTTCAGGGCAGGGCTGAGACTGTGTTGAAGGGGAACTGTAGTCAGATACAGGTAAGCTTGGCAGAAGAGTAAATGTATCAAGCGTATTATTCCTTGGCCCATAGTAGATGGGAAGTTAGATTAGGTGATTTCATAATCAAGCCTAAACCAGCCACTGCTGAACTAATAGGACACAGCAAACATCTAAGTTAATGCCAAGATATCAACAATGATGTGTTCCTCAGAGGGCCTCAAGAAATACTGGAAAGAGGTTTTAGTCCGGCAAACTAGATTTCACATACTCTGTGCACCTTTGGCAATCCCACTGAAGGTGTAGCATTTATTCTTGTCTCCTGGATGAGCCATGCTTAGCTATCTTGGTGGGCTATCAGGTTGACAGCATCCTACAAGGAATAAAATAGGGTCAAGTCCCTTGTGGCCTCAGGGATGAGAAAGGGATGGTTTGGCAGTATGATTGGGCACTTCCCTGTAAAAAGACTGCTGTGTAATGGTGCTAGAGATGGATCTCAGCACCTTCTGTTGGCCTGGTATTCCATAGATAGTCCCACCTAACTGACCTGATCCAAAAGATCCTGCCAGTAATGATACTGGAGAATAGCACCCTTCATATATCCTTTGAGCTCACGGAATTCTCCCTACTTTGCCTTCCCCAGCATAGCTCTGGTACCCTGTAGAGCTGTGTGGGAAGCGTGTATGATAGCTTTCATAGGAAGCTTTTGTATGATAGCTTTCATAGGAAGCTTTCATATGATAGCTCATAGGAGCTCATATCAAGTCCATTTGAGTTACCTCCTAAGAGGTTCAAAAGGCCACTTCTGGGTGGTGACTAATGGTTATCTGCCAGCTCTGATAGCTGGACCTACCTGACTCTCTCTCTTGCACCACAACTGACTTTACCACCTAATCCCCTCCATCGCTGAGCAGCCAACCACTGAAAATTAATTTAAGTCTTTTCTGTCTCTGCAGGGTCCAAAATGAAGGTGCAGAAGGCAAAGCTCTCTCCTGCTACTATTGTGTGTAGCAGACTGTTTACTTCTTATTTGTGAAAGAATGTTTCTTTGGAGTCTTTTTAGGAAAAGTCAAATATGAAGAAAGAGTGTGGAAAAAAAAGGGATGGAATCAAGCTGCTTGCAATGAGAGGGGAAATAATTCCGAGAAACACAGCAATTTAGACATGAAAGTCTTCTTTCTCCATGAGAGAAAACTCTGTCCATTAAAACAGTCATAAAACCCTTTAAATCAGGCTCAGGTACCTTTTAGGAAGATGATTGCCAGTTCAGGATCTGTTCAGTGTGGAGAAGTACAAATGTACCAGTTTTAATCATGATAAATAACTTCTCTTTTATCAAATCATCTCTGCTGGAAATAGTTTCGTTCTGTGCAGTAATGATAATTTGTGCACTTATCATCCGGTACCTTCCCAAGACAAGCAGCCAGCCATGGGATGTAATTTAACGACTTATCAGCCACAGTTTCATCCAGCCCTTTCCAGCCAGAAGGGCATTTCACACTATTTAAGTGACTTCACCATATATTGCCATCAATTTAAGATTTTACCAGACCCCAGTCATTAAAATTTTCCACTCAGCACTTCACTTTATAACCTGGGGATGTAGCTGCTGAATGGCACAGAGCAGGCCCACGGAATTATCTGTGCTGTGCAGGTGATGGGATAATTACCAAAAGAATGCAAATCACTGATTGGCTGTCAGAGGATGCAATCATGATTAGCTCTGTGTGTCATGTACAGAGGCTGGAAACCCATGGGGGGAAAGAAAAAAGGTTTATCTGTGGCGTGCTTATACTTTTCTTTGTGTGTTTTCCGATGTGTCTCTCTGGGGTTGTGTCTGTTGAGCTCAGAGGGTGGGATCTGGCACCAAAGTGAGTGGGTTGCACATCATCTCCAGTGCAGCAGAGAGACAAGGAGTGTTGGAGAGGTCCCACAGTTCACTCCCCTGCAACCCTTTGTGTTAGGTCCAGGTCTGGAAGAGCCCTGGCTTCAAGGTCATAGTGTGTCTTGGTGCAAAGGCATTATTGAAGTCTTGTTAAAGTTAGGCACGCAGGAGTTGTGCTCAGGAGTGGTTACTCATTTTGGTCCTAGTAAGGAACTGCCTGGTGGTGGACACAGGAAAGCACTAATCTGTGTTCAAGGTGTAGTGCTTTGAGTGAGTTTGGGATCCCCTCTCTGCTGAAAACACCTGCTTGGTGGTGTATAATTTCTTTTTAGATGACAGGTTCAAATGAAAAGAGGCTAGAGGGACTTACCCACCCAAAGAAAGTTTTCCCCATCCCAAATTTCTACAATGGTGACCCTAGTCTTCCATTATAGCAAAGATACACAAAACTAACACAGTCTTGGGTCTTTCTCTTCTTGTCCTCAACCCTAAACTGTGTGGTTCTTCCCCTTTTTTATAAATAGAGATGGGATGAGCAGCTTAGCAACAGACTTTTGCATTGCAACGTGAATAGTGAAAGAGTCCTGTTTGCTCCTGTTGGAGCAAGTACTGGTCCTGCTGTTACTGTCTGAAAAAGAAGCACAAGTACACTTCTTTCCGGCCTCCTAACAGACAGAATCAGGCTGACCTAACACGAGCCTTTTCTCCTCTTATCACTGCCTTGAAGCTCACATGAATCTGAAGAGTCTGCCATTTGGCAAACCTGGCTGAGCCTGACCAGCCAATCCAGTAGCTGTTTGGGGAATTGGTCTGCAAATCTCATTTCCACAGGAAGTCATCCTTTATTTAAAATTTTGCTTCATTTGAACAGAAATCTTTCCTCTCCTTTGTCTGCTTCTTGCTTTTAAAAGGTCCTTTGGACTGAAAGAAAAAGCATATAATACCATCCAAAAAGAGTTTAACATTTGTTTAAAAGCCCCCAAAACTTGAGAAAGTCATTTGCTTCTCTTGCTGCTCTCACCTGGGGGTGTCAACGTAAGACATCTAGCACAGGAACCAGAAGTCAAAGACCCAGATGAGCCTTTTACAATCTGTGTTGGCATAAAAGGAGAGAGAAGGGATAGGAAAAGGCAGAGGGGATAGAATAGGATGGAGAGAAAAAACATTCACATTAAGATGAATTCTAGATGTATTTTTTCCAGTCATTTTTCATGCTGAGGTGCTTCTGAGCAGATAGTTGTACATGGTAATTCAGCCAGGCCTGTTACAGCAAAAGCCCACTGTGCAGCACGATTTAATTACAAAAAAAACCATTGTAGGATTCCTCAGCCTCCCACTACCTCTGCAGTGTGGGAAGTTGTGCAAAACTGGGGGCTGAACTGTCTCTTGTCACACAGCACCCGCATCCCTGGAGTCCACAGTGCCTCTTTTAGTCATCACATAATTTTTCTCCACTGTGCACCTCACCTCTCTTAAGGCTTTGTTGCTTCATGCGTGGGCAGTGCTGAGTGTTTTTATGGTTGGGTACAAGCTGTAGGAATCAGGGAGGGGATGAGTGAGAGGCCTGGGCACGCTCCAGCAGTTTGCCTGTGGCACCACATTAATGTGCTGATTTGGGGACCATCTGGCCGTGTGCTGCTGTTTCCTTCTGCAGTGGCATTTAGTGCTGGAAGATGTGTGGGTCAAAGCACAATCTCACATTGTTCTGAGAGAACCTTTTAGGTTTTTTTGCCAGCTAACAAAGTGACCCTGCCATCGAGTTGGTAAAGTGCCACTCCACTATTTGAGAAGGGAGGAAAATTCCCATTACCAGCTGTAATGAATTTATTCCTAGGTTTACACCTGTGTAAACATGAGGACAAAGAGGCCAGGCTTGGCATGACAGAGGCAGGAGAAGATTTATAGCTGACAGAAAACTTTAAAAAGATGGTATTGAGAATAGTATTCTGCCTCTGCCTTTGCCACCAGGATCATTATCTCTTATTGCCATTACTTTGGGGTAGGCTGCTTGTGTCTGTGTAGCTGTTTACTCTCCAGATGGCCTACAGGTACTATACAGAATCAGTGTTAAAGTCTGCTTGTATAAGGAATTAGGGAGGGAACATTCTCTTGAAAAACAAGCCCCAGGTTCTCAAAATGCATAAATATTCTGTTATGTCATGTTATTAAAATGCGGAGATTGGTCAGTGGATGTTTTTGAGCCAGAAGTCAAATTTTCAAATGCTTTTTTGCTTAAGAAGGGAGATAGGCTTTAAGAAGATGCCCCTTCTTGCTGGTTGGTAACATCAGGATGGTAACTGTCTGCACCAGTACCAGGTGTTTGGCATCATGCAGGGAGCTGCTCAAGGCTAGAATTTCTGTTTTGCAGAAGGCAGTGGATGGTTTTGAAGTCTGATGTCTTCTGAAAACATGTCTGGGTTGTTCTTCAGTGAGCTACAAAGACCTGAGGATGCCACTGGAATTCCTGGGGAAGGCTCTTTCCTCAGCCCAGATTCCCCTCTCTGGGCTGCAACTTTGGAGGCTCTCCCATGCTTTTTTTCTGCCAGGTAAGTGAGGGTATTTTTGCCAGGCTCTCAGTCCTGGGCTGTATTTTGGATTTCTGGAGTGGATTTCTGCTGACTACACTGCAGTGTTTATCTTCAGTATTTAAGATTTTTCTGGGGGTGTGTGTGTGTGTGTGTGCATATTTTTTCCCAGAAGTCCTGATGAAACCGTTTTCTTGTATCTGTCAACCTCTTGGGCGTGTGGTTAGGATGCATGTACCTGCTCTGTTTCTGAGTGAGCAGAGCACAGGATGTGTCCTTCCACCTCCTCTGGCTTTGGTATCCACTGAACACATTTGAACACCCAATGGATGAGAGACTCTGCCCTGGCAGCCAGCAGCACTCATCCACACACTGGGGTAATTCAGCAGAGCATTTCACTTCCTGACAAAGCCACTTGGCTTCACCTTGTTTCTTCAAAGATCTCTGCCGCAGCACCATAAATCATCATGGCCAGGAAACATCTTTTGGGGATTCTTTTGAATCCCACAGCATTGTTTTAAACCTCTGGACTGTATGTAGTCTTTTGGCAAATACCAAATGTACGCTTAGAAATTGAAGGGCATTTTTCCTCCTGAAAGTGGTCTGGAAAGGAGGAGGTTGTCCTTGGACTGTTTGCAGAAGCTGGAGTTCAGCAGCTGTCATTTGTTTGGCTTCTCCCAGCCTCCAGGACTAATATCCTGAAAGGCAGGAGGGGGATGTGGTTTGGAGGGGCTGGAGCAAGTGGAACAAGGTTTTGAAATTGCTAGCCGTTTAATACTTTCACACCCAAAATATCTCTCTTCTCTCACCTCTTGAGTGTATTGTGCTCATTTATTATTTTCTTTGACCAGAGGCCAACAAACAGCAAGCAAGACATATATATTCTGCAGAACAAAATTAAGAAGTGGTTTCTGGTAATAAGACCTGAAGAATTATTTAAGGTGTCCGTGTTCACTCTGCATGATAGAATGGGGGGAAATCAATGCTGCAATTTCTAATCATAAACAACCCAAGAAAGCACAAAACTTCCACCCTTTAAAAAGGAAGGTGAAAAGGATTTTGAGCAATTTAAAATTTGGTAAACATCTTTAAAGATCTGAAACAAATTACTACCGGAAGCTCAGAATGGAGCAAACTGTGTTTCACTACCGAGAGATTTTTGTAAAAGACTGAAATGCAATGAACTTTTGCTCCTGAATGTGTTAAAAGATTAAGAACCCTTATCATATGCTACTTGAACACAATAGAGCTTTTGACTTGGTCAAACAAGGGTCAGACCTAAATAAAGGACTTAGGTTTTCAACAAAGCAGACGTAATGTCTTGCAAATTGTGGGCAAAACACCTCTGGCTAATCAAGCAGATCCTGTTGGCCTGGCAAGAAGCCAAAGCTCATTTCTTCAGGGAATGCCTTTTTCTTGCCTTAGGAGAGCAGTCTCCAGCTGCAGCTGCCCAGGAGACTATCCGATTGCAGAAGGCATGAAAGTCAGTATCTACTGCAACCATCCCACCACAGTGAATCCACATTCTGTTTCTATCTATTTCGTCTGCTGCACACGCTTTTAAACCAATGAAGGGGGCTACAAAATTTGCCCTTGCACAGACAAAGTATAGCACCACGAGAAGCTCAGAGAATCTGGGCAGGGAATAACCTAGCTGCCTGCCTTTTCCAAAAAGGAGCAAATTCCTTTCCTCTGATATTCCATGCTGGATCCTGATGGTAGTGGGCTATTAATAGCAGCAGATCACTCCAGGAGAATGTATGAGAAGGGTGATAGGTATAGCACACAGGTTTGGGTGTTGAGGGATGCATCCCATCATTTGGGTCTCTCTGCTCTCACAAGATTTGTCTTCATGAATCTATACACTTGGAATAATCTGTACCAGCATTTTCAGTCACTTTGGGGATTCAACCTCAAGTTGTGCAAAACCGCAGACATGATCAGTGCAAAACTGTCATTAGCTATTTGTTAAACCAGGAAAAGAAAAAGCAAGATATGCTACAATCCTGACATCTAGCCTAGTACCTGAGTTTGTCGTTAAAGCAACCATATGTATGTTTGTCTCTATATCAGAATATAAGTTAATTTAGTTGTTGGGGTATTTCTCATGCCAAGGATAATAAGCCAAAGGGCTCCACACCCAGCAGTGATTTTGTAGAGTGGTGTAATGAATGTGAATCAACTTTACAGAAACAGGTTTTTATTGTGCTTATCACTTTTCTGGTAGTATCTAGATTAACAGTAGAGGTGACAGGCCATACAATCCATAAAAGGCAAATTCTACATCACCATAGTCTCACCAAAATGAAATTCCCCTGTGTAATGGTAGAGTAGCATAGACATGTATTAAAAGTGAATATATCTTTCTGACAGTTAAAAAACAAAGCCCTCCTTCACCTCTCTTTTAATAGCAGTGGCTGTGAAAAAGGCATTGGTTTTACTGCTGTCCTTCAGGCTAAAAGGAGAACACATGTGACTCTTTGATCTTTCAAATAAAATGAACTTTATTGCAAAATGCTTGTTCTTTCATTGTCTTGCCAGTTGGGTGGCTTCAAGAGTTTGCATAATACATGGACAGCATTGTACAGTAATTGTTCCTCATCCTCAAAAATTCACAGGTTATGAATTCATAGATTTTTTTATGCAACTGACTGTGGCTATGTATTTCTCCATAGCTAGGAAAGACTGAAACCAGTGCAGACTGCATGTGTGCAGATTCATTGAATCCAGATTTCATATTTATCCTTAGCCCGAGTTAGCGAAAAATACATCAACCTCAAGCCTAGTACAAAGGGTACCTCAGGGTAGCAGGGTGTGAAGCCCAGATTTATTCTGGGTACCCCTAAATAAAGGGAAATCTAATTGAGGTGCCTGGTTCAGGAATATCACCAGAGGTACAATACCTGCAGCCAGTGTAATTAAGTCCACTCCAGAGGGCAATGAGATTGGGATGCATCACCCTACATGACCTCTTTGTCTATCTAGGGAGAAGTAAAATAGAGCTCTGAGGTGACCAGTCAGTAAAGCAGAGTACAGGTAATGTGTTGAGTTGACATGCACCAAGGCCTGTGTATCTGAAAGTGTTCGGGTCCTGCCAGAGAGGACTATGGAGGTAGTGAAGTGTCAGATTACCTGCCCTTGTATTCCTAGGAAGGCTGAGACCTAGGCAGAAAAATGACCTCGCAGCTGGAGGTGAGAAGGTAAAAGGGAAAACAGTAAGATAAAGACAGAGGAGCAATTAGGAATATGAAATGTGAGTAAAGGAAGGAGAAAATGCAAGGAAAGTTAGAACAAAGAAGTTGAAAAGGACTCAACACTATGGTAAGAGCACTTTATAGTGGTGTATATATCTACAAACCTGCTCTGAGCAGTGTGTTTGTTCTTCTCTCAGCAGAATGCACGGGTACTTCAGTTCCTCACCACTGAGCATCTCTAATGAATGTTCTTTTGTAGCCTCCTGAATACCTCCCATGGCTAATGCAGGGTACGCTAACATATTTGTAAAGGTTTGCTTAGCAATGAATAGATCTGCCCTAACTTCAAAATACATCAGTGGCATGTAGCCTCAGGACCCCCTGTATCTTAAACACATCCCTGGTGGCAAGCCAGATTTAACTGCACACAGAGTGCTGCTGCTTTCCTTCTTTAGGGCACCGCCTCCACATTCAGCCAGAGGAGCTGCAGCCATCCAGAGCACATTGCCCTGACGTGAGCCCACAGGGAACAGAGGCGTTCTCCTCACAGGTGAATTTGTCCCCGCACGCCGCATCGTGGGCCCAGGCGCCAGCTTCAGCACTAAAAAGCTTTATATCTGACTGCTCTTTTAAAAAAATGTCACCCTCAGAGAGAATTTCAGTGCCTAGGGGCAAAAGGAAAGGATTGTTTTGGTTGTTTTGAACTGAGTGTTGGCTCTTTGCATGTCAGGGTACTCCGCTTAGGTTTCCCACTTGTGGGCTCTCTGTGCACATGCTGGAGTCTTTCAGCAGACCTCCCTGGTAGCAGTGCAATAGTGGAGCGGGTTAGTGACAACTTTCAGAGAGTTTGAAACTTGACAGAGTATTTCTGTGTCTGAAACAATGTAGTTATGCCTGCAGGGAGGTCCTGAAGACCTGGCAGGTATTCTTGGTACAAGAACTGGACAGAAGTCTCAATCCTACATCTCATGCCACCATATAAACACAAGTTTTCCATGGAGGAGTCCTTTAGGATGGATGCTGTGCATGAAGAAGTAGATTTTGCAGGGTGAAATTGATCTCTGCTGCCTCTGAGCACTGTGCATGAGTGAGGTGGGAGAGGGAATGGCACTGGGGGAGCTGCAGCCTGTATGTTCTGGTTGCTGCCTCTGGAGTACAGTTTGGAGCAACCCTATGTAACATTTGAGCAAGGGGATATGGGAATCTCCTCTTCAGTTCCTTCATTTCTCTGGTGCTGAGATCTGAATCCCAGAGGTCTGAGGATCTGAAGAAACCATTGCCCATTCCCAGCTTCATAAATCCACAAGGTTACTGAACTTGGAAAAGCTCCTGATGAGTTTCTGTAAAAGGAGGTGGTGGCTTTAGAGTGAGGATTTGCTTAAGCAGAGTGGCTGAGAAAAACTTAATCTGAATTAAAAAAAAAAAGTGAATTGAAAGTGGATTATCAATGCCATATAAATGGATGAATTCCTTAAATTCTTCTCTTCAGAATTAAAATTATCCTAATTTGTTTCAGTATAATTATGAAAGGGAATGTTATAGAGGTCTTTAATGAGATATAACTTACTGACCGTAAAACTTAGCCTGGGTTAATTTTTTGTGTCTCCCAGTAGGGGTGAGATTGGAATACAGTCATGGATTTTCTTTTTTTAGTCAGAAGCTTGTATTGTTTTTACTGGGGATTTCAGTAACTGATTCTGGTAATGTAAGAATCAGTTTTTATTATGATTGTACTATTTATACATTAGGATATGAAATCTCTGAAAGAGCAATTAATTAATCCTCACCATGTCCCTGTGAGGCTGGTAAAGGCTTCGTAGCAACTTCTCTGTTCATTGCTGTGCTGTGTCTGCTTTGTAGCATGGAATACAGCATGGCAAAGCAGTGCTACGAGATATGACAGGGAAGATGAGAATCACATCTTACTGGACACATGGGAGGAATTAAGCAAGAAAAATGTTACTGCCCATCTTAGAATTTGGTCAAGTCACTGTGAGAAAATGTCAGGGGAGTTTTAGCAGTCAGGGTGTCTGTTTTATGTCTAACCAAATCCACACATGAGGGTGCCACACACAGAGGGCACTGTGGTGAGAACCAGCTTAATAGCAGGGTGTAAATATTGTAAAAAGAATTGTAAAGATGTAAAAACAATCCATCTCATTTCCCTCTGTTCAAAAAGAGCATTTAAATTAAATTCCTTAAAAGAAAATTAAAATAAAGAGGGGAAAAACCCTCTGAAAAGATGACTGCTCTCTGAAGGCTTATTCTCCGTTGTCATAGCTTGCTCCATCGGTGTTGCAGTGCAAAGTTGTACTTCTCTCTGTCTCTTCTCTGTACAGGCAACTTCTTCTTTTCCTCAGAAGACAGTTTATTTTCTACCCAATGCTAAACTTCATGTTTGTCTTACCTCTTTGAATGAGCACAAGCACTGTGCTTTTGTTCTTCTCATTTTCCAGTGTATATTTGCTGATCTTCTCTGCATGTATCTGAAAGGTCAGGAAAACAAATCAATATGGAAAAGGACCTCCTGCCCCTTTTAACCTAAACTGTAGGAGGTAGGGAAGGGAAATGGTCACTTATGTGAAAGGGAGCTTTAAGCACACTTGAAAAAAGCACTGTGGGAGTGAGAGTTTGGAAGGACAGGTGTTGACAAGACCATTCTCTGCAGTTCACAGGATGCCTTTATGAACTCATGGTCTCCTCCTCCACAGCAGTGTATACAGACAGATCCAGAGAGCTGAAGCATGTCCCAAGAAAGAGGCACTGAAACTGGGAATGGCCCTCTCATTTCAGCATCACTGACCATGAAGGTCAGGCAGAGGGGACTGGACTGAGACTCACCACGTAGTTTGAGGGCTACCAAATGCTGACCTCTGTCTTCTACTGCCTGGGTTTTCTTCAGTACTTTCTGGTTATCGCTCTCTTATTTCCATTCCTCAAGGTGACCGACTCCCTCTTCTGCACGTAACTCCCCATGCACATTCCAGAGCATCAGAGAGCCTCCACATCTGCATAGCAACTAGATTCCTGCTGCACCATCACTGGTGCAGTGAGGCCTATAATTGAGTTCTTGTCTGATCTCTAGCCTGAATACAAGAGACAAATTTACTAATCATGGCCTCTGTTGCCAACTTGCAGCCTTAAACATTCTGCTCATGGTGTTCCATTAGAAGAGCACTCCTGGACCCTCCTTGGCAGTCAGTGGAGAGGAGGGAGCTCTCCCTTTACTTTCCAGTGATGCATACTTCTTGATTGCTCATATATGATCTTCATACAAATGTCTTATGATAGCTGCTAACAGTTCAGGTCTTAATCTCTGAAATTATTTTAGTCTTTAAAAACCAGTCTTTGAATTTAGCCTTTATTGATCTATCAGATGCAAGACTCTTGAACACCCTGCTAAGGTACCTTCTTTTCCCTCCAACTCCATCCCAGGTGCTTTTTAAAGAACAGCTGTTCACTTGCTGCTTATTTGGCTTGCTTATTTTGACAAGTACGGGTGTGGAAAAGTGGCTAATTGCTCTTCTCTCCTTCCAGCATCAAGGTTAGAAGACAGAGAAATGCAGAAAGCAAAGTGAGCCACTCTTTTAGAGCATGGAATTGGATTTTTGAAGTGCAGCCATCCAGCCTGGATAAACAGCAACATTTTGCACTGGTATCAGCAGGGTTCTGCAGCTTGAACTACCTGTCTGCTTCGTTTGTGGTCTCTCTTTTGTGTTACGTTTGTCTTACCAAATCAGCAGCAGCAAACAAATCTTTCCTTTTTGCGTATATATACATGTATAGCCCTCTTGCAGGGAAAGACAACAGTGCCCATGTGTCTCAGAAAGCTCAGCATTTGTGTTGCTGAGTGCAGGATGGTAATGCTCCTTCTGCACACTGGTAGTGTCAGTCAACAGAGCAGAGAGACAGAAGCAGGGGACAGAAACAGTGACATAAATGTATTTTACCTCTTCCTGGTGTCTTCTGTTGTGCTACTGGAACTGATTTTTAAAAATACCTTTAAAAGCTAAAAGCTTTTTAAGAATACCTTTGCAGCAAAAGCCTTTTGCAGAAAAAACAGCTGTTAGAAAAAGAACATTCTTTTGCAGATGATGAAAACAGAAGCCCACATGGTAGATGTTTTTCAGTCTTCACTTTCCTTCCTCGTTTGTGTCCTGCACCTAGTCAAGCCACTTTGGGCCCATTCTGGCTCTTCAACTGACTACACAATTCCAAAGGCAGAGCCAGGTTGAAGACAGATGATGCTGGTGTGTTGCACCTTCCATTTTGAAATGTCTCATGTGACATCTGCTGTATGTTTGCTGTGCCTCTTGAGGCACTGCTTTCACACCAAGATCAAACTCTAGGACTGCAGAAGAAGAAACCAAGTGAGGAAACCATTCAGTGTCTTGAGCTTGTTGGGTGGAATTTCTTACACTGAAATGCCCAGTGTTGTCAGAAAAGGGAGCCTAAGATTTATGCCCTCAGAAATGAAAACTGAAATTGGTCCATTGGACTGAGCAGAGAGCAATTCTCCTGCAGATGCCTTTACTCTAAATGAGAACACAGACACTTCACTAGGCAGAAGCAATAGACTTTGAGATAAGATGGGACCATGAATGTGGCTTCCTGTGCAGCTCCAGGCAGCTCTGGTCTTCTTTCAGGCCTCTGAAATGCTTCAAAAAGCTGATACTAAAGGTTTATTAACATGAAGGCCCCTTACATTGCTGGATCACAGACACCTTAATGAGCCCTTCCTGTGGAGGGGGGGCAGGTTTTGACCCCAGTGGTGTAAACCTGGAGTAGTAGATTTTAGTGAATTTCAGTGGGATTCCTCTAGGAAAATCCATGTATAATGAAAACGGAACATTTTTTGAAGCAATACATTTTTGTACTGCTTAGCTGCCCCATCCTTCAGCTTTTTCTTTTTTTTCTTTTTTTTCT
>VZDJ01000782.1:6734352-7157193 GCA_008694505.1 Cyanoderma ruficeps
ATTCTCATGTTGGTTTGATATCACAGGGCAAGAAGATATCTAATTAATCACTGTTCAGACTCTTGCAGGAATTTCCTTCTTGAAGCCCGACATACCTCAGAAAATGACACTGAACAGCTCAGAATCTCTCTGAGGTGACGGTATGGTCACCCGTCTATATCTTGCCTGCAAGCGTTTTGCAGACCTTTTGAGGCTTAGCTGCTCAAAACATCATAAAATTGTCTTTTGCCTGAACTTCTGCACATCTTTATCTCTCAGTGGAGACGGCAGTAGCAAAGCAGATATCCCCCCTGGGACTCCTTACCTAATGCACGCTCTAAGTGATCAAGACATGCTGCCTACCTTCTCATCCACAAAAAGAGAAGTATGTGGCTTACTAAGACTTGAGCAATGAAAGTCAGAGCAAAAGGCTGTAATGAAGCAGACTGATGACAGTAAAACCAGATAATTAACATGTAAAAGTTAATTGTTGAAGGCATTACACGTGGATTGAGCTGTTTTATGAAGACACAAGCTTGGCTGTTTGCTGGGATATAGCAGGGTACACTGTGTACCATGGGCTTATAGAGGGTCTTCACACCACAGCTTCGTGTTTATTCTGACAATCAGATAACTCTGCTGGCAGTTACTGCCATCACTCCATGAAGTTTAACTTGCACCATGTGCTGAAATGCCTGTGATGTGACACAGCCCTTAGGCCAAGACATCAAATCCTGGGTTCAATTTTGGACCCCTCACTACTAGAAAGACACTGAGGTGCTGGAGTGTGTCCAGAGATGGACAATGAAGCTGGGGAAGGGTCTGGATGAGGAGTGGCTGAGGGAGCTGGGATTGTTTAGTCTGGAGAAAAGGAGGCTCAGGGAGGCCTTGCCATTCTCTACAACTTCCTGAAAGGAGGGTGTAGTCAGGAGGGAGTTGGCCTCTTCTCCCAAGCACCAAGCAATGGGACAAGAGGAAGTAGCATCAAGTTGCACCAGGGGATGTTAAAATTGGATATTTGGAAAAGTTTCTTTATTGAAAGGGTTGTAAAGTACTGGAACAGGCTGCCCATGGAAGTGGATGAGTCATCATCCCTGCAGGTATTTAAAAGATGCATAGATGGGGACATGATGGACTGACAGTGTTAGGTTAATGGCTGGACTCAATCTTAGAGGTCTTTTCCAAATAAAATGATTCTATGATTCATCTTTCCTCTCCTGCTATTTTAACTCAGATTCTGCTGAAAATTTGGCACCATGTTCCAGAAGCTAATCAAGCCCTTGTCTACTCTACTTTGCTCACAACTTTCCTTTAGAGAAATGCTATGAAGAGCAACCCACCAGGGAAAATGTTGTAAAATTATGCTGAAATCCCATGCAATGTGAGCTTGCAGAATTGAGATCTTGATACCTCTGATGGTTTTGATTTAAGGCTTTACCTTAAACCACCAACAGTGTATTCTGTGTGTATGCATAACACAATTGTGTTTTTACTGCGCACAGATTCATACGTACAATGAGACAGAGCAAGCTGTCTCTAAATTTGGATTCAGGAAACAGATGTGCCTGTATTTTGCAATGGCCTCAGATCTCTAAAGGAGACAAACTGCAAAGATCAAGAAGATAAATTACTTTAAAAGTGGATCTCTGTTATTCCTGAAGAGGACAGGAACAAATAGTAGACGTTTGCTCTGAAATTCTACATGGTGGTTTCTAATCTGTAATATAATTGCACTTGCTTATGTCATAACAGAGAATCCTGAAAATTTTACAGGTCGCCAGTCGACCTAATAAGTGAACCTCAGCCATCTTCTTCTGTGAAATCCTTGAGAAGGTGAGACCCATGCAGCATGCCTTGGAGTCAGACTCCTTCATGGAACAGAACTGACAACTCTCTGGGTAGCTTCTTGGAGGATGTGGAAAAGGCCTTTAATGGTTGACTGGACTTTTAAATTCTTAAAACCACCAGAGGTTTCTGCAACAAATCTAGTCATTGTTGATACACTTGTCCATGTATTTGCTTACATTGGAGAGGTAAACTAGGACCTTTTTGAGAGGTAAGACCTCTTTTTGGAGTCCTCTTTTCCTGGCAGACTGTTGGGATACAGATATGATCAGATCTGGATTTGAGTCATCCATGGTTTGAGGTTTAATTTTGCAAAACATGGATCTTCCACTTTAACTTTCCCAAGAGCATCTTCCGATGTTATCACTTGTCTGATTTCCCCTTATGCTGGCAGGGCTGAGAACATCCACAGCAAGCAAAGGGAACCTCTATAACCATGTGACTCCTATCATGCTGGGTGATCTTGTGGATCAATCCTTCATCCAGCAGTAGGGATAGATAGCAGGGGAAAGGTGCAGGCTAGAGCAGCCATAGATCTATTGACTCTGATGCTGAATTTTCATTTTGGCTAAGCTAGTGCCCTTGGAAAACACAAAAATCTCAAAAAGTAATGCAGAACAGCACTTAATTTCTTTAATATGTGAGCAATGTTGGGTACCATCTTCATTCTCACTTTGCACTAGTAATAGAAGTAGTAATAATAAGAGCAACAATAACACTAACAGCAACAATAATAACAATAGTAGTAATAATAATGCTCTGAAAACCTAGATGGTGTCCTTCATTGTGAGTTAGAACTACAATAAGCGACATCTGGTTTTTGTGTTTTTCCTGTTCTGGGTTTCCAAGAGCTGTCTTACTAGGGCAGTAGCCTGAATCCTTGAGAGGAGAAATTGTCTTTCCTTGTTCTGAAGCAACCACTCTGACTAATCTAAGGCCTTACTTAAAGTAGCCCTTGGGGTGTCTTCTGGATGGTTGAGAGTTGGTAAAAGGTGATGAGAAGTGGAGGAGCCTCTGAAAAAGTAACGTGCTTCAGACCCACCACTGTGAGTGGCTTCATGTGGTCTAGGGGTTTATCCCTCAGTCAAGTGTAGAGCCTGACAGTGGAGAGGCTGTGTCACTACAAATTACACCATGGATGCCTCTGCTGCCATTACTGCTTATAATTTGTGTCACAGCACAGCCTTATTGCTAATTTTTCCTCCTCCTTTTATAGTATAGTCCTCTTTCTGTCTGCAGGCAAGTCAGGCAGTGAGCTTTTCAGTGATGACAGCAGGCCACAGTGTTTAGTGAAGGCAGCAGAGTTATTGGTTTGGGGACACGTGGGAAGGCTGAAGGAAGAAGGAGGCCAGTCCCACTTTCTGCCTCACCTTCATTCAGGCTGGAGTCTCGAAGGTCCGAGTGAGTCCCAGGGACTCTGAAGAAAGCAGGCATGAAGAAATCTGGAAGGGTTAAAAAAGTAAGTCTGTGTGTGGTCACTCAGCAGTATTAGGGTCTGTCTCACTCCAGATACTGAGGCCAAACGTGTAGGAATGAAATGCCAGTGTGATTGAATTTGGGCTGGCAAAAGCTAGCCAGTATTGACAGGGGCAGCCATAGAAACATGGCAGGGCAGCCTAGCACCCCTGCCAGCAAGAGATGATGGAGCCAGAGTGTATCATGACCAGAGTTGTGGACCCAGCACAGCCTGGTCCCTAGAGGAGAGTTCACTTCCTCTAGTGACCCAGGAATGCTCAGTCACCAGCTGTCTGTCAAGAGCTGTGAAGGATCTGGAGGAGCTGGATATATGTGGAGTGATTTGAAGCATCTGGAATGCTGCTCTGGACTTTTCAGAAGAGAAAACACCGCTGCTAAAGTCAGTGTTGGGTCCATACATAACCTAGCTTTGGAAGAAATCCCACCAGTTTTGCTGGTCGATCATTTCTTCAGGGCTGGGAGAAAAGTGTGAATTAGGCTTAGAGGTTTCGTTTTCTAACTATAGAAATTTAACTATATTTGATTTGCTCTGACTTCATATGGACAACAAAATCTGTTAAAAGTCATATCTTATAACCTACTTACTTGGTGGAGAGTCAGACAAACAGTGCCATACAAACTTTAAGGATGGAAAAGGTTGATTTTTAAATGAAACTGCCTTGATAGCCTGGTTATTATACACTTTACTTGATTTTGGTATCTCCCTCCTTGAAACCTGAACACATGCTTTGAAATAATGGCAGAGATTCTGTCTTTTAAAACACCTGCTCTGAGCTTTATTGACAGCACAAATTCCCCAGTCCCAGTCGAATTCAGACTTCAGCAGTTGCTTTTCAATCGCACTGGCAAATGCAGGAGCAGAATGGAATCCTGATAATTAAAATCTCTGTAAAGCATTCCTTACCCTCCATAACTTAAGGGAAGAGGCTGTAAACACTGTATCCTAAACTTCTTGTTATGCTGGCTCAGAAAGCGTGGGCTGTGAAACCATTAATTTTCTTCTGTGGCACTGAGGACTAAATTTTACTGACACTGGAGAAATGATGCAACTCTGGATTTACATGAGTGAGTTTATGTTCTGTCTGAGACCTTTGTAGCTGAGTAAATTGGGGAAGATGTGGCAAAAACTACTTTTGAGTGGAAGGGGATCAGCTTACCTTAATTCTGAAATGTGGGCTGAGACTGAAAGGTATAGTGATCAATTCCTAGTACTGCAGAACAATCTAAGAAGAGAAGGCGTCCTCCTCATTTCTGTACTACATAGAAAAGAAACAAATAAAGGCAGCTCCCAAGAACACTACTTTTTGCCTGAACTTTAAATCCCTTAAAAAAAAAGAGTATGGTGAGTTGATAAATACAAAGCAAAATTCTTTGGGAAAGAGGAAAGAACTGGAGTTATTGACACTGTTTTCCAGCTTCTGGATGTACTCAGGTTGTGGTTCCTGGAACACTTGTGTTATGGTATTTCAGCAATCAAGTAATATCATCACAATGACGTGGCATGACAGGCCTGTTATCACACACAGCTATGTGTGTTGTCTGCAGAAACACGCTTATCGCGTGTCTCACAATAGATGCTGGCACAGGGGTGCCGGGTTCTCTGTCCTTAGGAGTAAAGCAATATTAATCCCACAAAAGGCCTTACATGAATCCTACGAGTCGGTCAAAACTGGTTTTGCATGGAGTAGCTGCTACTTGTTTTGACTTGTTTGGGTTTTGTTTTTAATTCGTATTCCTGTTCCAGCATGACTTGCAGAAGTTGCCTAGAAACCATCTCGCGTCAGCTCACTCATCCAGGACACACAGCTCCCCATATGCAGGCAAAGAGATAAGCTTTACTTCCTTGTTTTTAAAGAAATGCAATTAACCCCCCCCTTCCTCCTCCCATGGATGTGATATCTGAGAACTTGGTAAAAAAAGCCCCAACATCACTGAGGCGTAGAAGTCTGGCACATGTTACGTGGGGAAGTGTGAATGGAGAAGGCTGTCTTGAGGGGGTGGCAGAGTCAGAGTCACGTTTGCCCCCACTAGAAGGTCCAGCAGGCTTCTAGGGGACCCTTCACTGCTTCTGGTGACACAAAACAGCCACAGTTTGACACTTTCACACTTTTGCCTCCTGGCATGTAAAAATGCCAGTTATTTTGACTGCTCTGTATTCTGTCCAAAATATCCTCTTGGCTCTCCCTACATCCTATAGTACCCGTGACCCACTGCTCTTGTGAAGACAGTACATGTTAGGGAGCCAGAAGATTGATGGAGTTTCTTGTGTTCTTCCAGGATAAAATACTTTACATGCGATAAATCCAGAGGAGTTGATAGCACTAAGCACAAACCTGGTGGTGAAAACATTCTGTGCAAATAGAGCTTGGAAAATAAAGGGCTTGTCTGGGCACCAGCTGGCCTAAAAGAATTTGGGTCTTGAATCAAATCCCAAAGGTTTTATTAGGCTCTCTGGGAAAATACAAAACCAGAAAAATAATTTTGGGTTGACCCGTAGCACTTTATTTGGAAAATATTTATTTTGGGGTGCCTAGCCTTTTTGCTTGTGACTTGGGATGCTTTTCAAATGAAAAATGCCATTTCAGAAAAAAGTGTTGAAAGGAATTAAATACTTCTTAAGTTGAAAATTAATGTTTCAACACTGGGGGAAAAAAAAAGCACATTTTGTGGGACTTGAAACAATTAAATTTGGATTGAATTTCCCAATGCTTCTTGTCTTCCCAAAACTGCACTTTCTGGCAAGATTTGCTATGACTTGGCTATGGTTAATGTGTATGCAGAAAGAAGTAGAGGTTTTAAGGACAAATATGAACATCTGCAAAATAGGAGGACCTGTATTGCAACTTCCAAATGCAATTCACTGCCAATTATAACCTGTATCCCCTCACTCCTTCCTCTCTCTTACTGCCTCTCTCCTGCTGCTCTTGCTCTTTTGATGAAGTGTTTTAACCTGTTCCCCATGCAATGAGCTTTCACACCAGCACCTCCTGGGGCTGATAGATGTGGCTTGTGCTCCCACCCCACACCATTTAACTCTGGGGGCCACACCAGGTTGTGGTTTGTGTAAAGGAGGCTAGTACAGAAAAAAACTAAAATTGTGCTGCTCTTGTGGTGTAGTGGAGAGGGGCAGGGATGGAGGCCTGAGCTCCCCAGGGTCAGAGCTTGCCGTCCCTGGGGGAAAGAAGGGGAGAGCCCCTCACTCACCACTCAGGCATGGAGGCAGGACCCTCCAAGTTCACAGAAACTGGACAGCATGTTCACACCAGTAAATGGTCTGAAAAAGGTGTAAATGGCTATTGACTAACTAACTGACTGGCCTTCAGGTTTTAAGCCAGCTTTTCTGCTTGCCAGGCAGTAGTCTGGATCTGTTAGCACCAGGATGGTATGCAAAGCTTTCATTTAGAGATGCTGGCTGAGATGGCATGGCTGAGGATTTCTGAAAACCTTGGCAGCTTGAGTGGTCTGCATTAGTAAGGGTGAGTAGAAAGGGTGAGTGCTTGGTTATGGTGTGGATTGTTTATCTGAGCATTGATTCTATTTCCCTGAGCATTTTATCAGGTGTCAGGGTCAGGGGGAATGGGGACTAAGATAGCTTTAATTGTTAGATCTTAGTGTTTATCTGTGACTCAGAAACCACGGGTAGATTTTGATCACTGCAGGGTAACAGTGTTCGCTTGGTTCTCCAGGTGCACCCAAAATGCAAAAGACTGACTCTCATCAGTTCCAGAGCTTGTGGGCAGCCCTTCATGAAGATGGTAGAGAAGGTCTTTCTCAATGAATGTTTTAGGGAGCACGTTGTCCTGGACTCTGAAATGTAAGGAACCACCTGTTTATACCTTCCTCTCCTCTGAGAGTGATAATGAGCTATATGAGGACATGACTGAGGCCTTTGAGCTTTCATTTGTGGCTACTGATTGTTTCCACCTTTCACAGGATAACGTGAGCTCTGGAGAGACACATGGGATTTACAGGCATGGTAGAGGTCAGGCAGCAAGACACTGCTGTTTGGAAGAGGGATGCTAAATCTTGTTACAGATTTAAATTCACACATTGCTCCTGGAAAGCCATTCTGTAAGTTTTGAATACTGAACTAAGGAAATAATTATAATAAAGCAGATAATTTCCTGGAAATTAGGGCACATTGTTGACCTTTGTCTGAAATTGTGCAGATTGTCATTGTTCTGATGACCTAATAGACTGAAGACAACTTTTAATTGCCGTGCCAATGGCACTGCTACCACTGAATAAAAGCTCAGCTCCTCTGAGCTCAGTGAATCTAGAGTTTTTAAGATGGAGTATTTATTTCAGCAATTCAAAGATGGAAAGCATTCTAGGGAACACTTGAAAGAAATCTTTGTATGTTGCTGCAAAAATGATACAGATTAAACCTATTGAAAAAATTCCTAACTTTGCCCTGCAAAAAAAATTTATTTTTTTTAGTAAAAAAACTGATCTAGAGCAATAAGTGATCAAGTCCCCTCCTGTATGGTTGTGTGGCTCCAACATAAACATATGGTGCCATGTTCTCCCTCTGTTGCTGCTGGAGAAAACTCTGGAAGCTAATTTAGATTAGGTGCAAGTGGAGCTAATAATCCACAGGGACTCAGAGTGCTCTTGGGTTGCCACAGTGCTCTGACCATAGGTCATGGCACATTACCATCCAGCGTTGCCAAGATGGCATTGCTGCTGGTAGCTGGACACAAACTCTCAGGCAGCTGTGGAAATGACTGATCAGATGGGTGGACCCTGCCAGTAATCTATAATCTTATATAGATTTATGTAAACCTTTATAAATCATTACCAGCTTATCTTAGTTACAAGCCAATGTCTTCAAATACAGTCTGGGAACACAAGGGTTTCCTTTTCACCTGTACTGCAATGTTGAACAGAGGACCGGCAGAAGGTTAAGCATCATAGAGACCAAGACTTTATTTTTAACACAAAGCATTGTTGTAAATCTCCTGAAAATTCACTTGACACTCAACGTGCTGCAGGTTTTTGGAAGTGTGAATGCATTAATCATAGGTAAGGAGATGGAGCTGCAGTTTGCAGCAGAAGGAGGGAAGTGGTATCTGAAGATCAAGGCGTGGCTGGTGCTCCCCCAGTACAAACAGCAATCCCTTATGGTTGTTTTCTCTGTGGTTTCAGTTCCCTTCCAGTTATGTCCCCCTATATGTCCTTGTTATACAGGCTATATGAAGAATCTCCTACAGAAATTAATCAAGTTTACAAGGCAGAGCTGAACCCTGGTTGAACAAGTTTTCCTTGACAAGAGCCAATAAATGGAAAGAGCCACAAAACTAGGATGGGAAGCTAATTACAGTCCCTGGAATTTGCCACTCTGTTTTTTTTAGAAGGAAAATGCATTATATTACAGAAATGTAGTAAAACAAGTGCTGTTTTGGTTTGATGGTGCTGTGGTATATTTGTATATCCAAACCAGGTTTTGCTACTGAATCTCTGAATGCTGGGGCTATTAGGTCATGCTGTTAATAGTTTCTAAATAAGCAATCAGCTAATTAAGTTCTTTGGTGAAAATTCACATGTGCCTTTTGCTGTGTCTCACAGCTTCCCCTACAGCAGTAGTTAGAAGTTGTAGTTGCTTTTTTCTCTTGTTTTGTTTGCAAGGAGCACTCTGGTTACTATCAAAGGAGCAAAGTTCAGAGTGATCACTGTGCAAAAATCCAGAGCTAAAAATAAAGAACAGGTTAAATGCTCAACACAAAATTGGGCACAATAACCACTGAAGTCAAATGCAGCTCATCTCCAGTTCTTGCCCGTGTCTGTCTGCAGGAACTCTTGTGTCAGGCTTGGTGGCCATAAATTGTACAGTCAAATTTGAATTTAATAAACCTTCAGGAATATGTTTCACAAAACTCTGACTAAACACATCCTCCCATGCTGTTTCAGCAGCTGTTTTCTGTGTCTCCCAACCCTACAAAAGCAACCTGAGTAAGGTGTCTGGTTACTTGGACTCAGCAACCTAGCCATAAATCCCTAGCTGTCATTCCTGTGCTGAAAGCTGTCAAGGGGCTGCTAGAGGGAAAATTATCCCTAGCTTCAGCCTTGCCTTCAGTCTAGATATATTCTCCTTACCTGGCATGCTGTGGAAGTGAGAAGGTATTCTGGAGTGTTCACTGACGCTCCATCTGGGAATCATGATAAATGGAAAATATTTGAGAACTGAAACTCAGCTCACAGCCCCTAAGTGCACCAGAGCAGCTCAGCACCTGCAGCCTCAGAAGCTGGGCTGGAAGATAAGTCAATTTTTTTGTACACTCTGTAAGGTTGTTAGCAGCCTCCTCATTATGGGAGATAGTTTAGGTAGTGAAATAAAATGCAGGAATCCAGGCTGTAATGAACAGTGCTACAGATCCATGGATGGGATAAACTGGGATGGATAAATTGTAGCTACAGCATCTGGGAGCAGAGGAGGAAATAGCAAATGTACAGCCATGGACTGAAGTGAGGTCTGTACTTAGATGAAACATATTCCTTAGCAATATCAGGGCTGCTGTTGTGGACTCTAAATGGGTTCCTGTGATGAGCCCGATCTTTGATGGTATTGGATTAACATCACTGCTCATTCCAGCTTATTATGTGTCTTGCAGTACCTGTCATGTCTCTGCCATCTACTGCAAGTAATGACTCCAGCAATTATGAAGGCTTTGTACGCCTGCAGATCAGAAATACTATCTCACAAAGGGCAGACTTTCCTCATCTCAGCACTGCAGATTCTTCCTCCACATAGTGATTTGGCCCTTTTCGTCTCCCTTTTCCTCTGCACCTGCTAGTTTGTGAAACAGCAGAAGCTTTACAGAAAAGGAAAAAAAAAAAAGAGAGAGAGACAGCTTCATCTCGTCTACTTCCCACTTTTCTACCCAACCCTCCTCTTTCTCTCTGGTTACAGAAGAGTTTGGTATCAAACATGCAAGTTCTGCCTCACCCAGGGTCTGATCAAAAATGCACTAAAATCAATGGGAAAATTCCTGTGGATTTGGCTGTTCTCTAGATTATTTCCAGCCCCCCTCTGGCTACGGCCCTTTGACTGTACGGGCATGCAGGATGGCTGTGGGAGCTCAGAGGGGAGGATTTTCAGCAGAGCAGCCCACAAAAGGGAGTCTTATCTCCTTTTGCAAAGCATGAGGCTCTTGAGGTTTCCACTTGGTCCAAATCTGCAATTCATCTGCTTTCCCATGCTCCACTCACACTGTAACACACCACCAGCCAGGCACTGTGCTGAGTGCGAGGCAGTCGAGAAGCTTTTCCTTGCTGCCCCTTTTTTCTCTCATCTTTGGTTGTTGCTCCCTGGTCTACCTCAACCCTCCTTTCCTCAAGCCTGTCCATCCCAGAGCAGGAGTGATCCACTGCCTCACATGCAGCACATCTTCCATCTCTGCTGACACCTGAGATGGATGTTGGGTTACTGTTCCCTAACGTGATTGTGAATTCCAAATCAGAGCTTGCTTTGCCGTCCTGTCCAGCTGCACCTCCCACTGTCTCTGAAGCAGTGCCACTTTTTTGACTGCATCTTCACAAAATGATCTTGAAACCAGACATGGAAACAGAATGACAGGGGCACACGGTCTGCTCAGAAAGAAAGTATTCGAGGTAATGCTTTGCATTTGACACAGATGGCTTCAGCATGGGAGCTTTGGTTTGGCAAAAATATGGAATTAATAATAGCATTTTTGATCTTCAAAGGACTCTTCATTCACTAACTAAGGAGTGTAATGTTAGGCTTTAAAAATTGGTCATACTCTGAAAATACATTTGGTAGCAAAGACAAAGGGTCAAGCTTTCTGCTACTGTAATGCCTTTGAAATGTCAGTGCCAATTTTGTGGTGTGAAAATTAAGGACCAAAGTCCGTTGTAAGGGTACAACGTCCTGTTTAGTCAATGGGAATTTCATGCCTGTTAATGAGAGCAGAATCAGATCCTAATTAATTTCAGGCTTGACACATATATTCTTCCATCTTAATATACGATTACTGGCAACATCTGCCCTCACATATGAACAGACTTGAGCTTTGAAAAATATGAATTGGATATTGGTCCTAATATGAGACTTAATATTTCTCATGGTTTTGCTGGCCGGCCACGTCTCCAGTCATTCCAACCAGGATTATAAGAGGAAAGGCCCCATCCCAAACACAGTGGGGAAAGGGCAGGGCCTCAGGAGCAAGACCTGAGTCCCAACCTTGCAAGATAAATATGAAGCAATGTAGTTTTAAAGTAAAAAACTTATTCAGGATTGAATAATTCAGCTCTGCAAAGCACAAGTTCCCTGCTTGGAATCATCAGAGCATGGCTGGCTCGTGGCAAGCAGGCCCTAGACTGGCTGCATTTAAAAGCTGCAGACACTGATTCCCAATTCTCTTGGGTGAGAGACAGATCAGCGTTGTGTTTGTGTTTTCAAGATTAAATATCTCAAATCATAAATGTCAATAGAATTATGAAGTACCTTGAAAGCTTCCAAGTTCTTTAAAATTAAATAACAACCCTGTAATGCAGCCAAGCCGAGTATTGCTCAGATCCATTCGACCCTTACAGGAGGCAAAGGAGGCTTTTAATTTCTTTGTTCAATCACTTCATTAAATTCCATTTCCTCTTAAAAGCTTGGCAGTCTTAATTCTCTCCCACTTACTTCTGATACAAGTCCCCTTTGTCTGTGCTCAGATTTCTCATGCCTTCTATGCTTATATGCCCAAGCCTCACCGAGCCTCAAGGCAGTGCTCTAGTAAGGACAGTTAAAGGCATTTTTGCTAGAGATTTACTTGTCCTGTGTAGCCACTGCATTAGGCAGTGATGTATCTGTGTGCAAGCAAGAGAAACTCTGCTCCAGCTTTTTGTGGGATTTGTGATGGGAAGTCTGGTGCATCTGCAGCGGGAGATGGAAGTGGATTGGCCAGCCCTTGTCCTCAGCAATATGCTCCCCTTAATGCGGAAAGAACCCGGACTGAGGGTCAGGGCAGTCATGTCAGTGGAGTTACATGATAAAGACAAAAGTTCTGACCTCAAGAGCATCATTATTGCACAAGAGGCAAAGCAGGGCTGAGCCAAGAAATGGCCTGTAAAATCCCAGCACTGCTACCTGGCAAATATCCCTGCAACCCTGGTCAGGCACCTGTAATATGATTTTAGCCTGTAAGAAACACCACTGTAAGAGTCCATGGGCTCTCCAGTACCAGGATGTAGCTCTAGCCCATGACAGGCCCATTTTTTGCTGTATGTTTTCCTCTGAGGAGAGGATTGGTGTTACCATACTCAGTGGTAATGGGGAAATACAACCAACAGGCTGCAGCTCAGTCTGAGCTTGCGCTTTCATGCATGGGGTTCATTAGCTTTCCTCTCCCAGGTAATCAGGGACAGGCAACAGCAGAAGATGCTGTAGAATAGAGCCACAAGAAATAAACCACAAGTCTCAAAGGATGCCATTTTTCTCTTTCTAAAAGAAGTTCTATTCACAGCTGAAGTTGCTTTATACTTTGACTTGCACTTGCAGCAGCCTGAAGAAGTAGTGGGTTTTACAGCCTCTGATGTTTTCTCATTTCTGCTGGGCCATCCCACCATCACAACTGTGGTGCCCGGGCTTATTTTCTTTTATAATCTCTTTCTAGGCTCTTGCTGAGATTTCCTGTCTTGGGGGATCTTGCTTAGGCTGGATGGATTACTCAAATGTTCTTGGTCCAGCTCCAATTCCGGCTTTAATTTATCTCGAGCTGTTAGGGTTTCTGAGTGGAAAAAACTACCCTATAGATTAGTGAATTCTTAGTGAAGGAGGCCCAGGAGCTGACATGCAGAAAAAGAGTTGGGATCCCTATGGGCAAGGCTCACCATTAATCTGTTGCAGAAAGAGCTTGCCCACAGCATCTGCCTGAAGGGCTCTTGCCACCAGCAGGGATGGTCCTCCCAGGAACAAGGAGACCCATTCAGCCCATTCCCTGAAGCAAGCGAGACAGTCTGCATTGTACAGCTCTCTCTCTATGGCCTTTCACACCACCATAACCCATCTCCATGGGGGAGAAAGGGTCAGTGTTGCACCTTGCTTTGGACACTGTTAATGAAGAAAAATCAGATGTGGAGAGACGAAGTTTTCAAACCCTCAGTGTGCAAGGTGAGGGAAGCTCTCGTGTCTACAATACAAGGGATTTTTCAGGCCTGGTGCTGGGTGCACACATCCTTTGCTATGCCAATCCTTGTTGATTCAGCTCTGGGTACGATTCCTAGGCAAAGACACACATTGAAGGGTCTGTAGAAATTGGCACGGGAGGAAATATACTATTCTCCTACAGAAATCACAACACAAATTGTGATTTGTGATTTTGTGATTTGTGCTGAGCTTACAGGTCTCTCAGTTAAGGCAGGCATTACTAATGGTTTAGGACAGCAGTTTTGCAGTGGTCAGTGAACTCAGATACCTTGGTAAGGCTGGACATGAGGCTGACTTGACAAACTGCTCCCAGGACCAGTGCTTGAGGCATGGGCTTTGTTCAGTTTATGTCTCAACATGGTACCTGACTTTCAGTAATTCAGTGCAAGATGCAGATCACTCAAAGTTTGTCTGTGCTAATTGCAAATATTTTTGAAAGCTAAAGCTTCGTGACTTGCACATGTACTGAGATATACCTGTGGTTTCTACCAAACCTTTCACCTCTCCTCATCTGCCCTTACATCTGTGATAATTAAGTTTAAAGGTTTGCCAGTGCCAGACAAAAGTTAAATAGGACATCAAGGCCTCAACATACTCCTGATACTCGTAAAGCTCTATCCCACCATGCCATAGGAAAACATATTTTGTTTATTATGTGTGGCCAAAACCATACATTTCAGTAGCCTAAATTTACCCAGCAGGGGCCAATAATGTACGTAAATCTACCCAAGTCACTGTAGGATTTCTGAGAGGTGATGCTTTAGTTCTCTTAGCACGTCTAGAAAAAGACCTTGTGATTCTCCTCCAGGGAGACTGTGTACAAGACATACTAACGGCTGAAAGAAGTGGTCCCAGGACTGTTCCAACTGGCTGATCTCGTGACATGAAAGTGTTGTCGTTTACACACTCTGGAGAGCTTCAGGATGCGGGGAAGATGGATGGTTGTTCTTCTCATGCCCGCCTAAACAATATATTTGATCCTGTCACCTGCCCTGTGTGAACTGCCTTCTTTAGAAGTCAGTATTAATGATGCAGATCAAATCTAGAGGCTGTCACTTTTCCCACTTGCTCCAACAGCCTTTGTTAAAAGAAAAAAAAATGGTCTTTTTGACCTTAAAAAGTGGAGGCAATGTTACTTTTGTAAAACTGTTAGGAGAGGTGCTAAGGACTGGAAAAGTGCTTCTTTGGAAGCATGTATTAGCAAATGCTACTTGATCACAGGGACACTTGTATCCTTGGGAGGAGACATAGAAAACAGACTTGTCATCAGCTTATATTCCTCACATATTGGCATCACTTGTTCTCACAGTGAACCTTGCTGTGTGGTCTTTAAAGACCCTTAAAAAAGCACTGCTTGACTATGCAATGTGTACATGTAACAGGTAGGGCTCAAGGTCCATTGCCACCTTTCCCCTCTTCATACCACAGTCTAGCCCTACATCATTAATACCCAAATGAATCATCTCTTCATCAGACTTTCTCAGCTGGAACTGACACAGGGATTTGAATTAAGCATCCAACTCCTCAGGTGTGTAGCTGCCCACCACATCTGTTTAGCCAGGTGTCAAGTATCTCTCTAGTGCTAGACCAAGCATCTGCTTAGTGCTGAGTCCTGCTTCCAGCAGTGGCCAGATGTGGGTGCCTGAGGAAGCCTTTGAGCATGTCAAGCATTTCCTGAGAGTGCTCCTGGTCTTCAAGTATCTTCAGGGATTTCCTTAATCAAAAGTGCTTTCTATGTATTAGTAATACCCAGGGTATTTCTCTTCCACGAACTTGCCTGCTCTCCTCTTAAATCCCTGTTTCAGCTGCTGACCTTGATGACTTATTTCAGCTGTTGCTCCAAGTTTTTTATCCTCTCCTCTCCTCTCCTCTCCTTTTTCCCCACATCCTTGTCATCAGTTGTTATTGCTGTGTAACTTTACAATACCTGTGTAACTTTGAATTGTGAAGTGATTAAAGATCCAGCAAATTTTTAAAAATCTTTTTAATAGAATTAAGTTCTCTCTCTTTTTTTTTTTTTTAATTATTAAGCTGGAGAGTTTACAGGTTTGAGCTTGGAAGTAATCAAACAATCTGTTTAAAGTGGATAGAAAAGGTCAATCTGATAACTTCCCTTAGGGTGGAGAAATGCTGGGGCAATGAATTGTGGTTGGGAGTGCTAACCTTTTCATCTCAGCAGCAACTGGAACAGTTTGCTCTCAGTCTGCTTGGCTTGCTAAATATTCAAATACTCCATGAAGAGTGGAGTTGCCTGAATTTACAGATAGCTTTGGCTACCCTGGAACAGCAGTTTTAATTTATTTAATTTTTAATTTTCAGCAAATAAATGATTCGCCTGCCAAAAATACCATAAGCATCTATCACAACACAACCAGTGTCTCCTGAGTGTCTTGGAGTTTACAGCAGACCTGATAGTCTTACAGTGGAGGTGGTGGTGGATAAGTACATTTGTCCAGGTGTGGTGTGCTTCCTCCCAAGGCACTGCTGATCAAGGCTGGGCTGCCTCCTTCTGCTTAGACCAGAGGGAATTAACTCTTCCTTTTCATGCAGGAATTTGGATTTCACTGCTCTCCACAGAACTAATAATAGTAAATGGACACAGCATGCAAACAATTGGGAGGCTGAAATTTGTTTGCCTGGAGTACTTGCTAGGAGAGGTTAGCTGAGAATAGAGAAGAGGTCTGTGTAAAAAAGAGCCTTATTTGCAAACAAACTGTCAATGTTGAAGGCTGAAATATCTAAAATTATTTGTAACAAATAACTTTGTCAGTTCTATGAGTCTCTGTCTAACTGTTGCACAGAGGGGAGTCACTCCTTTCCAGAGTAAACAGAGCAGCCCAGTGCACTCTGGGGTTACCAGGCTGGAAGAATGCAGTACATTTTCTGAGAGTATTTGCTCTGACTTGAAAGCATGCTTGTCTTATCTGTGCTGACACCTCTCCTTCGTTCATGAGCTGTGAAGACTCAAAACAGTCAAGATCTACTCCCCTGAATATCTATTGAAAGCAAAATTAAACCTCATTGTTTGCAAACAGAATAATAGTTTTTAATATGGGATCCTGTTTTCAGGAAGCCCTGCCAGGTCTCTGGAACAAAGGCTATGAAGTGAGCCAGACATGGGTGTGCCAGTCTTTTGTAAATAAAAACATGCATGTACATAAGTGCGTCTAACAAGTACTCAGACAGAATTAACTGTAAGATCCATATCTTGCCAACAAATCTGTTGAGCAGATTAAGTTTGGCTTTTTTTTTTTNTCTTTTTTTTTTTTTTTAAGTAGCAATGCCTGAGGCAAAAGTCTGTGTGGCCCAGAGAGGAAAATCTGAAAATGGTCTATGCAAAACTTGTAGTCAGGCTTATCTGCCCCCTGTTCCTAAGCAGCAATAGCCATGAAAGGGTCTTTTGCAAAACCTCCTGATTGTTAAATTTGTGCTCATCCAGGCAGGAAACTAACACTGCCATGAGACTTGGGTGGCCTGTTGCTACCAGAGAGGACATTTGCAAAAAACCTGTTGGCAGTCCCTCCCTAAAAGCAGAAAAAATACCTGTATCTTCATATAAATCTGGGAGGCTGCAGTCTGCCAGAGGCTGATGTGTGATGAGTGCCCAGTCGTGTCAGGTAACATGTTACTGGGCAATGTTACCCTCTCTTTAAGCATGCAGAGCAGGGGGGGAAGCTCATTCCTTCATTGCCTGGTAGCTCAGTGCATTGATTGAGAGGACATATCTACTGGTTGGTGGAGAGATAACTCACCCAAACCATTGGGAAAGGTTTAGGAGGATGGCAGCAGTGACTGTTGCTGCATACTTGTATCCAGTATAATTCTGCTGCCTCTTCCCAAACCTCCCAGAAGCCTCACCAGAGCAAAAACACAGATATTGTTGCTTGGGTACCCTACCTCCACATCTTTTCTCTCTGCTCTGTAGTTTGCTGTCTGGCTTGCACAACCTATGTGGCCTCCCTGCTCCCAACAGTGCTCTGCACACTGGTGGTGGACAAAAACCTACCTTGTGTGTGTCTGTGTACATGTCTGAATCAACATCCTGACACATATAAACTGGAAAGGAGGGCTCCTGGAGCCGATGGAGTCCATTGATCAGAAGTTAGGAAGTGCTGTAAGTGGCTGTTCACATCTATGTTCTGCTCACATTTGCCTCCGTCTTGGGCTAAAAATCAGGCTGTGGAAAAATACAGCATTTCATTGCATATGTGTATGTAGAAGAAAAAGTGTTGTGGAAAAGTTGGTGTTTCTCAAGTCCCAAGTGTTCATAACCTTCTTGACATTCCTGCAAGGGAAGTCTTTTTGTGTGCAGTTTCCCAATGGCAAACAACATCCCTCAAGCCAGGCCCAAGAATAGCTGCCATGACAAAGTCCTTGTTCCTAAGCTTCTGTCCTTCACTTTTGTTTTCCTCTCCTTTGCTTTCCTCTTCCCTCAGTCCCCAGCATCTGCAGTGCAGTATGCAGCACCAGTGTTCAAGCAGCGTGGATCCCAACATCTCTAAAAGAGGGCACTGGTTTGCTCTGGGGTGTTTTGGCTCAGTGCTAGGTTTCTATGGCAAACTCAAGTGAGCAGGGGGAAGAGAAGTAAGGAAAGGAATGAGGGGGAGCAAAAGTTATTAATTTTTAATGCTTTATCTACAGACAAAATTGGGATAGCAGTTTGCAAGTCTAGGAAAAGGCATGGCTTTAGCCTGAGGGCTCTTACCTGCTGCACTTGAGATCTGCTGCAAATAATAGTCATCTGAAGCATTTCAGGAAACTTTCAGCGTTTGTTTATCATGCAAAATGTTAGGCGGGCAAAATACAGGAGTAACAGCTTGAATGATCATGCCTCAAACAGCTTTTTATGCCTGTTTCTGAACCAGTGTTTATGTGCTCTGAGCAAGGGCTGTCCTCCCCTGTTTTACTTTGGCTGGCTTATCAGCATTTGGGGATTCTACCTGCTACTTGCACACCACAGAAGACTTCTAATTTGGTGGTCCCAAAGATATGTGTCCATGTTTCCTGTTCCATGGAATGGCAAGGTAAGATAGCTATCAGGGCAGGAAATTTTTTGAAAGTCAGTGCTGGCTTGGCATGACTGAGCATTGTGGTAGTAATGGAAACCTGCTGACTAAAAGGGGCCTTGGGTGCCACTGTCTGTCTCCAGCTGGGTGAGTTGGAAAGGTCAGCACTGGTGATGATCTGTGAACCACCTCAAGGAGATGGGAAGATGCATAAAATAGGGTGGTGGGCCTGGTGCAGGAGGGTTGGGGAGCTGTTCTGGAGGAGCTTGGGAGTTGGACAAATTCCTTTTTGTTCATTGGTATCAGGGAAAGGTGTTTGCAGAAGCTAAAATGAAGCCTGGGGACACAGAGAGGTGAAAGAAACAAAGCACATGGGTGGCTGTTGTTCCAAGCCAGACCAGCATCTGGACCTCCGCCTTCCCTCACTCTCTCTCATCTTGCAGCTTCCACTGCTCCTTGTCCGTAAATTGTGTCCTTTTCCACTGGGTGGGCCACAGCAGGCTCCATTAGCACCCAAATACATCCTTTTGATTGTAGTTCTTCTTTTAAAGGCTGTACCCAGGAAAGCCTGTGAAAATGCCTTATCACAAGGATGCAGGTACCACATATCTGTGCAGAAAGGGGATATGGGTGAGAAGAAACTCCACTGTGAGACATCAGAAGATCAAGGCTGTCAGAAAAAATAGTAGCATGGAAATTACTGTATTAAGGGAGTCCGGTGTCCTCTCCAGTCCAGTGTTTTGTTTGATGTGAAATGCTCATGGAAACAAGTGAAAAGCCCTGGCAAAAGGTAGACAGGGACTCTTCTACATGTCCATTATTTACATCAGTGTAGTCATGGGACATGGGCTTTTGTTCCACCTGAAAGTCTCTTGGTCTTTAGTTGTGCATATGAAGATTTTGTGATATGAGCCATGGGAAATATTTCCCACCCTATTGTTTCTTCAGACAAAAAGCCCCAAACACATTCAGCATTTCCCAGTATTTCATAGAATCCTTTAGGTAGGAAAGACATCTAGGATTGCAGAGTCCATCAATTTCTGAGGGGTTTTGCATATATGGAAATGAATGCTGCACAGGAAACTAGATTGCCACTCTGTCCTAATGCTCTGTGTCATCCTTTTCATGATCCCTAGGAGGAGTTAGTCCTCACAACTAAGCACTCTGTGAGGTGACAAGCACTAGATCCCTTCACCTGAATACTTTCCATCTACACTGCTGACTCTCAGCTAAACCATGGATTTGCCTCAAAGTTTCCGACTTCCAAAAGCTGACTTTGGGATTACTGCAGTCAAATGAGCACAATCACACCTGTTCCTCCAGGTCCTAGGAGCAAGAATGTGGGCCTGGGCAAGAGCAGTGAGTGCTTAAGCATGCCTCACAGCTTTACCTGTGTGCATATGGGACTGCAGCCGTCAAATGGAAATAGTGAGCCTGGAGCTGAGAAAATGTTTAGGGTGAGTCCAGGTGTACGCTGTGCACAGATGCATGCAACACGTGAGATCTAGGGCAGAGCAACAAGCCTTTATTTCCGCACCCATTCTGCCTGCCAAGCCCCCTAGAAGCAGACCTTAGCTCTTGTATTACTGGTTCATAATCTGTGAACCACAGCAAACCCCTCCTTGCTCTTCTCAGGACATGGTTCATGTCCATTTTGAGCCATGTGAGATTCCAGCTTATTTCTAGACGTATGGTCTCATCCTATTATATCTATTTTTTCCCATCCTTTCACTGACAGACAGTCATCACTTTTACATCTTGAATTCCAGCCGCCTGGAAAACAACCAGCAAATAAACCTTGGAAGAAATATTAGGGAAAAAAAAAACCCAACCTGTGTCTAGCAATTGGGCTTGCTGCCTGCAGACAGGTGCAGGCTGCATGTGAACAGCAGCAATTCACTCAGCAGTGCTTTTGAAAGCAAGGAGCTGATGGTACTGGGAAGGCTGAGTGATGTGACGGGTCTGGGGCCAGGGAAGCATTGTGTGTGTATGCCAAGTAGATGGCTGAATTTTAGATGCTGCTAATTTTAGTTCAGTGTGATTTGCTTCACTGAGCTCTCCTGGTGCTTTGAATGCTGTCATTCAGGCTAATCATAATTCTTTACAAGGCTTAGAACTCCTTAGAATACCCAAAAATCTGATCTAAGCTTTTCTTTTTCCTTCAGATGCTGTTTCCCTGTGTGTTTTGACTTTAACAGGAATGCATGTTAGACCAATACCAGCAATCATGAACCTACTGTTCCATATTCTCTCCTCCTCATGGTATTCTTTAACCTATTTTACATGTAAAACATTTCATAATATGCAGGCAAGTGTTTAAGCATTCAATTCCCTTCCTTCATCAGCCCCTCCTGTTCCTGCAGTTGGTTGCAGATCACTGCCTGGAAATGAGCAGAGAGAGCAGGCAGCAAGGTGAGTTTTATTCCTGTGAGAATTACCTCTTTCAAGGAATTCTTTTTCCAAGGTGACCAGTGTGCACTGATACCGTATCTCAGCGGAAAGCATGGCAATTTCTGACAGTGCAGACATCTGACCCTACCCTCAAGCAAAGCTGGGCTCTGGTCCCCAGGCAGGATTTCTGCAGAGAGAGAGGGACAGGCACAAATCCTCTTTAAATCTTGTAACTTTTTCCTGTGTTAGTCTGTTGGGCTCATCTTCCATGTGTTTGCAGCAGGGAGATGGTCTGCATGAAAATTGCTCAGGTGTAAAAATGAGAGGATGGCTAAAACACGATTCAAAAATAGACCCAGGCTAATAGAGTTTCATTTAATCACCCGGTTGCCATTCAAGATCAAGTTTGTGTAGCTTATGATGAAATGTGGTTTCTAACAGACAAGTTTTCAATGCTTTGCATAATGAAAATTGGCACTTTGCAGCAATTTCTAAACAGGTGCAACTGCAGCTGCCATGGGAAGGCTGAGACCATCTGTTCCTCCCAGAAGATACAGGCCCCTTCCCACGGCCCTCCTCATCCCCAGCTCCACCGAGTGCTTCTGGAAGCATCCATGGGCATAGGGCAGGCAGTGAGGAGGTTCTTCACACTGCAGTGGTCAGAGACAGAAATGATGCTGGGAACCTGGGGCTGTGGTTGTGTGATTTCCATATATTCCTGGGATCTCTTACTTAAAAATCCTATGTTTTAAGTAGGAGTCGATGTACAACAGCGGCAGGAAATCTATGTCCTTGCCAGTCTTCTCTGCTTGCCCTGTGTCCATTCAAAGCTGACTACTTTGCCTTGTGTTTCTGGATTCAGACTATCAGGCTCCACAAGCTTTCCTCGATTCAGATTTACATCAGAGCCATACCTAGAGAAGGCCATGTCATATTCATTCCTTTGTTTTCTTCTAGCAATGCCTGCTCAGCATAGTGTGGCCAGGGTGTCAGGAATGCTGGACACCTCAGGACAGGAAAGACTTAGACCTGTTGGAACAAATCCAGAAGAGGGCCACGGGAATGATCAGAGGGCTGGAGCACGTCTCCTATGAGGACAGGCTGACAGAGCTAGAATTCTTCAGTCTGGACAAGAGAAGGCCCTGGGGAGACCTTATAGCAGCCCTCCAGTACCTGAAGGAGTGCTTTCTTATAAGAAAGATGGGGATAAACTTTTTCACTTGGGCCAGGAGCAATAGAACAAGGGGTAATGGTTTTAATCTAAAGGAAGGTAGATTCAGACTAGATATAAGGAAGAGTTCATTACAGTGAGGGTGGTTAAACAGTGGCACAGATTACCCAGAGAAGTGGAGGATGCCCTACCTCTGGAAACATGCAAGGTCAGGTTGAACAGGATTTGCTTCTCCTCATAGATATATTCCTAGCTTGTATGAACATCCAAGTTTTGCGTAGAATTTCTTGGAGATCAGGTGCACAGAGCTGGTACAATTTTCATGCAAATATTAGCCGTAGCCATCAAACTTTAACAACTATAAATTTCAAGACTGGCTCATTTATTAAAAAAAAAATTTAAAAAGGCCTAGTGGTAGAGTTCTTCCTTCATTTATGAATGTCCACATGATGCAAATTTGTCTTTCAACCTGCACAGAATCACTGCTCGTGTCAGCTGGGCTCCTGCCCATGTGGGGATAGAGAGAGAGGAAGGTGAGGAACCACCATGCAGAGCAGCAAGTAGAGGTTTAGTGCAATGCCTTTGTTAATGGTGTTTCTGGGAGCTTGTCCAGGGCCGTTTCATAGCATCAGTATAATTTTACTGTTTTTTCTCAGGTTGAATTTTGATCCATGGGGCTTTATCTTTGGAAACAACCATCTCCCAGAGCAGTATCCCCATCCTCATGATGAAAGGCTTTGCAGCACATCCTTTGGTTCTCTAAAACATGACACTCTTCACACCTAAAGCATTTCCTAGCTGATTGATGGCAACTCATTTAATGCAGTGTGTAGGTGTAAAACGATGAATATATCAAGCTGTGGAACAATACCTTTTTTTTCTCCTCGGGTGTGCTTATCGTGCATCGTTTTTACCTAAAATGGAGGGTGCAAACACATTTTATCACCTGTTTGCAAAAACTCATTACTGAAGGCTAAAAAATTTACAGGCAGAACACCCGAAATCTGATGTCTTGACACACAGTATTTTTATTGTTTGCTTTATAGCCCTGAGAGAGGCACAGGGAAAGCAGAGTCCTCTCTGCCCAGGCAAAGGTATGCTGTCAAGGTATGGATAGAAAATAAATCAGTGCAAACTGCAGGTAGGTTGGCAGCTCCAGAGCACCTGTCTGCCTGCATCCCGCCACCAATGCCACACAGGAGGCTGATGATCATTTTTTAATGAAAAGATGGTAGAAGAGGATGGTCAGAGACAGGCTGCATGATCCGAAGATGACTGTGGCAGGCAGCAGATGGGAAAAGATGCCAGAGGAGATGGGGGTGTGCATGCAGGGAATGTATGGCTTTAGTGCTGACCGTAGCTCTGTCCAAGAATGGATCCTCTCTCTTGCAAGCTAAGAAAATAACTGCTTATTTGCTTTTCAGCAGTTTATTGGCCAAATGTATGTCTGGTGTAATCAGCTTTGGCTTCTTGGACATAAATTTGAAAGAGGTTTCAAGCATTTTGTCTCTTCTGTCATACTACTTGTTAGAACAACCACAGATTTGGATCCTCGTGATTGTGGAGTCTCAAGGAATGAAGTTAGTATTGTCTGGGTAATCCAGGGTTCCTTTTAAACACCACACATCTCAAAAGTTGAATTTTATTTATGTTTGCAGTAGCCTGGGCTGGGCTCAGCTTGTAACCTTTTGGGTTAAGTGTCAGTATTTTTGATAAAAACTTGACTGATTAGCTGAGAGCTTTTTAACTTGTCAGGATTTGCAACAAATAAATTACTAATAGACATATATAAGAGGGGGGGAATCCTTCAAATTGCAATATGCACACATAGCTAACAGCTTAGTTTATATTAAACACATACTGCATTGTTAGCAAATAGCAATGATCCACACAGTGACTAAAGGGTTCTGTGCATCTGAAGGATGTTGCACATTCTTACCAGTGTTTAGGAAATGAAAATAAGCAAACAGAACAATGTGTAGTTTTCAAGCAGCCGTCCCCCAGAAATTACACTCCCAACAGATTAGGCCTCAACACTGTGCTCGGGTTATATTTTCAAAGAGATCCCCGAGCCTATAGCTGCCTGTGTTAAGTACACACCACTCTTATGCACAGAGGCTCAGTTCCAGCTCCTGTGGCCACTTTGCTGAACGTTTGCATTTCCTTTGCTCTCTGTGACCGTAACCATAGAACTACTACAACACTTGGAAAAATATAATCTTTGGCATTTTGTACAATTTCTCCACCCATATGCATGTGCACTTTTGAAGAAGCAAACAGAAAATCCACGTAACTCTGGTGTCTATGGCCAAGAAAAGTTATGACTGGGGAGAATTAAAAAAAAAAAGTACTATTTATGGAGGGGAAAGGCATTAATTTGGGGAGTTACAGCCCCACCTGCAGTGCTGTGCTCTGCCAAGTTGTGTTGTGCCATTCTGGCAGCACAGAAAGGCTGCTATGGCAGAAATGGTTTCGGGGGTTGTGCCCTGCATCAAGGTGCTCAAAGCAGAAGCCAAGTGGGGTTTTGACACTGCACAGGGCTTGTACTGGCCGTTATGGAAGAGATGAGTTTTAATGGAAAGGAACATAAATAGCTACTATGAATGGCCCCAGGCTAAATGGCTCGCCCAGGTTATTTTGGCAAATACTTAGGAATGAAAAATATATTCATCCATCAGGGCTGGCTCAGCAAATAGACTGGATTAATGATAATGATTTCAGTGAATAATTCAGCTGGATCTACTGGACCGAGAATGAATTGCAGGGACAGAGAAAATAAGAAAAATCAGATGGATTTCTTGGGTGTTGGATGGCAGGTAGAGAAAAAGAAGGAGGCGAGAAAAAGTATTGAACAGCTGGGGCACTCAGCTTGGGATGCAAGACACAGATCTACCACATTCCTGTTGGATCTGGGCAGAGCAGCGTTCAAACTGTGAAGCTGCTCCGATGTTTTTCCTGGCAAAACAATGCAGAGGAGAACAAGAAATACAAGTCGGTCAAGACCAGATCCTTAGGAAACTTTTCTATATGTGGATGCATTTCCGAGAGGAATCCCAGTTTCTTTGAGTCAGGGATTTCAAAAATTAGGCCGTTTTGTCCAAAGGCACTTGCCCAGCATTTCAACTCCATCACTTTTGCATTTCTTTAGGTCCCTATAGCTGATACCCTTATGCCATCTGAATGGGCACGGCCTCAGCTGCACTTTGCCCAGATATTTCCACACCTATTTCCCCTTCCTTTCGCTTCCCATCCTCTCCGTCTCTTCTGACCATGACCTGTTCCCTGACCAGCCCCAGGAGGGCCACTGAGATCAAATGGGTTTTGCCTGGGAGTGGTGATCTGCTCATGCAGAGAATGTTGAAGGATTTAGGACTGAGCTTGTTAACACAGTCCTGGGAGTGAGAATGAGGGGTCAAAGCTGCCAGCGTGCTCCTAAAACTGCTCTTTGCAACAGATTTAGCATTGGCAGCACATCCCTTTTCACTCCATCCCTCTCTCCAGGCTACAGGGCTAATTCATGCACCAGTCTGGAAAAAGTCCTCCTTTCAGCTTCATCTTTTACTGCGGCACAAGGAGCTTTTATATTCATTTTGGTTAATCAGGCCCTTGTGCTGCTGCTTCTAGAGGACTAAAATGTAAAGGACTAACAAAAAGACATGTAGGTCATCACCCATGGTTTCTGCTCTTTCTTCTGGCATCACATTTTTGGGGATCCCCACGTTGTGTGGCTGTGTAGGGCCTCTTTTAAATGTTTTCTGCCTGGAGAGGAGCGGCTCTCTTTTGCTTACAGACATCTTCCTGGTGGGAACTGCCAGCTAATTGGGACAGATAATGAGGCTGGCAGAATGGATTTATAAATGGCCAGGTTACTGGTAAGGTTACTTTAACCACAGATCCTAGTCTTGTATGGAGAATGGGAGCTTCTCTCTTCAGTGTGGGCTACTGCAGGCCTAAAGATGAAGAGGGCAAACCATGGTCATTCCCACGAGAGAAACAGGAACAGGAATGGGTTGGGGCAGCATGTTGCTCTTCTCCAAGCACTGCTGCAGGTCCTGTATCTTCTGATGCTCTCCACCAGGATGCTGGTTCTGGGTGGGGGAGATTGGGGTGCTTTTACTCTTTCCCTGAAACATCGAGGAAGGAATCAATACTGCTCAGACCAGCTTTTGAAGGATTGCCCCCCCAAACTCCTGTACCAGGATGTTTCCCAGGATGCTTCAATTTTTCTCCAGTGGAACTCAGGAGAGGCAGTTCAGAGGTCCTGGAGAGCATATGGGTCCCAGGTTTTCTTTATCTCTTCTTGCTAGGGATGCAGCTTGGTGGGGACAGGGACAGAGTGAGATGGGGTCCAACTCTAAGACATGTGGTGTGAGTCCTGGAAAGGGCTGTGTCCCTGGCACAGGGACAGCCAGCACACAGAGCAATGCCTGTGTGCAGCTTAGGGGAACTGTGAATGAACTCTTGCACTAATAATAATAATAATAATTAAAAAAATAANTAATTAAAAAAATAAAAATAAAATAGCTAGGCCTGTATTTCACATTTCTCTCTGCCCTTCCAGCAACCCTTCCTTGAAAATTTTATGTCTATATTACAAGAAGCAGTTGCATTTTGAGGCAGCCAAGTCCTCTCCCTGATGTTTTCCATAGCTGAGCTGGCCTTTGCACAGCCTCAGCAGTTGGGTGCCTCTCACGGACAGAGCTGTGTTTGTCTCGGAGGCATGTTGAACTTGGCAGGTGCTGTAAGTCTAAGTCCAATTTAAACTACCATCTTTCCGAAGAAAAAGGCTCTGCAGTATGCAACGGCAGCTGCCACAAGGAAAATCTGCTGGCCCGAGTGGAAAACCCAAGCAGGGTCATAAACAGCAGTCTCTCTATCTTTTCACACAAATTTACTCCACAATCTCATAGACACTGAGCTAGCTGCCTTTTGCTTCCAAGTGTAAGAGGCTAAACTGGGGCAGCTTGATTGCCATCAACACAAATAGACTAATATTTGCTAAACCAGGCAGAAATACAACCTTAAAAACAGACCAGGCTGGCCCCTTCCCCCTGAAAATATCTGTGGTGCATGCGGATCTAAGATCAAGCCTGCAGTGCTCCTTAGCAGCCTAATTCATTCCTGTGGGTTCATCACTTCCCCTGAGCTGCAGCAGAGTCAGTGGTGTGTTTCTTTGGAGCCTGACCTAGGTGATTTTCCCCTCTTCCTCCAGGAGGAATCACAACCTTGTGACACAGCCCTGGAAAAAGGATGATGGTGGGTCTCCAGAAGTGGCAGGTCCTGTCTCAGTTAGCTTGCTGGTGGAAAAGGGGAAAGCTGGTCATCCTGCACAGGAAAGAAACATTTCTCCTTGGAGGAGCAGCTTTCACGAGGAGCAGCCCTGCTCAGAAATCTCCTTGGGGCACACACCATGTCTGGGGGCAGAGAGGAAGACGGCTGAGTCTGAGCACTGAAGGCTGCGTGTGCCCCACTGAGGAGTATGATTGTTTTCCATCGCGGTTCCCGCCTCCTCATTAAGCTTACCATCAATAATACAGTGTTTCTTATGCAGCTGAGAGTGGAAAAGGCGGTCTCACGGGAGCTGACTCACTCTGACTCACATCTCCTGGGAACACGGGGTCATTTGGGTTAATCTCAGCCTGCTGCTCGCCCAGACACCCCCCGGGAGAACAAGGGCATCCCCTCTCTGCCCCCTGCCTGCGTGTCTTAACGTGACCTGCAAAGCCAGCTTCTCCTGGAGAAAGGAAAACTCCCTTCTGAGGACAGGGATGAAGAAATGGATGAGGGAGCCTGGTCTGTCACACCAGTTTTCCCAGTCCTCCTCCGTCAGTTCCCTCCATTAGGAGTGCTGGGAGCAGCATTAAAATGGGAGTGTTGTGGATACTCTGGGTCAGGCAGACTGCCCTGCGGATTTAGGTCTCCCTGGGTACTCTGGGGCAGCATCTACCCCAGAGAAAGGCAGCTGAGCTCACTGCACTGTTTTTTCTACTATTTTGAACTTGCCCTTTTGGGAAGAGCAGAGAGACAGGGCCAGAACAAGCTCCCAGGGAACAAAGTTTAATTTCCTACACTTTATCATTTAATGGTGTGAATCCCGAGGTTGATCTCTGCTCAGACAGAGCAGAAATTTATTATACTCAATTTCTTAGGAGAGGAGGGTTTGGGGGAAGGGAGAGCACAGGACAGCCTGTGTGGCTGCTGGAGCAGTAAGTGTGCTGTAGTGCTGCTGTATGCCCAGGCTCTGGACTCCAGGTGCAGTCTGGGCTGAGGGCAGCAGCCACAGAAAGTCAGTGTTGATCTTTCTGTGACTCCTGAGATAGCACTTCAGGTTGCAGGGATCCTCATGTTCATTTTTCTCTTTACTTTTGTTTCTCTCCCAGTACCAGAGGGCTGATTGAGCAGAAATGTAAAAGATCAAACCTTTACCTGTGTTACCATCTTTCTGGCAGGTGCCATGATGCAGAGCCCATCAGGTAGGCAGAGCTGGGGTTAGGGAAGGATCAGGGAGGAAAAAGGAGTGCTGTCTGAAATGCTTGTCTCCAGGCAGTCTAGACCAAAATCCAAATTTTCTAGTTAAAAAAACCCCTGGCAGTCTGCCTAAACATGTTTTCCTTTACAGGAACTTCTAAGTTTTGGAACAGGACAGCAACTGTGATGGAGTAATAAAAAAATTTTGAAGTAAATGAGAATGATTGAGATTGTGGTTGTACACTGGTGATGCTTTCCAGATCCAGGTACATTTTCCTGTTAGTGGCATGATCCTCCCTCTCCCTCTCCTTTTTTTTGCCTTCCCACTTCCTATTTTCTATTTGCCCTCTTTCCCATCTATTCCTTCTGCCACTGCTTTGAACCTTCATCCATACCGACTTTTCATGTAGCCCAAAGGTCGTGGTAGTTCAACCGGTGCAAATACTGCTTTTCTAAGCCTCTGAGAGGTTTTCATGCCCTTCTCTGAGGCTGTGGAGTTTTTTCCCTCAGTTCACTCTGCAGACAGGAGACCACCACAATCCCAAAGCACAACTAGATGCAGCAAACCGGGTCCAGTCTAGGTTTAGCAGTACTCAGGTGCCATCACTGGCAGTGTAGTCATTGTAAGTCAGAGCTCAAGGAGGGCTGCAGCCTGTTAGCAATGTGAGCTAACTCTTTGACAGGTTAAGGTGATTGTAGCCTACCAGAGCCCTTTGGTTCTCAGCATGCTGCCCAGGAGATTACCAGGCTGCACCTCTGGGTTGATAGGAATAGATTTACCTGCTGGTCCCCTCATTATTTAGTGAATGTTTGGTTATTACTCTCCATTGTCCCACCCCACTAAATTCAAGCAGCAGTGTTGAGCCTAGGGCAAGGAGGGGCAACAAACCCACGTGGCAGAGCAGTAGCACAGCAGTGGTAACAGCTCTCCAGCGAAAGGAGTGAAGCCTCTGTCTCCCTCAGCTCATCAGGATGCCTTGCATGGCACCCAGGAGAAATGTTGCTCACACCAGCCTTTGTGTGTTGTTGCCTTGGATGTGTAGCAAGACCCTGTTATAAAGGTCTCCTCTTCTAGATGGTAACGAGGGCTCTGATGCACAAAATTAAAAATCTGGTGGCAGTTGACTTCTCATTAGGGGAAAAAGCCACAAAACCAGTACATTCTTTGAATCAGCCTGCTGTGTTAATAATAATATGTGGCTTGTCCTCTCTCTCGTCGCTTTCTCAGTCTCTCTTTACGCTGTTCCCCTGCACTTTTGATTTCACGTGCCACAGCTGAAAATCATGTGCTACTTTTTTTCCTCACGTGCAGCTGGTGCCAAAATGCAGTGGCAAAGCTTATGCGGGAAGGGAGGGAGGAAGGATGTCCCAGAAGCCAGGCTCTTCTCACTGCAGGGATGAGGGGGCAGTTTTGGGCTGGGCAGCATGAGGAGTCCAGTTCTCCTGAGGTGATGAGCCCTTCCATAAGTGAAAGTGTTGAAAGTCACACTCAGCTTCAAAGATTAACACTGAAGGATCTACCTACTATATGCCTTCAAAACCAAGGTGATTAATCATGTTTTCGTTTACTTTCTAGTTCTTGAAATTTTTGTCCCAGCATTTTTAAACCTTTCTCTGAAACTGAGAGGAAAAAACATAATTTTCTCTATAATGAGCTGAGCTTGCTCTGTAAAGGTCTGTGGAGTCAGGACTTTGAGAGAAACACAAGTGTTGTCATACTTGCAGTGTAGTTGTGGCGCCTCGCAACATCTGTCTCATTTGTCTCCTGGCTTTCTCAGCAGCCTCTTCCAAACTCAGGGAGACAGATGAGAGTTAGTTCAGCTTGCAAAAAGCAGCAGTATTTCTTTCAGCGAGAAACTGTAAAACTTAAGTGTCCAAACTACTTCATTAAGTTTTCGCAGCAGAAGCTGGATTCAATATCAACTGAATTGTTTCTTAAAAGTCATGCCTCTGCCATAGCATATAGGTATATTTCCGCTTTTAGAGAGTAAATATTGCTCCATAGTGCTGCATTCTGTGCTCCTGGGAAGGTTGGCACTAATGCAAATATTCTGGGAAGCTCTGTGCTTCCTGCTCACTCTGAGTATCAAATTATTTCCACCTTGAAAAAGCTGGATTTGCCGTTATTTACAGAGCTGGTCTCATCAGCAATGTACTTCCCTGGAAAGAAAGTTTCTTCCAAGAGTTAAAAATATGCATAACCCCATAAAGGGTTTTAAATATATCCTAGTACCATTCAGTGAAAGTGCTAATTGGTACTCCCACACAGTGTTTTGCAATTAATTGTGATGCTGCTGTTTAGAAAAAATAGGGGAGAGTCTCAAAGTCAGAATACAAAAGACAATGACATCCTGTCTGAAAAGATGGCACACAGCTACAGACACTGTCAGATATCTTTCATCACCATGTCTCCTGATCATGATAAGACCTACTCTTCTCCCAGCCTGTTCTGTGTATGTGGGGTGCCCTGTTCTACAGGGGGGTCTGGGGGCCGTACAGATGAACTGCAGCATGTGCTCCTCTTCCCTGCTGTCTTCCAGGTCTTCCTTGCTGTACCATTTCAACCCTGGATTCACTGGGCACCTGCTCAAAGGCTCCTGAAACTGAAGATGCTGCTTTGGGCGGAGTGGGGGAGAGGGCTGGCTGATGCAGAATCCCTGAGTCATGTCCCAAATTCCCCTCTGCAGCAAGGCTGCGGGCTAACCTTGAGCTGTGCTCCTCTCAGCACTGAAGGTACAGCAGGATGCAGCCCTGAACTTCTGCATGGGAACACCTGCGTGAGGCCCTCCTCCAATGCTCCCCAGTTCAGGGCTAGTGAAAAAAACAGTTTCATAATGCATTGAGAAAGAGCATCCTTCATTAAATCACAGAGGAACACTGCTGTACAGAAGGGCCTATCCTGTAGGCAATGAGGGCTTCCTCCCTTCCTAGTCCTCTAGATTTCCCTTGTGTTCAGGTCTGCTTCTCCTCACTGACCTTTGTGAAGTTTACTTGGCATAAATATATTGAGGGTCAGTGCAAGTGAGAGGCAATACCACTTTTGTTTGTCTTCTTCACGCATAACTGGTTGATGAGTGACCTGAAAAAACAAAGATCACAGTCATGTGGAGTTATTAAAGATTATGAAGGGAGGGGACATTTGACACCACCCATGCTGTCCAGCAATTGTGTGATCTTAGGCTCCAGTGCTGCTATTTTGCAGGGCATATGGGAGGAGGAGGTCAAGGGGCACCTGGACTTTGTCTTGTTTGCCCCAAACCCTCCCCTAGATTAGAAAAGCAAAGAACCCCCAAACCCAAGGACAGGAATGTCCTTCTTGTCTAGATCAGACTGGCTGCAATGCCCAGGGGCTTTCAGGAGGCCAGCCACAAATTTACTGTGGAGCCTCACCTTCTGAGAGCAGCATGGGTAGAAACTGCTCCCCTCTGATGCCGGACCTTGAATCCATTTTGTTTTCAGTGTATCTGTCCTCGTTGCCATGGTTGTTGCAGCTCGCAAAGGTGAAGTGGTGAGTTAGTGCCAAGAGAGACTGCCAGCAGCCCTGTCTCTTCCTCCTGCAGCTGCACCCCACCCACGGCCTGTCCACACCGAGGTCTGACCGTGTGGAGATGCATTTAGTTTGCACCAAAACGTCCCCACCGCAGGCAGCTGTGCATAGCCCCCATCGCCAGGGCACGGGGACAGCCTGTGTCCCCACCTGTCCCTGCACACCTGCTAAGAGTCCCACAAGCCAGCCCAGCCCTTTGTGCAGCCACTGCAGCTCTCGGGAAGGCAGTGTGTGCAGGGCTGATGAGGATCAAAGGCCGGCTGTGAGTCACTTCAGATCCAGTGAGTGATCATTGGTTGGGGGAAGAGGTAATTAGGCTGGCTTCACTGTCTTGCTGTTATGCTCAGGAGAGTAACGGGATGGTGTTGCTGCCATTGAAAAAACTTTATTTGTTAGGAATGACTCATTGCATATGAGTCACAGATTACACATGGGAAAAACTACCCGTGCTCCCTGCTGGGAGTTAAAAGTCCAGTGCAATGCACTGGTATGATTCTGGCAGCTGACTGATAATGATGGCATCACCTGGTGAGTGCTCTCTTCCTTTCATCTCACCCAGGGAGAGTCAGTCAAAGTAAGGTCTGCTCTGGCTACCGCTAACTGCATGGGCTATGTACCTGCCCCACTGCAGAAGCTGAGGGGGAAATGACTTTTGACAAAACCAGCAGAGAACCAGAAGAACCAGATGGAAACCCCTGGTATCCCAGGCTGCCAAGGTCCCTCAAGGACTTTGTAGTCCTTGAAAAGGAATTTAACGTGCTGATCCAGGTCAAAACTTTGTGACCGCTCTGTTTTGGCAATGAGATACAGGGGACTTTGACTGCAAACACATTTACAGTATCCAAAATCTGTCCTCAGATCTGAATTTTGCAGTAGAATTGGGCCATCTTTTGTTTTAAAAAAAGATTGGGTCAACTTTTATTCTGATTTTACTGATTTTTGTTGCAGGGACTTGCAATCTTCAGTTGAACTGTGTCTTATTAATGAACACAATATGCTTTAAAATGATATGTTTCCTATTATTTTTGCTTCCAGAACAATACGAAGTTTGGAAAGACAAAGGCGATCAACAATAAATGAGACAAAATAATTGCTTGGATCTTTCCTTTTTTTTTTTTTTCTTCACCTTAAAACCTAATTTTAGATCTCAGCTGAGGCTTAAGGTTTGTTCTTAATTTGCCCAAACTGTTTTTCTTTCTTCCAGTAGAACAAACCCAGTCAAATTGTGTTTGCCCTTCAAAACTTAGGTCTGAGAAGCGCCCAGTGCAGAGTTACTCAATGTAATGAATGCAAACACTGGGAAGATTACTTATTTCCTTTGTACGTGTTCTTTTGAGCTGGAATTTGATTGCACCACTTGGAGAATATCCTCTTACTGTATGAAAACAGAATTATGGAGATCTGATCCTCAGCCTCACTTCAGTGGATGAGTGCTGCAAAGTGTGTAGCTGTAAACCAAGCATGTCATGTCTTCTGTGGGGATGCTGTGCTCTTTTGGGATCACTCTGTGCTGTCTGCTTTGAGATGGTGGACCCCAGTCCTGGTATTTCTGCTTTTTCATGAAAACAGCCTTTGCATAATCTCAGACACCCTGAGTGGCTGTCAAAGGGCTTGGCCCTGAAAAGATGTAGCTGCAGCACAACCAGAAGGTGAATGAACTTCTCTGCTGCCCACCCTGGTAACCCCAGAGCAGAACCCCTTTTTCTGTGAAGGCACTCCTCACTTCCAGCTCCATCTTTGCCCCCTGCCTAACCTGCAGCCGTTGTTTTCCTGTGCAGGGACACCCAGAGGGGACCTGCAGGTGTCTGCACTGGCGCTGAGGCAGCATCCAGCCCAGCAGTACCCAGCTGGTCCCTTGCAGATGTGTTGCTGCAAGCCATTCACATCCACTGCAGCTGCTGGGGAGTGCCTGGCAATTGCAGCCTCTGCCATGATTGATATGGAAATAGGTGAATTAAACCTATCTGTTTGCTGAACACACACAAACACATCTCTCTCTCAGACACACTCCCACACGCAAAACTAGATAAAGAAAAGCCAGAAGTGCAGAGTGTCATGTCCTGAAAATCCACTGGGGAAAGCTCACTGCCTGATCGGCCAAAATTCTTCCATTCTCATCTCAATGTCCAAGAAGGAGACTGGTGAAACCAAGAGGTCATTTTTCCAGGGGTCTTGGGAAGAAGAGAGATGATGCCTTGGTTGCAGGCTGGTAAGACACTTGGGAAAAACATGGCTTGCCCTGCAAGATATGTGCTATGTTTTGGTAAGCCCTGTTATATTTTCCAGCCTCAAAGTTTCTCTGGGTTTAATTACTTACTGAAGCACAGACCCCACTCCCAGCTACTACAGAAGCTGCAGCCCATAGGGTGTGCCTGACAGACTCTGCCTTGTCCAGGCTGGAATACCTGTTGTTAAGATCTCCAGGGCACCAACAGCCTTGCACCAGGGACTGGGCACTGTGCAGACACACCAGGACCCTGATCTCTTCTGGTCAGAGCCTCTGGGCATTTTCATAACTCAGTGAGGAATCCTGTTCTGTTTTCTATCTATCTCCAGAGTGATAGCTCATTTTGCTTGCCCTTCCCCCAGCAGCATGGATGGCTTTGTTTAGAAGAAATTATACAACTGAATAAGAGCCAGTATGAAAGGCCAGATCTTGAATGGATCCATGGGCATGACTGCACTGTGATGTGAGGACAGGCATATCTCTGTGAGGCTGATCTCCTGAGCATGGAAAACAATAGGAGGGCAGATGTAGCCGTGGGGCTGCAGAGTGAGCTGTCAAAGGGATACCCAGAACCAGGGATACACGCTGTATTTTCCAGCTGGTGGGAAGCTCATGCTGTGCTGCTGGTATCTCTGCTGATGAAGCTACGTCTCGGCCAGATGTCCCTTATTTTTCTGTGAAGATCTCTCTCTTGTGGAAGAAACTCTCTTCTCCCCTCCCGTTTCTTTCACTGCTTTCATTCTCAGTTCACTAAACCACCCCTGTATCATCTGTTGGTCATGTCGCTCCTTTCTGAATTCGCACCAACAGAAAATCAGGATGGATGGAAGCTAATTCTAAGTGAGGAGGAGCATTCACATCTGCACCATCAAAGCAGAGGCGTGCAGACACATACCCAGAGCTTGCACTGACTGCTGCTCCTATGGGGCCACTGCTGCCAAGAGCAGGATGAATTGCCCTGGTCACTGTCCTGCATGGGATACAGAGCAAAGGCAGCCTCTTGGGTGGAAGGGGAGGGAAGGAGAGATCAGACACTGCCATGAGTTTTTTTATTAGTATCTTGCTGAAAGCTGCAGCAGATGTTGGAGTTTAAATTGCTTCTTCACACTCTTTCATTTTTGTGGTCAGTTTTGCCAGAATTTCTGTGAAGCCACAAAAGGCAATTAGGAAAGGCAGAACCAGATCCTGAGCTGGGTATGGCTGTTACACCAGATTGCCCTCACCAGTTTTCTAGCACGTAGTTTTCAATCATGCTAAAAATGCAGCAGACACAAAGTCTAAGTATGCAGAGGGGGACATTGTAGATCCCCACCAAAATGTGTGTAAATCTTCCTGTCAGAACCAGGGACAGGATTTCACTGAACTTACTCAAAAGACAGAGATGATAGTGAGAAGACAAATTGTGTTAACCTACATTTTCTCGCATTTTCAAGACTGAAAATTTAGTCTTCTTTCAATCCTTTCTGAAGATTCTTTTTGTTTAGTGTTTCTTTTGCCCTGGCACTAAGCTGCTGCTGCCATCTGCCAAGGTACTGTCAGTCTGTCCCACACATTAGCCAGGCCTTACATACTTCCTCTGTCAGGGAGAAAGGAATGGTGATGGGGAGCAGCCTGATAACAAGTCATCCATGGTGCCTTCCTATGGGCTGTCCAAAGCATACTCACTGGCAGACACATGCTTCATCTTTGGGATCTCCTAAAGCCTCAGTGAGCCAGGGTTTAACATCCCCTCTCCCTGCTTCTTTATTCTCCCCAGAATGGAGAAGCAAGTGGGGTCCATTCTGCCTTGAAAACTTAAAAGTTTCAGGCGGACTTCAGGAAGAGAAGAGGTCCACAGCAGAGTTGGGTCACACAGAGATACAGGATATTTATTGTGATCCAGTTTTTGTTTCTTGCCAACTGCAGACTTTTGCATTGATACAAAAGGAAAACAATAAAAAAAAAGCCCGGTAAATTTTACACAACTTATTATACCATTATTGTGATGCTAAGTGATTCTAAAGTACATAAAAGATCTAGAAAATCAAGTTTTATTTATTATCAACATAGCTTTTTAAAATAGAGAGTATTTGATGCTAACTAGGCACTGCCTGACATACCACATTATTTTTAATAAGCCAAAAATCTTCTCCAGGATTGTTGTGGCTGAAGAATTAATAAGATAATGTTTCCATTTTAGGAAATCCCCTGAAAACAAAATATAAGAAAGCATAAAAGCCACTAGTCTGATTTTCAGGGATCGTTATTGCTCAGGGCTCCCATCAGTCTCTGAGGCTGGAGGCAGCACAGCTTCTCCCAGATGTCAGCTCTACAGTGCTGAAGGGTTTTACTGGGGTGGATTGAATGAGAGACTGGCTCATGAAATGAGGCAGAGTTTACCCTAAAAATTCCCATTTCTATATTAGTCTGCCCCGGTGAGATGTCTCTCGGGCTGCCTGGCTCCCTGGTGATGGAATGCCCATGGGGTACATAAATGAGCCTCTCCAGCTGTCTTGACTACACCTGATGCTAGAAAAGCCATTTATTTGCTTCTCTGAGGAGGCAGCAGTGGAGACCTGAACTTCCTTCAAATGGGAGGGGAATTTATTAAAAACAAAGGAAGACTGCAGGTGTAAAATGTTTGTCATATTCACACCTGAACAAACATATTGCTGTGCTCTTGCTTATCTCCTTCCCACTCACTGCCTTTATTGAGTCCTGTGTCCTGCTAACTGCAGAGATATTAATCAGGTGACTAGATTAGAGCAAAGTCACTGCCTCTGGATTGTCTTATCTAGACCATATAAATGTGTCATTGTATAGATCAGGGCTGGGCCAGAGTGGTTTTTTATACCTTTGTGATGACCGAGCTGCTCATTGTTTCCTGTTTACAAGAATTCCCTGTGCCTCAGAGGGAAAGCCAGCCTTCTCAAGGACTGCAGCAAAGTCCTCTGCTGTCCCATTTCTAAAAAAGATATACAAATACATGGTATTTTTCTCCTAGTTCTCCTTTATTTCATCACTTGCATTCCTTTCCCCATAAATGTCCATTTTCTTCTCCAAAAAAGAGTTTGATGAAGCAAGGTCTGTTTTTGACCCCACACATTTTGCAGTCTGTAGTTGCATCAGTGTTTTGCAAACATCTCTCAGCGATTTCTGCTCTCCTGCACTTGTTAGACCTTGATTTGTTATTGGCTGTCCCTTTCTTTCCCCACTCCCCAGTTGTGCTATGGAGAGGTCCATGTACCGGAATGAAGCTGTCCCAGCTGTACAGGGAATGGTTTGCTCAAGGTGGCATCAGGACAGGGTGGAGGAGGAAAGAAGGAAAGGCAGCTGGTGCAGGCAGCACCACATTACCCTCACCATGGGACTGCATGGTGTGAATGCCTCCTTTCTGCTTGTCTTCCCTCCTCTGCCACTGCAGGCAGAGACCTGATGGGTGTGACCTCAGTTTTGTTCTCTCTCAGATCCTGAGCTTACCCTCTAAGGCAAGGTTGGACTTGACAGTCTTGGAGGTCTTTTCCAACCTTAATGATTCTATGGTTCTATCCGTTGGATTTTGTCTACCTAGCCCACAGCCCTGGAAATTGTGCCATTTTCTCCCGTCATGAACAAAGAATGAAACAGATTTTGCATATACTGAAATCCCCAAATCTCTTCCTTTTCCTGTCCCCTTTTTACATTTTTGATGACAGCAGATAAAAACGGTATGCATACAAGCGCTTTGAGAGTGTCACTGTCTGCCTCGTGTGCTAAAGGCACATCCAAGATGGGTATTTGACACACAAGATGCTTCTGTGCTAAAATGAGTTTTCTGTGCTAAAATGAGTTGCAGGCACCACGGCAGCAGCATACTGCTATGGTCGAGCTGGGTTTCCTAGTCCCCAGCCATCAGAGAACCTCTGGAGAAGCTGACCTGGTTTTCAATCACCTTTTTCTGTTCCTTGTTCCGTTTCTGGTTCATTAAAATTAGAGGTGGATTAAAGGTATATCCTGGGAACTGAGACTCCTCATGCTTTGGAAATCTCTGAGTCACAGCTGAATGCAGCAGATGAGTAAAGGGGTCATGGCTGAGTAAAGGGGATGAGGTCACAAATCAATGAAGCAATTTTCTTATTTTTTATAAACAGCCAAGGAAAACACAGCAAAATCCGCACAGCTTAATGCATGGATTAGTACTCGTGTACAACATACGTGCTTATGATATTCATAATCAAAATAAATATGTTTACCAGTTCTGTGAATCTCCATAAATTCTTCTTCCCCTTCTGCACGTAATGTAATTCTCCAAAGACTTGAAAATGTGCATGGTGAGTCTCTAATGTACATTTTATTTGCTGATTTCCCGTGGCTCCGTACAGACATTTTAACTTCAACGGAACATCTCAGCAGGAACTTTCTTATCAGGATTTCTGAGACTCACAACTGTATTCAGAACATCCAGTAAAAAGATTCCTATGTCTCTGGAGACGTTCCCGCTTAAAACCATATTTGCTTTCCTGGCAGTTTCCTCTGAGAGCCTTTGAATACGGGGAACAGTGCCATGAGTGTTAAGCTTTTCTCTCTCCATTGCTACAACTCCAGCAGGCGTCGAGTCTCATGCGCTTGTACCTGCCGGGGAATCTGGTGTGTTGCGAAAATGACTGAGATTATCATGACAAAAGGTTCCCTCCACCTTTTGTACCAGGAACCTCTTTTGCCCTAGGAAATGTCTGTGTTTCTGAAAAAGGCTTAGCAGTAATCTTGCTGCAAATTGTTCTCTTAAGGGAACCTCTCCTGTTCACAGCACCCTGCGCTGTCAGAGGGAGTGCACAGAAACAGATGCATCGTTTCTGGTGGATTTTGTGGTGCTGATTTCTACCACAACAGTGGTTTTCTTTAAGGGCTTTTCTGGGAGAAATAGAGTGAGAGTATCTGGCATAAGATGCTAAATATATAGGGAAGATCTATTCTTTGTGCAGATACGATGTGATCTCCTTGTTCCTTTCTGTCCCTTCATTCTCCATTTGTGGCAGCCTGATGGTCCCTCAGTGTTTGTTGTGAGTGGCATTACAGGCAGTCCACGAAGGCTACAGGTGTACACAGGACCTTGCATTGTAGGTATTTCATACAGCTCCCAAATGAGTGGAGAGCCAGTATGTGCTTGGGAACTGCTAATGGCTCCATAAACTTTGAGGACATAACTTTGAGTGGCTGTTTAGTGACAGGGAGGTCCCCAGAGTGATTTTGGTCATGTGTTTGTTCCAAAGCAATGTGTGCATTAGCTATTTTTTGCTTGTTTGCATAATAATCGTCTCTCACAGGTTTTTGCTTTTTAAGTTCCCCCCCAGTGGCATTTATGAAGAGTGAGATGGTCACTGTCCCTGAGAAGCCTGCGAAAGGGTGATGCTGTCACTACTTCAATAATGGTTGTGCACTGAGGGCAGGTTTTAATGCCTTCAGAGAGAAGTTCTTTTCGTAAGCAGGATATCACGTAGCCTCCACAATACCAAGGCAGGCAAGTCTTAGTTTTCTCTGCAGTGGAGGCAAGGGGGTAGAGGGAAACCTGCATCAGTTTCTGGACAGAGTCAAGGACCAACACCCAGCCCTTGCAGAACTTGGGTTTCTGAACCCAAAGCCTCCATCTCACAAGTAGGAAATCATTCCCTTCATATAGGTGTCATCTTGGGCTTTCAACTCTACTGTTTGCATGAAATGATCTCATCCTGCTGTCAAAACAGCCGAGTCACTCCATCACAAACTAGTAAATATGAAATGTATTCAAATGCAGAAGGCATTCTTTTACCTCCTTGCAGAAGCTGATCAATATCTTCTCTCTCAGCTAAACTGCTGCTTCAGTTAGCAGCAGACAAGCTGTTGGATTTAGACTTCCTGGGCCGACTTTATTTTTAGCTGGGAGTGGCATTTTTCCTCTGGAAGCTTTCCCTGCCTCACATCATGCAGTGAAAGCTGCTCACTAGCATGACACTTTCCCCTCCTTGCTACTACATTCCCTCTGCTGACGTTGTAGCCTTCAAAACATCAGTTTGCTTATTAGATTACCATGCTGCCTGCAGTGAGGGAGAAAAAAGCCCTAGAGCACAGCTGAGCATCATGCTGGGCACCTGCCTGCAAAGGGGCTGGCTGGCACTGAGGACATGGCAGGATGAGGCAAGCACTGGGGACAGGCAGGACAGGCACAGCAGCTTGGCAATGCTCTTGACCCCACTAGCACCTGGGGCCCTGCTCTGTGCTGGGTCAGAAATCTTCCAGTTCAGGTCTGCTGGAGGGAGGTCATGGTGTGCTATGCACGGGTGCAGAGAAATTATTTTTGTTGAAATTCACAGGGGAAAAAAGTTTTGTCACTCATCTGAGGATTTTGAGGGGCAACACAGTAAGCTCTGATGAGAGCTCAGGTTGGTCCTGACAAAAGCAGTGTGAGGATGTGCTGTGAGAGACCCCCCACAGCAGCTACTGCGTGTCTGGGATTTTGGCCAAAGTCCTCAGTGGGAGGAGCAGACCCCACAGCCTGAGCTGATGGAGACAGGAGAGAATAATGGCATTGTCTCATGTGGCTTGCTCTCCATGTTGAGACCATGTGCATTCCCCAGCAGGGCTCATGCTGGTTTCTGTTACCCCTCTGATAGAGTTTCCACCAGCTCCACCTCTTGCAATGAGTCACAGTTCAAAAAGCACCCTTCTATTAAAGAAAATACCAAAAAACAATGGGGGAAAACAAGAATTCATCACAGCTACAAAGAAATATTTAACTCCATTTCAACATCAAATAAATCTTTAGAAAGCGCCGAGTATCTGTGGGAGGTGGATGAAGTCACCTCCATCTCTTAAATCTAATGACAGTTTATGGTGAAATGATTTGTGCACTGATCTATCTATTCGAAAATATCTGTCCTTCAATCTCAAAACTCCTCCCTGCCCTTAAGAGCTGTGTCTCCAGACATTCCCTGCACAGCTGCTGGTGTGTCCAGTGTCCACTGCTGTGATACAATTATGCACAGTAAATATTAGCACAGAGGAGTAGTGAATATGCAGGTGCTGGGCAGAATTAATGCAGTTCATGCCTCCTCTGTAGTCCAGGCATGCTTCCTAAGAGAGCAGTGATATCCTTAGCAGGCAGGTAATAGCAGGTTTCGTACTGAAAAGATGCACAGATGATCCTTTGTCCCCACCTCTAAACCCCACCAAATCAGATGCACAAACCTGGCTGCTGCTGCCTTCTGGAGGAGCATGCTGCAAGAGCGAGAGTCTTGGCAAGCAGAGTATAAATAATCTGTGATATTCAAGCCTGTTTGAACTTTGCACTTTCTTTTCCTCACTAGATAACGTTATTGAAATCCTAGTGTTACAGACCCACAAGGTCATAATGCAAAACTGAAAGGAAATAATTCTGCACATCCCTGACAGTCTCTTCTGCCAGGAGGATCTCCAGCTTGGATCTGTGAACACATGAGCCTGTGCGCCTGTGTGTTTTAAAATCTCTGCATTGTTGTGGCCAGATATGCCTCTAGGTCCGTATAGTTTTCTGCTCCTGCCATAGTGCATGCATGCAAATTGGGGGTTTTCTTTATTATTTGCTTATGTGAAATAAGCCCCCTTGAGCCTCAGCTTTCTTTCCAGCTCAGCTCTCGCGAGAGGAGTCTTTACTCCTGTTATTTCTCCCTAAGACCCAAACTCCTTTAGTGTTTAGAGCAGTAAGAACTGCCTTCTCTGTCACAGGGGATGAACTGATGTAATGGTTCTTCATCTCTGTGTAGGGGGGCAAGTACCCCCCCACGGTGGTCAAATGGCCACCACCACACATATGAGACATGATGTGCTTGGCTACAATCGTATTTTAGCATCTGTGAAAACAAATGCTGCAGGTCAACAAACTATGTGGCTTGGACATTTGACTCAGGAAGGACCATTAGAGTGGAAAATATATTTTCTTTTGTGGTTTTCACCAGCTCACAGTTAATTTCTCTTTGTCCCGGTGTCACTGATACTCTTGTCTCTTCCCATGTCACTGATATTCCCAGAGTATTCTGAGAAACACAAGATATTGTGCAAGCACATGCTCCTGCTTACTTAGAGCCAGCCATGCTGATTAGCCAGACTGTGGGCAGCACAAAATATCCAGCCTGCTGCTGTTTGCTGTATTGCTCCAGAGGGGAGAAAAAAAAGTTCTTCTAGATGTCATCCTTCCCCCCCAAAAAGACCCCAAAAAGGAAACTTAAAATTATATTAATTATTTTAACAGTACACTCCATTATGAGTAAATTTAGGTTCTTAGAGGGCTCCATGATGAAGTATAAATGCCTTATTAATATTGGATGTATCAACCTGGGAGCAGATGCAAAGTCAGAGAGAATAATGACTGGCAATACAATGAATCCACCAGACCCCACGCAGGGACGTTTCCTTTCGTTGCTCAGCTTGCAATCGGATACAGGCTGCTCTCCAAAGACACCATCTGTGCAGGTTTCTAGCACCTGGGTTGTACCTCTGCAGCACAGCCCTGGCTGGATTGCTCTGGATTTTCAGGGTTTTTTGACCAGGGAAAGAACTGTGGGCAGGCTGAGTACAAGCCAGGCCCTAGCTGACCTTGATGCTGCGCCCCACAAGCTATAAATACTTCTTTCTTCTTGGTATGATGTGGGAAGAGTTGTCCTGTAAGAAACAGCAATTCCTTGGTCTTCTCAGCCCTCCAGCCCTTCTGATCTTCAGAAGTAACTGCTGGGAAATCTGTAATACCCTGCTCTGAGCCAAGCCTGGCAAGTGGACTGTGATGCTTCAGCCTCTTTCATCCCAGCACAGAGCTGAGGTAATTCACCCATCTCAGTGCTGCTGTTCAATGCCACCTTTTCCAAAGAAAAGTAGGAGTTTCTGGAGAGGCAGAGGTGAATGAAGGTCACAAACTGGGGGTGGCTCCAGTGAGCACTGAGAGGGGGACAAACTCATGGAGGGAGCAGAGGGGGATAGATCTTACAAGGACAATCCTTGCTCCCTTCTGGCTCTTCCTGAGTAGTAGGGAGCAGAGAATTTCTCTGTCTTCTCCAGGGGTTGTCTACTGGAGGTGACTTCACCTGGTATTTCTTTTGGAAGGACTCAGGTGGTGGCAATGGAGGAAATACCCAGATATTAGCTGCTGTTTTCAAAAGCTCTTTCCTTCCAACACCTGGAGAAAGACTTCACATCAGTAATATTTCCAAACTTGTGCACTTCAGCTTCCTCTGCTCTTGGATTCTGAGTTCCTTCAAGTGCTCTGTGCTGAATGAAGTATCTGGGACCACTTAATTCTGTTTCTCTCTACACACCTGGATCCTTCAGAAGAAAGAATTAGTGGGAATCTCCTTCAGTATGGATAGATGACGATGCATCTTCACTGAGTTGTTCCTGCTCTTAGAGAGAGCACAGACACATGGCTTGCTCAAGAGTAATCATGTTAAGTTTGGGACATGTGGCCCACACCTGTGATCAATTTCCATGCAAGTGGTGATGGTTTCTGTGGGTGTTCACAGAGCCTGGGCGTCACTAGGGCTTCTCCAGTGACGTAGAGGGCCTGTCCTGCCCCAGCTGTGGGCAGTCCTGTTTTCTGCCACAGGTGAGCTCTTCCTGGGCATTGCCACTGCACTTGGCCGTGGTCCTCCCCTGTATAAAGCCCTCGTAGCAAGGCCTCTGAGGAGGAACCTCTATACCTTGCAAAATTAGCCCCTTATGAATATGTAACAGGTTACATTACCTTCTTGGATCTGATATGTCTAGCATAACTAAACTTCTGTTGTATATAATGGGAAAGTTTCAGTGGAAAATAGCATTGCTGATGTCTAACATCCTTCTCTAATTAACAAAGATAATTTTCTGGAATGTATGTGCACCTAATTACCATTCCGCATGATCATTAAGATGTACACGCAGTTAGCAGGAGCCTTGCTGCTCGCTCATCTGGAGAAACCTTATACCCCAGGGAGGGAAACCAGGGTAGAGGAAAGTGCCTGGAAGTCCAGTATTGTGCTCTGAATGTGCTCCCATCCACGAATGAGATGCAGGATGCTGCTTTGCCCTACTAAAGGCAATACAGCCATGAGTGGTCTTGGGGCTCACCTAATAAACCAAGATACACATTACCAAGTCAGTGATGACTGTAAGCACTCTCAGTGTTTTTTGCTGAGGTGTTTATGTACCTCTCACTCTGTTTTCTCTGGGGCTTAGCATGAAGTCCATCCTCCCCTACATTCCCCATGAAGCTGGAAACTTCTATTATCAGGCACACAGCGACTCAGGCACAGTTTGTTCCTTCCTCTGCTGAGCTGACTGCTATCTGACTGTTTTGCAATCTCCCCTCTTATTAATTCAGCTCTGGCAGGCAACTGAGTGCTTCTTGCTCTGGCTGAGGTGCTAAGTCTGGGAGAGGGAATGCATCATGTTAATTGTTGCCATATCTGACCCACGTCTGGTTTCCATAAGGTGACGGGGTGCGTGAGAAGGTGACTGCTATGCTCAGAAACGTGGGAAGCATTCACGGGGCGGAGTGAAACCATGCCAAGATAATAGCTGGGAATGACTTTATTTCCAGAAGCCTGTAGTGGGTCACAGCACAAATCTATAAGGTTAGGTTTTTCCAGGTACACTGCGTTGGAGTGATAGCACCTTGTAAATGCTGACTGACGTAGCGCCACAGCCTCAGTGGGAGGAGAGATTTTAAGGTGCCAGCCAGCAACGTGTCTGAGTGTGACTCCGAGACCACACATGGCACCTCAATCCCTGGCCTGCAGAGCAGCTGGCAGCTTGCTCCTGCCCCATTCACCACTTTTTAACTAGATCTCTGCCATGAGTTGGGAAAGGTGAGCTGTGTGGGTTAAAGATGAAGAAAACATTTATTCAGATTCCCACAAAGCAAAATTTTTCAATTTTGCAGATGACTTATTATGGCAAGCACCTTTTTGCTGGAGGGAGAGAGTGAGCTAAGTCAAGGAAGGAGATGCCTGTGCCATACTCATTAGTTCAGAAACTCTGGAGGACTGAGAGTAACTTCAAGAGCACATGGGAAAAGCAGATTTGCTGACAAGTAAAGATCAGATGCCATTAATTATTTTCCAAAGCAAAAGAGACAAATGAACATTCAAGGCTTGTTCCACATCATGGTGAAGTCCAAGAGAGTATTTTCTCTAGTGTCGGTGGGTACTGGAGCAGGTTGCCCGTAGAGTCCAGGAATGAGCTGATCTCAGTTCCTCTTTGTTAGCTTATTTATTTGTTTATTTTTGCTCAGGAGGCGCAGAGGACTTTCTGCTGATAACGAGTGCACAGTTTACACGCCTCACACTGTGCCTGAGAGCCACAGTGAGTGACTTGTGAGGGTTTTCAGACACCTCCGCCCTCATGAATGCCACTGCAAACCCCTCAGGGAGCTGCTGGGAGAGGCGCTTGTTTCACCGCTGTCTCTCCCTCCTCCTTTCCAGCAACACACAGACTGAAAATCCCACCATCGGTGATTCAGATCAACAGACGGCCCTGTTATTTCTCAGACTGAGAACTCCTAACATTTCCTGCTGACAGCTATTTTGGGAATATTAAGCCCGAATGTTTTGGTGGAAAGAGAATTCAAAGGGCCACAAGAGCAGGGGAATGAGTGAATGAACCCAAGCAACTCAACAACACAAAAAATTTTGTAACGCTTTTTTTTAAACACAGAGGGAGCTTTGATAGCTCACATGGCAACAAAGACTTTTGTCATGCAGGCTTCTTGGAGTTAATATGAAAGCATCTCCATTGTGCCAGCATTCCGTTGCAGGAAGCAAAGCTTGTAGCGGAGCGTGAGATAAAAATATTTGTAAGGCTCATCACTTTTTGACATCTCCATTCCAACACTTCCTCCCCAAAGCGGTGTGTGCAGACAGCTCCGCCGTGACTGCTACTTCTGATCTTCAGCCTCACCCAGCAAACACGCTTGGAGCACATGTGCTGATGCAAACCCTGTAAGGAGGTGGAGGAACTTACAGTGACAGCCTGAAACCAATGGGGATAGCTCATGTGTTCAAGGTGAGATCCAGCCTCCAGCGAGCAGTCATTATTCCTCATGCTGGCGCACAAAGGAGCTGAATCTGTCTATGAAATTACATTATTCTACAGCAGTGGAAAAAATTGATGTCCTGCAGTCACAATTGCACAGGTGCTGGGCCATGCTGGAGAGCACTATATGGTTTTGTTTTGATTTTAAAAAAGGCAGCTGAGCATTCAAGTCATTCTATACAACAAAATCTCTGACTTTCAGCTGAGGTAGTACAGGCACTGGATTAGGATCTGTGTGACTAATTTCAAAAGCGTAGTCCTTTTGGAAGAAAAGTATTATGCTTTTTATTTCTGTCTTTTTGCTACCTTCTGCCTCAAGATGTCAAGGCAGAGGAACGTTTGTACAAATTACTAACCAAGAGCATACAATATTTATCCACAATAAGTGCTTTTACTTCAAGAGTTCTTTGGAGCAAAATGATGCATATAAATTAGCATTTTAGAAGAAGATTCAGCCTTTCTGGGCGTGTGCAGTGAAGACCCTACCCTGCTAAATATTTCCCTGTGGCTAAAAAAGCCTTTAGTATCGCCCTGGGGCCAAATCATTGTGAACTTGGGTATGAAATGCAGTGTGCAGTACAGTTACAGGGAATATAAAGGAAGGTATCAGGACACCTGGGACTTGCTGCTGCCTAAGAGTGCAGAGTATATGTCTTAACCATTTGGAAAGCCACAGGTTTCCCGAGCTCACGTTCAGCCTCCTGGCATGTGTTTTTCACATACTACATGGCAGGACACATCCATCCTCACAGTAGATAGTGTGGCTTGTGTAGGTAAGCCAGAGAATGAATTTCAGGTGGACACACCACAGTTTGTTGACATGCCTGGACAGTCTGCAATTTGGAAAAAAGAGAGAAAGTTTCATGAGAGTATTCTGGACTTGAAGTTGCTGTGTGTTCTACTTTCTTGCTACTCAGCAGAGTAGATTGAGTAGGAAAATGGGGGAAAAAAAGTATGTAATAATTTGAATTTGAAAATGAATTTTGATTTGATTGAGTTGAGCAGTCCTTCTGTATTTGATTTCTGCACTTATTTGTACATTCAAGCTCTACAAGATTGGGGGCTTGCTGGGAGAATTTTAAACTGAGATGTTAATGTACTGACCATCGGTGAATTCTGAATAGTTTGTTAGTTATATTCTTGTAAAATTTACACTGTTCTGTTTTGTTACCTGACTCCCCTTACCAGGGAATAGAAAGAGAAATAGATGGATATAGCAAATATTGCATATTATCATTTATAATGGACTGCTCTGCAGGGAGGACATTATTTGCTGATGTTACTATTGAAGCTAAATAATGAATAAATTAGAGAATGTTACAATTTGTTTATAGAGAGTTGTGAGACAAAGGTGAGATTCATCCAAAAAAAATTAGTTGCAAATGGCTTGCTGAGCTTTAGTTCTTACTCCTGTGTCTCTGAGGCACCTTGACTATGCACAGGCCAATAACCTTCAGTTCCAGCACGGCAGGCTATAAACTCTTCTACCTGACTCAGAGAATCAGAGGAATTTTAATTAAAATATTTGTGAATATTCATGCCCTCCTTCAGCTCCAAAGTGACCTCAAAGCAGAAGGGGGCTTTAGTTGTCAAGGTAAGTTGGTCATCCTACTTTCACCTCTCTTGAAGCTGAATCTTGTGTGAAAATTAATTTTGCATTGTGTCAGAGTAACAGCAAGGGGCTTAGTCCATTAAAGGTACTACATTTTGGATGGTGAAGCTCATTTGTGCTTCTTGACTCTCAGTACAGCATGGGTGGGGTGAAAAAAATGCACTAATGTCATGTCTAATGTAGAGTAGTGGAGTAGTGGTCGTTGCTACCTGGAAAAGGGAGACTTAGATCAGTGATCACTCAGCCAGGGTAGAAGGCTGCAATCTCATGTCAGTGCTGATGGGCTTGCTTGTATTAACAGGCTGCTGCTAGCATAACCTCTTTTGGGAAAAGTCTTTTGGATATGCGACATCTCTGCTGTGTCAGAGGCTTACAGAAAAAAAAAAGCCATTTTGCCCAGATACTTTAGGTTTTAAAGCAGTAGTGTAGGTCTGTAACTTCCTGTCATTTTTCCTCATTATGTTTGTGACATCTAATTATCACATGGATATGAATTCTGAAGTGGCCCATGCCCTCTCCCTGCCTATTCCTATTTCAATAAAATAAAGATTATAATGTCTGCTGATCTCACAGGGGTGCTGTGAGGGACCGTTTTATGGCCTTTTGTCTTAGAAGAGAAGCTATAAAAGCTCATAATGTCTTATTGGTGATGCAGATCAGTTTGGAGTGTCCATAAAGGCTTTTCAAGACATTTTGTATGAAGTGTTTTGAACCAGCGAGGGTCCCCCCGTACTTTGTAGTGCTGCAGGTCAATGGAGGTCATCCTACCTTAAGCACCCTGGGATGGGAGACATGGATTACACTGTCTCCACAGACATGCATGGAGAAGTGGGGGAAACAGTCTGTTGGAAGAAACAAATCAGGCCACTCATTCTTCCCACTCAGTTACCCTAACCCTGCTTGTCTCCCTGTTCTTATCAAGGTTTGCATTTTATTTTATTTTATATTTTATTTTATTTTATTTTTAAAATCTCCCTCTATGTGAACAGTCTCTAAGAGAGGCACCGGGTTATTGTCCTTTTGGCTTTCCCATTTGAGGCTGAGCTGAGATTAGCCGGGACATAACTCCTGCCTTGGTTGTAGTGCCTTTGCTTTGATGCAAATATTTCAGCTTTAAAGTCATCATCTCTCCCCAGCAGCTGCAAACCACACCCCCACCCTCACAGGGTGTTGTGTCCTGAGATTCACATGGGCAGAATAAATAGACATTTGCTCAAGTTTCTCACATACAGGTTTGGCAAGACCCACCCCACCCTTCCATACCCTCTTTGGTCTGGTTCGCTTTCCCTCTCTGCCTGATTGTTCTCCTGCAGGAGCCTGTTGTGATTTCCTCAAGTGAATCCTTTTGGGAGAGTCACTGGAGGACAGTGCCATAACTGAAACAGCACACCAGAGTGAACATTATAACAAGCTCTTCTCCAAACTGTGGCCTAAAAAAAACGACAAAAACAAAATCTGAGGGGGGGTTGCTGTTATTATGTTATAGAGACTGTGATTTCCCTTGCTATGTTTTGCCACTATCTTGTTTTTCGCTTTCCACCTCTGCTCTGTATGAGATTACAAGACTTCAAAAGCATTTAGCTATTATCCAGAATATAAAACCTCAGCATGACCTGCTGGTAAAATCATAATCTACCATGATACAATATGTGCCATTTCTTCTCTAGGTTAAATCTAACCAGGAAAGAGGAGCCTGTAGCATTTCCTCATCCATCCTGCAAACACCAGCCTGGTGGGAACAACCAGGACTGCTGCTGTGAGCATCCCACTGCCCATCTCTGAACAGGATGTGTGGGAGAGGTGGGATCCAGTACAAACAGCTGAAGTTCTGGTGTGAAGAAGAAAGCAGCCCTGTCTCCTGCTGTTTGCTGCCTTTTTCTTGCCCTACTGCTCTCAATAACACCATGGAATGCTGCTGTCTAGTGGCCCATTGCAAACACTGAGAATACAGTTATGTGTTGTTTGTGAGAATCATCAGGGAGGTGGGGGGCAAGCCTTTGTTCTCACCACAATGTAACGCCGTGTAGCCTGGATCTAGCTCCTGGCGCTGCTCAAACAAGATAATGCCCACCTTCTTTGAGGAGGTTTTTTCCTTTCCCCAAAAGCCAGTTCCAAAAAGGAAAACTGTTCCATCTTTAGTTCTAGCAGGTGTGAAAGCCTGTTTATAAATCAACAACCCACACAGCATTATGAGAGATCAAATCTTATTCTTTCAAGGTCACTGAAATTGGCTTATCCTAGTGCTGGATCTTGTGGTGTGCAGTCACAGCCCATTTTTAAATATTTGGATACTGTGTCTCAGAGCAAGTTTATGGCTAGCTGTGTGGATGAAATGCTCTGCATCAGCTTTCAGAGGGCATCCCATTGGCAGCATCTGCTACATGTTGCCACATATAGGTCAACCACAGGAGCAACCCACCCCATCACAAACAGAAGGCTGGAATCAGGCCTTGGTGAGGTCTGCACAAAAGCTTCTGCCCCTCTCCTGGGGTTTGCCAGAGCACAGTGACAGCAAGGGGCTCACTCTTTGCAGGAGCAGCTTTACAGGTGCAGGTGGGGTCAGCCCCAAGGATGCAAGTGCAGCTGCTGAGGGCAGGTAGGTGAGGAAGGATTTATCTTCTGCAATCAGCAAAGAGGCTTTTGCTTTAGAAAGGTTTACTGCTTTGGAGAGTACAGGTACTGAGAGCTGGCAAGGAGCATGGAGGTGAAGTCAGTCAGCCATGAGTAAAATACAGGCTCTTGGGTCCATAGTATATGTGGTTCAGCACCACTAGTCACAGAACAGGTTTGTTTTCTTCCCTGTCACACTTCCACACTATATTGCATCCAAATACCACTAAAGAAATGACATGACACAGTATCAGAACATTTTTCCCTCCTCGTAGCAAGAATATATAATAATCTCTCTGGAAAGCACATCTCAGACTATTTCCAAGAACAATAGATGCTTGTAAGGCATCCAGTGAAGTCAGAATAGCTAGAGGCTGCAAGTCACATAATAACTTTTTGTGCTTGCATAGTGTTTCTTTTTCAGACTGATCTGAGTAGGAGACAGGAAATAAACAATTTTGTTGTTGTTGTTGTTGTTTTAATGGCTACTTCTCAAGTGGTAATTTTTTTTTGAAAACCAGGACTTGCCATCTTAATTATCACACTGGTAAAAACAGGATCATGCCGCAGAAACAGGGCTCCTCTTGTGAATGCTCCTGATCTTCAGAGCAGACTGTGGGAGCAGAAGGAGAGTACTCAGAGTTTGGAAGAAGATTTATATGGCACCACACGTGGTGTAAGATGGAAGCAGGTCTCTGAAGTGGTCTGAGTGGTATCCAGCTCGTGCTGGGAGAGGAGCCTCCAGCAGTTGTGGGCTGTAGAGGTGCTCTGGTCTCTCTGCTTAAATGTTGCATGATCATTTCTAGTGCTAGAGAAAAAGAAATAAAAGATTATCACAGGAACTCATGGGACCTGATTATTCTTTATCATGACTTGATAAAGTCAGGGAAAGGGAGGCCCTAATATTTAAGATCCATTTTGCTACCTAGCAAGTCAGAAAATCCAGGTTTCACTTAGCCTGGCTGGGGAAATGAGATGGTGTTACCCTTCAGTCTGGGATTATGTCCCTAGTGTACTGTGCTCTTTTCAATGGTGTGGACAAAATCACAACAGGCTCTAAATCAGTGCTATTATATATTGCTGCTAATTAAGGTTGCATAGACCTGGATTTGAGGAGGATTTTGAAGAGACTGAGAGCTTATTTGTGTTTGCTCTTCTGCTGAAAACCATTTAAAAAAATTCATTAAGCTATAGAAAACCAGATCATAATGTACAAAATCATATCTGCTGGAGAGGGTTTTCAGCACTCCCTAGGAAGAAGTCATTTATGATAATCTGAATTACCAGGATTTGGCAGGAGGAGGAAGAAATGGAGGAATTAGTACAATTCCAGGCCCTGTTTCCTGACTGTGCCACTGTCACCCATACTCTGGGCAGCTGCCTTGTACTACCAGGCAGAGAAAGTGCAACAAGACACTGCTTTGAACAGAGGCCAGGTAGCCAGAGTTGCGGCACTTAAATCAAAATTGGGGTTGTGCTCTTTTCCCTTTACATGATTTTCAACAGAAGCTGGGTATCTGTGTATGTGCTTTAGCACAGGGGCATGCTGCTGTATTCTATGTGCCTGGTGTTTAATAATATTTACTTGAAATAAACAGCATCTTCTAGACTCAGAAAATACTTCTATCAGCAAGTCATTCATTTCAGTGTCAGGACAGGAAAAACAATTAGAAAATATTTTCAGGAAATACAAAAACATAAAAAGCAGATGCATTTAGTGGAATAGGTAGTAGCATTTTCAGCCCAGAGACTTTCCTTTTGCCATTTCTGTGATTTGACAGAATCTTTAACAATTGGAGTATTTATTGGTAAAGAAATCCACTTTTACCTCCCTCTTCCCTCTCCCCTCCAATACATCCTTACATATATCTTTCCATGCATACTTGCCATCCAAGTGTGAGGACACACATTAGGGATAAGGGAATGCTGACGTCCAGGGCCTTGCTGTCTGATTTGTAGTTTTGAAAGGAAACTTTGCTATTCAGCTTTAGGATATTTTTGGATACTGATGGTCTTTTCTGTTGAAATTCTTTCACTCAAGTTAAAAATACTTGAATATGCAGAGCAAAACATGCTTGAATATTTGGGCCAAAACCTGACACTAAGTTACCCTTGCTGGAAAAGCACCCAGTCCTTCTCACCTTGTCTGGGCCAATGAGTATTTACCCTTTTCAGTCTCACTCCACTTTTTGATGTTTGAAATTCTCCCTTTCTCTGTCCCTTCACCACAATCAGTTTATAGCCCACTGTCAAAAACTAGGCACCTCTGCCCACTCTGTCTTGAGTGTTTCAGATCATCTTGCATCCACTCCACCTCACAGACTAACCCCATGTTTGCAGTCTACCTCTCTGGAGCCTGGCCTTGTGCCAAGGATCTTCCTTAAGTGCTAACCCACACGTGAATCCCTTCCCCAGACTTTTCTTCACATGGCTTTTAACCATGCCCTGGGTGAAAAAATCAGACACCCAAGGATGCCTGTTCTCTGGATCACATCTCTGTGGTGGTAATGACCTGTTCCCCTGTGCACCTCTTCACAGAACTTACAGGACCTGGCAGAAAGAGTGGATGGGGCTTTTTATGCATCTCCAGCTCATTTTCCTTGCTGTTGGGGTGGTTCAGTGTGCTCCATCCCTACTGCAGAGAGGGCCTGAGCCACAGACCTTTGGAGGTGAAAAGGAGCAGCCTTCTGACCAGCTGCATCCTCATCAGTATGGGGAATAACCCTGGAGCCCTGATAGGAAACTGGCTCTAGAGTGACCTTTCCTTTTTCCTTGCTGAAAAAGAGGGGAAAAGAGATTTTGGATAATTCAAATGATCTTTTTTGTTTTATTTTGTTCTGGTCATCTAACTGAAAATATCAATTATTTCCACAGCCACAGGCACTCTGCCAAACTTCTGCTCTTCATGACTAGCGCTCCAGTGGAACTTTATGGATTTATTATCACAGAAGATTCAGCCTTGGCTTTTTGGTTTCTATAAACAATGTTTTGCTCTTCTTTATGGCTACTCACACCTCTTCAGAAGTCAGTGCTAACAGCACTGCTCCATGTACATCTGTACATCTGCTACCTGAGGTTAAAAGCTCTTGACCCAGCCATGACCCAGCCACTCCTCTTCTGTTGGAGCTGTGCCATTCTCGGCCTTTGTGCTTGTGTTTTGTGTAGCCCAAGGTGTAATTCAGCTGTTGCCACCATTCCCCAAACACCTACACTGCTTTTATTTCTTACAGCTGACACAGAGGCCAAAATACTTCACTCTACTAACCAACTCTGTGTTTAGCTTACTAGGTTGTAAGACTGCCTTGCCATTAAGGCTGTCTTTCCAGGAAAGGGCACAGCTGGAGAGTATTTGACTCTACCTCTCTGTGTGCAAAACTGGAGTGGAGTAGCTGGGATTGAGCGTGGCACACCTTTTGGTAAATTCTGATGTGTTGGAAAACCCTCCTGTCCAGTTTGCTGCCAGTAGGAAAGGTATGACCAGCTACCAAGGGAGCAGAACACAACGTGGATGTGGGACACCATCCTCAAAGGCTCAAACAACAGATGGATCGTTCAAGGCTTAAAAGATGACCTCTTTCCTTGGGAGATGAAGGTATGTATTTTTAACAATATTCCTCTAAAGTGCTATAAAGGGAAGAGCAAAGCCATCAGGGAAGTCCCAGAATTTGGAGGCTCCCCAGAGCATATACTATGTGAATTTTGTGCTTACAGCTGGATGAATGCACAATTCTTTCCTTCCTGAGCAGGGGTGGCCTGACATCTTTAAACCTGGACTTGGTGTTTTGGCCAGTTTATGCCATTTTTGATCTCTGTATCTTTAGACTCCATATGAACTGGCCCAGGTTTGGGAATGGCATTCCTGATGGAAAAAAATATGTATTCCCTGATTGGCACATGCTTATTCATGGAACTCATTTCTTCTGTGGTTTAGAAGCCTAGTTGAAGTTCGACTGCAAACCCAGTAGTATGGTTGGTGGCACATCATCCATGCTGCAGAAGTCAATAAAAGTACCATTTCTGCCACAAAAATTCAACATGAAGCAATGTACATTTTCCAGCGCTTTTGTTCATACTACACTTTAATGCATAATGCAGGTTTTTTTATTCATTAGATAATAGATACTTCAGGTAATGAAAATTCATTCTGTGTAGCAGAAATACCAAGAAGAAGTGGATTCTTATAGCTGTTCAAGGGCTCAAAAGTGGATACTTGTATGCTTTCATGTTTGATTCTTGTTCCACATCACTTCAGAAGCATAATTTTTGTTGACAGAAAATTGGCCAGGCTTAATAAAACAAGGTATTTCTATATCAGCTACTGAGTTCTTTCTAATATGTTGTCATTTTAGGAGCTAATTGACTTCATAGGCAAGTTACATTGGGACCAAATTTTCAAAGGCTTATGGCTCTGTGGAAAGATAATCCATAGGAAATTTTTTTGAATAATACTAGCAAGGAATAATCTGGTTCTTTTCCCAAGTCTGCAGGATGCAGAGCACCAGTGAATGTTATTTTAGGGAAAGAAAACACATAGTTAAACTCCCAGCTCGTGTGATTCTCCCGGCTGTCACACATGGGTGGCGTGGGGGCCATTTTGTCACGGCCTGGAGGAGTGGAGCATCTCAAAGCATCTTCTGCTTGGTGCAACAGGAAGCTGGAGAGCTGACCCACTAGATGTAATTCCAGATCCCTTTAGAGGTTTACTGCCTCCATCTCCCATTGGTACAGTTTCTGAACCTGCTACCTCCAGAGGAACCTGAGCTCCAAGAGCTGAAGTTGCTCAATTCAAGGGAAATAGATACACTCATTCCCTTGGATGTTACTGTCTCCCATTTTGTTTTGCAAAGAGAAGCAAATCACCCAAGAAGACTTCAGAGTCAGCTTGTCAGAAGATATTATGCAAATTACCAAATCACATGGGCTCATATTTAGAGCAGGCAAGTGAAAAGAGAGAAGTGTTTAGCTGTAACATAGTCTGAATTAACTGGCTGACTCTGAGGCATGAGATTGTCAAGTGACTTGCTCACTCAGACATGTAAGGTTGGAGGAAACCAATTATGTATCAGAACTGAACTTTCCAGTATAAGCACCTGTATGCTCTACACACATATATATGCATAAAGAAATTAGGACATACACACACACACACACATATATATACTGCTCAATTGTACCCTCTTGTAAAGTCATCCTGATTGAAATTACCATGTATTTCTCAAAGTCAGGGACTAATCCATTTTAAAAACTCTCATGCAATCGTTCCTGCCTCATGACATTCAAACCTGTGGGCCTCAAGAGCAATCCAGCAAAGTTTTGAACGGGAATTGGCTAAATGTACTATTGTTTCTACTTTCAGCAGGAGACCCCTTAGGCCTCCTGTTTTACAGATTTGTGCAACTCATTTTTTGGATTACATTTCTTGCTAAATGTCAGAGACAGCATGAGGATGATTATTGAAAGGGCAGCCACTGCTCCCTCACGAGCCCTTCCTCCTTCAGACAAGAAGACCACTACAAACTCTCAAGGTCTGCAGGAAAAAAGCAGAAGTGCAAAATGTGTGGTACATAGGCTCCAATTTGAAATCCTCCGTGGCTCTTCCCTAACTTGCTCAGCAGCTCTGGAAACATGCTTGGACAGATGGAAAGTCATTTCTGCTCAGCCCCTGCTCAGCACTGGCTACCCAGACAGGCACATTTCTCTGTCTATCATAAGCAAAAGTCCCATCTCCCACAAACTGCAGTGCCTGTGTGAAATGTGAATGAACAGGACTGAAGAGAAGCAGCCTGAGGTCCAGAGAGATCAGGCTGAAGCAGAGGAAGAAAAGCCACAGTGGCAATTGCCGCTACGGTGCAGCAGTTTGGGGTCCTGCTGAACTACTGATCAAACCCACCCCATAAGCAGGGGCAACGTCTTCTTCTTGCTCTGTGAGTGTGAGAAAGCTGTCTGTTTCAGGAGGTCACCTGAGCAGCAGCTCAGGCTGGGCAGGGGATTCTGGGTGTGGTGGCCCCTCATCCATAGGGCTCTCCTCTCCCCGACAGTCACACAGTTACTGGCTGTTGTGGCCACAGAGCTGGGAGCCCTGCTTGTGGTCCTGCATGCTTGGTCACATCTTGAAGGTGTTGCCTTCTCATGGCTGGTACAGAAACAGGATCAAATCCGAGAGGGAAGGTCGGTGGGCATGTTTCCTTGAAGCTGGAGTTCCACAGGTTCACAGAATAGTAATGCTAATAATATTACTAATAAAAGTGTGCTGGAATTACTGAATTTTGCATATCAGATTTTCCCAAAGATTTCCATACGCATGTTACAGTGAATTACAGCTTATTTATCTATCCTCTAAGCACTGAAGTTCACGGGCAGATCTTGACTTCCTGTGAATGATATCAAGCTGCCCACACCCCCAGTGCAATTTCTGAAACAGTTTGTCAGTATCTTCAAATGAGAATGTGGCAAATACTCCCAAAATTTGCATCAGGGGCTGTATTCTCCTTCCTGTGCTGCAGTCAGGTAGCAGACTCCTCAAATGGGTGGAGGAAAATCTCCTTACACAAGCATTGCATATACTGGCTTTGGTCTGTCACTTCCTCACACCATCACACCCCCACCTCCCACCTCCCACTGCTCTCTGTAACCTAGAGTTAAGAAAGCAGTTCATCTGATAACTCCAGGAAAGGTCACAGCATTTGGTTTAGCATTTTACTGAAAGAATAAGCAGCCTGATTCTCTGGAGTGCCAAGGATGATGATCTAGTGGCCTGTGCACAGGACCAGGAGTTATAAATTTCTAAATCTTAATCCCAGCACTGACAATTACTTCTCTGGCAACCTTGAGCAAATTGTTTAACCTTTCTGCTTCTACCCCTCTCCACAGAAAAATTGTGAATCTCGCCTTACCAGTTTTTTTGAGGGTTAATTTTTTAATGTGTGTGTCTAATTATCCGTCTTCTGGTCTTGGTTGTGCTCTGTATGTTTGTCTGTGTCTAACACAGTTGATATCTGCTTTGTGTGGATGTTCAGAGCCTGATGGAGAAATCTCAGACAGAAGTTTCGCCTCACAAAGAAGTCTTCCAGGAGGCTTGGGACAGGAAGAAGAAATGATTACAGGAGGCTACAGGAGACCATGGACCTCTCAGATGGCTCTTCCTCTAGGAAACTTTCCTGGTTATTTCAGAGTGGGGGAGAGGGGCATGGGCATCACTGTCTGTTGATGCTTCAGACCATAAGGATCTCTGGTGAATTGCCTGCTGCAGAAAGTGGGGCTGTGGCTTGGAAGAGGAATGATGCTGCAGATGAGCAATGTGGTGTGTATGCTGCAGGTCTGCTGTCAAAAGGTAACTCGAAGAATTTAACTTTTAAGAAGAAATCAGGCTCTCCATGACAGTTGCACTCTGAAAAGAGGATGAGTGAGGCAGCAGTATATGCTCTGACAGTTTCACTTCTCTCCACACTCACCTATCAGTGTTACTTCATGTGCCATTAATTAGACTTAATAGTCTATACTTTATCTCCCTTGTCATAACAAAAATCAAGTGTGAAAGATTCCAACAAAAAAAAAGCACTCAAGTGATCTCAACATTAACAAGCTCAGATTTTCTGACAACCTGAATTCAGCAAAGTGCTCCAGCATCTGCTTAAAGTTCAGCATGTGGTTAGGTGCTCTGTAGCCTGAGACAGTACCAAGGGAAGGGCAAACCTCCAAGGTTGGGCTGCTCAACCTTTCAAATTGATGTTAGTAGCTCTGCCCTGGGCAAGTTATTGTCTCCATTCCAGTGGCATTGTTTGCCTAAACAAATAGATGATGTGTGCCTTTCATTTGTCACTGATCTTCAGCTTAAGGGCAAGTCACTCATTTGGAACCCAAATTTTCCAGCTCAGTGGCTACGTTTTTGCTTCCAATCTGGCTGCTTATATATGAATTTTTAGTTAGGCAGGAGATCAGCTCTGAAAACTTTGGCTCCAGGCATCAACTGCATTTCAAATAAGCTAGCCTGAGCATACATTACAGAAATATGCTACACTCAGAGCTGGGGATGGGGGAGAGCTCTCAGAGATGCTACCCAACTATTTTTGGTTCCAACTTGGGTCATTATATACTCCCTTTCACATTCTCAGACTTGAAGGACGTGAGCCACGAAAGCTGAAAACCTAAAAGAGTGAAGTGTCACCTCCATTCAAGCCAACAGTTCCCCAGATCTCACTGAAAGTTCTTAACACCTTGATGGGTCAAAACTGTATGCTATAAAAATACTGTCTGGAGCTTTAAAACATCTTGGCTTCCAATCTTGGCCCAAATATGGAAGAGCAAATGAATTCAAAACAGGAAGGAAAAGATCCCAAACCAAAGTGCTCACATTTTCACTGGATCTTGTGGGGTTTGACTTGAATTTTATTGGAGGGACACTGTTCATCTGTGCTTCTGTTTTTATTCCAAGTGTCTCCGTGCACTCCAAAATGAGCACTAATACAAGAGGTAGCATGGCAAAAAATAATCTAAGTTTATCCCTTCAGAACAAAGCCCAGAAATATGTGCTGCCATAAAGATTCCTGCTGTGCTGAGAATCTTTATTGGTGAACTCCTGCAGGAACAAAGAGCAGGCAAAGGCATGACTTGAACCAAGTTGCTTCTCACTGCTGCAATGAGAAATCAGTCCCTGCTGCTGCCAATTAGAGGGCTAATTGAGAAGTGGATCCTGAACCCTTGGAGAATTGCTATCTGAAGGAAATTTCCTGCTGCTGCCAATGGTGCTGTGATACAGAGCCAGGCAAAGGCTGAGCTAACAGTTGCTGGGATAAGCATTTCGAGGGAAAGTGCTGTTTGGGAAGAAAAGTATGATGCTTCAGTATTTATGCAGGATTTAAAGAGTGTATGAGATTTGGAAGAAAACAAGAATGCAGGCTTGTTGGGGCTCACGTCCCAAAGACCAGCAGCAGGTTATGTCTAAAACTGCTGGGTATTTGTCATTAAAAATCTCCTGAAATATGGTATACTGGACTTTTCCCATGGCCAGAGCATTTCAGGCTCTTTCCTGGTGAGGCCTAAGATAATGTTATTTATTTATAAATTCTTCCAGAGTGTCCATTTTGTATTAACCACTGACCTTTGTCACCCTCCCTCTCTATCTAGGGTCTCACCCCAAAAGCCAGCTGAGCTGATTAGTTGTTAAGACCTAACACAAATTCAAGACTCTCCTGTGAAATCAAAAGATTAAATCTAGATTAAATCTGATTGCCCACTGGTGCAACCTCACAGAAATTGTTTAAGCTTAAACTAGGGATGAATTTGTCTCAGAGTCATTAATTGCTTTGGGTACTTACATTTCTTTGCCTGAAAGACATTTAATACTCATTTATTTGTTACAAAAAGGTTTTACATCACAGCCAGTATCTGGCATGGAAGGAAAGATAAGCAAACTATCCCAAATTTCCAGGAAGCTATAATCCTCAGGGAATTTTCTCCTATCTAAATTGGAACTACCTCAGTAGCAGAAGGTTACTGAGGAATACTTTAATAGGCAGGAGTGGAACAGATCTTCCATTGTGATTGGCCGTGCAAGTTCTCTCTGTTCTTGGTAGAAGTAGGGCTAAATCTCAACACAGGAATATATCTGGATCACCACCCAACCCTGTACCATAATTTTGCCTTCAGTAGGGTTCATTTTTTCCCCAGATGCTTTTCCAAGTTCTTTTGCCAGACTCTGCACTTTAAAGTTGTGACTGGCAACAGATTCACAGCAAACCAGTATGAAGAAAGAGGATTTTCTCCTAGGATTCCTGACCTGAGCAGAAATAGGCAGTACTGGAAATAGTGCAAAACCCATCTTCCTGAAAACTTTCCAGCCCATTTTTGCAGACTGTAGACATTTGGGCAGTACAGATGAACTCTGGATAACCACCCAAATTTTTGGGTTTACTCATTGCTAAAAATATCACAGACTGGCGGGCACTGTCCTGAACTGAGTCTTCAGGCATTTTGAAATTCACCCAGCCCTGGCTGAAGTGATCATTATAATCTGGCAAGAAAAGCAATCTGGATTCCAAACTGTAGCTATTTTTAAAATCATCTTGCCAAAGCCCTGTTGGAGCCTGAAAAGAAAACCATTTGAGCCTGAGAAGGGTGATCAGTAATTTCTTACTCTTGATGTAGCTTTTGTTTGTAAGAAGCATATAACTTTAGGTCAATTGAATACATCTTATCAACTGTTAAGATTTGTGATCTTGATGTAGAGTCCAAAATAATAGTAATAATGTTTTAAAAAGCCTCCAAACTCTGCTACAAATTTTAGTTACCACCTACTCATGGCCTCCCACACATTCCAGGAAACCAGCTAGATCTCCCAGCTGCTCTGCAGCAAGCTCTTTGCAAGCACCAGTACAATTATACTCCAAGCAAGGCTGGAGGTTTCCCTTACAGATGACTATCTTTTCTCACAGTACAATAGGCCAGGGATGTCAAGCCATATGGTGGGCACATGCACCAGGGTGGTCAGGTGAAACAACAGTAAGGAAGTCTGGTTGCATTTAATGCATTTGGGGATTCCCTTCCCAAATAAGCTTGTTATTCCTGAAAAGAGACAAAATAAAATGTTCAAGGCCAGGTTGGATGGGGCTTTGAGAAACCTGGTCTAGTGGAAGATGTCCCAGTACATGGGGGGGTGGGGTTTAAACATAATGATCTTTAAGGTCCCTCCCAACCCAAATAAATCTGTGATTCTGCAAAAAGCACCATTAAAAAGCAGCTTGCAAAGGTGGTAGTGGGTAGACTGTTGTCAGCAACACCCATCCTGGGAAAGCCATTTGTTTAAAGAGTGGGAGAGAGCAAGGGTGATACGAGATCATGATCAATGCAAAGAGCATCCTAAACAAAAATAAATGAGCAGGGTGTGAAATCCAGAGAAAGAACATTGTGAGCCATAGTACAGTGATTGAGAGTAGAAGATGACAGCAGTATCACCTGTTTTTAAGTGTGTGAAAGGAGGGACTCAGGGGTAGGGGTGGATTGCTGGCAAATCTTGTACTGTTTTTAACTTCTATCTGCATGAAACAACGGTAGATTAATTTAATAGGAATTTATGACCCAATGAGTGATATTTAAAAGACTCAATGATGCATTTAATAACCAAACATTCTTCCTGATTAGTGCTCATTTGATCTCTTGAGGATAGTGCTCCATGTGAGATTTTAAAAAATGCCTTTGTCTCCTTATTGTTCATGGCAGAGTCCAGGGGAGCTACAGAACTCACAAATATCTGGGGAATTAACTTTCCTGGGAATGTATGAATTATGTACTTTATACCTCTTTGGTTGCTCTCTCTCTCTTATAGCATCCTTTTAGAAGGATACAGAAGTTGGAAGGAAGAAATCCTGCTGATTCTTCATTAAAGTTGTTTTTTCTTTTCTTTGTCAGATTTATGAAGACTCTTTGAGCATTAATGCAAATTCTTAGCCATTTGCAAAGGTGAACAAAATTGATCTCAAGTAATCTGCATGAGTTCAGTAATTTAAATAAAACTGAAAAGGAATGAACTTGTGCCTCTTGGCAGAGGCTGTGTTTCTCCTCTTTCCTGAGTCACATTTTCAAAAATATGTTAGCTTGGATTCTCAGCTCTGCATGTGAGAGGCAGAGAAGAATCAGAGGTATAGAGAATGAGAAAAGAAGCACAATTTTTGACATTGAAAATTCACTTCTAGAGAGACTACTCCTTGTCTTAATACTTCTAGTCCTGAAGATAGTCAGGAATGTGCTGTATCCAAGGAGAAATGGATTGCTGTGTGTCTCTGGTCGCATCTCTTCCTTGGTATCCCTTATGCTTTTTGGGATTCCCACTAAAGAGAGGAAATCAGCCTTCCCCTTAATCTTGCAAAGGTTTCTCTTTTCCACTCTAAACCCCTCAAACCCTTTTAAATTGGTTTCAGGGAAAGGGGCAGGAGTATACCCTAGTCACCCATCCCACTGCTGTCCTGAACTTATGGGCATACACAAAAGTCTTCTGCAAATCAGGCAGTGCATAATTTTTAACCTTCTGCTGTAGGAACTCTGAAAGCAGGATTTGTATCCAGAGGCAACTAGCTGATGAATGGTGGCTGTTTCCTTCTCGTTTACTCTGTGACTACCTTCCAAAATTAATCACCATTCGACAGACATGGACAAACAAACCTTTGCCCATCCCAACAGCCTCGTGTTCTCCTTTAGCATAGGTTACTGTGACTCAGCAGGTGAGGGAAAACACTGAAGTCCTTCTTTACGTTTTCCTACAAATCACCCCATCACAGAGAGGGATTTGACCACCCACAGCAGAGTAGGAGCTGGTTCTCTTGTCTGCATGCTGGCTTTGCTGCCTTTAGCTGAAATCCTCAAAGAAGAATTTTATAGTCAAGTGCATCAATACCAATCAGATCAACTTTAATTTAATAACCATTCCTCCACAGTAAGGAGAAAATGCTACTTCCCTGAATCCCCCATGCCTGCACCTGCCATCTCAGGGACCGCCTCCACCTCCCATGAGAACCCGCTGGCTGCAGCAGTGCAGGAGCTTTCACCCATTTTATTTAGCACAGACCAGCTTCCACCACCCACCTTTGCTTTATTTCCTCATAAGAGTCACAAAACTTTTGATGACCTTCCCTTTTGCTCCTGAAGAAAGGTTAACAGCCCTTGGGGCTTTTTGTTTTTCCTTCTCCTTCAAAAGTCAGCTTAGTTTTAATGAAAAAAATAAACAATACCATTGAAATGTCCCCATGGATCCAAGCTTGGTTTAACTCAGCAGAAGGGCACTTCCCCTCCTTTCTTTTGTCCATTAGGCCTGCCACTGAAACCTGTACTTGAATTTCAATGCTTTTTTTATAGGGGCATGATATATCTCCAACTTTATCCTGCTAAGTTTGTTTCTCAAGCTCATTCTTTATAGCATCACAATAAAAGCATTATACAAATCATGGCTCCCTAGGAAAAAAAAGTTTTTCAGAGCAGTTAACACAAGAAGTCATTCATGAATTTTGCAGAAAATACTTGTACTTTCTGTGTATATGCAGTTTGTATACTGTGTTATTCTAATGACCTGTAAATAAAAAGCTGTATATTTGTCCACAGCTCGATCTAGAGCTATACATAGTAATGCCCATTCACAGAACAGCCCTGTCTAGTGTGTGACAGATCGACACATACACAAATTCATTCTTATGTGAAATACCAAAATAAAAGTGCCTTCTGTACTTTCTACAGAATATTCTACCTTGAAATGGGTCCAGGTAGTTTCACTGTAGATGCAGATGAATTTTCTGCCATTCGTATCACTGCTTAAATGTATTATTCATTCAGGATGATTGATTTGGTGTTCTGTCCACGTTGCTAAAATGCTACTGTCTGTTCCTCTGTCTGTTAATCTGTTTTGGCATCTCACAGAGACAGACCTATAGAAAACACTTTTTGTTTCTGTTGAAGTAATGACAAAAAGAAAAAAAAAATCATAAAAAAGGAACGGTTTGATCTTTGAATCCATATGCATTAAAAAAAATCTATACCACTGAGATGACTGAATAGCCAAAAGGACAGATTTTTATATTCTGCCAGTGGTGTGCTAGAAGCACGGTGCATTTGTTTCTGCCTGATTAGTCAGATGCTGGGGCTGGGGAGCCAGGAGGAGGCATCGCAGCAGAGGAAAGAGACGCTTTCCGTAAGATCATGACCTCCATTCCAGTGTCATTTCACACCTCAGGCAGTGATCTTGTTACATCTCATAAGCTAGGCAAGGTCAGCCCTGGTCAGGCTAAGCGCTTGAATAGGAAACTTCTAAGGAAAAACTTAGGCACTGTGGAAAGCAGGGCTGGTGGCTGGGTAGGTGACATTATTCTCTTGGAGTTGGTACAAAAGACGTGCTCTTCTAAGAAGCCTCTGTGCATCCGCTGCGGCTCTGCTCCGGCAGCTAAAGGCTCTGCCTCTCAGGTGAGCCAGACCCAGAGGCTGCAGCAGCTGAAGTTATTAACAGCATTTCTTCCCGTTTCCCCCCAGAGCAGAGGTGCTAACCCCACTGGCTACCCAAGCTCCACACTGGGTGATTACAAGTGTCCCCAGAGCTCCCTGCTGCAGTTCCCATACCAGAGGTCACACTTCGCTCTGCGGCTTTGGCAAGCTGGCTCAGCCAGCACTGCTGGCAGACTCTATCCCCAAGTGACCTGCAGCTCAGGAGGAGGCAAACTGAACATATGTGCTGGGAAAGAAAACTCTGCTGTTTTGGAAGGGTGCTTACTCATGAAAGGGAACTAATGAAAAGCCAAGAAATGCTCACGTGAAAATCAACTTGGTGCCACCAGCTGTCCTGATCTCTTCCCTCGTGTTCGCAGTCATAGTCTGTCTTCTCTTATGAGGAGTCTTGACTCATCTGAAACACAAGCCACTCTGATCTCCACTGTCTGCTGGAAGAAAGAGTGTTACACCCCTCATGTCCCGGCAGGAAGCTCCTTCTGCTGTTATGGGGTGAATGTATCCTGTTGCTACAGTTTTTGACAGCAACATCAGGATTCTGGAAAGACAGGAGGGCAACTGTGGTGTGCTTTGCTCATTGAATGAGATGCAGGACACACTGCTGGAGAAACAAAATGAGAAAAAACTCTCCCCAAACCCACAACTCTAATGCCAACTACACTTGGAAGTATGCAGCTATATGGTACCATGTTTAGAGGGATGACTAATGTGGGTATTTAATGAAAACATAAAAACCCTCTTAGCTTTATTAGAGTGGTTTACATTTTAATGCTGCATCTCATGCCTGAAACTGCTCTGCTTAACATTTCAATTGTGAATTTTCTGAAGTGGAAGGTGTTTCCTAATCCCACTTTCCATCTCAGTTACAAAACGAGCGATGAGATGAAAACTTAGTCAAAGTCCTAAAAATAAAGGAATTCAGGCTAGCAAAACTAGAACCAGTTGAAATATTTTGCTTGGTCTTCGGAGTTAAGACTTGTTACCTCCATCCAGTGCAAATAAGTCCTTCAGAAGACAAAGGCTCATTGCTGTCTCTGCCCTGTTGGTGTGGGCACTGCTCCGCCAGTTTGCCCCGTAAGTGAATGTGGTCACATCCAAGCAGTTGTGCACAGCCATGGTGCCTGTGGCTGCAGGCACAGCGCAGGTGGCAACGTTGCTGTTATGGACCCAAAGTCTGAAACCTTTGACTTCATGAGCATTTCAGACCTAGCACCGGCTCCCTGGCTGGTGTCTGGAGTGATTCTTCACAGCCCCACCACTGGCACAACAAACAAACAGTCAGAAACAACCCAAAGTCCCACTTGAGGGTCTTTAAAAATACTCTTTATATTTGATGTCTGCCTTCCAGGTCATCTATAACATGCCATGCCCCAAAATGGCATTAGGTGAACAATAGTCATTTTCTGTGATAGACACTCTCTCAAATCCCCTACATTTGTGTTTGTTGCTGTTGTGATTCTTCACCTGCTGCCCTTTATCCAGCAAAGAAATCTGAGTTCAAAGACTGCTCTGGAGGTCCGTTATGGTTTTAATGATGAGGTGAAGTTGGAAGGTCTTGTGTATGATGAACTTAATAGGGCATTCTTCTCATTTATGCTGACATCCTTTACATGGAGTTGTGAAAAGGAAAAGGCAAGGACAACTGATCACAAGCAATTGATTTATTAAGAAATAACTGCCCCTTAGCAGTAAGTGAAGGTCCAGTAAGGGAAACAAATATTTAATAAGCCCATATAATCCCACTGGAGTCACAATGGCCTTATGTCCCCATTGTCTTCTCCCACTTGCTTTACTTTGCTATTTGAAGCCATCAGATAAAAAATGATGATGAGAATAAATAACAGAGCTGTGTGAATAACTGAGATTTTTATTTTTTCTGGCTATGATGAGAAATCATGAGAAAAATTCATTTGCAGCTGTCCTGCAATGAAATCTTTCCAACGTTTTTTGGCAATCAATTTAAGTTAACTGTAGCATTTTCTTCAGCCTTGGATTAATTTTTTTTTTCTGATATAAGCATCTACAAGGTTTTTAATTACAAAATAAATTGAAAGAAGTATCAGAAGTGGCAGAAGTTATTGGAACAGAAGTGGCACTAATTTTTTCTCAATACCAATGAGAAAAAGCTCAATGAAAGCTTCAGATTGTTTTTACTGAATTTTGTTTTGCAACAGCACAAACCCACTGAAATTTTTGAACAATTTTATTTTCACCAAATCACTTGTTTTCCCTGAGGAAAAGATATTGCTGTGAAGGGATTTGCCACTCACTACTTGCATTCCCACTGTTGATGCTGTAACTGTTTATTCCAGGCACTCCATGCTCCTGTAGCAAATCCAGAGTGATGTGCATGAGACTGATATAAACATACAGCAAGGAATTTTATTATGGAAAATTTTGGAGAGATATAGCTCTTTCTTTTGGGGTTTTGGGGCAAATCTGTAGAGATAGAACTGATGCCTGAAGTACTAAAATCACCCAATTTTTCTTTTGATGAACTTCTTGTGGTTTTGAGATTAAAGTACCACACAAGTTCCATCACAGATATTTTCTGCAATAATTCCAAAAAGCTACACATTTTTGAGACAGGGGCATAAATGCATCTGTGCCTGCTTTCACAGAGACCAGGACAGACTATTTTAAGATTGTGGTGAAAGGCAGACAATGCATTGGGGTTGGTCAGGAAACAGAGTCAAACCTAGAGCTCCAGTTAATATTGCCAGACAAAAATAAGTAGCTGAGTAGCTGCAAGTTACAGAGGAAACAGTGTAATGCATTCATTTTATTCCAGGAAGTGATGTCCACCTATTGTGAATGGGAAGTGGTGAAACCCAATGGAGAGTGCAACAGAGAGAAGTCTGTACAACGCCCCCGATGCCTTCTGGATGAATTTGGCTGCTTACCTCCCCTCTGCTTCCACCCTCCCCTATTTAATACCACAACACCCTGTCATGTGTGGACCTGAGACACTGAGAAGCAAAACAACTTTGTGAAAGTCATACGGAAAACCTGGAATACAGCTGTCCCCTGGGCTTTCTCGTCATAGGCTGGCATGCAACCAGAAGACTTGTTCTTTTCAGCAAGATTTTGGGTCTGCCACACTGAATAAATAAGATTATTTTGGACTGCCTGATTATTTATCCTTTTACAAACCAGTAGGGAAGAAAAAAACAACCAAAAATGGCACTTCGCCTTTTTCTTTTCAGGTGCTTCCTGCAATAAGAGCCACCAGGTCTTTGTCTTCACTTACTTATGCCTACTTGTAGTAGGTAGGCTGCCCCACAATTTTGGTAAAGTAAACGTCAAGCTGAGGAAAGGCAAACAGACAGGCAAGTTAATTGAAGGGTTAGTGCCTGAACAGCTGCTTGATAACATTAATGCATCATGACTGCAATAGAGTAACCTTTGAAGGGGGTCATCAGGAGCTCAGCCATGTAGGAAAATACGCAGCTAGACTTGGTATACCATACCAATTAATCTGGAAATGTCTGAAACAGCAGCTACCAAATGAGAAGAGGGAGGCAATGGAAGAACGGGGCTACTTCTGTAGGGAAAATTCTAGCAGCTCTCCTGGAGTAAGAGCTGAGCCAATCCAGGGCTAAGCAGCCACCCATGCAAGAAAAACAGCCATGGTAAAATTGTCAATTTGTGTCACAAAATCAGCTAATTTACATGAAGGATGCCTGTCTCCTCATGGTCACCAGACTCCAACAGAAAGAGATGTTTCTGAGCCTGAGGAAGAAGCAGAGCCCTGTAACAAAGTGATGCAGAGCCATGAAGAGAGCATTCTCTTTTCCCAAGGACACCTTTTTAGATGCATTACTGGGCAAGGAAGCCTGGCAGCCAGGCAGGCACTGAAATTTGCTGTAACTTTGTTCACAGTGGGACACACACCCGTGCTGACCAGAAGCCGATGGATCCATCTCTTGGTGTGCCTGAAACAGAGCTTTTCATGTTCAAAGGGGACAGAAGGTTTGAAGGTTTAGGAGCTGGTGCAAGGTATGAAGGTGCCTGCCTCTGATCTTCATATGCTTCAGTTCTTCCAGGAAAACCCAAGCCAATTGCTGCTTTAAAAGGCTATTTAATTTTAAAACCTCCCCCATAGCCATTACTAAGCCGGCGTGTTTTCAGCACAGGAGAGGTTTGTGCCATGTGAAGAGAGAGTAAGGAAACGTGAGGCAGGCCCCTGCATGTACTAAAAATAGCATGTGGGGGGACACAGCCAAGGAAGTCACTTCACAGGAGATAGGGATTGAGTGGCTTCCACTCTACGAGGCTTTGCTGAGCCCAACTAATTAATGTTTGTAAAGCACTTTGAAGATGAAAAGCACCAATTTATCGCTAAGTTTAATTATTTGGATCAAGTTACTTTAGACTTTCTGTAGCTACCTTCAAACACCAGCAAACTCTTCCCTCTAAATCGTGAGCAAGCTCAAGGCAGAGTTTTGGAAGTCAAAACCACAGCAGTACCTTACAATGATGGCTCTTGTGGATGGAGGTTTGGCTCAATATATACACCTTGACTTTGACTTTACTGGACCTGGGGTTCTTAGAGACACTTAAAGAAGGGTTCCTGTTGAGTTGCTAATGAATTTTAGCTGCCTTTAAATTCACAGTGAATAATTAGGGCTTTTTAAGGCTGTCAATTAGAAGGAAACCAATTTTGGATAGAATCACATTTACACTGCACAATCAAGTTTCTAATACATGTGATTAGCACCAGTGATGGGACATGAACTCTTGATAATAGTGTGCATGCTAGTTGGCAGTCCTGTTAGGTAACAGATACTAAACACATGAATATAAACACAGATGCAGGTGCACCAGCTAGGGGAAATGCAAGGAAAATAATCACTTAAACAGCATATTCCACTCTTTGGAAGAGAAAGGCTTTAAGCAGACAGGAATTAAATCTTTGGATAGCTCATCAGGTGAGATAAACGAACTTGATGCCTTAGACTGCAAACTTTATTTTGTTTTCCAGATGAAGTAGTTAAAAGATTCCTCATCATGTTACTACACCTATCTTTGCAAGTGAGGCATTTTTCTTCTTCAAATAGCTTCCCCGGGGGACATTTAATTCTGAATGATTTTCTCATTAAAAATATAGTTCTACTCATGAGAAACAGAATGTCCTAGTAAAATAGGGCATGTCAGGGCCAGAGATTTATGGGTTCAACACCAGGATTGAAATCTTGATTACTGAATAGAAGTATCTAGAGAATTAATGATGATTTGGGGATCTCCACTCATCTCAGTAGGATGCTGCTCATCATTTTCTGATGATTAAATAGAAAAGTGTTCCTCATCACTTGTAAACTCTAATCACAAACACAACATTAGCTCTAAGGATGAAAAAACACCATCAAACATAGATAACCCAGGGGTTTGCCCAAGCTGAACTTGGAATAAGTTCAGGAAACACTGTTTGCTGCATCCTCTCTACACTTCCTGATTTTGCTGTAGACTAGAAAGCTGAAACATGGAGGGCTTCTCTAAATCTACCATTTTCTCAGGAATCTCCTGGGACACTTTGCAAGATTTCCAAGCTATCATTTAGATCAGCAAGGTTTGCACACAGACAGTACAGAAGCTCTGGAAATTTTGGGTCCCTTCTCCTGCCACTGCAAGAGACAACACCCAGGGATGTTTGCCATGAAAGGTGCTTTTAGAGTAGAAGCTGCTTGCACCCACAGCACTCACCTGGGAGCAGCTGCTCACTGGCAATTGACAGTCAGATCTGACCTTCTACTTTGAGGAGAAGATTCAAAGGGGTTGACAGGGAAACCTCCCTGAAATGAAGAAGGAAATTTGTTCACGGGGGCCAATATTTGTTCTTTTCCTTCTTTAAGGAAGACTCTCCTCTGCAACACCATGGAGAAGGTTCCAGTTAGGGAACTGAGACTGGATCTTTCTTTTAATGCATACAGATTGTGACTGGGGTCCGCTCCAGCAGTGATGGGCTTCTGCCATGGGCAATGGATCCATACATGTGCATTTTTTTACCTCCTTTTTATCTGCAGTGCAGGTTTCCATTACACATTCTGCACTTGTTTCATACACACACGCAATTCCTGTAGAAATCAATGGAAGTCCTATGTGCAGAAAAGCCACAGAAAGTGCAACAGAGATTTGCACCATGGATTAAGAGATTTTCAGTGCTGATCAAAGAAGAATTTTGTCCGAGGTTTGTAAAGCACTTTTGAATTCTTCTTGATGAAAGGCACTATAAAAATGTAAAGCTGCTGTTGTTGTTAATGTTCCCTTGGCACACAACAGGAGGAAAGATGCTGAAATTAAAGTCACATATATTAATATTGATTAAGAAAAAAGCAAATTCTTCTAGAATTTCATCTGCCTGTTATTATGTGCACTTGATCTTCCACTTTCAAACAGGGCATGGTTATGTCCTGGAAAATCACAGCCTTGAACTCCGCCAAACCACAACTACAGATTATATATTATTATATATAATTTTGGAAATCTGTCTGGAATACACCATAAAGCTGGAATAAAAGAAAAACTGTAAGGACATTTGTATTTGTCAGTGTCTCCCCAGACAGAGCCCCGAGGATATGATATTCTTAGAATAAAGCTTTCATTTCACAGTGCATCAGTGGGAAAATTAACAAGCTCTCCTCGTGCTGTTCCATAATTCATTTTCTTTGTTTTAGATATTGAGCTGAGGTGGTACAGTAACTTAAATAGATAGAGGAGATTTTAAGCACAGATTTGGATTCTGGCTGGTTTGGGTTGTTTAGTTTTGTTTTGCTTGTTTCTTCCTTTATCCTGCAACTTCCTGGTACCTAAATAAGAAGTTGCCTCAATTTATTTTAGCACTTGCCTTTTAAATGGAAAGTGCCAAATGCTGCTATAATAATTTAAAATACATCAGAGCAGGCTCCCTTCAGTTAGTGTAAGGGGTGCAAACTGCATCTCCTCCAGCACCAGAAGCAGTGTTCAATCCTCAGGGAGACTCTGCTCGTCTCCACCAGTGGGAATAGGAGACCAAGATACCACAAGGCTCAGAGAGATGTTCCTTGGGGTGAGATCAACCACCACTTCTGCTCCACCTGAACCTCAATTAACAACAGGCAATTACCTTGAAAGACAGCTATTTTTGCTGTTGTTTTCTGGGAAGGCATAGTTACATTTTTGCAGAAAATCACACAAATGCTTCTGAAGCAAAAGTGATATTCCCGACTGTTTTCCACCAAAAAACTCCTTCTGTCCTTAGAAGTCCTGTGACTCCAGAAACAAAAACAGGAGGCCAAAGCAAAGCTAACTCTTCTCACTGAGAAAACTGCTTGAGCAACAAAAACATTGAAGACTTTGAGAAAAATATTATTCCTTCCTCCAGCTCTACTCATTTAGGTATTGAGGAAAAAAGAAACTCTACAGCAAATAATTCCAGTTTGAATGTTTCAATATGTCTTAATAATAACAGGAAGGGTGGAGAAGGTGCTGTGGTCCCCAGAGCTCCAATATTGCTTCAGTAACATCACTCCTTGCCTGCACAGGAGCAGAGATCAGCACGTGGCTTCTCTCAAACACCTCTGGCCAAAAGCTTGCCCACTTGCCAATGAAAACTCTTCTTGTCATTTTAGGAAAAGATTAGCTACATCCTTGCCCCTGAACCAAAGAAAGTAAATTCTGGGGTAAAGTGTGATATGCCTGGTACACAGTAGTCTACTGGGGACTCATACAACTTTGGCTTACTTCTGGCCTTGTTTCTTGGGTCTGCCTGTACAGCCTTTCAGAAAATTCAATCCTGTAAAAAAACTGTTCTGTCCTGCTCAGCCACAAACAGCAACTGAGCTAGAAGGACATAGTCTGAGATGCTACCTGTCATAAACAGAGTCCAAAACAGAATTATCACTTCAAGGTCTGGTAGCTGAAGGGAGTCATTGACCTCAATGCCTTGCCACCCTTAAACAAAATTTTGTTAGTAGTTAGTGAAAACTGCAGCCAAATGCATAGAAAATATCCTTGTAATGAACAAAATGTCGAGTTGCAGTTGAGATAGCTGACAAAATTAAATACATTCTTAGGGCATCTGTAGTAGGAAAGCCATCCCTGTTCCCCACAAATGACCTCAAAGACTTCCTTGCTGCATCCCGTTTTCCAGTCTGCTTGCTGCTCGTAGTACATGCCAGTGTCAGGCTGCTGGGTTTATAAGATGGCAATCTGAAACTGGATGAAGCCCATGTCACCCTGATGTGAGAAAATTCATTCAGCTGGTAGTTTTCAATAAGAAGTGATGCTATCTGGTCCAGAGAGATCTCTTTGCTTATGCCCATCTGTACAGTGCTCAGCGCACTGAGGCATCATTGCAACACAAATAATAGTGGAGGCAATGCACGGCGAAAATGTATCTTCCCCAGAATAAGCTTCCTCCTTATCACAGCTAGTAATACAACTGTATTATTCTGGCTTTTGGAAGTGATAAGCCTGTTCTTGCAAAAGAGCAACTGCCCTCAGTTCCCAATGGCTTCTGGCATCAGCTGGCCATTGTTCAGTGCTCTATAAGAGTGAAGCTCTGGGGGAGCTCTACCAAGGGAGAATGAGGATGCTTTGATCATGGTAACCCCCTGGGTATCTGGCTGCTCATCCAAAGGGTCATTACCACAACTGTGATCCCAGTCCATGGTGGGGTTTGCTGTGAGCTGGAAGATCTGGTTCTTCCCCACCTTGCCTACAACCAATAAGGAGCCCTGCCTCAGTCTGTGGTGCACATTTCTTACTCCACAGCCATGCAGAGGGCAGACAATACCCTCTGCTGTCTTATGCCTGTGCTTATATAGGTGTGCATACTTTGAGTGTTTGCATAAATGTTTCAGAACCCCATTAAATAATTAAAAACAAACAGGTTCCAAAAGTTAGAGACAGATGAACAAAAAATACTGTACTGCAATTTTCAAGTTCAATGAATCTGCTTTGTGCCACAATCACAACTAGCCAATCATAACCCAGTATTCCCTTTGATGCTTATAAAATGTATTTTTGATTTCACTAGGCTGCTGCTCACTCTTATTTAAAAGGATATTTGAAAGAGTATCTGGGAATTACTAGATTCCCTAGTTTTACTACCTCCATCATGTCACCTCTTAATTTTTCTCTTGTGTAAAATACAGTCTGAAACTCCTGAATCCTTCCTTATAGAGAGCTTTCCTTGTCTCTGAACATCATCATCACCTTCTAGACATCTCTCTGACAACAATCTGCTGCTTTTACAGTGCAGGAATGAGTGTAGTCAAACGCCAACAATAGTACTGAAACCAGCATGTCCCTACATTTACAAATAATATTATAGGGTTTCTGACTACAAAATATTTATTGCAACCTCTACTACAAAGCCATGTCTCTGCCTGTACTGGCAAAGCTTCATGCTCTACCAGCAGCCTTATTTAAACAGAGGCTATTGGAACTGCCAGTTATTTTTGAGCAGAAGAGATGACAGCACCACAAAGCATTCGTGAGCTGGTTGCTGGAATATCTCCTGTTAGTGAGTGGATCTTGTGGTGCTCCTTCTCACTCAGAGCTTTGTGTTCCCCTCACCAGATGGATGTTGGCAGATGGCAACACTGTTTTGCTGTTTAATTATTTAAAATGCTGCATACAAATCTACCTTTGGCATTCAACAATAGAACAGGGTGTTTGTTGTCCATATTCTATCTTTTATAGGCTGTTTCATATTTCCCTCTTTATAAGACTGTGGAGATGATTCTGGTTTGGGTCTTTACACGCATACCCAGTTCTGCAATGGGTCTCCCATGCAGGGGGTTGCACACTTGCTGTTGTGGACTGGGGCTACCTGAGACACAGCACCTGGCCATAAACCAAAAGGACAGTCTATCATCTTCACTTACACAGCCACAGAATTACACAGAATCCTGCAGGTTGGAAAAGACTTCTGAGATCATAGAGTCCAGCCTTTGACCAAACACCATCTTGTGAACCAGACCATGGCACTGAGTGACACGTCCAGTCTTTCCTTAAACACCTTCAAGGACAGTGACTCCACCACCTCCCTGAGCAGCCCATTCCAGAATCTAGTCACCCTTTCTCTGAAGAAATTCTTCCTGATGTCCAACCTGAATCTCCCCTAGCACATCTTGGGGCTTCATGCTCCTGTTGCTGGTTGCCTGGGAGAAGATGCCAACTCCCACCTGGACACAACCTCCTTTCAGGGAGTCGTAGAGAGTGATGAGGTCACCCCTGAGCATCTTTTTCTCCAGGCTAAACACCCCCTCAGCTGTTCTTCATGTAACTCTGGGCCCTTCACCACCTTTGTTGCCCTCCCCTGGACTTGCTCTAGCACCTGTGTCTTTCTTGACTTGGAGGGCCCAGAAGTGGGTGAAGTATGAGAGGTGTGGCTTCACCAGTGCTCAGTACAAAGGGAAAATGTGTTTGTGTGTTCATCTGATAGGTCCCTTTGACTTCAATCCCCAAGGGACAGAAGTCTGTCTTTTCAAGAAAGTTTCCCTCATCTCCATCTAGTCACCAGCCACTAGCATTAAGTTTTTGCAAGTTAAAAAATTGCTAGAAGCCTCCTGTTTCCTTGGCTTGAGGGTCTTGTGAGACTGCAGAACGTCAACAGAGCCCATGAAACTTCAGGTCCCAAATTGTTCTCCCATTTACAACAGTCCACAGGGCCACCACCCATTCTGAATCACACCTTGATTTCATGTAGCCCCTAACTGCCAACTGCATGATCCGGGTCAGGTGTGTCCCATTGCCTGTGCTGTTGACCGCGTGATGAGCCACTCCCAGGACTCGGGTCTTGGCACACTGGCCTGTGCAGAGGCAGCTCAGATCCTTGGGGTGAAGGACCTGTTGTACTCAGGGTGTTTGGGTTCAGGGAAGGAAGAATGATTGGGAAAATGGCGGGGGGGGAGGAACATTTTGAAACACCACATCCCGCTAATTGGCCCAAGGCCCAGTGAGGAATAAAAAGAGAGGAGATTATTGTGTGCTACTGTGAGGCACATTAGTGTTGGGGAAAGAACCCTTTGGAACAGCTTTTATGGCAAAACCCCACAGGTTAAGCAGCAGAACTCCAGTTATCCTGTAGATTACTTTCAAAGGAAAAGCAACAACAACAAACACATTAATAAAACTTAGTGAGATAATAGCTACCCCAAGCTGCACTGATTGGAAACAATTGGCAGAGCCTGGAATATAAGGAATCACTTCCTGCAGCAATTTCCTTTTATTAAAAAAGCATTTAGAGCATTTACAAGCTTTTCATTTCTCAGGGAGCTATTTTTAACTCTGTGTTCTCCTTAAAGACAGTTCAGTCCAGCTGAATGCATGGCTAGGCCAGGTGGAATTTGCTCAGAACACAGATGTTTGGCATCCCAGCATCACTGCAGAGGCTTTCACCCAGAAGATGTTACTGAAATCTTCTTAGAGCAAGAAAATGTAGGCAAACCACCCTGCTTTCCAACCTAGGCACAGAACCACAGAATTACAGAATGAGTAAAGCTGGAAGGGATCACAGTGGGTCATCTGGTCCAAACTCTCTGCTCAAGCAGGGTCATCCTAGAGCAATTCTGGTGGAACTCCTGTGGTACAATTTCTGCCCATATCTGTGGGCATACATGTAGCTATGAAAGTACAGTCCTTCAAAAAGGCAGCTACTTAAATGTTGCATCCTCATTTCCAACACAATTGGAAATAGCTAAATCTTCAAGATCCATAGGACTTCAAAGCATCTCTGAAATAAAAATCATAACCATCTCAACTGAAAGCCTGGTATTCATTCTCTGTTGGGGCTATCAACAGTGATTGTGAGTTTGCTTATTTTCATTTGTTAATTTAATAGTACCTTGGTCTAACACAGGGGTTTAAAAAAAGGGTTTGTTTCTGAAATACTTGAAATTAATTTTCATTTCTGTTTTCTTTTCTCATGTGAGAAAAATAGAAAAAAATGTGATTTGGGTCAAAATTTGGGTCAACTAAAAATAAAACATTTTCATGGTAGAAACAGCCAGCTACATATATTTTGATTTAAGTAGCCTTCCAGCCTAAGCATGAGTTTGAAACAAAAATAATTTGAACATCCTCTTTAACTAATATGGAGACTATTTGTTCTGGTGTTCCCCCTTTTGTTTTGAAGAAGGACAAACTGAAGCACTCTTGACATGTGACACAGTTGCACAAATGTTTCTGCCCAAGCTTTGATTTTTTCTTATGAAGAGAAACATTTGCCCAGCTCCAGCTTCAAGACTTTAAAGACCAGGGCTCCGTTCTCTCTCTTTCCTGCATGGATCATCTCCTGTGGGTTATCCCTCTAAAAAAGCAAGCCCTTGGATAGCTGCGGCAGGCAGGATGTTGTGCATTCCTCTGCAAAGGGACTCCTTTCTACATCTCCACCTGTCCCCAGAAGCATCCCCATGCCAGCTGGGAAGAGAAAGGGCTGCCAGGACAAGGTGGAAGTGCTCAGAGGGGGCAGAGGAGTGTCCTGTGGAGCACCTGTATAACCCAGTGTTCCATGGCCCTACTACCGCAGCACCACACCCTCTGTCTCTTCTGTGGTGGGGCTGAGGGGGCTTCCATCAACACTGCACTGGTGAGGAATGAGGGCCATCAGCAGGACCTTCCCCTGACACAGCTGAGACTCTTCTCCACCCGCATCCGTGTCTTGATCTGTGGAGGTCCTGAACCTCCTCTCTTATTCTCTCCCAAGAGGGAACAGAGGCCAAAGTACAGCTTAGGTAGGAGAGGCCCAGCAACATTTACTAAGTCATTTCTTAGCCATGCTACGAACTATCACAGGAACCAGCCCTACTGTGAGGATAGAAAGAGGAATCAGAGACCACAAGGCACACAAACACAGCACCTGGATAGTGCCGGAACAGCGTTGCCAAGTCACTTTTTTAGGGTGTGTGCTATTCCAAAGAGAAGAGCTTTTTTTCTAGTCAAAAATGACCTTTCCTTTGTGTAAAGTTTTGTTGTAACTTTAAAACAGTTGATTTGGTATCTTGAAAAGAAGTTGATCTGATGTCTATTAGGACAGACAATTTTTAACTACCCTACTTTAGCTCAAACTGTCTCTCCTACCTCTCAAAGCAGTGTCATTTAGAGGGAGATAATCCAAGTGATGAAGAAGGGAATGAGAAGTCCAGTAATGTGTTCATTTTATTGGCAACAGCACAATGCTGTTCCCATCTTTGCAGTCATAACTGGTCAGCTTTCCAGTGTGTGTGCCCAATTATAACTTGCAAGAAGCCATGTATCTCATAAAGAATTCAGTAAATTTTCAGTATTTTCTAAAATCCTGTAAATGAACAATGCACTTTTTACAGGTCTTTCATCAAGGAGTTAATAACCAGATGAAGGTTCTCTTTTCATCAGTTTCTAAGTGATGCTCCATTCGATTGAAGAAGATCAAAAATTATGATCAGAAAATAAAAAGGAAGTTTTAAAGGCAGCCTTTGTACAACACTTTAACTGTCTCATTCCTGTTATTTCAGAAGTATCACTGGGTTTCTTTCAGGCTTAAAAAAACATTTAAAATTCTTGTGAAGTGCCGGTACTTGCCTTCTTCTTACTTTAATTTTAGAAACACTTGTGTTAATGGTGGGCAACACACCTCTGCCAGATAGTAGCCCAGGCCTAAGTGAAAGCAACACTAAGGACAGCAAAACTAGTAATATTCTGCCATTGTCTACTACACCACCTGTGGTCCTAATCTTACATCCTACCCCTGCAGGGTTCTGTCCCACGGTGACCCTGACCCATCTCACGGGCATTCCATCAGCTGCTCTGTCTCAGGGGACTGGGGTGCAGGCACCTTCTGGGGCCCTGCAGGCCAAGGGAAGTGGGGAGAGAGGACAGCCCTCATGCAGAAGTTCCTTTATCTTTAGTGTAGGAGGAGAATATTGTCCTTCTACATTAAGTTTTACCTGAAATTTTCGTCTTTTCTCCAATGGCCTCCTGAAAGCTCTCTGTATAAGTTTTCTATCCCTGGCTTGTTTTGCCTTTTTCCATTTGTTAAGCTTTGATTTACTGCTCTTAATCAGAAATAGACAAATTTCCTGTGAAGATGTGAGATGCTGCTTCCCTGAAGCCAGCTCAAACATGTACCTGTTTTGGCAAGCTCTTCACAGCACAGTTCACCATTTTGTCCCCTCTGTCCCTGTCCTGTCTCTGTCAGGGCAGCCAGGCACCTCATGCATGCACTCATCTCTCCCACCCTTCCATCTAACCATGGTTCGCTCCCTTTCTGCGTTGCACTCTCACTGCAGCATCCATATCCAAATCCAGTATAATCCTCCTATTACTGCCAAAAGAAGGTCCCTCTCTGAAATTTCCTGCAGTAGTTAAATGTTGGCCCCTTGTCCCCTGGCAGGGATTTGCTTCCTAGTGGGTCATTAATCTGTGGCAGTTAATAATGAGTGTTTGATGCAAACTGGCATAACTAATTGAGACACTGGATGCTGTCATCCAAATATCCAAATTATAATTTCTGTACAGACACAGATGTAGCCCTGCCTCTCCCTTGCAGAGAGGGAAAATGTGGCAGAACAGGACCAAAGACATGCTGCCATCTTGAGCTATTCTGTCCTGTGGTTTGAATTGTTCCCCCGAAGTGAGTGGTGGCTTTTAAGGGAGGTTTCAATCCAGGAGTAATTTGGGTTTCCAGAACTCAGTATTTCATAGCTTGTAATCATCCTACATAGTGAAGCCTGCAGAGAATCAGAAAATGATGCATTTAATTTTAGACCAAGTTTTTTGAAGCACTGGTCTTTAGGAGAAGCACTGTACTTTCGGGAAACTCAGAACACTCAGGAAAGAGACATTTTATTGCAGGTGCTTTGCACACTACCTTTGTCAGGATCAAATATAATGGAAAAGGGGATAGCTAAACATGGATTGAGACCACTACACATTTTACAATGATCCCACTGCTCAATTATCTTAAGATCTGATTCTTAAAATCAACTATCTTTTCAGCAGGATGTATAAATAGATCAGCAAAAGAGCCAGCTAATGACTCACTGTAAATTGTAAATTAAATGGAATTTGTTATGGATGTGATTCATTGAAACTTTCCTAACAAACCAATTTGTTCCAATCACACTGTAATTCAATAATAATATTTAGCATTTGTGTGGTGCTTTCAACAGCTCATGAACTTTACAAGCATTAATTGTCTGGATTTCACAATGATATTGTGAGCTGCTAAGTTGGGTTGTCTCTCCTTTATAGGTGAGAACACTGACACTCAAAGAGCTTAAGGAAATGTTTTAGCCTCTTGAAAGTCTTGAAACTGAAATTACTGTTTTACTTTCTTTTGGTATCTGTCCTCAGACATGGTGCACAGTGGTGGCTCAGAGTCCTGAGCATCCACAGTGGTTTTGGCCTGTCATGGCAAAGCTGGCATTTAAAAATCACACCCTTCTGTTGCAGAGATTGATATCCCCTATTTGGAAGCTTTCCTCACCACTGTGGTGCACATCCAATATGATCCTTCTTCCTGCCTTTCCCCCATTTAAAGGCTGAGCTCTGGTGTCACTGTGTCTGCACTCAGGGACAGTCCCCCTTGCTGCACCCCACGGACGGTTCCTGCTCTGGCCATAACCTGCTCTCTTTGTCCGCTCTCCAATGATCAGTTCACATATTCCTTTGGCAGCTCACATCTGTCCAACTGCTGTGAACTTCAGCTTGAGCTGCTCATCAAATGAATCCTACAGAAAAATGAAGCATTGCATGCTGCATACAAGCAGGCCAGAATTAGGGCTTAGCTTTTGGGTGGTCTACGCCTACAAAATGGACATGGACGTCATATTTTTTATGGGTTTTTTTAAAAGCACAGAAGCAGAAAAGCTACCTGATTGTTACTCATTTTTGGTTCAGAAATCTGAAAATAGCACAAGGGCTTGTCTAGTACCTATGAAACTTTTCTTTAAGCAAGATGACATAAGGTGGGCTACTTTTGGATGTGAAGGCAGAATTAAGACAAGCTTTGTCTCACTCCCATCTCCCATGTTCACCTATGAGATGGTATATGAGAGATGATCCTGGAGTGCTGGTTGTGGATCCCTGTATATGACAGCACCATATGAAGAGGGACACATGAAGCTGGTTATATACACAACTGTAGGAATCTGTCATCTGGGTTACTATCTACTCCTGCGCAGCACTGTAAGCCTAGAAGATTGCAGTGCTCCAAAACCATATCACAACCGAGCCCAATCTCATCTCTTTTCTGAAATCAGGATGTGGTCTTTCACAGAGCACACTATTAAATTGTGGAACTCACAGTGCTGCAGAAGCCAAAAGCAAGATCATCTCCATGATCTGTTAAAAAGAATCATGGAAGAAATGGTCACCAAGGGCCACAACAATGTGGATAGGTTCTGTAGCTCAGGGACTCACTGAATGGCAGACTTCCAGAAGCTGGATCTTGCTAGTGGGAAAAGGTCTTTTTGTATATGCCCGTTTACTAATTACATTCTTCAGGTGCTTACTAGAGATTGCTGTCACAGACAGAATGCTAGGGCAGACACGCCTCAGGTCTGGCCCTGAACAGCTAATCTTGTGTTATGTTTTCCATAAGGATTTGGGTGGAATCCTGGCTAAAATGGGGCCATGACTCTAACAAACTGATGGTCATGATGTCTATGGAGTAGAGAAAGAAAAGCTGTCAGTGTGCAAATAATAATTTATGAATTATCATTCACTGTGCCACATGGGAGGAAAAAATGGTGGTTTATTGCCTGGTTTGCTTTATTTTTAAAGAAATCTCTAGTCCCACCTCCCTAGTTTTTTGCCAATGCATATGGTCGTCTTCAGTCAATAAAGGCTGGTGTTTCCATACTCAACTAAGGCTCTACCTGGAAGCACCTAAGGACTAAAACTCACATAGAAATCTTGATTACTGTGTTTACTCCCTTACCCTGTATCTACCATTTTGAATTGCAGATGTACAGCATTGCTGGCTGCCCTTGGTTTCATGTCTTCTTGCTTGCATCCTCTGTGCTAAACACAGTATCACTTAGACTAGAAAAACATGTTTGGCTCCCTGCTTATGGCAAAACACTGAACTGATGTCTGGTGCCCCCCACTGAGACCTTTTCACTATAAACTTCACAGTCAAATAAGTCACCTTGATGCCAATATTTGTCCCTGTTCCCTGATGCAATGCATAAATCATTTTGCTGTTCCTTATCAGCATGTAGCGCTTGCTTAATGGGTAGCTCTGCTGCTTCAGCAGGGAATTAGCTAGAGCAACATTACAGTGATAAAGTAAGGAGAGCAAGCATCCATCAGTGGGTCAATTAGTAATGTTAAAAAGGAAGCTCTGAAATAACTCAAACAGTAAAACATTGGTTCTTGTACACATGTTCAAAACTGTTGGTCGGTGAGTATGAAATGAGGGAAAGAATAAATAATCAGGGATATGTTCTTTTTCAGATACATGCCAAAACCTTGCTTTAATAACAGTATCTCTCATGGCCTTAGCAGCTTTTATCTCTAAACTCTTTAGATGATATCTACAGTCACTCTCAGTGAAGCTGGATTTGAAGCCAACTCTCAGTTCTTATCAACCGTGGACAAAGCTTGGCGAGCCGACACCAAATAGGCAAACCTTTGAGTTCAAACCCCCACCCGTAAATCACTCCTCACATGCTCACCAAAGAGAAGTCAGACTCCATTTGCACTCCTTGAAGTGGCAAGAGGCTTCCCAGGCAGTGGGACTTGGCAGGGCCACGGCAGGGCAGCCAGGGACAGCTCTTTGCAGAGCTCCTGAGAGCCCGTCAGGCCCTGGTGTGCTGCAAACTGGCTGGAGTTCAAAGCCCACAAAACAACCCCAGCTCCTATTTCACACAAATCCAGCTAGAGAGCTCTAAATCTGCCCAAAATAGTGTTTTTATAGTCACTGACGAGAATTTCTCTTATGTGGAACCTTCATCATTTTGTTAGAACGATTCAGAGTGACAATTTTATTCCAAGGGTACGGGTGACAGCTTGCTCTGTCAGTCAGTATCTTGATGCTGGAAAACAGGGAAATGGTCAGCCAAGAACAGCAACATCCCCTGGAAATGCCCTGCCCACCCCCTGCCTTGCTGCAAAAGCAGTGGACATCACTGACATCAGCGAGCAGCTCAGACTGTGTGTGTCAGCAGCTGTGGGGAGGAGGAGATCGGTGACATAGTTTGGTTGCAATAGCCCTCTGGGGGAAAAGAGGTGACTTAATTAAATTTAAAGCAAAGCAAATCAGCTGTCACATTGTCAGAGGTACAGATCTGTACACAGAGGTACAGATAAGAAGGGGGCTCCCAAAACTTTCTCCAGCACCAAAACCATTGGTATTGTCCCCTTGCTGAGCAGTTACTTTCCACAACACTATTCATTAATGTTTTAATTCAGAACTCTCTACACTCCCAGACCCTTTAAGTATATAAATTACCTGAAATTTAATTGCTAATCTAGTAGACGATAAGAATAAAATCAGGAGTTTAATTTCCAAGCTACCCCATGGTTATTATTCATTGCCCAAAAGCATCATTAACACAGCATCAAGACTGACACAGCAATGCCATGTACACTCCCAAAACATAAAATGAACTTACATTTAAATGGCTGAAAATGAGGAAAGAAAGAGTTATGGCAAAATCAATGCATAGTCTGGAAACAAGCTAGGTCCACAACTGCTATAAACTAGTGCGGCTGCAGTGACCATAACAGAGTCACCACAGTGTATGCTAGCTGAGGTCCTGGTGTCTGTTTTTCCATTTCTGGGCATCTGTATCAGATGAAAAATACCTGAAACACTATAGTCTCTAAATGTCTAGCAACTTTAAAATCAAATGAATCAAGCTGTTGGTTATGTCATAGTGGCAATTACACTGGGTGGTTTGGGATCAGATCTTTGTGAGCAATAGTGAAAACAGGCAAACAAAACCATTGAGTGTGTCTATAAATAGCTTCAGAAAAAAGAATACAGTATACTTGTCGAAACATCAACCTTTGAAATACTTACAAGTTGTCAATATTGCTTCTAAAGATGCAAGATGTGCCAGAGATGGAGTCAAGCATCATGTTTACTAGAAAAAGATCTAATTGGAAACTAACCTGAGAAAACCTGGGCAGCGTCTCTGCAAATGCAGTGTGCAATATATAGCACTGCTTGCTGCTGGAGAAAAATTAAATAGGCAATTATTACTAAGAGATTCAAGTAAAAATACATTTAACCAGACATTCTGGACACACAGGCAGCAATTTCAGGCATGTCTACCCAGTGAATTACTTGAGCAGGACTGTGAAGATCCAGGTTATCCTCACAGACGCCCCATGGCAGCAGGGCTATGGTGACCACTAACCTTGCAGATACAGCAGCATGCTACCAACACCAACCACCAGTCCATGAGGAGATGCAAACTAGTACTCTCAGAGGCTCAGGGAGTTCATAAAAAACCTGCTAATACCTGTGTGCTCAAAAATGCCTTAACATTATCTGATATTTTTAATTCCTTTTCTTAATAAAATTGCAGGTGTTTTGCTGCAGCACAGCGCTTGAGGAATGTTTCCTAACAAAGCCAGAGGAAATGATAGGGAAACCATACTTTCTTCCTTGTTTTGAATACATGAATTCACTTTATTGCAAAACTTCCTGCTATAGTTTCAGAGCTTCTCTTTGAGTGGCAGTTTTTGGCCCTATCAGCATTTTCCTCTCCTGTTTTCCCTTTGTCTCTGCTGAGACAAGCATTTTAAAGTTGAGGGCCAGGTTTGGGCAGAGGCTGTGAGGATGGACAAGAGGCTGGGGAGGACCCTGGGAGCCCTGAGGAGCCGGGTTCATGGACCTTTGCAAGGGCTCTTTTCACTCCTAACTTGCTCTGGGACAAGCTAGGCAACTCTTAGTTATCAAAGATATGATGAAGAAATTGTCCTTTCTCATTCTACAGCCTCTCTTATTTTCTTTTTTTCTCCTTTCACTTAAATAGCTGCTTTCTACGGTTTCCCTTTGGTGTGTCTTTAAACTTAATTTTAAATGCCAGCTTTTTTTTCCCCCCCTGTAACTCCTCACTTTATAGTCTTCCCAAGTCAGTAGCAGTCTAAATTTAATGAATTCCTGAAGGTCAGATGGGCGTTTGGAGACCCATAGTTTGTGATGTAAAGCGAGGACTGGGGAATAGCTTCCATGCTACCCCTGCCACTGCAGTTGGCAGTAATCAGCAAACATCTAATCAATGGGAACAGTAGCACATTCATGGGCAAAAGATATTATCTTGGCATATAAATAATGAAAGCCTCTAAAGTACTCCCAGATGTTGGAAACAAGATTCCTTCTGGGCATGTGAAGAATTTGCTTTAGAGGAAAACAGAGCAGCCACACAGAAGTAGAGGGCTCTTTCAGTCTGATGAAGTTCTGTTTATGAGAAAGTACCTCTAAAAAAAAAAAGAAAAGAAATAAGTATATGGCTTGAATCAGCCAAAGCTGACCTCTCATCTGCCAGATACCTGTGAAGCAGACAATTGCTTTTATCTGCTAGATTGTCTTCAAACAAAAGAGGCCCTGCTTTCTTACTGCTGCCAAATATTCAGTTTACAATCAGGTTTTCAATAAGTCCTGGAATCCAGGCTTCCCTGAGAAAAATGAGCTTTTTGATCTCTTATAATGACAACTTATTCCATGAGATAAGGCTACAAGAAAAGGCGAAAGAACAATTAACAATTAATTATTTCTCATGAGAAAATGCTTTAATTCACAGTTGAAGAAAGTAAAATTTTTTAACTCTAATAACTAATGTTCTGACTTTTTAAAGAAAATCAAAATTCACAGAAGAGTTGCAGAGTTGTGGCAAGTTTTCTTAGCCTTTTGGCTATCAAGATATAGCTCATTTACACAGCTCTCTTTTTTCCTTGCTGGGGACACTAGCCTTGCTGATCCAGTCCAGCTACTCACTGGAGTATATTACTCATGGCAGAATGGACCAACAGCCTCTGAATGGTCTGACCACAAGTGATCCTTGCAAACACAATCCTTATGTTGCCAGCCAAGTAATTTTAGCAGATCTTATTTTATCTGAAAATGTAGAAATTGCTTTCAGCACAAACTCAGCTGAAGGTATCAGTGAGACAAAAATGAACTATTGCTTAACCTTGTTGTACAACATAAAAATAAAAACCAGCCAGGGATGTCTCTAAAGGCCCTAATGGACAGAGCTTGCCTCAAAGACCTTGCCAAGTCAATTATCATTTTACCAAGACCTGCTCAGTGTCATGTGCCAGGATGGGCACAATCCTCAAACAATATGATTTAGCTTTAAAAGCCTCTCCATATTTATCTCTCAACAAACCCACCATAATCTTCATAAATACAGTGGCAGGGGTTTGTTAAAGCACCACCTTTGTTTCTATAAACCAAAACATTGCTATACAGCACTGAATATCTAAAGTTGTTGATTGTTGTCAATCTCTTTCCATGCTGTAGGACAACGGAACAACAGGAGCTGCCTCTTTTTCTCCCAAAGCCATAAAGGAAGGATTCATCTGCCAGATGAAATAGCAGAACTTGCAACAGAGAGCAAGCTCACAGAGCAATGAGGGTGGGAAGGGGCAGGACTCAAACTGGTAAAGTGCAGAGCCTAACATGATGGGGACATGACCCATGATGGATACCAGATCTCCAGGCACTGTTACCACAATGAACATGATCCTAATGCCATATTTGAGAGAACTGACTGGAGTCTTTGCAGTTTTTGGAGGTCACTGTGGTTCTTGTACTTCCAGTATTTGGGGCATTACAAAGTGCACCCTCAGAGACTGTGATCAGACCCTGCAGGGATGTATGTACCTACTTTGTCTCTTCTGGAAACTTCAATGGCTCCAGCAAGCCACACTCAGAATTTTGAAAGACTTTTCTGGATTGGGGTTTGATTTAGTGTGGCAGCTCCTTTTTGTCACCACCCAGGGTGAGCCTCTCATACATTTCATAGTAACCAAGGAATCACTAGTGACTTCCAAATCTTTGCTTTCTCCCAAGCAGCAGACATCTAAAGTAATAGAAAAATTACAATTCTGTCAAATATAAATAAACCCCAAAATTTCAAGCCATTGTGAACAGATGGTTCTAGCACAGGGCTAATTTCCATGGTAACCTCTGTTAGTGCCCTCCTGTAGGGCTCTTGGCAAATTACTTAAACCTCTCTGTCCTTGTTTTTTTGACTTCCATAGTCACAATACTTGTCTCATAAAAGAGGCATGTGCTCTAAACAGTATTTAGAAAGTGCCAGGAGGCTCTCTGAAGGAACGTAATTGTGAATTAATGAGTGTATTGTCAGCACCTTCTTCAAAATTCCCTGGATCTAAGTCAAGCTTTATATACCCCATCACAGGAGCCTCAATGCATGCTGCCCCGTGGAAGAAATGGCTGTCATCAGTACACTGCCAATTATCTGACATGCAGAAGAATAAATACTAGGTAATGGAGTAATGCTTGGGAATGTGTCACAAGCATATTTCCTTTGCTGGAATAATCTGCAGATTGCAAGAGGGCCTCAAAAATAGTTCAAAGACACTCAAGCACAAGACTTGGGGTTGTGGTTTGTATTTTTCCCAGCCTGAACTCTCATGACCTGGAGTGCAGAGGACAACCTCTGACAGCAACCTGTGGAGTGCCTGGCTCTGAGGTTACTCACGGCAGACGTGAGGGGATTATATACTGCCTCTGTTTGTGCTTCAGCCTCCATCACTTGGGGCTCCTCTCTGGCTTCGGGGGGCACAGCCAAGCCCTACCCTTGCCATATATCAGTCTGAGTTTGGGGCTTGCCTTAACCATCCTTGTGGCAGGGGGAAAGGAAGGCGGGAGATGTGCTTCCTTTCCAAGGGACTTTCATCCTGGCAACAGGACCCCGTGGCCAACCTGGCAAGCCAATGAAATATTCCCCAATTCCTTGTCTAATGCTGAAACAACAGCACTTCACTACCACATAGAAAAACAACAGTAACAACAGCAAAAAACAAAAATAAAAACGCAGCAGATTGATTTAGTTGTATCAGCCAGTAATTTATTCATTAGAGAAACTGCTATTAGCCATACTGCAACTGAACTTCGGCTTAGGTAAGAGAATATCATTGTACAGCTGTACTAGAAGTCCTTTTCCCACACCTGTGAACGCACAGACATTTTGTGCATCTAGGGACACGTTATGGATCTGAGCTGAAAGGACACCAGAACTGTGGTTCTGAATGTAGTTTTGACATAAAAATTGGTCATTTTGAAGGAATTTTCTTTGAAGAGCCTGTTCGGTCTATTTCTGCCCCCCACCCAGCACATTGTGTTTGTAAGAAGAAGATACAGGTGAAGCCATTTCAGAAAAAAAGCCCTGACTTTTGTGTACTTCCATTTCTTTTATATTGCTGGATAATTTGATGTGAAACATGGAAAAAAATATAGTGTTTTATCAGCTCTGTGTTCATGCAGGTGGTGCTGTATCTTGTATAAAGGACAGTGCTTAATTTAAGATTTCTACCATAGCAGCAATTCTAAATGACAGCATTTGTATTAAAAGAGCTGCTCTTCCCAGCAGCACTGTTATAAAAATACTGAAACAGTAGTGATATTATTATAGATCTGCTCCAGTAACAAAAGTTCTACTGTAAGAAAATCTCTGATTTAGAAAAATTCTTGCCGCCTTTTGTCAGTGATAAATGTTCCCCTGGATTCCATACCGGCGCAATTTAATCCTCATGATTTGAAGAGCTCACAGGAAAGCAGCTGTGTACAGTAAAAGCCCAACATGTTGTAAAAGCTCCAGTGAGAGCAAAGGTGACAAAATGGGTGCAGGAGCAGTATTCAGGGTGACAGTGCAGGGAAACCAGCTGGGAGCCAGGATGTGCTTTCCAAAAGCCCTTTGTGCACTGTGGGTGAGCATGTGTGTGTGTGTGTGTGTGTGTGTGTGTGCGTGCCCACATGTGTGTGTGCAGCAGCAGGAGGGACATCCTCCCACTTCTCCCCAGCCCCCAGGCAGAGGATGTAGTGCCCCTCTGCAGGGCAGGTCCCTTTTGCCTGGGGGAAGATTCACTGCTTGCATGAATCAGAGAAGCACAAACATGCTATTAGTCTGCCCCTGAAGCCAACAGCTTTCCCATCACCAGTGATTCAGCAGTCAGGACTGGTGTGGCTTCATCCCTTCTCCCCCCCATCCACTCCACCCTGCCGGTGGCAGGGTCAAGGACAGGGCTGATACTGACGTCTCTCCAGTAAGATGGCTTGAGAGGTCCTCTGCCCACAGACTGCATGGGAATGCATTTCAGAAAACCATCCAAGACGAGAGATGACTGACCTCTGTCCCGTTCTATCGATGGTAACATACCCAGTGCAATTGGAAGCCACAGCAAAGTCACTCATGCTCTGCTGGGTGTCGCAGTAGGACTTAGAGTGGTTCGAGCCAAAGTGACTCTGTGAGTCCAAGCACGTTTCTGGTGGGCTGGACGAGGGGCTGGGAGAGGCATTTTGTGCCAAAGTTCATTCATTCTTTCTCCTTGTAGTGTATCTAAGTGATTTTTTAATTACACTAATGTTTTTCTCTCATGACATTGTCTCACAGGTCACCTTGCTCTCCAATTACTGCTCATGTAAGGAAGTGCTTCTTGACACTGCCCTCAGGGTTTTTTTTTCACTTTTTCTATTTGTACTCAGCTGCAATGGAATGAAAGCATGATCTACAGCTGAAATTAACTTAGGATTCTTTACAAAAACCCATTTCTCTCTTTCCCTTTATTTTTTAATTTTTTTTCATTTAGATCCCTATATAACAAATTCTTTTTTACCCTCACAAGCTCCATGTCTTAGTCTTCAAATTACCATTCCCAATTATTTCCTGAATCTGTCTGGTGCCATAGTATTTTCCTTATAATATGGTGACCAGGAATTGATGAGTAAATTGTTACATCTTCCTCTGACGATATTTTGAGCTCTAGTCGGTACAGGAAACAGTCTTTCTTTTGAATTAAATACTGCTGGTGGCCTACCTGAGATCTTCTGTGGCTGAGAGCTAAGTTTAGACACACACTGCAGGATGGTGAGGAGAAAATTTAAACAAAGGCTGCATGACCAGACTCAGAAGCGGGTGCAGGACACCACGGGTCACTCCGCTCTTCTCACCTCACTCAGTGTTCATCTGGTGTTTGAGAGGGACTTCATGGGGGTAAGAATCAAAATGAATCATGCAGAGTTTATCCCTATGGATATTTCATACCTGCCCTATGCCAGAAATGTTATGTTCTATATTCCCTGGTCACCCTCGAGTTCACATGGGAAGGCGGCTCTGAAGGATATGAGGGTCAGGGCAGGATGCAGAAGTGGTTGCCATACACAGGTATGACTTCAACCCTTCCTTTCCACACCTCAGGGACAAGAGGACAGGGAGGAAGGAGCAGGACTCTCCTCATCTCAGGTCACCTGGGGTTGTTCCCAGAAGGGCAGTCAGATCATCAATTCATCAAATGACATCCCAAGGAGTTCTCTTATCCTCTTGCTGACTCCTGAGCTGCAGAGCAGGTCAGACTTGCCTCAGCATGGAGGAAAATTGGCCAACAGTAATTAAAAGTGAGTGTCAGCTCACACAGAAGCTTCACATTATTAGTTTAAATGAAGATACTTTCCATGGACAGCCTTGCATACCATATAGAAGCTACTGCATACAATTAGCTTGCAGAAAAACCCGTGACATGCTGAAGGAAATCTCAGGCAGGAAAACACCAGCGTCCGTGCCCTTCCTCAATAGGAAGAGGTGTGTCCCATGAGCCAGGCTGCCTTTCTGCTGACACAGGAATTGCATGCACAAGCTGGGAAGGCTCCGAGCCCAGGTCAGCCCAGATGTACACAATGGATATATGCAGTTCTGGCTCACCACTCACAACCTCTCTTCTATCTGAAAACCTGACATCACGGCCTTCTTATAAATGGCCCAGCCCCTTCCCAGGTGAATAGCCAAGTTCATTTGTAGTCAATCTGGTGTCCTCAAGGCCAGGTTAGTTGTGTCCATGTAATTTCTGATGCATGTTTGTCTGAGCTGTTTGTAAGCATCTTCCACACTACAGACTGCAGCCTGTGCCCAGACAATCCACTCCTACACCTGCAGCAGCCCTCTTATAACAAACTGCTTTCCAATACCTAGATTAAACTGTCCTTGCTGCAATTTAAAACCATTCCTTCTTGTTCTACCTGCCATGGCAGTGGAGCACAGTGTTTTTTTCCCAGCTTTTCAGGATGAATCATGTTTTCAAGATCATTGATTATTAAGACTGTCCTCTTTCTCCATTTTTTCACATCTTTCTTGAAGTGCCATGCTCAAACCTGGACATGACATTTCATTAGTACTGAGGAGAAGTGAACTTTGCACTTATTTAATCTAATTCACTGCCCATGTTTTGATTTGGGGAAATGTGTCATTTGAGATTTTTTTAAACCTTGGACTGGATAACACTAATTGCACTTGTTAAAAAGAGTACAAGAGTCTGTGAAGAAGAGGCAAGACCTGGGAAGAACAAAACCACACCCCATCCACCCATTACCATGCATCTTTTGCAAAGATCAGCTTCCACCTTCGACTTACTGAGCACAAAGTTTGCTGCTTCCTGCAGAGACAACCAGTCATGCCAAGGCAGTAAGAAGCAACCCACAGTTTGAGTGAATTTTCCTAAAGCAAATTGATGCTGTGAGGCCTAAACAAGTAGTACTTGACCCACACCACTGCCTGTGCTGTAAAAGGGATGTACTGTGTTGCTATTGTGGCTGTAGCCTCCCCACATGATATGCAGGTACACAGAAAGGGTAGCAAATGGGGGTGTATGAACACATAGACCTCCCACTCAGCCAAAGGCTGCCTCCAAGATCATCTCAAGGTGCAGGGTACCGCTAGAGAGAGTCTCAAAAAGAAGGCAAATGTCAATTCCAGTTCTGCATTAGGCTCTTACATGCATGTTCTCATCCCAACATATTGTACCCTTCCTGATATCAGAAGATATTTCTCTTCCAGTTCACGGATTATTGACTGCCAGTTTATGTGTGTCTGAACTGGGATGTATCTGACTCAGCACGTTTCCAGAAAATTTCCCTACTTTAATATCAAATTATTGTCCAGTCTCACTGTGCATACAACAACATGGGTGTTAACCTCCTTAGGTGGAACACATTGCAGATGACACATACCAAATACCTAGCCATTCTTATATCATGGAGCAGACACCCAGGATTTTCTCTTAAGTGAAACTCTATAAAAATGCAAATAAATCCATGATGCTTTAAAAAACAAACCAAACCAAGCAACCAAACCAACCAAACACCACAACACCCCCCCCCCCCNAAACACCAAAAGCCAAAACAGTGAAGACAATAGTATTAAGGTCTTTACATCTTTTTTCTCTGTTTTACATGCCAGTACAACCTGGGGACATAGTCTACAGCAATTACAAAGGGCATTAGAACAGCTGCTTTATAGCAGTGGATGGTTTATGAGTACTTGTGCAGAGCACTGCAGATAAAATGAGTATGCTACTAGCCTTGCAGATTATCCCCACACCTGGTTAGAGCAAGGTGACCCATGCAGGTTACCATGATCAATATAGAAGTCTTATGGCAAAGTTATGTATGTACAGCAGCTCCCACATAAAACAAATTCTTCCCATGTTGCCCATGTAATTCAGCTGCCTTTAATTCTAAATTGCCACTTACATGAACAAAATGGAACAGCATTTCTGTGGGCAGTGGATGTCTTTCTGCTTTTCATCGCAAATACAACAGCAGGCCACCATTTTTGCTGAGTGAGCTGTTTCCTTGCATAGCCAAGCCTCCATGTTTTCATTGGCAGGGCTACACTGCAGATTTTAGGAGCCACAAGGAGCAAATCATGCTTTAGACTCTGTAACATAAGCGTTAAATAGTTCTGTGCTGAAACACACTGTGGGTGCAATTAGATGCCTTTGCCATGCCCCAAAGAAGTAAACACAGATCTTGGCTGTTCACCTAAGCCCATGAGCAAGCCTGCAGAGATTGGGGTTATTCATGTGGGGCAGCCCTGGAGCACAAGCCAAGCCAGGAACAATTCAGGGTCTTGCACAAATTTGGTAGGGCAGTAGATGGGTCAGCCCTGCTCCACACCCTCTCAACAACAGGATTGGGAATGGCTTGTGACCTCATTTCCCAGCCTGAGGAAGGGCTCTTCTTGGCTGGACTGGTGCAAACCCTCATGCTGGTGCAGAACACTAGACAAGAGCTCTTGGAGTTGCACTGATAGCATGGGAAGTTTGCAGCCACCCGTAGCTGTGGCACTTGCAAAATTAAATGTGTGGCACACTGGCACACTATGCATGTCCTTGCTATCACTTCAGTCAGCCTTCTCTGCTTACTTGCAGGTACCTCACATGGTTTGATGAATTTGTTTCTTAGCCTATTTCAGAAGCAGCTCAGATGGGAATTATAAAAATTTCCTGAAATGTGCTTGTTCAGAGACAGTATTTCATGAACTTTAAATTACTGCCACTGAAATCAGAGTTGCTTGTAATCTCAAAATGCAAATTCATGTTTTGAGCAAATTCATGTTAGGTTCTTGAGTCCCTGAAAGAGGGCTGTTTTCCAGAGGTTTGAACTTCCTCCCACCTGAAAGGAACCCTAATGCTGCTTGGCAATCCAAAGTTTTCAGGCATCTTAAAGTTTTTAGCTATTTTAGCTGCAATATTGATTTTTCTGGGAAGGCATCTACAAGGATTTTCCCTCAACCCCCCTCCCCCATTCAGGCACTGCCTTCTTTTTTTTGTATGCCTCGTTTTAGAATGAAGCATTCAACAAATATTTTAGGTGTGTTGTCATAGTTATTCTTATCTCCTTCCTCAGCAGAGGGAAATCACATATAAACATTTCCAGCCTCACTCCCCTTTGCTTAGATTAACGAAGTGACCAGTACATCACTGCTCTTGGTGATAAGCTTTGCTGCAGTTCAGGGCAGAGTAAAACACTCCTTCCATGAGAGCATTGTCAGACTGAGAGCCTGGTGGTGTATTACACAGTTTCTTTGTCTGACTCTAATGCTGTTTCAACATGAGTCAGTTTCTGGCACTGACTCACCTACAGGCAGTGGAGACTCCTACCAAAAAACCCCACACATATTTCACTTAACACTGAAGCTATGCCTTGGCTCTTTGGATTTTGTCCCCAGCCTCACATGGTCTCAGCTGGTTTCAGATTTTTTTGAAAGGGACATCCCAATCACCCCAATTTCTTTTCTTTGGAGATCATGACCTTCCACCAGTCTAAACAGGCTGTCACATTCCGTTGCTTCTAAGGAGGTGGAAAAGACCTTGTGCTGGAGGGCCTGCCTGCTGTGCTACTGCAAGCTGTGTACAAACAATACTGCCCATGGCAGAGAAGCTGGGCATCCCCTTCCATCCCATGGACACCGTGTCTCTTGCTTCCCTATCATCATTAGAGAGGTCTGCTTCACTCTCCTCTTCCACTTCTCTCTTTCCTTTAATTTTGTGGCACAAATTCAGACTTTGGACTGTGAGACAAACTGTGCATTCAGAAGTGTTGTTTCAGAAGAACGTTCTGCCCAGCAAAAGTTCAGATTGAAACAGAAATAGGAGCAGAAATCTGTCACCCAGGATTATCATACGGGACCCTTCTGTCATTGATGTTCTGCTCTTCAGCCAGTTATCCACCATCCCCAGCCTACAGCAACCTTCGACCTATGTTCAGGACTTCATTGAATGTTTCCTCTTTCATGTCATTCCCATATTTACATACTTATCTCCTTGCACATTCCATGGCCATCACCTCATTGAGTCAGGCAGCAGTTTGGCCCTTGGGAATACCCTGCAGTGGCTGGGCAGCCATAAGGGAAGTGGGACACATGTGAATCTCATCGAAGCTGTTGTCTATACTCCTGCTCAGCCTCCTCAGTCATTCATTATCCTTTTCCTCATGTTTCTAAAAAAGATATTTGAATAGTGTCACATACTCCTCATGACTCTTCAATTTCCTGAGCATGGGTGCCCAGGTGTGTTTCCACAGGACCCACTTCCTCAGATGGGGAGATCTCCCCATGCATTCAGTATCCCAGCCTCATTCTAACAAGACCTCTGCGAACAACTAACCTTTCCCCCACCCTCACCTGAGACTTTCAGTGTGAGCTGTGGGTGCTGAGCGCAGACCTGGTCAGCCTTATCCCTCAGAGCAAGGACAAAGCCCATGGCTTCCACCATGTCCAAGCAAGAGCCACAGCCTGCAGAAGCCCAGGGATCAGCATCAACATGGTGAAGATGGTGTGCGAAGATTATCTCACATCTTACGGGCACTGCCATCTGGCACGGATGCACATGTGGGAGATTAAACACGTAAAAGCTAGCAGCAGCAGCAGCAGCAACAACCATTTCCATAATAGTTCTCTTTTTTTTTTTTTCTGAAGGAAAATGCATTGGCCGTCTAATTTGGATTCATAAAGGAAACCTATTAATGAAAGGCTTCAAAGAACTGTCTCAGAACTTTTAATCAGTAGTTGCATTTTAGCATGGAAAAAAAAAGTAGAGGGGGCTGGGTGGTGGGCTGTTTTGTTGTTGTTGGTTTTGTAGTTTTTTGTTTAAAGCATCAGACTATTTGAAAGCAGGCTGGGTGAGGGAGCCCAGCGGGGAGCCTCTTCTCGCCCACCTGGAGAAGAGGCCCCCTGAATGCTTGTTTTCATCAGCTTGGGCCTCTCTGGCTCTTCAAAACCCTTTCCACCCGTTGCCAAGGCAACCCAGAGCCGTATGCACATGGGTGTTGTGCATCAACTGGTGTGTTGCACTTAACTGAAATAAATAACCAAATAAACACGGAAAATGGCCACGGGCCAAATAAGGGCACTGTCTTTTATCATGGACATCTAACATTTATAGGGATTTCAAACACTCCACTGGGCGTATCGGCAGAAAGGTAGTTGATCAAAAAAAGGAAAATGCATGTGCACGCACAGACAGTTTGTTTCATCATTTCATTTTAATGGGTCTTCTTTCTTGAATAAGGTGAAAGGAATCGGGTCTAGAGTGTGCAATCCCACTTGTGAGCCCTCAGTTGCATTTTCATGCCATTCGATGGCTCTCAGCTGGGCCTGGCCTTTCTGCAGAGCTTGGCTCCTACTTCAGCATCAGCATCACTATCAGCAGTTGTTTTCCCATTAAGCCTAGAAACACACAGGCTACAGGAGGAGCTTCTGAGCACTGCAAAGATGACCTCCTTACAGCAGGGGCTCTAAGTGTGGCTTTCAGGATCCAGCTGCTCCTGGACCCCCACCTGAGTAATTTATACTGCAGTGTTACCCACCACAGCTGTGGGTATGTGAGTAAAAACGATGGGCTTTGGTTTCCAACCAACCTTGTGGAGAAGGAGGGTGCCTGGGGAGATCCCACAGACTGCATTTGTGATTGAGGATCAGCCCCCAAAGTTGTGCTAGTGAGGGGGTGTGAGGGGAATGGGTTCCACCATTCCCTGCATGAGGTCCCCAGAACTGAGGGGTAACAGCTGCAACACCCCTTCAGAATGTCCCAGAACAGCCAAGAAAAAAACAGTGTCCTTGGGAGTATCTGTAGCTAGTCCTGCTAAGTACGGCTGCAAAAATAGTTTTCATTTAGACTCAGGAAGGGAGGTGCTGGCTCCAACTTCTCTCAGGGGAACAGGGAAGGGAGTGGGGTGGAAAGCTCTGCAAGGAACAGCATCCATTGCCCAGTACCATGCTGTACCTTGCCACACTGTGCTGTGCCATGCTGTGCTAGTAGTTGTCAGAGCAGGAGTTAGCAGCCGCAGCTTTGCAGAGGCAAGGCAGTGAGCTATGTGCCGATCCTAAGTGCTGGTAGGTGCAGGTGTGAGTCAGGGCAACCCAGCAGGGAGGAGATACGAGGGCTGCCATTCCTCAGAGAGGGCCAGAGTGGACTCCAGTAGTCTCCTATTGGAAGGAGAACAGCGCAGCTCGTGCTTCCATCAAGGTGTCTGAGGCAAAGAACTGCAACATTTGTGGGCACTAATTGAATGATTTTTGAACATGATCCTGGTGACTGAACGTAACCCAGAGCCAGATGCTTTCCATGTCCAGAGTCAGTCCCCAATCAAGCCCAGTCTTTAGCTAACACCTTCTGCCTCACAGTTTTGAAAGAAAATAGAAAACATGGTGTGATGCCACACCAGCCATTCTCCTTCCTCTTGCTCCACCTTGTAAGACCTTCTTGCAGCTTCCCCAGGGTGACCCCCCCACTTTGCCAGCACACAGCCTCTTCAACAGGACCCAAATACCTTTGGTTGCCCTTTTTCCTGAGCAACCTCTATCCTTTTGCTCCCTTGGGAGCCTTACGGTGCCAAATGCAGTGTGCAAGCTGTTTCTCCCACCCGGGATCTGCATTTTAAGCACGTGCACAGGCCATACTATCAAACTGTGGAAATTTTGACTCTGCCTGTGAGTCTGGTGTTTGCCCAACAGCTACGGTGTCCCAGGGTGTCACCCCTCAGCACTTCCCATGCATCCTGTGGTGAATGGCAGCATATATCAAAAGGCTTCCTTCAGCCCCTCACCCCTCAGCACAGCCCATGGTTTTCCCTGCTGCTCTTGCAGCTCCTTTTCTGAGAGGACTTGCAGTGCTAGCAGCTCCTCTGGCACGCAACAGCATGGCAGCTCTGTTATTTTAAGCTCCCAAGCATCATTACAACACAGACCTTCCAGATGCAAGGATTCAAAAGTATTATGGTACTGAATGTATGGATATGGATGGACTTGCATGTCTGTGCTTGCACATGTATGCATAGACAGGTGTGTATGCACTTTATAGGTTGCATTTAATGTTTTTCTGTTCAATAGATATGGATATATTTATATTTGTTTTACATGCTTACGCTCAGTACACAAAATGCCTTTAAAATGTATATGTACCTATCAGGCATACAAAACATGTCAAGTATTTGTTAAGGGCTAAGTCTTCAGATGATTTGATTCTAGTTCATATTTTCATTTAATTTTACTTCTTAAGTGAGCTGTAACCTGTTTATTTAGGACTTTTAAATATGTAGCTATATATAACTATGCTGAAATAAATGTAAACATCATTAAAAAATGCATCTTCTTGTGCAAGCTGTGTAACTGTCACAGTCATAAATAAACAAATGGAAATGACGATCAATCATGGGTGTATTGCAAAAAAAGTATTTACTTATACAGCTGTGAGACACTGTCTTGGTGTTCAGATCCACCTGAATCTGATCCTGGCAAATTGCATCTCATGTAAGCCAAAGACTGAAAAATGCTTTTCCAATGAGGGCTCTGACATTTTTACAAAGCTGTCATCACATTTGAAACCTAAGCCCTCAGAAAGAGAAGGAGTGAAAGGAAAGTGCTCTGGAAGGAGCAACAGCATGCACCCTATTTGGTGTCCATGTTGGGTTTGGTTTTCGTACTGGTGCTTTACCCACATCTCTTGAATGAGTTCAAAACTGTGTTAGGAAAAATAGGGAAAACCTCTCTCTGACATGTATGATAAGACCTATTTGGGATTGATACCACAGCCACATTTGAGGTGCACTTCTGGTATAGTGCCCCTTACTGAGCGGAAAAGTTGTGCTGTAGTCTCTCATGTAGCCTGATTTTCAGGATTTGGCACTAATTTGCTGAGGGTTTCCCAGTTCATGCCTGAGGACAGGCAGCAGCCTGCAGCCAGGGCTGTATCCTGAGAGGTAGAGATGTAGACCTGATCCCATACAGGAAGTGGAGTTTGGGTCACAGGATCTTGCAGTCCCACAGGCAGAGCAGAGAATAAAACCCCACAGGTGTTGTTAAAAACAAGACTAAATCTTCTGAGCTGCCACAAGAAGCAGGATTGCCCAGATCCTCAAATGGTGAAAACTATTGCAAAACCCATTAACTGCACCAGGTTTTCACTGATCTGCACCAGCTGGGTACATGGTGCAGAGGAAGAGAATAGACTTATAATATATGTAATGGGGTGCACCTCATCCTCTTCCCCAGATAACATCTATCAGGTTCAGTAAGGCTGTGGTGATACATATTAGAGGGTGTCCAACATGATCTATGAAGTAGTTTAAATTGCATCAGACTTAAGGTGGCCTCTCACATTGCTCTCAATGGGGGAACTCAATAATTCTGAGCTGCTGTGGCTCTGAAAAATTGTGCCCATAAATCTCTTTCTCATATGGCTTATCGCGTATCCAAGGATGATCATGGCACAGCTGCATTGAATATGCACCCTAGAAAGTGTTTGTGGTTCAAAGGAGCAGACTTTGTGTTTTACACACGGCAGAGAAGCTTTTCAGCTCACCTTTAAGGAACAAGCTCCATCTCACCAATCTGTTTTTCTGGTAGTACATCTGTTAGAAAGGAAATGGCATATGGGTCTGCTCTGAGGAAAAGCAGTCTCCTCTTGGTGAGCTCAGGTCCTGGAAGGCTGAGAGCACCAATTCTTTCCTACATGAGATGAAACCCAGCTCAGCAGCAAGAAAGAGCAGAAGTCCTATTCACCACTTCAGCCCTATTTAAACTCAAGTGTGGGAACAGGCAGGGGGAAGAGGAGGAAACCATATGTCAGCTGTCTGTGAAAGTATCAAATTAAGCTGATAAGTAATCTTTGCTCCATGAGGAGTGTGTTGTTGGTCTAATTAAGCCTCATTTTGAGATTAGGCACATGAGTGAAGAATTGCAGGGCTTGGCAGTTTATTTGCTGATCGCTCCCTGGTTGCATTTTCCAGGAATTTTATAGAGGGTAGGATGAGTATTCTCCATTTCACATGACTGAGGTAGTATTTCCATGGAATGGGAAAATTAACCTCAAAATCCAATTAATCTCAATTACAAGGGGAAAAAAATCTGTTAAAAACCCAAATCCACCAAAACAAATCCAAACCACAGCCTTTGTGGCTCTAAGAAGGATCCGAGGGGTAAAAAATAGCTTCTTGTGATTTCAACAAGCCATGGTTGCAGTCCTGCTTTCCTCACCCTCTGGAGATCACCCTGTGATGAAATCAATGACAAGTTTAAGGATTAAGACACTCTGACCAGCAATGTACTTAACTACTCACTCAAAAATCCAAACAAGCCCTTTTAATTCAATGACAGCACTCATGGAGTTAAAAATAAGCATGCTGTTAAGTGTCTTCATCAGATCAAGGTCTAATTATTTATGTGAGTAGTTCCAGAGGAACTCCAGTCTTTGCTGTTGGGGTTGCTGAACTTAAGAAAAATAGCCTACAATTCCAATTTATGTAGCAATAAAATGAAGTCTTCATAAAATCTCTTTGTGCAATAAAACCTATGTCAAAGAGATAAAAATAAAATGGCAAAGACAAATTTCCTAAAAGAAAATATATTTTCTATAATCAAAGAAATTTTGACAGAGACCTTATGGATGATTTCAAGTGATATTTTTAGACAAGTCTTGTCTTTTGGGGACTTTATTTTGCAATGTACTTTTGAAAGTCTGTTGCTACTTCTGGATGGATTTGATATGGTGTGTCAATAAGGGGGAAGCAAAAATGAATACAAAATGAAATGCAGGGTCTCCACATTGATTTCTGAATATTGTTTCTGTCATTTCAGGACAATTTGTCCCCATGCATAAAATTCTCCAAAGCCTTCTGCTGCACATTATGTCCCTAATTATTTAAAGCAAGCTTTAAGGATTACAATGCCTTTGTACCCCCCATTGCACCTGGTCACCCTTGGCCCAAACTGGAAATCACAGTAGTGAAAAATCTCATCTGAAAAAATGTGTTAAAATGCTTCTTTGAGTGTTGAGATCAGGATTCCTGAATTTGGTTCTGTTTGAAAGATTTCCAGTATCTTTTGTGGCCTGCGAAATCTTGGGTGAAAACCTCAGGAGAAGGTTCAGAAGAACCTTCAGAGGAGCCTCAGAGGAAGGACCAAGCTCCTCCAAGAACCCCAGTACTACTGGCTTCTGGTTGAATTGGAAATGCTGTAAGGACAGGGTCTTACCTAATGAACAGTGCTTTCAGTAATGGCCCCAAGTATGTGCCTGAAAGGGAAGGGTGGAGGCAAAAGTGAAATATCTTTAAAAGTTAATGGACTTTTTCATTTAAGTAACTGAGATGAGCCTTTGATTTATGTTTGGTCCTTTCTCAGCTGGAGGCTTTCAACCAGAGCCAGTTTGTCCCATCCTCACGTGTCAGGGCCAGGATTCCTCTCACCCCACGTCAGGCACTTGGTTTGCAATGGCTGGGGTGAAACACAGGCTCTCCTGAGGGTGATTCACATCACAGGTGGGCTGAGGTGCCCTCGGGATGTGCCTGCCTTGTCTATAATGGGAACCAAGGGCTGACAGCACTCCAAACTTAGCCACCTCAGCTGCATGCCTACAGCACAATAGGACAAATCTGGGCTTATACATATATTTTCCTCCCTTCAGGTAAAATTTCACTTTGCATTGACCTTCTGCACTGTTCTTCTCTCAAAAGCAGTCTCCAGGGCAGCATCAGGGCTCACAGAGCAAATAGACACTGCATTGACCCTGCAGACTTTTGCCATTCATGCCCCTCCCTTGGGGGTTTCAGAGGTGTCTTCCAGGGTTTGCATCCTTTCCTTGAGATGCTGGCACTATTAATATTTCTGATCATAAACTCCAGAGAAACACAAATAAAGCTCCCACACTCCGAGAATAGCTCCAGTGCTAAATATAGGGGATTTTTACGGATCTATTTGCCACTTCCATTAGTCAGGGCAGAAATACATTATTGTAAGATGTCTGAGCATTTTGTCATTGCTCACTGGCTGTATCAAAACCTAGTTGAAGCAGTTATCACTGTATTTCTGATTAATATTATAACAACCACCAGCTAATCACAGTCAGCAGTGAAAACTGCTGTAATCGTTATCTTTCTGGCTAAGTAACTTCCCCGTTATTTGTTGTGTACTGCAGATTTTGGCGCGTGGGGGGTTCTTTTTTCTTCTAATGTTAAATGTGAGATTTTATCCTCAAAGGAGTGATTATCTCAGAGCAAAATTGGCAAGGTTAAACACTATCTATAAAAAACCATTCAGCAATGTGCCATGAAATGAATTACACAATATATCACTCATCTACCTGGCTTTTGAAAAAGTGTGAATATTATGTTTGTTCAGTCTGGGTGCGTATTTTATATTTGGCTTCTTTTTCATGAAGGTAAAAATGACCTTGGTCATTAGAAAGCGAAGATATATTGAACCGGATAGAATCAACACAGTTCCATTTCATTTAGTCCCCTCTAAAATTGAAAGAAGAGAAATACAGATTGAATTTATTTTACTATATATTGCCTCATTTGAACTTTAGTAAAGCACTAGCCGCTAAGGAAAGCCCTTTTCCCACCTCCCTTCCATAATCTCTCACAGATGGCATGTTAAGGAAATTGCTTTGACTTTATTGATTCCTTGCTATAAGGTTCAACTAACAGCTGGTGTGTTATTGGGGAAATATATGCTGTACTATAGTTACAGCAAGGTAGCTCTTTGACCTGGAAGCTCTGTGTACAAAAAAAACCAAACCAAAACAAAACAAAACCCTTGACACTTTAAAATTCCAAATTGGTATATTTTTTCCCTCTTAGACATTAGAAGGCCTTCTCTTTAGGGCCCTATTTTAAAAAGCAGTATCATACCAATCTGAGTATTTTACAGAATGAAGAAAACCAGTATCCTGCCAAGATGGAAGGGCAAAGGCAGAAAACTAGCTGCTATATTCTGTTATTCTGTCAGGTCACCATAATTTTCCATTTGTTTCTTTCCAGAAATATTTATTTTGCAGATATTATAAAAAGGCCAGTGTGTGATGCTGCATGCTACTGGCCTCGTGAGAGTAATTCATTAGCTGGAGCTTCAGAGATCTCCAAATTTAAATTTCCTGTTCAAGTGAAGGGATTAATCTGCACTCTTTCTTCTCTTTATTTTGGTTTTAAGATTAATTGGTGTCTTAAAAATTCTGGGGAGTAGTTTCAGCTGGCATGAACCACTCTAGTTCTAGTGGAGCCCAGAGTCCACCCATTTCTACCAGCTTAGCAGCTGGCCCTCTGAATGTGAAAATACACATTATCACCTGTTTTATAGGTGATAATTGCTGCCTAAGTACTGCAAGAGCAGGATATTAGCACTAGTTCTGAGAAACTTCACAGCCGGTCAAATCCATCCCTCCACCAAGGAGGTGGTGGCACATCTTCCAACACATTTCATTTCCCAAGGTTTTCCTCAATCCCATGACTCCCCTCCATTCTTTGTCTCCTCACCATAATGGTCCTTTTCCTGCTTCCTGAGTGGCTTCACGTTGCATTGCAGAAATGAAAACCTGACTGGGAAGCTATTGATGAAACAGAATGAAAGCATAAAGCACCCAACCTGCAACTCGCACAAGACCTTTGAAAATCAGTGTAAATTGTGTGTCTCTTTTGGCCCAAATATTTCAGAGATGGTGTTTTTTATTTGTTTGTTTGCTTTTTTAAGTTGTGAGAAGTGTAGAGCTGCCTACAATGTAATATAACCTTAAAATATTTCTTGTTCTCACAATCCTACTTTGTCTCCCACAATATTTGCTAGTGTTACCCTGGAATCACTCAATCATCATGGGATATATCTGCTCCCATTTAAAAAAATAGATTGTTATATTTCACCACTGGAGGGTTCAAAGGTTGAAATCTCTAAACTTCCATGCTGTTTCTGCCTGTCTGTAACACGTTACTTTTTAAATTTAGTTCATCTTCCTGCGGGTGCTTGTTTCAGCTCATAGTTTTTTTGACACTTTGGCCAAATTTTCAGAAGAGTGCTTAACAGGGATTGATGCAGTGTATGGAGTTTGTAGTGAGATGGGTTGTAGGACTCAGAAGGAACAGACAATGCAAGCCACACTCCTATGTGTCTCCATGGTATTTGTCATAGGCCACTTTGGGGTCCGAACCCACTCCCTGAGAGAATTTCAGTGGGATGGATTACAGTTCAACATTGCATAGGTATACTTCTATTTGACATGTTGCCACAAAATAAATATAATATATTAGTGATATAAGGCCTCTTAAAGGCCTGATGTGAAATTCTTCCATTCATCAGTCAAATTGTGTCGCTAGTACGAAGTGTGGCTGACCTAGCCTACTGTCAGAGCCAAATTCAAAGGCAGTAGATACAGCAGTATAATTCAGATGTCTTGGCCTCATTCCTCACCTCTGCTGCAGAGCTCAGCACTGCAGAGCTCACTAGCACCAGCAGGGAGAGGCTTCCCATTTTGGATATAAAGCCATTTTCACCCCCATTAAGTTCCTCTACCATGCATTAAGTGTAGGCTGAGGAAAAGTTTTGCAGCCATTTGATCAGGTGCTCCCTTGCTGCTCCAAGGCAAATCTTGGGTAGTTCCCAAGAATAATCTGTACTCTGTGACCTTCAGCCATACCTGAAGTTTAAGTTGAGAACTTTTGTTGGCTCCGCTGATTTCACTAGCAAAATCCAAGATGAGAAAGAAAACCTTCAAGGTCAGTATGTGTCTCTTTTCATTCAATGACTTCCTTTCCTTCTACTTGGCTTCCATCTTTGTCCTCCCCAATTGCTCTAGGGCTTGAGTGCCTCACACTGGTACAGGTTCCTCTTCATCCCTTCCCACAGAGCAAAATGTTATTGCTTTAATTCTGCTGGTTGAGTAACTGATCTGCAGTGAGATTAAACAACTCCCTGCAAGCCCTATAATAAGTCAGTAGCAGAGCAGGTCCAGTCTCAGCTCCCATGCTGTCCCTTCCTCCCAGCCTTCTCTATAGACCAGCTGCCTATAGCCCTACCAGGCTGCTTCACCACAACTTCATCTCACTGAAATCTCTGCATATGAGGGCATACCCCAATTAGTTTCTTTTTTCTTCTGCCAGCACCAGTGGAAGCCTCTCCATACCATTATAAAGGGAAGGATTCTTTTGAAACACCTTTTAAAGCTGCCTCAGACAATACGATGCAGCCTGGAGATAGGAGAAGGATTCACAGTTTGGTCACCCCATGGGCCCAGACACTGAGGCTGTTGTGGCACCCTCATGTCACCTTATTGCAAGAGCTCTGTGGTCCCTCTCCCAGCAGAGTAAATGCCAAATAGTAGGAGGCTGGCTGGTTAAGGTTGTATTGTATTATAGGCAACTCTACCCTTCTCTCAGCTTGAAAAGCCCCATTTTGCCATCCACTTTTACTTTGTCACTGCCTATTTGTGATGTTTAAATGACATATGAAATTGCACCAAAATTCTGCCAGCATGGCTTTGTTCCCCTCCTTCCACACAGCCCCGGCAGACTCTGAAGGACAAGGAACCCAACTCCGAGAGCTGGGCCTGCTGCAGGCTGTGATATTCATGTGGCATTAGATCATGTTAACGTTCGGTATAATCCAGTACAAATCCTCTTAGTGTCACTGGCACTGTAAGGGCTGTTATAATTGCTCATAGCTTAAAACAATTTTGCAGCTTTTCTTCACCTCCGCAAGTCGGTTCCAATTAGAGGAAGGGAACTTTCCGAACCTGCAGAGTTTCTATTTAGGACACAGCCCTGTCCTGGCAGCACGCTGTCAGCCCTGCTGAGCAGACAGGAAAATGGCCACTGTATTACAGAGACGTGACAAAAACAGAGGGAGAAGAGGAACATGTGTGCTCCAGTTTCCTTCAAAGTATCTCGGAAGCACCTCCTCAGGAGTTTTTATTTTGCCTGACATGGCGCTCGTGGGGCTGCGCGGCCTCCTTCTGCACCTCCTGTTTTTCAAATAATGTTCCTACTTCAGAAAGTTGGAGGAAAGAGAGAGGAGAGAAAGGAGAGAAAATCAAGTGGCAGCAAGGCTGTAAAAGTGCCTTAGACCGGAGGGGAGGCAGGATTTTGACAAGCATGAGCAAGCCCCATTGCCCAGGGGGAAGAGGAGAATGGTATGGAAGAGACAGTGCCCACCCACAATGGTCTTGTGCTCCCCCACACAGCAGGGGGATGTGGGGTCACCCTAAGGAGAGCCAGCACCAGGGCTGTGGCCACAAAGGTGGTTGTGTGTGGGATGCACACACTGATCGACAAACCCCACACTACGAGGACAAAGACTTGGCCCCTCTGCCCTGTTGGCAACAATATCCCTCCATCACACCTCTCTCTGTCCCTAGTGCTCACAGCTACCTGTGTCCCGTAACCATGGAGGAGCAGTGGCAGGACCAGGATGGCTCACCTGCTCCAGGCTTGCCAGAAACTGGCTGAGCACTGTAAGCAAAACAATGTTTCTTACCAGGCTGTTTAGCTGCCAGGGCCCCTGATGCCATCAGTGTTTTTCCCAGGAGTGAACAGATACAAGCACTGGCTTTATGTGAAGCATCAGACAGCTAGAGAGAGCACCTGCCATATCTGGGTCTGCCTCCAGGATAACAAGAGGAACCTTCTGTTACCACATCCTCGTTTTCCAAGGAGCTCATCATAACAGCCTCCCATGCTCTTAAAAGAGTTGGCAGAAGGAAGGACCATAAAAATGACCCCATCACTGGCCAAATGCACTCTTTCAGAGAGTTCAATCTGAGGCCAGCTTTGCAGTAGAAAGCTTGAAGTACATGGGCACTGAAGCTTTGTTCCAGGCTGAAGGGGTGGTGTTTGAAATTGATGTGTCTCCTGAGAGCCTGGAAAACAACAGTGTGCCAAGATATCAGCTGGGCAAGTTACGCACAAGAGTTGGAACCAATATAGCATAATCAAACAGGAAAACTCTTAGTCCTCCAATGGTTTCCCCCCCTTCTTGCTGGAAGCATCTACTATCTCTCTCTCTTTTTCTCTCTCTCTCTCTCTCTCTCTCTCTCCTTTGCTTGAAATAGCTGAAATAGCTCTGCACCAATTTGGTTTGTTAACCCAGAGAAAGGAGACTTCTGCCAAGGTGAGCTGATACAGTTTGGTGAAAGGTGCAGTGATAGGGGTGACAGAGGAGCTCAAACACCTGACAGCAGGGATGGACAGAGTGAGGGAGTGGGAGACAGTAAGGCAAAACTCCTCATCCATGAGAAACAAAGGCTTAGAGTGGATCAGCCAGAACACATGCACAGGACAAGAAATGCACAAGTGAGCAGGTACAAAGTAAATAAATAAAGACTCAGGGGTGTGAGATCCAAGAATAAACCAAAGATTTTTGCTTTCTTTTCTTCCTTCCTCCCTCTCTATCCACCCACCCATAGTAACAGAAACACATAAGAGGAAATGAATTTCAGGAACTGGGTCTGGAGAGGAAGACGCACTCCTTGCTGCCTCCTGTTATGCTTGGCTCGAATTGGACGGACACACCTGGCCTTCCAAGCAGGCACTATTTATACATCTCCTTCCCCACAGTGGTGTGTTCCTCTCCCCATTCTCCCCCCACCTTGTCTGTTGGCAGCCTGCCAGGGCAGGGTGGAGAAGAGACCCCAGAGCTGTGTGGAGCAGGCAGTGGCTGGCCTGAGAGAGGCCCCTCTGCTGCTAACACACGAAGCAGTCAATCTATCATCTCCCAGCTCTGGCTGAGCCTTTCCTTCTGCAGTGCTCCTGGTGCACAGATGTGGCTGCTGTAGCTAAGCTGCACCTTCTTTCCCTCTCTCAGCTGCCCTGGGAGCATCAGAAGGGGACCTGATTTGTAGCTGCCCTTATTTCCCTGGTGCTGGAGCTTGTCCCCAGCCCATGGTACCTTTCACCCTCAGGTGTCTTATAGCAAAAGTAAACCTCTCTAGAGGAGAGACTGGGATTTGGATACCCCTTATTGGGGGTATCATTCTGGTTTCAATGCTGTGCAGCAAAAATGGACCAGGTAACTCCATGCGGAATAAAAGAGGGAGTTAGACCTGGAAATACCAGCTAAATGTGGCCTGTGGGATATAGGAGCAGAAGAGAAGCAAGTCAATAGGCATGGTCAGCTTCATTTCTCCTGGCAAAAGAAACTGCCCAAGTGGAAGTAAAATCTAGCTTACCTATGCCACTAAATCTATTTTCCTGATGGTAACAGAAGTCAGGTTTAGAGGTTTTTCATGCCCAGCAGCTACAGTGGAGACTTTCGTCAAGAAATGGAGCCAGTCCTGTTCGTTGAGTTTGTGTCCCATGTCCAGCTTCCCTAAGACTTCAGAACAAAGTTGGCTAAAGCTGTTTCAGCCTCTGCATTGCAGCTGGTCCAGCATCAGGACCTTGCTGGTGGATCTGCAAATCCTGCTTGATACAGCAACCAGGAAAATTACCACGGGGGAAATTAGAGTGTAAACCTGCCGAGCAAGCAGCTAGTCAGCAGTATGTCCCCACTCCTACCCTATAGTACCTGCAAGGTGACCTCTCCATCAGTGGAGGAGAGCAGTTCAGTTTAATAAACCAAACTGGATGTTTCAATCACCTTGCCTTCCTTAGCAGTGATAGCTAGCAGTAAAATGAGAGTATAAAGAATAAGCTAGTAAATTAAAATGTCCCAGCTCTATGATGTTGAGAAAATCTGCAGTGGAGCTCTGACTTGCTGACATGCAGAGCATCCTCAGCTCCCAGTAGCCTCTCTGGGTGTCTGAAAGCATGCCATGATAGACAACAAATTACTGGCTTCTTTCTGCACATCTCTGGAGATTTTCCAAGAATTCCTGCAGGACTTTGTTGACTTTGCAACAGAAAAGTTCACTGTTCAGGAAACCAGTGATTTGTGCTGCGAAGAGTTTGCTTCCATAAGATTTGTTAGTGAGGGGGAAGGAAGGCAGAAGATGGCCATGTAGGGAGATAGTTACTTGTGTTTGAAACATCTCTGTTTACATGAGCAGGCAGAGTGCCAAGCAAGGATGTCCTCATATTCTCCTGCAATTGAATCTTTTTCTTGTGAAATGCATCCCCCCCCTCCCGGCTCCCAGCACATCCTCAGCCATTGGGTATGAAGACAACATTAGCCCAGAGGATGCTCCCTCCCCTGGTTTCTCACAATCTCAGCTCCATCCTCAGCCCCTTTCAACATATTTTACACAAGGGAAAGTCACACATTAGAAACTTTTTTTTTTTTTTTAAGCAGCTCTGTCATTTATACCAAAACAGAAATGCTGATAAATGAGGAATGATCCTTTCCTCGTGATGTCACGGCAGCATGCATTCAAATTCATTTGATAGAAACAAATGTGTTCAAACTTTTGCAAATGGGAGAAAGCTGCCTCTGAAATTATTTCCATTTTCAAGGTCAGTAAGCAAAGAGTCAGTCCATGTTCCTTGGAGACAGCCTCCAATCAGAGAAATGGTTCCCCTGTCAGCCAGCTGTTATCTGCATAGTCCTTCTCTGCTATTTGATGTGCCACGGGCTTCTTGTCACTTGACTGTGAGATATTTTCATCATTCCTCTAGCTGACACCCTTCGCATTCCTTCTTCCCTGGTGCAGAAATCCCAACATCTAATAGCAGGAGGGGATTCAGATGCATCTAAACCAGCTCAGGCTCTTTCTTGTACTGTTACCACAATGCTATTTTCCCAGAACATATTTTCTATATATCTTACTACCTCTTTAGCACTTTTTGCTGCAAATAAATACTTTGAATGTAATAGCCACTTGAATTTGACCCAGAGGGGAATGATTAGGTTCTTAATGAGCCATGCAGGGCACATTCTCTATTGGCTATATCTTGAGGTGCTTACTCAGGCAAATCACCACAGAGGCTGAGGCTGTGTAAAACACTTCCAGATGTGGCCCCTTCAAATTAACTAGAAGATTAAGCATCATTCATTTCAGCACCAAGAAAAGAAAACCATCCTAACTCACTGGCGGATTTGCAGCCTCTGATGTCTCTCTCCTGACGCCTCCTGCCCTAACTGTGAAGGGAAAGTTAAGGAAGCACAGACAGAGATTCTAGCATGATATCGCCCCAGCTGCCAGTGTCTCCCTCAGCTTAACTCCATGCAGGCTTGAAGGTAATGTGAAGTAGTTTCAAGACGGGAAACTCCTCCCCATGCACCCATTGGAAAATCTCAGAGTGAGCAGGGTGCCCACACCAGCCTGTGTGGCAGAACACCTATTTGGCTGAGAATAAAAAGCCGCATGAACACCCTGGCCCTGCTGTGGTGAAGTGTGTGTACATGGGTATGTGTAGGTTAGCATGTGGATGCCATGGGAATGAGACTGTAACTTCCTGGGTTACTGGAACAGGCTGTCCAGGGAAGCAGGTGAGTCAATATCCCTGGAGAACTTTGACCTGTTTTCTCCATGAAAAGAGAAGACAGGATTACAGGGTGGCTCTTATGCTTTCCAGGGTATGATTACACCACACATTTTTAGTGTATTAGAGTCTATCACTCCCTGATGTGCTTGTTTGCCAGTTTCCATGTTGTGAGAATCATCTCCAAACCCCCCAACACCATGAAGTGACTCCTCGAAGGCATCTATCCTCCTTCAGATCAGGGAAACTTTATGATATTCCAAGGGACTCTCTCCCTTGTGTATCTATCTCAAGGACCAACGGGAAAGGCACCTTCTTATATTTACAGGCCTGGAAACATATGTAAATATGGAAACAGACTGAAATATCTCAGTTCTCTTACAGAACTGTTTTAATATTGATGGATACTAGGGAGAAAATATTTCTCTTAAGTTAGATCACACAGTATTTCTATTAATATCATAACATATTTCTATATTATCTATGGCTGAATAACTATAGCTGAATAGCTTGCATGTAGGGCAAAGAAGTAACCTCTCTGTATATCACAATTCTACACGTGATATAAACATGACAGATGTACTATAATGCAGTATAAATCTGTTGAACACCATGTATAGCCTGTGCCTGATTGTCATATGTAGCAAAGTGTGATCTTCACAGCTAACACAAGAAGCGTCACGGGAAAGAACAGTGTGAATCAAGAGGACAAATGTAAGGTGGCCATGGGACATGCAATACAATTGCCATCCCGGGTGCTCCTGACAGTGACAACCACTGCTGGTCGAGCCTCAGCATTCCTTGAAGCCAATGAGGCTGCTTAAAGGAACCTTAACACTGGGACTGTCTCAGAAATGCACAGGAAACTAGAAGAGATCTTAATGCATTGTAATGCAACTAGAGACACAAGCATTACTGTAGCAGCAGTGATCGTAATACTAATACTGTCCCAGTGAGAAAAAGGAGAGAGAAAGCTCTCTCCTGTCTGTTTCTTTTGGTGAACAGAAAGCAATAGCTGCTCTGAAAAGTGATGATAAGACTGGTTTCTCTTACTCTTTCTTGCATGTTGCAATTTCCAAAGAGTGGCTGCTGAGTCAGCCTGTGCCTTGCAATTTGTTGTATGAAAACAGCAGCTGTTTCTTCATGTACTTACCTTCCTCTGTTATTTGACCAGTTCAACCAAATCCTGCATTACTGAAAGTTCAGATGAGTTCTGGTCAAATAATAAAAACAAATAAATGACTATATAAATACTATTGTGAGTAAAGGAGCTAAATTTATCTCTCTTAGACTTCTAGGAAGTCACATTTATTACTGGTTTTGAATGCTGTCTCAGAAACCTGTTAGCATTGATGGGAGTGTTGATTTTTGCAGGATTGCTGGTCGTGTTTGGTGAATAAACACATTGTGAAAATGCTCAGTCAACCATCCAGGACCAGAAACAGGACTCTGTGACTTGTTTGCTCACTCGTGGGCTAAGAGAGCCATACTTCGGCTCGGCTGTTGAAGGCTTGGTGCAAATGCTCTGCTGACACCTTGATGCATATCCTTACACACAGTAATAATCTTATCTTTCTTTGTTTTGGTGCCACATCAGTTGACTGATGACTGATGTAATCAATGTAATCAATGTAATCAATGACAACTCAAACAAGTGGAGGAATCAATCCAGAGTGTCCCACGACTGAAATCATGACTGGCTCACGAATGATTTGTGTGTCAAAATGGAACAATCCACTCTTTCTTAACTAAAAAAACCAGCATTGCTAGAATTCAAAATGAGTTCCTTCTCTTCAGACCCCAGCAATAAATAAGCCCCCTTCTCCCACTCAGAAAGACACATCTTTCTCCATCATTCTTGATTTTAAAAAGTTTGACTCATGAGATAATGTGACTTCAGGATAAAGATGGAGAATATTAAGCTATTCTTTTTTTTTCTCTAGAAAAATTTTCTGTGGGTCATTGCAGCTTTAATTCAGAATTGTATTGACTGATTTCTTTCTGCATCCTAAGGAGTTGCTAAGCAACATGGATTCTCTCTCGCCATGCATTTGTCAAGACACAGAAAAGTGGGAAGAAATAGGAAAAGATTCACCTCCTCTAATGTATCTATCAAGCCAGAGAGTATCACTTATTTCAGTATCACCCAGACTTATACTATTGATATATTATTCAATTCCTCAGTGCTCTAGAAGGTTCTAGAGTCTCAGTTCAAAACCAATGAAGGTCTGATTTTTGTTCTCATTGATAAGACACTGTTGAATGATGACTTTCACCCATGAGAGCATCCTTAGCCTATGGCTCACAAATCTGTTCATAAATTAGAAATAGGCAGTGGTCTAACATGCCAAATTCTTAGGTTGTTCTTCTCATGGGGAGCAAAGAGTTGGGAAATGAAGGATTGGCTGTACTCAGCCTGAAGCTCTCTGAGGTCTTCAGAAAAAGCAAGTCATTCCAGGCAGTCAGCACAGCCTGAATGCTACAATTTGGCCCTTCCAAACTCTGCTTTTATGGCTTGTGAGCCAGGGTAATAACATGATCAGTCAGAGAGGGTACAGCAATGCTGTGGTGATCACCATGCACTGCACCCTATATATTCAAAATAGGCACACTATGGTTCCACAGCCATGCTGCTTGAAAGGCCACTCAGAAGCCTTCATGTGGTCACCAAATATACTGGAAAAAAACCCATATATTCTATTTTGACATGCCCAAGACAGTGGTTACCAAATTTCATGGATTTTCTTACTTTCCTTGCTCTTCAAAATGATTCTTTGCTGAGTGGTTCTTCGCTACACTGCATATTTCGTGTCTACCTCACCTCAGAAAGAAGAGTTAGTATTTACCACCTAGTTCTCTTGCTCTTTCGGAGTTGTACTGCAAATAGACCTGTACAAACAATAAAGATACAGTCTTCTTGTGGTTGCTGAAAGATTCAGACATAACTTGGAATAGAGAGAAGTGAAGCCAAATTTTGCAATACACCTCACTAAGGAAAACTGGAGAAAAAAATCTATTTACCTTAATGTCTTGATGCTATGTATAGCCAGTGGAACCATTCCTTATTCACTGAGAACAGAATTTTTGCCTCTGTTGCACTTGAAAGCCAGATTTTTTTCCTCAGAAACATCTATTTGTAACTTCAGTTGACAGCACATGTCTGAGGGCTCTCAAAGTGGGCAGCAGATAAGTGTTATTGATTGACTTTACCCCTGCTGTTTGTTATATAGTAAGCTCTGCTTCTCCTAAATAGCCTTTTGAAGGGCAAGACCAGCAACTCCATTTGCTTATTCTGAAATTAAGATCACAGTAATGTTTGGAATACTGTGACGAAAAGTTGTAAAAATCTGCTCGCATCTCAGAAACTTTGTCAAATGGTGGATGTGGCTCACTCTGTTTTGTGGGACACTTTAACAGCAAGATTGGGAGTATGGCTTCAGAAATGCATTTATATTGTTAAATTGGTTTGTTCTGAGTGTATTTATAGCTCTTAATGTCTGTGTCCTGTTGCTATTCTCATGTTTATTGTCAGACATGAGGGTAAAAAACTTCTAGTGATATACTGTGGGTTTTAATTATATACTGGGAGATGATGGCGTATATAGATGTATAATCACAGATGTGTACATTGAGTCCCTAACTATAGAAATTAACCTAAAGCAAGTCAGGAAAAGGAAGAATTACATACGACCCCCTGTGCAGATTCAAAAGAACTTGAAGTGCATTCACTAGCCCACCCCACGGCATGAAGGAAGAGACAGAGATCCACGTTTCTTTGGTCAATTCATTGTGGATTTCCAAATTCTCTGGAATTCTTCAAGGTGCAGAAAACTCCACCAAACTTGTCAATCTCAGTTGAAGGACTATAGACAGATTGAGTAGGTCTGTAGTACAAATGCAATCACTGCACACTGGGAAATTCCCGTCAATCAATAAATAACAAAACTTTTCAGGTCTGAAAATCTGAACACAATTTCTACAATCTCAGTCCCTATTCTTATCTTGAAAAATCAATATGATATGCAACTCCAAACCATGATGAATATACAATTCAATTTACAGGTCTGGTGCAAATTTCTGTGCTTATGAGCTGCTCTACTCTCCCCAGGTTTGAATACTCATATGAACAAACCCTGCAAAAGTGATTTTGGGATCAAGCTGCATTTATTAAAAATTATGAATGCTCATGTTTTCCTTATTTATTCAACTGTACTGTCTTGGGCTGTAGTGTGCTGGTAATGTGTCTGAGTCAGTCTCTGTGTATGTATGTGTATTTATATATGGCTTGCTGTATTTATAGCTGTGAATCTTGAGTCTGTGACAGCAACACAGTGAACAAAGCAAATTGGAAAAGCACTTTTCTTAAGCAATAAGAAGACATGCTATCAGTGCCTTTCTGCACAATTACTGCCTGCCCCAGGCACTGCTCTAAGGCACAGAGTCAAAGGTTGGCTTTCTCAACCACTCAATAAATACTTTAAATCTCATTCTTATTGCTACTTTGACATGAAAAAGGAGGAGAGGGGGTAGAATTAATAGGTATGCATTCATTAGAAGTTGTCACTGAAATTCTTTACCTGCTCAGATCATCCTACATTTGGGAACCTCAGAAATCTTTACAAACACTATAGAATCATGTCTCACCACACCTGTGAGACTTATAAGTCTGATCTTAAAGCCAACACTTGTCTTTCCGTGAATGTGCCTGGACTTCAGCTCAGCCACTCATTTTTAAAAGCATCGGCATTTTTACAGACAAAAAATTAGTAGGAAGGCTAATTGACTTTGCCAGGTTCACACAGCACATTGTAGCAGCTGGGAAGAGTTGTCTCCTGACTTCTGGTCTGGAATTCATGGCTGGGTTGATATTTGCCACCTCTCCAAGGAAAACAGACTAGGAAAATAATCTGGTTCCAAAGTCATACTAAAAGTCCCTGTTCCCCAAGCTAATTCTTTGAGACCCCCTATCTGCTGATGTATTTGAAGAGAACCAATTTTCTGTACTGCAGTTTAAACACATTAGTGGAGATATCTGCCAGCGCTCCCTATTTCCTGAGACACAAGTCACTCTTACGAGGAGCTGTTGCCAGCCAGTAAGAACAACGCTCTCTTCAGTCATCCTATGTCAAATGCGAAAGCTGAAGTAATTTTACCAATACTTAAAAACAAACAAAAACAGCTAAACTTGGTCAACACAGGATGGAAGATTTCAACTTCAAATGATGTGAAAGAAATGGATGAAACTGTTACTTTTGACAACAAAACAGGGAAAGAGAAAGTGCTTTGAAACATTATTGTTAATATCCAATATTGGTAATATCCAAGTGGTAGCGCTTGGACACTAGCAACAGCACACCACAATGAAAAAAAAATTCATTAAAACTTTTAACATGCCCTAGACTTTGCACATCATGCTCCTGTCTTTTCCCTCTCTTCATGAATTCCAGAATATACAATAATGCAATGATCATATCTCATTCCTTATGGATACAGACCTAAACCCCAACCTCATATTTTCCACCAAGCAGAACAACTCTGCATAAAGTCTCCTGGAGCACAGCTATATCCCAGGCAAGTGCTTTAAGTACACCATGGTTTTACAACAGAGTGAGAAAGAGTGGCTAGTATTTAATATTTGCTTCTTTTTCTGCTTCCCAATGACCAAAGTGCCCTCTGATAGTTCCCTAACAACTCAGAGAACTTTCTATCCTGAAAAGAAATAGATCGGTATATTTAAAAAAAAAAAATCTGTTTCATTTTGGTGCTTCAGAATGCTAAGCCAAATTTCTCAGTATAAAACCTGCTATGGAGCTACTGCCATAATAGACCCAGAATGAACATATCTCCCAGTTCAGTTCACTATCATTCTTCCCTTTAAAATCTTCCAAATCGTAGATGTGTGTGTAGCTGATAAATGTGTGCTTTTTGCTTTTTGCAGAGGGGCTTGCAGCATTTTTAGGAAGCAATGCCCTTTGCTGTCACAAAATAAGGAGCTTTCCTGCATGGGACATATACTCTAAGCTGAGTTATAGCCAAATCCAGAGGTAAGGGCCCCAAAGCAGCCCCTTTGCTGGACAGCAGAGTCTCCAGCAGCAGTTGGCACATGGTGGTGTGACTCCATGGCTTTCTGTGCTGCTGCACAGGGCCAGGGCCTGCCTTTGAGTCTCCAACTCGCTGTGAGGCTCCTCACTGTCTCTGCATCAGGCTGTCATTGCACCAGCTTCTCTGAGCAATGCCACTATGGAGACATTATTATGAAGGTCCTTCACAAGGTACACTAGCTGCCTTAGACACTTATTTTGGTAATATGAATCTCATGATGCATGTAACAGACTGTTTTAAATGCACTAAGACATACATACAGGTGTCTATATTTCTGTGCACGTGTGTATCTGAAGGTACAACATCTGCACCCACAAGGGTAAGTATTTTGGGGTGCAGTCTGAGTTAAAATGCATTAGCCATGTGTCTCTGGTGTCTTTTATGTGTGCCTGCAGCTGCAGCTGTGTGCAAGGGTTGCTTTGGTTGCTCCAGTATGTTTGGTGTTTGACCACTGTGTGAGGCTGGATCCAAAGTCCTTTGAAGTCAGTGGGAATATTTTCATGGAAGCTGCTGGTCTTCGGGTTTGCTTGATGTGGCTTTGCAATCAGAACTGACACGGAAAAGAGGAGGGCCACATTACTGCCACCAGGGTGGATGCCACCTCAAACCACAGCCAACAGCACAAAGACACTAAAGGAATGATTGCCATGGAAATTTCCCAAGAGACCGAATGGATTTTTTCCAAAGTTTTGAGCTCAAGGATTTACTGTAACAACAACCGGGGCGGGGGGGGGGAAGAAGACAATAAAGTAATTCCTGCATTTGTGGAGAAGGAAAAAGCTGAGGAAAGAAATGCTGGCTTCTCTTCATCTCTCTCTGTGGCGGAGATAACCTCTGATTTTGCTCTGTGACCTTCCCATGAACTTCCTTTGAAATCATAATCCACCTGATATCTACAGCGACTGCTGCCTTCCACCTCCGGCCTCTCAGGAGGGGAGAGATGTCAAATTTTTCCTCTCTCGACCTATAGAGATGCATCAATCTTTTTGGGGACTGTGGGTGCTCCTCACCTGACATTTCTGTGCAGTTGGAGCACCTGGTGAAAAGGGTGGGAGAGGACATCTGGTGTCCAGTCACCCTGCAAGCTGGGCCACCTCCCCAGAGCTCCTCCTCTGCAGGGAGCACCAGGAAATTACTGGCAAGAATGAGGGCAGGTGGTCTTTGGTTCTGTCAATATATAATCTACAGTTCTTCTGTCAGCACTGGAGAGCAGAGTCTGCAAACTGAAAAAGCACATCATTATCACAGGTATTTTTTCTTAAATTACTGTCCTTTTGTCTGGGCAGAGAGCTGCCCACTGGCAGTGGAAGAGATAGGAAAACATTTCCCCTCTGACTATGGGAATTTCCCTTTGTTGTTATCCAAAATCATTGAAATTAATTGGAAGTTGAGGGGAGGTGGATTCTCACCTCATGCAAAACCACCTCATCCTTTGGCTTCATTGAATTGGCAGGAGTTCACATGCTCTGAGGACGCTGGTTGAGCTTGGCTGATCTCATGGCCAGAGGGTGACAGAGCCTCTTTGAATGGCTGCTGTGGGTGACCTGCCGTGCCTCACCATCTGGGCACGAGCTACAGATGGGAATGTTCATGCCCTTCCCTCTGACATCAGGAAACGAGAGGAGGATTTTGTGCAGTAAAACTTTGCTCTGCAAATGCATTTCTCTTGGCTTATTACACTGATGAGTTCCACTTGTGATTTGCTGCAAACCTACACTGTTTGCTCTCAGATTGCCGTTAAATGCTTCAGGCTTCTAATTAACAACAGCAGCAACAAAATGTTGTTGACATTGGTGGCATTCAGCTGCCATTCTGATGCCAGCTGCTGTGTGCTGATCTCAGTGAGAATGCAGTGTTCTGGGCACCACAGCTTCCCTGAGAAAGGTGTTGGTATATCATGATAGATGATATGTCACGATGTTGTGATAGGTGACAATAGCAGCCACACTGCCTGATGTCAGTGTCACCGCAATGGGCAGCAATGATGAGGATAAGCTGTGTCCTCAGGAGAAGTCTGGGCATAAGGAATGTAACCTGGGCAAGTCTTTAGTTAGGTGCATGAGCTAAGATCATAGCAGAAGAGTGAGTTATTTCAGAAAACAAACCTGATAGGAGACTTCCCTCAGCTGCTTCCTTGGCAGCTTCAGGAGCTGGAGAATTTCCATCTGCCCCTGCTTGCCCTCACAGGATGCAACAGGGTCCTACAATAAAAACAAGTACAGATTGATCAACACAGTCCTCTGTATTTTCACACTCTATAGCCTCGTTACCTTTTAACTCTGTGATTTAACAATGGATCCAGAGAATCACTTTTATAACTCACGCCACATCCTTGCCCTGGCTTTCAGTTTGCCCCAATAGCTCTGCCAAGCATTCCAAAGGAAAAGGGTACCTATGTAGCTGTGAGGGTCCCAGGAGGGCTCATTCCCCCTGGATCTGCTCCTGTGGTCAGCCCTCACTCATGCTGGGAGTCTCACCAGTGTGCTCACTCCCATGACTAACTGCAGTTCACTCCATAAGGATTTAGCCTTGTCACCAAATTTACTCCAATTCTGGAGGGCAAATGACTGAGACAATTGTTTTGTTTTGTGGGAGGCTTCAATAATGCCTTGTACTGACTGCAGAGACTCTGGCTTTTAGGAGCTGGCCCTACTTGGTTTGTAATGGTTGGGTGGAAGAGACAGTATGAGTTAACTCACTCCCGGAGTGCATTTAGTGCATCACACCACATTATCTCCCATTTTCAGCTATTTGTTGTTGAACCCTTTTCTCAGGTAGTTCATTAAATATTAATGTGAAAGGTCCCAGAAATCTCTCTTATTCTCCTTTGCTGAAAGAAAGAAATAAAATAAAATTATTAAAGTGCTTCTCTTCAACCAGTGCTTTCTTTTGTAAGAGAAATATTTTATCTAGCCACTGAGACAATAATTTCTGCTTTCAAAAACAGGAAGAAAAGCATAAACAATGTGCGGCCAGAACAAATAACAGAAGGGGTTTGACAATTGCATTCCCAAATGTACATACACAGTGTCTGAGAACAAAACTGCTACCGCTCCTGATTCCTGACATTCAGGACTGTCACACCATTTATTTTAGGCTTAAGATTTATGAAAGATTAGTGATGATAAAGACCTACTGCTAGTTCCAAGTAATCTCGGGATCCCCTGCAATCTGGGAGCTGTCCCCAGTGTTTATTGCATAACAATAAGGCGGAGTGGTGGATGTGGTACACGGGGAAACAAAACTCTCCTTTCTATCCTTGCAGACCTTTGCCACACTTCCCACTGCTAGGAGTGGAACTTCTGCACATGCAGTGCAATGCAGAGTCTGCAGTGGAAAAAGACAGAAGGCTTTCCCTACAGGAAAGCACTTCAGGGCTCTGGTGCACAGGCTTTAGCAGATCTTGATGCAGGGCTGTGGGATGTCTCAGCCCTCGGCTGTCCCCAGCCCTCTGCAAGGAGGTACCAGCCCCCCAATAGCATCTGCACATCCGCCCCTGTGCCTGCATTGCAGACACCCAGGTTCAGCCCTAGCTTATAAGAGCAAACTCCAGAAGAGGGTGAGTTTGTGGAGCTGAGAGTGAGAGCAACAGTGGGACTGCTGTTAACTGTGTCAGGGCAGTGGTACTGGCAGAACGGCAGGCACAGGTGGCAGGGTTGCAGACACTGCTGTCCCAACAGTCTCATCACTGCATGACAGTCCAGACCCTCATGCACTCTTCCTTCTGCTGAATTTGGCTGCAGCACAAGTTTTCTATTCAGATAGGGCTGCTTAGATTTTCTGGGGCATGGCTCACTCTTAGATTTATGGAAAGGGCCAAATGCAGGAGGACAGGCTGGTGTGAAAAGTCAGTGATGTATAAATCAGGTGCATGCCACCCAGTCTCACCAGTGGTGCATGTTGTAGCCTGTAAGAACCCTCTCTGTCCACATCAAACTTCTTTAAGTGATGTGCCCTTTCCAGCCCTTCCTTGTGCCCTATATGTGAGGTTTGTATCATATTTGTAGTAACATTGGCTTGAATCCTACTAACCTGCAATGGGGCTTGGCATCATAAGGGCATCCCAGTAGGGCTGGCGTTGGTCAGACCCAGCCATAAAAGAAAATCACATCTCCAAACAAAACGGGCAAGTGCAAAACAGTGTGGACTAAATTATGCAAAACATAGTCTGGGCTAAGAATATATTCTCATCTCTTGAGTGGATAATTTTCTTCTTTGTTTCTGTTTACCTGTCCTAGGTAAACAGAATAGGCTGTCCCAGCAAACCCTGGTCCCATTGGGAGGCAACAGTGCCTGTGCCCTGCAGAGTGCTTCGGTGCCTGCTGCCACCACACAACATGCAGCCTGTCACCCAGGGTGTATCTGCCCTGCCACTGAGTGGGGACATTGGCGCTGGTTTAGGGACATCCCTTAGGGAATTTCCTGTCAGTCAGTGCTCACGGTGGCAGTGCCATTAGCTCCTGCAAAGGAGATGGAGGGGTGACCCTCAGAGGCCCACAAGGCTATTCAGTGGTCACAGTTCAGGAGAAAAATTAATTTGAGATGAAGAGGTTTCGGTTTGATTTAAATGACAGAGAAGGAAAGAAGAAGGTATTTGGAAGTAACTAAGAATTAAAAAATAAAAGTGAGGAAAAAGCCCTCATCAGATTATTGTTTAAAGCTGAACGGATCCTGGAGGCATGAAAACTATGAAAAGGCGAGCGAGCACTCCTCCCATGCTCACTGGAAAATTGATCCTTGTTCTCAGCTATCAATTATGCATCCATAAGAAATATTGACTCACGCCCTACCTCAGGACTTACATAAGTGCTCCAAACATGTCTGTTTGCAGACATTATGATCTGTGTCTTTGACTCTCTGTACCAGTCTCATTATAAATGATGAGCCAATAAACACTCTCGGAAAAGTTTTTACAATGTTTCAGTTGACATTTGGGAGCTTCAAAGAATCACACAGGGCTGCCTTCAATCTATATGCACTGTTCTTCATTGATTAGGTGAGCTCATCGATTTTGAGTGAGATCAAAGGTAGAAGACAACTACTGGAGAGGTTAAATATGGAGAAGACCTACTAAACCCATTTGCAGGTTACTTGCTATAGCAGAAGTTGCTTTTCCCATACAGCAGCCAAAAAATATCATTTCCACTTTTACGGGATTCCAGAAACGGTCTGAACATGTAATGACAGGGTTTCTTCCTCCAGCCCTGGCTTCTCCCAGTGTTAAAAATTTTCTTTTGCAGTTTGTTCTTATACTGGCCACAGGTTACTTCGTCCCTGCAGGAAACAGGGATGTTCTCAGGGAAATAAAAGCAGTGCCATTGGATTAAACTAGAAGGGTCTTATGAGAGTGCTCCTAACAATGGCAATCCCCAGATGAATTGAAGAAGCACACAGAAAGGGTAAATAAAAAAATAAGAGCCTTTCCTGATGGCATCCAGCAGTCTGTAGACGCCTCCTGACCTGGTACTCATGTCATGAACTTTGATTATGAAAGCCTTTGATGGGCCTTTTACCCGTGAGTCTGTCTGCTTTTTGAAATAATTTGTAGTAATTGTTCAGCCCAAATAGGTGAGATGCATTTTGCATTTACATTGCGCTCCAGGCTCCTTTCCAGTCTATGGCCACTCAGTATCCAATATTTTTTGAGCACCATTGCTGAGTGGGGTTTTTTTAGTTAACATCTGCATTTGGGGCTATTTTCTTCAGCTCTATTAACTAGCATTTTTTGAAATGAACATCCTTAATTGGATCAATTTGAAAGGATATTAATCTTCTGTCCATTTATTCAATCTCCCATTCTCCCCACTGGGGTTCACAACCCCTCTGAATCTGAGTGCTGTCAATGAATACAAATAATATAGAGCACGCATATGATCTCAGATCATTAGTGAGAATGTTAAATAAGATCGGTCTAGTACTGATCTCTGGAGCACCTAACTTTCCAGCTATTCCCCATCTAACCATGCTGATGACTAACGATGCCTTCTACAGCTAGGCAAATGAGGTTTTGGCTTACTGCCAATCCCAAAAAATCAGGAGAAAGCCAGAGAGGAGTTGGTTTCAATCGTGCTGAAAAGGAAAAAAAAAAAATCAACACTTTCTGGTGAGTCAAAAAAACACCTATATTCGGTTTGGATCAGATGGGGTTTTTTCTTACTTGATTGACATTGTAGTTTCACTTGTGTTTAAAACATTTTCAATCGTTTTGAAACTTGCTTAGCAGCACATTAAGGGGAAGATTCTAAACAAAAAAATAGTTATGAATGTGAAAATATAAAAGCTGCTTCCCAAGTAGTCAGATGTCAGATTTTTTAAATGTGGTTACTTTTGCAAGACCAAACAGTTTCGGACATCTCAGTCAGTAAGTACAACCTCCAACTTTGTAACTGGGAAATCTAACTTTTTCGTCTTGTCTAATCATGGCCTGCTAGAAAAAGAAAATTCAAGTTTAAAAAATCTCATCCATTTCTGATCATCTTACACCAGGTTTTCATTTATCCTCAGTTTTAATGTTTGTAGAATGTAAATGGGGCAGCTAACTACAGTGATTTTTCTGAGTTGTGAATCATTATTGCTTAGTGTTATAATTAATAGCATTTGCTGTAAAAATGTCTGAAAGCACTTATCTGTGGACCCAGGACCCTGTGGCTCTAGGCTTAGAAGAAGCACGGGAGAGTGGGCAGATGATTCCACCAAGAGAATGAAGCTGGACACAGGCTACAGCAGGCTGCAACACACAAAAAGTTGACCACTGGGAGAGCAGCAGTTTGGTACTTTTGCTACCTTATAGCTTGTTTCCATTGGATATAGCAGGGACAAAGTAGTTGAAAAAAAGTAAAAGATAAAGGATAGAGTGTCTGTGTCAAGGCAGAGGCTGCTGAGAGATGCAGGTATAAACTGAAGATGAGCTCAAAAACCTTGAGGTACTCTGAGTCTCTGCTCATTTTTGTCTTCATGTCTAGTGATACACAAATATGCTATATTACTACTCGTAATTGTTATTGTATGAATATGTACCACATATTTTGTATGAATCATACAATTAATTTTTTTTTTAAATAAAGCTGATGACATTTACTCACTTTCTGCCCAATCTGTGAATTGATTTTGACTGTATCTTTAGCCTAATGTCCTCTACTGGCCTGGTGTTAGACAGCTTTATTTTAGCTCTGAGCTTTTGGCCCTTTGGTCCCTGTTCTTAGTGAGAGCCCGAGGATCAGAGCTAAATGAGCTTTCCTCAGCGTGGGAGTTGGCTGTGGGATAGAGAAGTCAGCAGTGGCTATACAGCAGCACTGTGCTCCTCGTTATGCAGCACTGCTAAGCTGCTCCAGGCTGCTCTCTCCCCTCTGGGGCACAAAATGGCCCTGAGCCCCTTCAGGATGAGATGTGGCCTGAGCTGCTACCTCCTCTCAGCCTCCTTGTCTTGCTGAAGTCCCCTTTCTGCCAGCAGTGCAGGACAGCCCTCTTGCACAGGTAAGGCAGCTTACAGACTTGCAGTCTCAGAGCAAACAAAATCTAGGGCACCTGTGTCTTTGTGTAAACTCATTCCTCCCTCAGCGGATGTGAGCGAACCCACTCTTCCCAATTACTCATCCCTTCCCATTATCCCTGCCCTCTCTGTAAAGTTTCCTCCTTGTTTTTCTCTGATGCCCCAGTTAAGAGGTAATGGGGTATAAAGCTCTAGGCAGAAAAAAGGAGAAAGGATGCTGGAGTGGTGTCCCAAATGGCAGACCAGAGCCTGCTGATTATACCCAGCCCGAGAGCCCTTGGTACGAGCGTGTGGAGGGAGGGGAGAAGGGAGATGCTTATTAGACCGAATGGGAGTTCTGTGCGTGGATGAGGAGCGCTCTGCGGCCCCAAGGATGTAAGGAAGATTTGCTAACTTTGCTTTATAGTATTCATGCAGATAAGGAAGACTCTCAGTCTCCAATCATAAATCGGTATTATACAGTATACTCCCAAAGGCCATAATTACTTCCAGAAGCAGAAATTTGAATGACCCAGATAATTAGTTCAGTGCAGCTGGTCCAAAAATTATTTACATAAAAGCCAGTTTTACTTGAGGGGGAAGGAAAACAACCTTGCTACCAAAAGCAAATGACCCAGTTAGCTTCATGCAATGAGTCTGAGGAGACAGAGCATGAGTGGCAACACAGTTGCCTGTGCCATCTCTTCTACCCTCTTGTTTTCAGAGGACAAACACTGTCACAAAGAGCCTCTCTATAGACAAACATGCAGGAAGACAGTGAAGAAACAGGAAAACTGCATGAATTTGACCTAATGCTGTCTGTGAGAGTCAGTCTTTGGGAGATGTGAAAGTCCATGGCCTTCAGAAGAAAACATTTCACTTGCAAGATGCAGGCACTTAGGGAAAAAGAGGCAAGGAGCAGTACAGCTCTGCTCCAGGCACTGGGGCATCTGACATCAGTCTTTCCATGCAGGGTAGTGATGTAACTGGAAACTAATCACTGTGGTTATCTGGATTAATTTTTAACCAAAACCAGTTCCTCTCTCCAGCTTATCATGTAGCTGGGCAGCAGGAGGGGTGTCTGGGAAGGGAATGCCCAGCAGCAATGTGGTTGACTTCTCCAGGGCGCCAGTGCTGATATTTCAGAGGTTTCCCTCTAAACTGCTGGGTTAAAAAGCAAAGAAAGGGTATGCTTTTAGGAAGGGTTTTATTTTAAAAGCATTTGAGTGATTCAACCCTTTGGTGGTGACTGTGAGCACTTCCAGCATGTGCTAATGGGCACACAAACCACTGCCGGTTTACCACTGCTGTTTATTTACAGTCGTGTCCCTTGTGGAGAACCCTGAGTCTCAGGTCTGCAGTGCTCTGATCCCATTCCCAGGGCCAGTTCCTCTGTCCCTGCCAGCTCTTTTACCCTGCAGGCAATGAGGATGGTGGCTAACCCCTTCACAGCTGTCCTGTTGCCACACTATGGGGGTCACCCCCACAAGCACTTTAGAGTTGAGCTGGTTCTGCTTCTCATTGACTGCGACATCCTCTCTCCTGCCCACCAGTGAATCAACATGTGCTGTGCTAGCATAGCAGGACACAGAGGTGCAGATAGGTGTGAAGAAGAAGGAAACCTGAGCTGTAAATCCCCATTTATTGTGTCCTTGCATCTTTGCTGTCTTTTCAATCAGGCTGTGGTCACCACTGAATCCGACTGTTGCTCCGCAACAAAAATATGCCAGGAGAGGTATCTGTTGTCCTCAGTGTGACACAGTCAATCAACTGGCATTACCACTTCTTAGCACTGTCTCAAGGCCTAAGTGGTTTTATGCTTGATGATTTTGTGCTGGGTGGTTCTCAGAAAGTTTGCCCACCTTCAGAACAGAGCTCTTATCCCCCAAAAGGAAGTAGAAGACAAGCAAAATCTGTGAGAAACAGAATGGGATGACAATGATCTTTTGTATTCAAGAGAGAGCACAAACATGGTTACTTAAAAAAAACCCCTAAATTGTTCTCCTAAAATGTAGAATGTACAAATAATAACAGTAAATTGCTGCGCATCTCACCAGCACCCCATTGTTGTTTGGTATTGCCATGGATAGCACTTGTTACTTAACAGCATAGTAAATAATCAGATAACATCCTCATAACACCACTGGATCCAATTCACCTTCCACTTACACAGCTTTTATGCTAGTGTGTGCCCATTGCCTTAATGGGGTTAATCTTGATTTACAGTGTAAATTGAAAGGTGAATTAGAGACCACAGAAGGCAAGTTGGAGAGGATATGATTTGCTGCAGGCTGCATCCTGATCGCAGCAACACTCACCTGGGGTGGCAGGATATCTCTACCAAGCTTAAGAGCTTCACTATTGCCAGGGTAGAGGCAATAGAAATTCAGTCCCTGACGTTCTTTGTTTACAATGAATGCGCAGACCTTGCACAGCACAATGTGCCAGCAGGTTCCTGTCCCCTTCCCTCACCCCACCCTCTCTCCACTTGTATCAGGGACAGAGAGAGCATTCCTCTTACATAGCCTGAACCCGTGGGGGTCCTTCATTCTGCCCCTTGCTTAAAGGTAGTGCACATAAAGCTCTGGAGAAACATATTGCAGCACAGAATCCTATGAGGTGGACATGAGCTGACCTTTTGAGGTGGGCATTCAGAAAAGAGTTCACTCGAAGGTTGGTGTAACCCTTGGTGCATTCTTTTTTACCTGCATTGCAAAGTCCAGCAGAAATCAGCCCCATCCATCAAACTGGAGCTTGCTCTGGTTCATGGCTCTCACACTCCTGACCCCAAAAGTCTGAGCTCAGGCCAGCAGTATGGGCACCTTGCACCTCATACAAAGGCTTGGGATCAGCAGATGGCAGATTCTGGAGGAAAAATATTAATCAACAGAAGGTAGGATAGCTTCTGGCAGTATCAGGGAATGGATGAGGAAGGGGTCTTCAGGAGCATTTGGGTGAGCAAGCAGTGCCATTCTCCCCAAGCCATCCCAATTTTCCACTTGCTGTTTGGGGGTCTATTTGTGGAGATCTGCTGGGGTGTGTATTTGCATCTGTATCTCTCTTTCAACACTTGACAACCAAACAGCTTTTCAGATGCTATCAGGCAACAGCAACTGAGTTCAGCAGAAGCACAGCAGTCCCCACCAGCAGCAGAGCTGGTCCTCCAGGACACCTCTCCTGGAGAAATAGCACAGCTTGGTCTTTGGGAAGCAGCACTGTTGGTAAATATACCCTTGTTTACATTCCTGATACATGAGGGGAATGTTTCCTCTCCTGGCTCCTCTTCTCCCCATGCAGCAGGCATGCTTGCAGCAGGAGAGGGCACATGGGACAGGATGCATGATGTGCTCCCGTACCACAGTCCCAGCCCTCCCACCCCACCCTTGCCCTGTGCCACAGCCGCTGATGGAAAATGCTTCTTTCAGTGGGCTAAGCTGGCTCCCAGTCAGGGCGGCATTTCCAGTGCTGCAACAAGTATTCCCAAAATAAATTGGTCAATCTGAATTGCACGCTAAGCAGGTCCTGAAGGCTAGGGCAGGTTTGGTGACTGCTGTGTGCCAGGACCACCACTGTGGGTTGGTGAATGCAAGGGGCACCCAGACAGATGTGAGGAGCAGATCTGAACCCTGCCTTCACTCCGATTGAAGAGATGGAGAGCAGTGGGTGCTTCGGGGCAGCCGCTTCTCTGATAAAATTCCTCCTGTCATGCAGCAGAAATAAATTTGCCCCTCTGGGCCAGCTGGTCCCCAGCGTGGGAAGTTCAGGAACCTCCCTGAGGTACAAACAGACATTTCCAGCCACAACAAAATATACATAAACATTTTAAAAGATCACTTTAAAATTCTAGCTCTTCCCCTCAGCTGCTTGCCACCATCCGATTTCTAAATGAGCAGGATTTCTCCTGTGTTCAGCTTCATACATATATATACACACACATAAGCATGCCCATCTCGTACACAAAGCACTCCCCTCTTCAAGTCAGTCTCAGCTGAGTTCAGAATTAGATCCTGACTCCACTTCATAAATTTGCCCTCTTTGTTAGCTTATATAAAGCCATTTCAACCCTGACGGAGCTGGATTCTCACATTCCTGCCTTCTGAATGTACAGAGCAGAGGAGTAAGGAACAAAATAGTGGGGGTGAGAGGGGATATTCTGGTTCTGCTCAGTAACATGAAACATCATGGAGTTAAATACCAACAAAATATTCAGTGTTAATGTTTAATATTACTGGGAACTTGTCACCTCCACTTACCGTCTTGGAGCTGCCATTCTCTCACAGACTCCCACGTCTGAGCTCTGGGCCTAACATGCTTTCACATTATGTACTAGAAGGGGGAAAAAAAAAGAAAAGCCAAGAAGTAGGGAGAGTCATTACTGTGTTTCAGCTACAAAGCTGGGTAGGGATTTTTTCCTTTTTCTGTTTGCAGGAATAAAATGACTCACGTGGCAGAGCTCCTGAACTGCTCCTTTTCGAGGGTTACCTCTTTTATTCACCCCTACTATAATGTCTGTGAGATGCTCTTGGATATATGCAGATTTGCTTTGCTGTGCTGGGACCAGTTTCATCCCCACTCTTATCCACCATTACCAGGCAGAACCTACACAGCTGTTCTGCAGACTCAGGAGCACAGAAATCGGGTGATCTGGGGACAGAACAGCTCCTAAAATAACATGAATTAAGACTTTGCCTGCCACACTTTAAAAACGACTTGAGGCTGATTTGCCTTGTGAGGGTCCTCTTGAAAAATGCATGGTTGCTGTTTCACAGAGCTCGTTTCTAACCCAGGGAGTACTTCTTGGTGCAGCTTGGTGCCATCCCAAATGTCTCTCTTTCACCACTGGAAACTCAGGCACCACAAAAACAAGAAGTCAAACCTCTTCACGATCAGTGGAAACACTCTGCATCACACTGCAAACAGAATCAGGCCATCGTGCCTGTCTGTCTGGTTTCTGTAAAATGGCTTATTATCCCTCTAGGCTGAGTGGTTAATGAAAATTCAAACTCTTCTAGCTTATTCTAGTTAGGAGGAAAGATGGGTGATACAATCAGGGGTCTCTGCTTCAGTTGAGTTTATTTGGAAGTCTGTACAAAACCCTGCTTCTTTAAGCACAGGAGGAGCCAAAATAACAGCAAAAAAATTACTATTTTCTCAACCTCCTTTTGTCAAAACCTCCACCCAAAACTGATGCCAATATTCTGCCAAAACCATCAGACTCTGTTCAAACTTTGTTCTGCTTTTTTTGAGCTCTGTTATTCCCTGTACACCTTTAGGGTTTTTTTCCCTACAGCAACAAGCGTGTTCACCACACTCCTTGAAACAACACTCGACTGAGACACCGCTGTGCAGAGCAGACAAATCCCTAAAAAACACCCGGGCTGCCTTTTGCAGGGAGCTGGAGAGGGGGAGGTGAGACATTCTTAATGCCTCTTACAGCTGTGTTAAATGAAAGATGCCTCTAGACTGTCTTTCTCACAAAGGCTTAGCCCAGCTGTAACAACACTCTTCACATTTGTGTAATTCTTGCAGCCAAAACTTTTGGTTAAAAAGGAAACAAGCAAACAAAACCAGGTAAACTTAGATTTTTGTGGCATTTTGCGACCAGGTCCATTAGGTTTATAACACTCACTCGGGGATGTGCTGTCATCCCTCTGAGCCTGCAAACAAGCCATGGCTGCGGGAGGATTGTAAACTGCCTCTGCTTTTTCCATGCCTTTCGGCATCACTTTTGTTTTGAGCACGATCCAAGTGCCACTTCACTACTGATCATTTGGATACAAACCTGCAAAACATCCAGAGGGGTCAGACCAAATCACCCAGAAAGCTGTCTCTGGCAGCCAGTGAGAGCAGATGCTTCAGGAAATGTGCAAGAAAAGGGCAAATTCAGATTCATCCTTCCTCTGCCATAGGCTTCCAGCTTCTGACAAGCTGAACTGAAGGATGTCTTTGTATTGTTGTATTTAACATTCCTCAAGAGTCTTTTCTGATCTCAATCTGTCCAATCGCTTTTTGATGGTATTTTGATTTTGGCCTTCATGGCATCCTCTAGCAATCAGCTTCATGGTTCAATTATGTGTGTTTGTTAGAAATTTGCTGCCTGGTCACCCAAAAACAAACCCACCCTGAGCTATTGGACACCGAATAAAATGCTGGGAAATAGTAAATACTCATTCTTTATTCATCTTCTCTCTGACATAAATAGTTGCATTTCTGTTTATCATGTTCAATCAATCTTACCCCCTCAAATTTATGCAATAAACTTTCAAACCTGTTTATACTTTTGCCGTCTAAATATCCTATGGCAATGAGTTCCCAGTGTAATGCTCTGCTGGTGACTTCTTTCAATTCATTTTAAATTCACTCTTTGATTAATTCACTGGGTATCCCATTTGCACTGCCAAGAATAGTAAATAATCCTTCTGTTTATACCTTCTCCAGGCATTTGTGCCTTTACAGCAGCATGCTGCTATAGACCACCTTGGCCCCAAACATCTCTCTCTAGACTGAAGTGTCCTGGTCTCTTCAATAATAGATTGCTGCTAAACTTAACCATTGCTGCTGGAAGAAGTGGTGAGTATAAAGGCAGCTTCTGTGGCTGTTCTCAGGGTTTCATTTTCCTGCCTAGTTGACCTTAGACATAATGTCTTTCTGGAGAGTATTTAGGACATAGGAATGTAAGATAGAGGAAAAAAATGGGAAAGCCTATGGAAAGAAAATATTTTCTAAAACATTCTGGGAAAGGGAGGAAGTGAACTTTATTTGCAGCTTTGAGAAACAAGATGTGAGAAATGTATTCTTAAATCACATTCAAAAGTAGCATATATAATGTTTTGTCAGGCACTCCTCTGAAATTATCACCAATCATTTTTTTTATTAATGATCTTGGATCAGAGATGGAGCTATACTATACTTAAGGGAGCTGCTGATTGCTCTTCTGTTTACATATTTTTAAAGCATGGGAAAAGAAAAAGTGGGAAGTATCAATATCACTGACTTGCAAACAAAAAGGAAGGTCAAGATGGAGAAGTTTGCACAGAAAGGTACAGAGAGTACAGAGTGTGGATGCAGACACTGCTCATGTTTCCAGGTAGACAGAGAGACTACATATCAAATATTACACTGTGACTCAAAATATTTTTATATTTATCTGAACTAATTTGGAAGGAAAATCACATAGTCCTATGAGCTTTGCAATCAAAATACTTCCATGGAAGTATTTATGGAAAACTAATTCTGAAAGGATAAGCAGCACCAAGAGCACTTTGAATGGAATTCCAAAATTATTTTACTCTTTATTCCTAGAAAGAGTATTTTACTGCAATTTCTTTTCAATTTTTGCCAAAATTTCCAGTGTGTATGTGCTAGGTTTTGAAATAAAATGTAGAGAAATCTTATTCTGACAATTTTTAGGAGTCATCTAGGCCAATGCATCCTAATTTATGCTAACACACTGGGGAAACTGATGGTGTATATGGCTGTTTCTGAATCAGTTGTGACAAAAACTTTAAGGTTGTACACAGGAGTTCGAATGGGCAAGGAAATTTCTTTATTGCTGTAGCCTTATAACTCAGTTACAACTGATCTGTGATTGACACAAGATTGCCTTGAATTCCTTGGTTTGTAGTTGCCAATTTCACAGTTTTGATGAATATCCGTGGGTTCATGTTTTCTTCATGAGCTGCTCAGAGTCATATTCTCTCGAGTATTTGATCATTCAAAATTTAGGGCCTGAATTCCTGTGTGACACTGGCTATGGCTTCCTGGTTGTGTGATGCAATTTTTAGCCAAAAAAAAATTGAGGCTTGAAGAAACCACCTAAGCTCCCTCAACAAAGAGAGAGAGATCTCCAGCAGCCACTATATCCAAATTTAAACCACATACCTGTGGGAGGTGGCTTAAAGTGCTGCGAGGCTTTGCTTCTCTCAGCTCACTGCAGCTGGACACTATTTAGCTCAGGCAAAGCTACCCCATCATTTCACACATGGGATGTGAAGGAGATTTCTCACGTAGATACTCCCCAAGGGTATGGGGTTAGGCAGATTTATTTAAAACAGTGCAAAGGGCTGAATGCTTCCCACTTACTTAGGCTCATTAATTTAGGATGGCTGGGACTTGGCTTACAGTCATGATTCTCCTACTTCAGTTCAAGGGCAGAGAGGCACAGCTGATGGCCTCAAAACAAAACCTATTCATGGAAGAGGTTTAAGCAAATGTTTTTTGTTTGGCATTTGTACGGTCCACATTGGTTACTACAACTGGGCTGGAACAGAAAAGCTCAGGCCGTGAGCCTGATGGTTGGGTGGGTTGGGCTAAATGAAAATACACCAATCTCCCACCTGAGCAGCAAAGTTTGTCCTCAGATATGTCAGGGCTGATGTGACAGCACTGGTTGGGACAGAAGCACAGATCAGGCCTTAAAACTGTTATTTATGCTGTGCATACTTTCTTATTTCAAACTGGTTCTCACTCACTTCATCTTGGCTCTGGCCCCTACATTTTCTATCCCTCCTGAGAAATGGTGAATATTGCCTATAAGAGGCAAACATTTTGGGGTTTTGAGACTTGCATGTATTTGATAGCCCATTTTCTGAAAAAAGAAAAATATTTGAACAACTGTAATTGGAAGTCTGAAGAGAAAGCTAAAAGAGATGAAAAAAAGGCCTTACTGACCATTAATGCTGTGCAGGAGGAGACCTCTGGCCCACTCATGTTGCTGGGCAGTGACAACCAATGCTAACACCCCATGAGGAGAGAAATGTGTCCCTTTACAAATCCTAGTGCGTCAGCGATGTATTTGAAACATACTCATCACCAGAGGACTCAAGTATGAGAAGCATTTTGTTTTGCAGCCACAAATAAGATAAAACATAGCAAAGGGCTGCCAACAAAGCAAACTCTGTGGTGAAGTGTTGCTGCTCCATGGAAGATCTGGGGAAAATATGAAAACTCTTAAAATAGGAACTAAAGGGGGGAAATCTCTGCCAGAAGGAATTACCATTAATTTGGGAATTACTGACAGCACTCTGGAGGGGAATACCTGGAGGAGGATGAGGAAAGGGTTAGTGAGGCCATTGAATAGGGAGAGGGGACAGTGTAAGGGGAAGATGGGCTGGAGATCCATGATTTTGGCTCTCCTGTCAGTCACAGGATGTCCTTCGGGAGTCAGAGGCACCTTTCCACACACCAGGAAATGTGCTGCTGCACTTTGGGAATGGGATGGGGTAAGTGCGTGCCACGGCAGCACTCTTCTTCCTTCTCCTCTAGGGTGTGCTACAGTTGCTCTTGCACACACGGTTCAAGGATTATATGGATTCACTTTTAGGGTGCTTTACTTCACAAATTAGGCACACACAGCCTGCCTGAGTGCCCATCCGTGAGTTTTCCCCGGTAACTCTCAAAGCCTTTTGTTTTCAGGCACATTGACAGAGAGGTGAGTTTTCAGAAATATCTCATCCCTACGGGTTTTGGGAAAATAAAGAACTAAGTAGAGAAGAGAGACTCTCTTCGCTTATCCTCTGCAGGACTGACTACAAGAGCTTGGCTGTTATTAGGCATCAGAAACCCACACGGATGAGTCCCTTCCCGGGCTTCATTGCTTCTGCTCCACAGGAACTGACTCACGTATTAAGTGAATTTTCTCGTCCTTCCCTTTATAAAGGTAGTGCTCCACTGTAACAGGGATAATGACACGTTTCGCCTGAAATGCAATGCTTATCAGAGCCTAGTTTGAAATAAAGATTATAAAAACGGAATGTCTAGCAATTGTAATATCGTCCATGGAATGGAAGAGAAAGAGACAAACAGATATATGAGCAGGCAGACAGATAGATTTCTTAATTGAACTCTCTGCTTGGCTGTATTTCCTTTAGGCAAGAACCACAGGTGACTAACAATAAAGGACCATAAGGAAGAAGATGTAGGTTTTATAACAAATTTAACTTATCACAGACAGGCTCTTACACTTGCATCAGCCTATACTGAAAATCCCCAAATAATTCAAAGCATTCAAACAGTCTCACATTAGCAAAGCAGTATTCTCCCCACAGGTGCTTAAAAGTAGAAAACAAGGTGGCAATATTGTCCTCTTTTAAAATACTAATAATATTTCATTCCTCTGCTCCAGAGCACTTAATATCCCATATAAATCAATACCTACCTCACTATCTATCAATAAATGAATAATTACATTTCTGCCTATTCCCAGATGCTCCTAAACCATTTATTCTAGTCATTTAATCACAAAGCTATTATTGCAGGGGAAAGTCATGCAGACGTGAATACATAAAGCCAAAAATAGAGAGCTAAGCTGAGAACTTCACCATAATAGCAGTGTCTTCCAAAACAAGCTGCTCCTCACTTCCCCAGGAGTTGTAGTAGGTATCTCTTCACTTTTCAAAACAATAACCGGCACTGTAAAGCTCAGTCAGGCAAAACAAAACTTCACTCACTTTGCTTTTCCACAGTCAACATTTGAATGCAACAGGGAGTGCTTGCTGGTCTGATCAGGAACCCTCTCAAAGGACCTGGGGTCCCAAAATGTCCTCACACTGGAGCCTCCATCTGAAAGAGAATTGTGTATAACAAGACCCATCTGTCTCTATAGAAAAACTCGTTCATCTCAAATCAGTGCTCTTCTTTTGTGCTTTTTTGAATGACTGTACATCTGGGAAAACTGAAAATATTCATCTTCACCTCATGGAAGTTTTGGTTTACCCACAACAACAGCATCACTCGTCCCAGTTTGTTCATTATCCTTTTGATGCCATGTGCCTGCTGTTAGAGACCAGAGATAGGCATGTTAGAGGCAGAGGGTGAGGTGGGGAAGTGTACACATACAGACAACACGTAAGATACAGGGGAAGAGTCTAGACTTGATGTGAGGGTGGTGGCTTCTCATTCACTGACATTAGCACACTTTTCCTCAAATAGCTTGGAGAAAACCTTGGAGATGACTAAATTAGGCCATGTCCAAGTCAAAACACTTAACAAGTATTGGCTATATAAACCACCCTCCCACTTCAATTAAATACATAATTTCTGTCTGTGAGAAGCATCAGACAACTTGCCAGAGTTCAGAAAGCACCGTATGTTCTCCCAGTTCCCCATCCTATGCAAACCTGTTCTTCCTTCCAGACAGGCTGGGTATGTTTACCATGTCTCTACCTTTGTTTTTGCTCACCTTCCATCCCTACAGGGAGCCCTGGAGCATGCATTTATTTGCACTTTGAACCTGTGCTTGCTTGCACGGCTGTGCTTTAGCCCAAGCTGGGACCTGATTGCTTTAGGGGAGCCAGGGACGAGATTGCCTGAGCATCAGTAAAGCTTCAGTGCCCTTGCCCACAACTCCCCCACTCACCCCAGCACACCAGGTTCTCCTGCAATTGATATCAACCGGAGGAAAAGAACCCTCCAGCAGTTCAGAGCAAAGGGTGTGCAGCACAGACACCCACGGGCAAGTGGAAAACAGTGTGATCAAGTTAATGTGAACTGAATGTAGCTTTCCACAGCAGAAATAGCAAAAGCCTTGATGCATATCCTAATGTGTACCATGAATGTTTCTGAATGTATAGATGGTTAGTGTGTGCCAAATGTGGCTTTGGGAGGTGTCTTGCATCCTATAAATGCTAGGTTACAAAAAACATTGACAGATGTATGTATGTATTTGTGTAAATACAGATGTCTGGATCTTTGTGAAAAATGACAGCCTAGGATGGCTGGATGGATAGCTGACTAACTAGCTAGCTCTACACATCCATGAACTGTAAAGAAAAAAAAAAAGAAAAGCCTTTAAGCTGCACTCATCTTTTAACACCAGCTTGACTTGTAGACCCCTAAGTACGCTGGGAGGGCTGCAGCCATCTCAGGTTCCATCAGATTTCCTTTTCACTGAGTGCCTGGCCCCAGATCCTGCTCTGCAGGTCTCAGCTCTCCCAGCAGAACAGGGGGATGTGATGGGTCAATTGGGGAGCTTGGTCCTCTGTTATTTGGCTTTAACCTGAGCAACAACAGCAAAGCTTTGGTGGATATGCTTTGAATGGTAGCCAAGTAAAGAGGAAGTAGTGATAATCCAAGAGCCAGGAAAGGTTTGGCAATGTCTTTTTCTAGTCTCTGTCGTATCCACACTAACACATATTTTTCAAGGGTGAACCTGAGCACATCCTGTTCCTGTCACTCAGTATCCAGTCTGTGCCCTCCACAGCTCACAGGCAGGTCAACAACAGCCCTTACATCCCAACAAAAACATGATCTCACTCTGAAGAAAGAACTGGAGAAGAAGGTCCTTTCTGACCTAAGCTACTCGCCAATGCTAAGTTCAAATAAGTGGATATTTGTGGCACCTCTCAATCCCAACATGGAGTGTGCCCTGCTCATATTGGGTCCTGGCAGGATACTTGTGACTCAGCAGAGAATTAACATCCAATTTGCAAGAAAGGAATACTCCTGATATGAGGAGACTCCTGAACAGCTCAGCCTAGCTCTCTTCTCTGCCATCAGTGTCCACATGGATGGAAAGAGAAGAGAGCTGGCCTGAGCTGTTCAGGAGTCTCCTCATATCAGGAGTATTCCTTCCATCAGTGTCCACATGGATGGAAAGAGAATAAAGAAAATTTTGGCCACAGCTGAACCTTCACTACTCCTCCTCGGGAGTATGTGGCAGCTCCCATCTGTGGTGAATCCAGGCTACAAGACCAGGAGAGCCACCATGGCTTTGTGAGGCCATGGTGCTGCTCCAGCTGCAGAGGGCAGTTTGGCAGGGGAGACGCACCTGGCCTGTTGTCAGGAGATGGGAGTTGATCCCAGTCCAAATCCACTGTTGAGATAGTAGATCAAGACTAACCCTACTCAGAAATCACCACACTGCACAGATCTGTCTGCTTGTGGGATTTGTGCTAGCTTGATGAAAGGGTTGGCTCCTATCCTCAGCTGAACTCTCATGGTTCAAAGTTGTGCTGGCTTTTTTCTGTATCCTTTGGGGTGAAAAATGTCTTGCAGCTGGTGCTTATAATTCTTTCCCCAATGTTTCAACATTCTCCAGATGAATGTCACCCGAAGCAGTGCTTCAAGATACTGCAGTCATGATTGCCAATAGCCAACATCCAAACTAAAAATAAAAAGCCACAGCATAGGACTGAGACACAAGCAATACATCCTCTAGCAAAAATCACCAATTGCTGGAAAGAAAAGTACTCTCCCCTCCAGTCCTATCTTCTGTATCCTTAAAGAAGCTTCCACCTACTACCATCCTCTTCCGATGTCATCAAGAAATCAAGATGGCCTGTAGAAAGCACGAGGTGACTAGGCCTTTCCTCTTGCCAAGTGTCCATGTTTAAGATCCATGACATTTTTGGCTGGTCAGTAAATACAGTGGAGGGAAACACAAGATTTTTCAGTGAAACATATATTTGCCCCTTGGAGGAACCTGGGCAGCTATCACAAAATACTTAATTTTGGCCCCAGAGCTAAGATATCATCCTTTTTTTGTTTTCCCCCCATGCTTTCAACAGCCACCTTTTGTGGTGGTTCATTAGACTGAAAAGATCCCACTACAGAAAGGAAGGAAACTTAAGGAAAATATTTTCTGGGAAAGAGCCACAGATCCTGCCTCATTTCCTCCCGGCGGCCACAGCCCAGAAGGGAGGAAGAAGTGCCGATGCCAATGTCGGCGGGAATACCAGTGTGGGGATGAGGAAGGGGGCAGGAAGCAGAGCCCCGGGGCTGCCTTTTCCCTGTGGAGGCACTCAGTGCAGTGGGTGTTTTGGGGGCACAGCAGAGCCATGCTGCAGGGGAGGGACCCACAGGTTGCACACCTCTGTACTGGGGAACAGCAGCTCCAAGTCTTCGGGTTTCTCTGCCTTATCCCACGTGTGCCACATTGCCAGCCTGGCAGAGAGAGAGTCTGACAAGCTTGGAGGGCTTCTCAATTAGCTCTGCACTACAGCTCAGGAACTGAGACCTCAGGGTTTTGCCTAGTATATTAAATATTGTGTATCATGCCTGAAATGGGCTGTAATATTTATTTCCCTTCTTTCTGATTAGTATTTAACACACAAGGAGAATCTGTTCATTTGTCAGGCTGACCTTGCTCAGAATGGAGTCTAGAGACCCATTCTTTACGTGCTGCCAGTAGCACATACACTTTGGCTAAGTAAAAGTGTGTTGTGGCAGCTGAAACACCAGTTCACTGCAGTGTTAGGGCTGATCTCAGATCTGAATTTTGCAAACAGTGACCTCACAAGGAAAAGACAGTCTAAAAAATAACTTGACATTCTTACCCTTGTGAAAATAAATAAAAGGCCACATCTTTGAACAGCAGTGGCGAGATGTTTTGTTTGCACTCATTTACCCCATGCCTGGGAGACATGAATTCTCAATCACTATTGCTACACAGTCTTAAATGTAAAATAAAGTGCTTCATGTGAATAATAATAATAATTGTTTCAAACCAGACACTAAACCCCCAGTTGAGAAAGGATAGAAAACTGCCTTTGAAACAACAACAACAAAAAAAGGCTCAAGAGGGAAGGAGAAAGATTCTAGCCCTTGTTTTCCATTTCCACAAGTCTCCTGAGCTTTCCATCCCAGTCTGGGCAGTCCTGAGCAGATCATTATCCTGACGTCTTGCTCCTTAAGGGAACCACAAATCCTGGCACATTCTCATTCAATTGAAAGGATCCCCGGTTAAAACTGTAACACCTGGGCTGGTTTGATAACTTGCGGCCCACTGTTTTTAAGAGGTTGCAGAGCTAGAAATATGTTGTTTCAGGGGAGGACTTTACTGCCAAGAGCAAGCAGCTGATAAAATACTATTTGATTCAAGACTAGAAAGAATAGAGTCTAGACATTCCCTTATTAAAAAATCAGAATTTTTACTTAGCATTGCCTCTCTGAACTGTGAAGTGATAAGTATGAGAAATAAGTGCCTAATATCTCAAGTCAAGACTCAGTCCCACCTTCAGCCTTCTGCTCCCTCAGAGGTTTACAGAGGTCCATGCATTTGAAGACACACCTCCTGGGAAAAAACTTAAGATAATATTTACAAAGCGTGTAAGTGCTTTACAAGGGGCTCCCTTTTCACTTGTGATAAGACAACAGGATTTCAGGCACAAGAGAGAGAAGAAAAAAGTTTCAGATGTGGGTTAGGAAAGGAGCAGAAAAATCTTTAGTTGATGTAGTGGAAACAGCTCTTCTCCTTGGTCACTGATGCACAGTACCCGCAAAGAACTTTCCTGCATATACTGCTGGTGACAAGCACTGAGATGACAAGCTTGCAGGTTGGTGGGGCCCATGTGAGCCATAGGAAACCAAACTTTCGGTTTAAAAAATCGTGGTCATTTTCTTGAAGGTGTGGGAATTTCATTAACTTTGCTGGCCAGATCAACACCGTTGCAAGGAGGTAGAAGGGAAGGACTGAGTCCTTCCCCATCTGTTCTCACTGGAGGCAGCATCTGAAAAATCCTTCCCTCCCAAGCACAGCACACGCAGGATTTGAGAAGATTCCATTTCCAAAGAAATCCTAGGAGAAAGAAATGAAAATCAATAAAAAAACAAAAGAAACAATCTCCAAGATGCACATCTGACAGGTATTGCATGCTCAGACCCAACAGAGCATTTAGACTTTTATCTCTTATTTGTGCTCATGGGCTGATACAAGCAGAAAGAGAGAGAAGTCTCTCTGAACCAAAAACACACAGAGCAAACTCACAAGAAGCAAAATGATTTTTATTGTCTCTAGGCCTGCTTATTTAGTGACACTGTAGGCACACATATGGTTAGATCAAGCTCCATGAACACGGAAACTGTGTCCATGGCCCTGCTAAGCCTGTCCCTACCCTCACAAAGCACCATTGCACTGGTGTTCCATTGACCCAACCCACCTCTCCTGAAATTTCAGGCAAAAAGCTCTTGGATGGACCATCCCGTGAGGCAGGGAAGTATCTCACACAGCTAATGTGAGTTCTGTTCATCTTGGGCTATTCTGATGGGAATCAGAGGATAACACATTCTGAAAATCTGGTTTGGGTACATGGTTTTCACAACCAAGAGGATGTTACTCCACAAAAATAGCTTACTATGTATAAATACTCCAAAAGTAAGTGTCTGATCAAGATATGACTGCTGCTAATATTTTAGGCACAATGGCTATGTCCAAATTCACACTTGCCAGACTACATGATTATCAAATCTTAAAGCGACCAGTGTTTCTAGTCATATTTTATCCTAGAACATGATTATCAGCTCATATCTATGCCTTATTTACACTAGAATTTGAAATCGTATTTGCAAACATATGCTAAACTCCTTGGCTAAAAACCAGGCGTCAGCATACATTAAAACACTTTCATCCTGTCTGGAATATTCTGCAGCACTTTAACTGTGCAGAAGCCACAGCATCTTCTGGCCTGAGAGAGCTGAGTGCTGAAGCAGCTCAGGTGAGACGTGTTTCACACAACTGCAGCAGGCTTCCCCAGAGATCACTACAGCACATCTTCCAGGGTTCTTTCTCCCACAAAGGTACAATGGAGGGGAGAGGTTCTGCTTGTGCCCACTTTCAGCAGGCCAGCTGAAGTGCAGAAATTCTACTGGCAAGAGGAGGATCTGCCAGAGTAGCAGGAAATTCCACTTTTCCAAGTGTCTCCTAATTAGCATTTCTGGAGGCAGAGAACCTAATCCCAGGGTGCAGGAGTGAACTGATTATTGCAGGAAGACATTGTCTAATCCTGGCTGGCCACTCTTTTCCCTGCCCTGGAATATACTTATTACGTGCCGGCACAATCAGCCTCTGCATTTCTCACTCAGAAATGAACCAGCTGGGGCTCAGAGCAGCACTCCTGCCCAGTTGTTGTTTGATGGGGCATCCGTGCACAAATATCAATGGTTTCATATACACACAAATACAGGGGCCACGGGAGCACTGCTCTGCTTAGGAAACACATCCCTGTGAGTGCTCCAAATGCCTGCTCGTGGTGTGTCTGCAGCCAGCAGCGCAGCCAAGCTGAATACATCTTAATGCTTGTCAGATAGCATGATTATCACATCTCAGAGATCACGTTTGCCTCCCTAGGCCAGGGATTATCAGCCCAGCGAGCCCGTCATTCCTACACTTTTCAGGGGACTATTCCCTTTTCTCAAAGCTCTCTCCCTGTCTCTCACAGATGCCATGAAGTCTGCGCCTGCAGGTGGGGCAGCGGGAGGCGTTTCCCGTGGCACTACCCCACGGCTTGGAAACACCCTTGCCTTCCCCGGGGACCTGCCCACCCCTCGTAGCTCTGAAGTGCTCCGTGACCGGCCCCGGTCACTCCTGCCAGAGCTGCCCCGAGTAGGGCAGCCCCAGCCCCGGCCGCGGCTTTCCCGGGCCCTCAGATCCCACCGACAGCATCTCCTGGCGCGGCGCTTCCAGCGGCACCGGCGTGTAAGGAAAAGCACGGCGTGAGCCCTTCTGTGAGGCGGAGAGAGGCTCGGGAGGCTGCAAACGTAACCAAAGGAGGCTGTGTACATCTTATCTGGGATGCCAGAATGCCGCCTTTATGAGCGGAGCCCTGCATTATCAGAAAAAAGGCTATTTTCGGCTCCTTAGCTCACCCTCTGGAGCAGTGTGTGACCGGTGCTGCAGGAGCTCATTTAGGAGTCAGGAGATAGAGAGCCACAGAAAAGCAGCCGGGGATTTCTGGGAACGCGGGGTCAGCCTGCATCCGCACCCGCCTCTCTTCATGCTTCCAGCGGCGGAGCAGAACAGGCGCCCTGGAACAAGGCAGGTGCCATTAAATTGCGATAATTTAAAGCATTTTTTTTTTGCCTAACCTGTCCAGCCACTATTTTTCTTTTCCTCCCTGCACCAGAGAAGAGAGGGAATGCAATAGGGATAAATAGACATAGAAGGTTTTATTTTCATACCGTGATTATTTTAACAAACTAAATTCTGCCCAAAAAAAGTTAAATAATTTACCTTGTTTCTGTGCACAGTGCACTAATAAACACACTGTTACAGAATAATTTATTTTTTGACAACAGGAAACAGCTGATAAAAGAAAACCTCTTTTGTTTTGGGTTTACAGACCATTTCCCATGTGTTATGTTTGCTTTGGCTGTCTCTCTGGCATCCGCTGGTAGAGATGAGAATGAGAGGAAAGCAAGGGTGTTGCTCAAAACACAGGACCCCCAAACGTTTTTGCTTCTGTTGTCCCCTTCGTCAGTGCAGCAAAGATCTTTCTAAACACTTTTCCTCCTCCACAAAGCATTCTTAAAGTAACTGTGTGAGGCAGTTGTCCCAGCAGAGCTCCAGAAACTCTCTGGAAATGCATCACAAATTTCTCAGGAACACAAAGGCTAGGAAATCCATAATATGGAGACAGAGGGGCAAAAAATAGAGAATAACCTAAATAAACCAATATGCAATCGCTCCCATGTGATACTACGCAATCCTTTTGTGCTTGGCTGGTGACTTTGTTTCCTAAAGGAAGCACAACTCTGTGACTGTCACACTTGTGTCACTGCCTGTCTAACCTCCCTTTCCCTACCTGAAGAGTGAGCTTCCATGCATTTTGGGTTGTGCACGTCCCTGCTCTAGTGCATGGCTTCAGGGGCCTTGCAGGTGTCCCTTCACAGCACTCCGGGTAAGAAACCACTTGCTGTATGCTGAGGTTGTACCTCTGCCCTCTGCTCCAGCTTTGGGCAAACAAGGCAGCCCAGTGCCTGAGGAGCCTGGAGTCCATCGCCTCAGACAAGGCAAGGAAGAAGGATTTCTTGTCTTTTCTTAATTATGAGCAAAGAGGCTTTGAGAGTACTTCCTGTTTCCTTCTTACCTGAGGAACAGCAGGACTGCTAAGCCTTGTGGTGTGTTTTGTGTTCTTTCTTTTCCTCTAGAGAACCTTCCAGAGGTCTCAGAGATGGGAAAAAGCAAGATATTGAATCTTCTCTGCCCAATAATCCCTAGAGTCTGAAAGAAAGGCTCGTGTACCCTAAGCTTTTCTGTGCTTCCTGGCTCTCAAGAAGGTCCTGCAAAGGCTTTGACCATCCTGTGAAGGCAGGAACCACCAAAAGGTGCTGTCAAAACACTTTTGTTCTCCAGGCTTTAGAGATTTTAAATATTGTGATGCAGTGATAAAGTAACTGCACCATGTATTTAAAATTGTCTGAGATTTCCACTGTAGACCTTAAACACGGTGCTAAATAGGGCAAGCAAAAATAGCTGTTACTTTGACAAGTGCTTATTTAAAGCTTGTTTTGTCAGCATTGCTGCCCTGGTTATGACAGGGAAGTTGTCTAGAAATTGCATAATTACCAATATTAAAGGAAAAGCAAAACAGCACCACACAATTCAATAACTGAGCAGGTCACGTTTGCCATGGCTGTTGCAGTGTCTATTAAGGCTGCAGCAGCTCAGTCTCAATCCATGGCCTCAGGAAAATGCTGTGCTGCTGCTGCTGCTCCTTGTCTGCTCTCAGCCCAGGAGATTGGTCTGCTCTGGGCACTCAGATGGCCACAATGGAGAGTCAATAAGAATCCTATTTTCTTGCTCATCCTCATGCTGCTGAGAGAAAGCAGCATTACTGCCTCTGCCGCTCATTCTCCAAGTGTCCAGCACCTGTCACCGGAATCTCAGTGGAATCCAATATAATAGGACTGGGCACTGGAGATCAAGGGGAGAAACAGCCCAAAAGCATTAGGTGCTCCTTTTTGCACATAAGAAAATTTGCAACAAGTTCAGCACCTGAGCTTCTGCGGCACAAAGAAAATGTTCAGTGTTCTTTCCCTCTGCCCCCTTACTCTTGTTTTGTCCTTCCTCATAGTGGAAAAGAGGTGAGAGAAGAGGATCAGCTCAGAGATGCTTTTTTAGAGGCTTGATTTCAGACTTTTGTGTTGCTTACATAGCACTCATAGTCCTTCTGACCTCCAGGGGCATTTTCAGAGGGCTTTTCCTTCTATTTTCTATAAGCTCAACAGGTCAATCGAAGGGCCTATATGTGTGATCCGTGTATCAGTGCAAGAGTAGAAGGAAACTTTTCAGCAAGCTCCACATCACCTTTTCCCCACCTCCTTCCCTCTCAAGGTTCATTGCATGCTCCAGAGCAGGTTTCTCCCCACCAAAGCTTGTTACACGTGTCCCGCTTATCTGAATGCAAGCTTGGTATCGACGTGCCCTGCACTTTGGTCCTGCTCATTTGCTGTCAGGAAAAAACATAGGGAAACTGAGCACTGAGCTCTGGCCTGCTGGAGAGGATTCTCTCTCCCATTGCTGCTTGCCCAGTGTCTTGCCTGGGAAGAGCAGAAGTAGGCACACTGGAAGTGACAGCTTTGCATTTAACATCCACCGGTGAAAAACATGCTCTAAGTGACTTAGCACCACATCCAGATGCAGTGGCGAGAGCAAATGTGCCATCCCACAGTCAGCCTCCTAAGACACCATGTAATCCTCTCCCTTCTCCTTGTCCTGCTGCCTCATGGGCTGCACATTTTTGTTTTCCAGCTGCAGGAGCACTTGGGGTGAGGACCCAACAGCCAAGGACTTTCTTTACAATACAGTCTTCATTAATTTTAACAGCACAGACACCCTCTGCAGTACATGAGCACGGGGACTTAGGGAAAAAAATTAACATCATCATTTAATTAAAGATGGATCATAATAATAAAATCTTCTCAAAGGGACTGGTGTGGGATCATGAAGAAAACCTTAATTGTGAAATTCTTCCTATTTGACTTTGAGTTTCTGATTTTTCAACACAATCGTTTTAACAATTTTGGCATGTAATTTCCTGTTTAAAAAAAAATTAGCAAAGGCTACAGTGTTATCTTCAGCTTCACTGACACCTATATGTGCCATCAGTAGCTGGAATCTCTTCTATTCAAGACTCTTCTCACTTGACCTAAAGGATTAACTAGCTGCAGTGATAGGTCACATTCTAGCCTGTTCATTGCAGGCCAAATATCAGGGGAGTTTGACTAAAATACTCTCCTATGTGGTGAGCATGTGCAAACTAGCAAGTGCTTGAAATCAAATTATAGTAAATTTAAAGTAAATTTTTTTTCACTGACAATATAATGGTAGCAGACTTCCATCTTCAAATGAGGGACACTGCCAATGCTTTCTAAAGGCAAAGTTGCCAGCTTTTTCTTTTCCCATGGGTGAAAATCCCTTTCTTTCATTATGTTGGGGAGAGCTGAAATGTTTCTGCTGAAACTATCAATATAAGAAAAACCACCCAAACAAACAAACCCCAACAATAAAACAAATAAAAAACCAGAACCAAACAAAACAGCCAACAAACTATGCTTCAGAAGACACGCTGAACAGTCAAAGCTTAACAAAAGTTACACAAAACTGAAAACAGGACCTTCTCATTAAAAAACACTGTATGCCTTTAATAATCCATAGTGGTCCCTGGTTGCTGTTGGTGTACCTTGACAGGCAGAGGATCATCATCCTCACTTCTTTCAGCAAAGCCTTTTAGACCTCCTGGTGAAAATGAACAGTCATCATCACGAATCCCACTGACAGTGATTATTCATACCATCTGGAAGAAAAGCAGGGCTTTGTTCGCACACAGGATTTCCTAGCAATGAACCTGTGTACAACATCCCATACGTAAGAGCAGAGCTTCCCCTTTCTCCTGGGCCGACAGCCACGTTGCAGAGCAGGCTCTGACCCACGGGCAGCCCTTGCTGGGCAGCCGAAGGTGCTGTAAAAGGTGCCTCAGCTCTGTCATGCCAGGCACGTAGGCAGGGCTCTGCCCTCCTACTGCCAGGTGCTCTGAGCACCCCTTCAGTGCTGGGTGCAGGCAGGAGGGGCAGGCAGGCCCCTCTGCCTCTGCCTCTGCTGGCATCCTACTAACGGATACCAGTGAAGATCTAAAACACTGCCACTAGCACTTCTCTAGTAGAAGAGGAAAGCATAAAAGCAGGTGCAAATAATACTCTATTTTTTGGCACAAAGCACCTGGAGAGCAAACAGTCGTTTGCCTGTAAATTATTAACAAACATGTTTCCAACCAAGACGAATCGAGTATTTTTATTTTTGTGGCTACACAGGTCCCTAGTTTTCTTTACGGTGCTTTTAAATTCAACAAAACAGAGGAAAACTGCTCAAGTTCAAAGTTCTTCACATTATTGTCAGTTTATTTCCACGAGGCTGAATGCTGAATATTATGAAACAGCTCAGGAATGCTGGACATAAAGGGAGATTTCCTTTTTTCCCCCTTCAGCTGAAATATCTTTTGGCAATAAATCCCTGCCGGAAATGTGCTTTCCCTGATTCCCCGGCTTAATTAGCTCAAACAATGTAAGATATGTAACAGTGACCACCATGGGAAACCTGATAACAAAGAGCAGTGATACAATACAAGCCTCTCAAACAGATGCAGCCAGTACCCTGCTAAGACAAAAGTGGATTCAATGTGGTGTCAAGCCTTTTCTTCCTTCTCTGCTGCAGGAGACACCAGCACTACGGTGAAACAAGTTAATCTTTGCCATGTTGTTCCCCAGCAATGATCTAAAATTGCCAATTCCTCTGTAGCATGCAGGTCACACATTAGTATTTTCATCAAGAAAGAGACAGCAACTAATGCTCCAGCTCCTTGGCACTCAGGATGCATTTGCTGCTATTTCCATAGGGAAAACTATGAGAAAACTGACCCCAAAACTGGCTGCTCATGTGGAAACCAACAGCGCTCCTGGTTGGCGTGACTGTGTGCCCTTATATGCTCCTCTCTGAGAGAGCTGAGGCTGCAGCTTCCTCTGGATTTCTTTGCTGGGCTCTTCCCCCCTGTCCTTGCCAAGCACTCAGTCTTCCCCCTTCAGCATCCTTCAGCAATGGTTTGTGCAATGTACAGTAAGCAAGAAGGAAGTGCTGATTCAGGCTGTGAATATCCTTCCTCCCTGTGCTTTTCCTCGCTGCTTTACTGCTAATGGAGTGAGTCCTCCAGGACCGACCCCTGCCCAGGGCTGGGGTACTGCAGTAGTTGCAAAGCTGAAGGGAAAGTGGAAGATCAGGAGCATGAGTAGTGGGTGAGCAAAGATGATGGCACAGCAAATAGAAATACAGCCTCTCCCGCAGACAGGCAGAACTGGCACCCCACCTAGGTCAGAACAAAACTGATGTACAGTTGGGGTCTGGATTGGTGCCCACAGCGTGGATGGTCCCAGCATGTGGTAAAGCTGGTCTCCCCTGGTATTGTTAAAGATGCCAGAGGAGAAAATTTGCAATAGGCTTTTGCCTACTTTTCCATTTATAGTTTATAAATTTTGATTTCAGACTTATTTATAGATTTCTTTTCACTTATACTTGCATTAGAAGCTTGAGTCTTCTGCTCCCCAAAATACCTCGTGAACACTAGAGAACTGGCAGTATTATAATGTCACAGAGACACGTGTAGGCAAGCTCAGCAAACATAGGAACAGGGATTTCTTAATCAGAGTGTTTGTAATTGCTGCTTTTTTTGGTTTTGTCATTAGCTGTGCAACTCAGGCCAGCTCCACCCAGCAGAGCTCCATTGACTCAGCAATGTCCATCAGGGACATGAAACTGGTCAGAGAGCCAGCCTCCATCCATGCCTGATGCTCCGGGGCCAGACACGCCAGCAGGGCTGTGCTTTACTGGCCCAACTTGTTCCACTTGTGCACAGTTCTAGCACTGCACTGCTGCTGAATGCGTGTGCCCTACCAAGGCAGCCCTGCCCATACACACCTAGCTCTTCTGAACAGCTGAGAAACTCTAAATCCAGAATGATTCCTTCAGGAGGGCTTCTAGACAAAACAGATAAATGGCAAATCCAACCAGTGCAGGGCCTAATGGCTTGCATGTTCCTAGTATCATATCGAATGGAGTTAAGAAAGCCCAACAGCCACCTCTTGATCTTCTTTGTTTGTTGTGAAGAACCAAAGGTCACGGGCTCACTTTTCTACTGTGGGTTGCCTTTGAAGTGCAGGTGTCATCAGTGCTCTGCAGGGCCCCACGTAGAAGGTCCCATTTGATCTGAGTCTGTAGGTGGCTGATTCTTTTTGGCCTCTCTGGTTATCACCTTTGTTTCACAAGGCCAGTTGCAATCTGACTGATCTGTTAAACAAATTAGATTCATCCCTCTGGCTCTGCTAAAACTCAAGTGTAGCCCTCAGCTGGGTAAAGCACAGACACTCCAGCTTTATTTATATTAATGTAATTATAGATAGACCTATATTGTAATGGCCAACTTGCACTGTAGGCAGAATAAACAAATGCCTCTTTGGTGATCAGTGCATCATGAAGTCTTTTTAATTATAGCCTGCATGCTCACTCCAGACCATACCTAGAAAATGTGGCACTCTTAATTGTCAGAGACGGTAAATGTTGCTCATTTTCCAATATATCAAAGCAAGAGAGTCTACAGAGTATGAAATTATTTTATACACCAGGCATGAAAATATTTCATGCAGCTATTATTAAATTTCAGTCCCACGAAAGTCATTGGCAAAATTGCCAGTAACCAGGAGAGACAGCACTTTGGTCTAGGAGGCTATGTTTGCATATGTAGTGAGCAAATGGGAGAAGCCTAAGGCAAGGAAAAGAAAAATATCAGGAATGTACAGGAGATCACAAAATCTACCATGTCAACAGCGAGTGCTGGGCAGCCACACATGGCCTGCATCTCGTTCTCTAAATGAATCCCACACATGACTGCCGCATCACTTATAAAAAGATCCCACTTCATGGGGCCTTATTAAATACTGTTTACTAGGCACAGCTGTGCTTAATTTCTGCCTATATGGCCCTTGGTCTCAGCAGAGATTTTGAAGATGTTCCCATTATCACCACAACTCTGGAAACAAAACTTACACGAGAAAGCAAAGACGCAGAGCTCCTTCTTCATCAACTTTTCCAGGCAGTCAAATGACTACACTGGTGGTACAATAACACCAAAACCCTGTTTTTATGCAGAAGAGCTGGTGTGAACATTTTCTTTGGTTTGCCTCCAGAGGGGATGACAGTCTTCCCGGGATTTGGGCCTGATTGTTCACTCTTTTCTCAAAAAGAGCTCCCCCAGGGCTCTGGCAGAGTTTGGTTTGTAACTTCTGAGGCTCTGCCCCTGGAGATCTGCCAAGCCTCTGCGTCTGGGCGATACATGCTCCCATTTAATGGCAATCTACTGCTCCTGTCCCGAACACACACTCAGTTTCAGGGAGGGGGTACTGCTCTTGGAAAATTTCTGCTTCACAGGCACACAGCTGTTGCCTCTGAGGAATCACAGGGCTGTGGGATACATTGGCTCTGCCAGGCACGTGGCAGATGCCTGGATGCCTCTCACTCAGCAGAACCTCTGCATCCTACTGCTCACATACGGGGTGGCTCTGAACCTCAGGGTCAGTGAGCTCATCTGGGCCCAGCCTGTCTGGAGCTGGTGAAGCAGCCAAGCCTCCAAACCACTGCACAGCACTCTGTCAGTGTCACCAGGCTTCCCGTGCGCTTGGCATGATGACTCAATTAAACCAAGGTTTTCAGTCTGTTGCCTGGTGTTTCGTTGGCTCAGGTTCACTTAAACAGACGTCTCCATAAGATCAGCTCAGGGAGGGAATGAAACACGAGCCAGAAAAAGAAGAGTGGTTGCTTAGGGCACTTTTGCCAACCTAGTAGAAATGTGCACAGGGTAACTTCACCCCTGCCTGCTTCAGCTGGTTGCACTAAGTGGAGAAATGTCAAGGAAGATTTTGGATACCTGTAGATAATATGGTAAAAAAAGAGCAAGAAATAGGTTCCTAATCTAATAAACACATATCAGTATTTAGCTGCTAAATTACATGAAGTGGTTTTGCATCCAGAGGAATATCAATTGTTTTCTTCTTGAAGCTTGCAGCTGGTTAAAGCAAGACAAACACATTGAATCATTTTAACTGACATGTGTTATTGGGGAAAATAGAATATTTCAGTACTTCAGTACTTCAGCACTTAAATTTACAGAGGCTAATCAAGATGAAGATCTGTTGCAGGCTTACAAATAATCTTTCTGGAGATACGCACATCTTTACTTGGTATACTTCCGATCTTTATTTACCATGCAGCCAGAAAAAAACCACTTTGCTTGCTGGAAAAGTGCAGGCATCACTAGACTTGCACAAAAAACAACTTTTCTGGTGGTACTGCCATGGGACTGGTGCTGCAGGAGGCACTGGCTGGTGTAGTTAGGAAAGAAGGCCTCTCTAAAACCAAGTTGCCTATCTTAATTTTTTCTTTCTCTCTGATTCCTCCCAAATGGGTTCCTGAGGTTTCATGAGGGCTATGCCTGTGGATATAAAATAGCTTGGCTTCTTCTCCATGAGCAGAAAGCCTCATCCTGTCCCTGAAAGTTTATGATCTATCCCTAAGTAATCGCTGGGCCTAAACTCAGGGGATGCCAAACAGGACTGACACAACATCAAGAAATAGGCTCCACTGATATGCCAAGGAGTCAGTCCAAAGTCTCTGGGCTGAGCATCCCAATCTTTCCAAACAAATTATGTGGCTCACAGCTGTGCTATATATACATATATGCATGTATAGGAATTTTCTGCTACTGCCAGCTTACATGTCTTTTAATAACGAAGTCTTCCACTCTGAAGGGCAATTGATCGTCACAGAAATTATTTTCAATGCATTCAATTTGTTTGTACCTATCTTGAGGTAACCCCAGGACTCCATTCATATTGCTACCACTGTATTTTCAAAACTAAGTCTTTTCTCATGGACGTGGCAAAAGGACAAAATCAATCTGCCTCCCATCACACTGTGTGAATAAAGCTGAGGCTGTAGAATGATACCAGACCCTGTATTTGCAGCAACATTTAAGAATTTTCTTAGCTCACTTGGACTGTCTTGAAATCTGAGCATGTGCTTAAAAGTCTTTACACTATTGCAGTTTTCAAGGTCAAAGTATTGACAGGGAAAGTGGCCAGAGAGCTGTACTCATCTAACAGGTCTTATACACAACTCTAAAAATTTTGGTAGATCAAAAAGCCTTTCACTAATTTGTTTCAACTGATGAACTAAATCCTGGTATTCCCTTTTGACATTTTGAGTAACTCATGACCCCAGAATAGATGGGATGATGAGAAAAATGAAGAATGCAGTTGATGAGATTCAGTGCCCTCAGCATGTTAAGTTGCCCCATGCAAGCAAGATGTTAAACCCCAATGATATTTCAGTGTGGACTGTGCAAGCTCCTCTTCCCCAGATCAGGTCTGAAACCAGTGCAGGATTCACTGCCTTATGGCGTTGTATTGACGCCAGCAGAGATTAACCTTAAATAAAATAGGGTTCTAATTCTCATTAATTGAGTAAATATTGTTATTACCTTCCAGCTGTTTGTTACCACCCATCTGCCAGGCTACCATCTCCTGACAACAAAGTTGACAGGAGGGAACTGGTGTCTGAGCCTCAGCCACTGCACAGTCTGGCACCTTAGCACGAGCCCTCCCTGCTTGGTGGCTTGAACTGAATAGACAATGAGGCACAGCCTGGTGTGGCTGAGGGGTGGGTACAGGCTACCCACTATTACTTCTGTCCCAGAGGGGTAATTGATGCCAAAGCCCCATTCTTATGTAGGGGAACAAACACGTGTAAAAGGCAAATGGAACAGTTCAGTGCTATGCCCCCAGCCACTGCCACTCAGACAAATAAATGTAAGTGTGATTGTGGGCCCTACTGCAGCACCCAGAAAATAACCCCCCACTCCTCCCATCTGGGCACCCAGCCCAGCCCACATCAGTGGAACAAGCACCTGTGGGCTCCCAGTAGAGCTCTGCTATCAGCCACAGCACCAGCTGCTGGAGGCACAGCCAAGCTTGCACCAGCAGTGGAGACTGCACCCAGAGGTTGCTATCCCTGTTCTGCAAGGTCCCACCCACTGCTGCTGTTTTACCCCAAATCCCTCCATTCCAGATGTGTCAGTTCCCATCAGGCATTTCTCCCATGCTCACCCATCCACGATGTCCACGGTAGCACTCACCCATGGTTCCAAGCCCAAGACTTGCCCTTCAAGGAGACTTCTGCCAAATGCTTTAGAAAATACAAACTCAGACACAGTTCTACAGAGTTTTGGATGCTGCCATACTTCCTGGAGCCATTACTAAAGAGTGGCATAGAAGATTCTTATTACGGAACCCACATTTGGATTTTAAACGTTCTTTCCATTTTCCCAGCTCAAGTTCGGAGTTTTATTATGAAAGTTTTATTATTGTAATGTATTTTTTAATTATACTTGTTCATTATTACTTAGCTGTATTGGTTACTAGGTTCATCACTGCTTGGAAACGTCTGTGTTAGATCTGGTCTGGATAAATATCAAAAGGTTTGGATACTTTTCCAAAAGTTTTGAATATGCAAAATAGTCTATATTCCTGGAAAGGAATGGAAGTTAGCATATAAAAGAGGAAGAATCAGACAAAGCAGGGCAAATTAAAGGACAGACTCTAGTACCTCCCATCTCTGGGAGAATTTCCTTAAAACTGAGACACAGCATCCTAGTGATTCTGTTCCTGCATAGCTTGTGTTAATTTAAAGTGTTGTATCATTACCCTTTGTTATCTTTCTGTAATGGTCAGCGTTACACATTTCAAGCCATGTGAGCTAATTAAGTCAGGAACTGCAATTTTTGGAGCAATATCATCATCTCAGACTCTGGCTGTGCTTACAGAAAAAGAAAACTAAATTCACTTTTGAAACTGGGTCTGGTTTAAGTCTTCACCCAGACTTCTGTGTGAGGCATCCTCAACAGAAAGACCTGGGGAAGGAGGAAGACCTTTGATGGGAATCTTAGAATAAAACACCTGATCATGCTCAATGCTTTTCAGCACATCTCAAGTAACTCCCCTGGAAGAAATCTAAACAACAGTGTCAAAAGTTTTGTAGGTAACAGCCACTTGTGTGTCCCTCCCTGGCCAGTGAGGTGCCTCCATCCCCACCACAGTGGTCCCCAGTGCAGTCGCACAGGAAACCTGCCCAGGGTAGCTGGGGCAAAGGAACAATTCTCCCCTTACCACACCACCTGGGCCTGGAATGGATTTGAGTTTGAATTTAAATGGATTTCGTTGTGCCAAGGTCACACCAGGTCCTCTCAAACAGAACACTGTCATGGTAGAGTGGACCCCAGCAGAGCACTTGGCCAAGGATACAGGAATAGCCCATGAAATGCTGAAAACTCATAGGACAAAGAAAACTAAGTCTGAGAAAATCTTACATGTTTTGTCTTAAGCTTTTGTGCAGATGGGGGGGGGTGAGATGAGCTGGATCAAACCAGAAAGCAGATTTAACTGGAACAGTGAAAACTCTAACAACCAAATCTCTCTGTCTGGGGAATACCAACTTTAACAACAGCTGAAGAAGAAAGAGATGGGTCCTCATGTCATGGAGACAGAGTGGCTCTCTGGAGATCCCCTGTTACAGCTGATGAAGTTACACAGAACTGCTTTGAGAAAATTTATGTCCAATTCTGTCCATTCACTATGGCTGTAGAAGAACATTTGGACTTGAATCAACTTTTTGAAGAGCCAGCCACCCTTGGAAGCATTCAGATATTGTATCAGTATTGCTTTCTGTAGAAGGAAAAGACCCATGAAGACTGGCAGTTTAAAATCATTTCACACAAACCCACACATTTTGGTAAAAAGTTTGCACCAAAAATTTACCAAGGTCTAGCATGATCCAAGTGTAACTGTGCAATTTCCTTGTAAATTCTGGATTTATTTTAGTTATTTCTGCATAGGAATGCCAAGCAATTAACAGCACCATCCACTAAAGTATAAATGTTTATTTCACAAAATGCTCAAGCAGAACTGACATCGATTAACCATTTCAAATATCTCATAGCTTTTCTAGCTTTTTTTTTTCCCCTGCCACACACACATATTTGATTTTCAATGCTGGGAAATGCTCCCTACCGAGCGATGTGCACGCAGAGATTATAAACAGTCACGGTGTGGTTTGCCTGCTGATACACAGTTAATTCTGTAGCCTCTTGCAAGTGAATTTACACCCTTCCGTCTTCATGTAATGCCTTTGCATGGGAACTGGGGATACATATCAGTTTGATTACATTAGAAAATGCAATCCAATCTCATGAATTAATCTGAAGTAGAGGAAATTTTGATGCCAGGAACTCCTCTGCCTTCTAACACGGAGCTGAAATGTGGATTATTTGTGTTTCACTATATCGAGGCAAAGCAACAAACTGTGTTCAACTTCACAAGGACAACTTTAATGAATTTTCCCTCTAGGTACAACTGAGTGGAGAATTTTTCCATGTAACAGACACTTTCTTTTTCTGCAGCACTTTTATAACAGACAGCATCTTTGTATGTTTTTTTTGACTTTTTCAAGAACAGGACAAAATAGTTTCACCCATTAGAGAATATATAGTTCAATTGGATTAATTTTTCAGTTTATATCAGTGGCAAAATTAGTTTAAAATAATTTACATATAACATAGTCAAATATAGCATTCTGAGTTTAGAATGAATTGTAATTACTAAATTACAGTTTTCTCGCAGTCCATCTTACACCCATGTTAAAGAGTACTCTCATACTTGTTTTCCTTGAGACGTAATTATTGTACACCCTAAATATGCCATCTTCAATTCTTATTTGGCTATGAATAAAAGTTTAGAGTATTTACTTTCTGGATTAGTAAGGAGAAGATTTTCAATTTCTCAGCTGTATATTTGTGAAAATATTTGATCTGAAATAACATATTATTCATTAAGCTCTGATGAATAAAATTGCCATTATTCTTGCTGCTGATGAGAGAGGTAGAATTTAAATTCAGACATGTTGGTAATTTCAAATTCCTTCCTCCCCCTTGAAAATCAATGAAAATGAAATCCATAACTTATAATCCACACTTAGAATTGTACTTAATAGCTGATGACATATTATATGACCTATGGGAGGAAAATAACAGAAGGACTCTCAACTTGAAGAAATTTGAGTGTAGACATCTAGGGAAAATAATCCAAAACTCAGTTATTCCTCAGAAGGGAAAATGAGGAAAGTAATGCTGAAAGAAGCCTGAGGGTGATAGTAGAGAGTGTATTAAATGTGACTGAGCAAAAAAAAAGAGAAAGGGAAATTTTTGGCTGCAAATTCAAAGACATCACCTCCTAGAAAAGGGAAGAAAAGATCCCACTCCATATGGCTTTGGTGTGACCACACTAGGAATACTAAATTCACTCCTGGGTATGTTATTAGCATCTAAAAGGGCAGGTTCAGTGGAGAGCAACAATAGTGTCTAAGGGATTGTCTGGGCTGACTTTATGGAAAGATTAAAATAGTTTAGGGGTGGATTGGGGCACCTTTTATTCCCGTGGAGTAGCACTTTAATTTTTATTCCATCCTCTTCCCCTAGATTTTAACAGGCCTACTTACAAAGCAAAATATTATGGGCAAGTGTGTAAAAGTCTGGCCCTAAAGGTGCAAGTATTGGCTAAGCAATGAATGTGGGAAGTTCCAATAGACATCTATATATGTCAGAAGGGTTAATAACACCAGCGGGCATAACCTGCAACAGGATGATATTTGTAATGACAAAAATGAAAAAAAGAATGAAAATTTATTGACAGGTCTTTTAGAGTATTGCTTACTCTCACAAATTAAATGGTGCACCTCTTGATACATTTAAAACTATGCTTGCAGAGCACAAGTGATTGCACTCAAGAGAGCAATCCTGTTCTGGACAGGAGATGGACTGGACGGCTTAGTGGGTCTGTTTCTTTCCACTTGCACTGACTTAGAAACCTTAACAAGAGATAGGGTGTTACAAGACACTTAGTAATAAATATGCCCCACTGTCTAATGTCGTATTTGGCCAAAGCCCAGATAATTCCTGAAGTACACCTCAGGGCCTCATAATGACTCCAGTGCTAAATATCTTACAGTCTCACGTCTGCCTGGCTGGAGCACTGAAACATTACACAGTGTAAACAAGAAATCAGTCAGTATTCCTAAGCTGCAGTCTCTAATTGTAGTGTTGGGGAGACTATTTGGATCTGCTAAAAATGGTGTTTAAATCAGTTTTGTGCAGGGTTTAAGTCTACTTAAGCCTGGAACTGTTGCTTTCAGAGAGCTCCCCTGCCACAGCCTCTTCATGTAGCATCTTCCCCTTCCTCCTTATCCAGGCCCAGGACTACCATCAGGAGGTGGATCATCACCACTTCAGTCAGGAATAAAAGTTCAGATCCTCTGGCAGACAGACCTGCCACCCTCTGACACTGCACTCAGCGGTGACTGTAGGTGTTGGTCAAACAGGGCTCCTGCACTGAGCCCTGGCAGCCCCAGTGCACCCACTGCAGGAGGCTCATCACCTCCCCCAGAAAGCCCTCTCTCTTCCAGCACTCAGAAGGCTTTGTTGGCACTTTCTGCTTTTTGGCAGAATGGTTTGTTTTACCTTCATAGATCATTAAATCTCTATTGATTTCAAGCAATTGGTTCTCCACGCTGTGCAGACTTTGTTATAAACTGCAGATCGGGGATGTGAGTTGCTTTGGCTCCCCATCTGGTGTATTTAGCAGCAATTTTCAGTGTACACTTCTCCCATTCCTCTTGTCCAGCCCCCACTCAACAGCAGAGCTAACAAGGCAGAGGTGTGCTTCCACTCTGGTCCATTGGCTGGGGAAGGAGGTGCAGTTGCCATGTTGCAGGTGGCAACAGATCTCTTGTTATCTTGCATATTAGACTCTCATACAGGCTCTTGCCCAGTGCAATGGTCTGACCTTGAAAAAGAAAGAGCTTTGCCTGGGAGCTCCCCAGACAGCTGATCACTCTTTCAGAGAGGCCCACTGGGATTTTTCATCACTATTTAGAAACCAAAATTATGCAGACTGGACCTTAGTTTAATATTGTATTAGGTAAATGCATTGCCATCCTCCTGTGACAAACATCACATCATCTTTTTAGCTAGTAATATTTTTAATGGATATATTTTGCTAGGCAACAGACTTATAAAGTTTTGGGCCTTTTAAAGTCACACAAAATATTTACCAACTTTGCTATCTGAGCACTACAAAGGCAGTCAGCCCTAGGAACACAAAATGGTTCACATTCACTTCAAGTGGTGTCCTGTGTGTCCATTTCACACACACACACACATATAAGTGCATATATATGGGTATATACAGAAAATTACATACAAAGGCCTGCTACAGAGAGGGACTGTATATGTATAAAATCACTATAGGTACTTGTCTCTCACACAGTCCTCAGTGTGTGTGAGTGCAGAAACTAGACATGACATTCCAGACTGGAATGATGCAAGGAAGAAATATATTGCATTTATGGAAATCATTCATTTTCCTTGTCTGGGAGCCTCTTGAATATAAATAATATTTTCATTTATAAATTTCAAAGTGCTATCCTAAGAATGGGTAAGAATCATTATCTTCATTTGACAGCTGGAGAAACAAAGAGCAGACTGTTTTAAGCAGCAGTCTAAGGTCACATGGAGTAAATGAAGTCAAACCTCATCTCCCGAGCCTGACTTTCCCTTGAGAGAGCACACCAGAGAGCACACCACTCACAACTTTATCAGCTGAAACTCTTCAGCGGGTATGCTAATAGTATCAGCAATCCTGAGCTTCACAGATCATCACTGAGTTTTCAAATGATCAGGGAAATTTGCTTTAAATGCATAAGATTAAAACCTCCAAATAAAAAAAAACTTGTGTTTCTTATATTTGTCTTCTGTTATCTGAACCTTTGGAGTATGCTGAGGAAATAATTTCCAGGTATTTCTACCACCAGAAGATCCAGACTTTCTTTCTTCTAAAAAAAGATATAGGGGTGGGGAGGATGGGAGAGGAAAGGGCAGTAGTAAGCAAACAGCTCTTAATACTGTAGATAAAATCTGAAGAGTTGTCAAAACAATGCAGAGATCATACCTATTTCTGGCACATGCTGAAGACTGCTCTCTTTATTAAGTGATCTCCCCACCCTACTCTAACTTAAAAGGAGATCTTGCTTTCAGATCCCAGTAATGACTCCAGAGAAGGATAAACATCCATCACCACCCCAGTCTGGATCCTCCAGACCTTTATGAAAGTGCAAGAGATTGGGGTAGACTATTCCACAGGAGCTGTGGGTCTTTCTGAGCTGTTTTAACCCAGGAGCTGAAATGGCCAGGGCACAGCAACTCAGAGCAGGGCACACCCCAGCTTTCTTTTGCAACCAGAACCATCCTTCTACCAGTACAAGACAATTCATCAAATTCAGATTGGTAATGTGGGACCAAAGCTGCCACACAGAGTGTTGGTCCAGCCTGAGCTCATTCCTCCTGCTGAAATTTGCTGGTGAGTTAACTCCATGCTGTGAAACTTTACATCAGATACAGTTTATCTGCACCCTTCTTAATTCATGCCAGATGAAATTCACAACTCTGAAGCAGTGATGTTCAGTTTAAGGGGTTTTTTCCCTCTTAAGACCTGTCTTTTTCAAATGTCTCCAAATTAGACAATCGCTAGGGGCACTGATAGTTGTTTTCCTTTTAAGTCAGAGGCACTATTTGCTTTTTCAGTTCCTCAGTTGTTTTATCTCTTATTATATTGAATCATTTTGAAAGCTATATCTTCCATTTAAAAGTCATATCCCATTATCTAGGAGGGAATTTGAAAAGGTCGGTGTTAAAAGAAAACACAAGCTAAAACAACCCCAACACTCAAGCCTTCAACACTAACTAACCCATACGATATTGAAGGTTAATTAGACTTTAAGAAAATGCGCAGGCAATACATGTGGCATGCTACTGATAAAATCACATTGCTTATAATGAATTAAATTATTGTAGAACCTCAGTGAGCCACTAATCATGGGCAAACTACTGGAAAAATTTTAATGTTTCTTCAGGCTGAGATGTCTTTTAGCTAATAAACAAAACAATGCAATGTAGTTTTGTGTGTGGTCTTCAACAGTTTCAGTTCAGTTTTACTCAGTCTTAATGCACTTGCATATATGTTGCACAAAATAACAGCTGTAGTCTGTGACAGCCCTGGAGATACTGGGTGGTCTTTGAAGAGTGTGAATTAGCAGTATGTTGTGGGGTTTTTTATGGGGAGCACAAGATATCCCAATTGTTTCTCCATGTCTGCCAGCATTTAGGTATTGAAACAGACACAGTAAGTACTGGGTAGAAGCACATATGGGCATTTGAAAAACTGAAATCAAGTTACACATGTTATTCAGCTTTCATTCCTCTCTCAAAGTCTTAAAATTGCATGCTGGTGCACACTTGCTGGAGCATGAAAAATAAAGTATATGTTGTGAGTGGATCTTATTTTTAACAGAAAAGGTCTAAGTGTGTGCCCTGTATATAATATGGACATATAATGTGCTCTGCTAATAAATCAGTCAATCTGATCTGAGAACCCAGTTCTTGTTTTTCAGATAACTTGTTGACAGACTCTAGTAAATGCAATTGCTCAGATTTCTTCATGCTGTAACCCTTGAAAATGTTACAAATGCTTTTACTACAGTAAGTCTGAAGACACAGCAGCACACAGAATCCATATTGCTAATACATGAACGGCCTTTACCATCTGCAGAGCCTTCAATCAACTCCATTATGTTCCTCTCAAAGACAGACACAAAATGCATTTGACATTATGACTGTTTCATTAGTTAAAATTTCACTATGTGAGCTCTCAGGCAACCCTCACCTTTAGAGGAAAATGCAGATCTCATCTATTTGATTTTGCTGTTTCTGAGAATTCAGAAATCCAGACAAATGAAAATCTTATATTTGAAAGAAGTGGGAGGAAAAGGACTCAGGGAAATAAAGAAAATTAGTTCTACAAACTTTGATTTGATGGCACTTGGATACACTAAGACATATGTTTCTTGAGAACCTGCTGGGGAGCAAAAGTCATAGACACTCGCAGATGTGTAATCACAACATGAACACAGTTCTGCAAAATGCTTAATCAAAAGGAGCAGGCAACATGGAGTCATCACAACCTTAATTGAAGCTCTTGAAGATAAGGCATTAAAATGTCTTAAACCAGATAATGTTGCCTCCCTTTTCAGTTGATCATTAAACTTATTCCATCTGTTTGGGGTTGCAGCCCTGACTGACTCCCTCTGAATAGAAATTGATGCATGAAAGCACCACAGAGGCAGTTCTATCTGTACCATGATTAAAACACACAGAGAGATATCTGTTCGGACTGTTACACAAAATAAAACCACATTTTCTTCCTTTTGCATACCTTCAAAACACATCCCTCTTTTAACCCAAACCCTTAAAAGGTGTCCTTGTCACTGCAAAACTGAAGAAAACACTGGAAGCTGGAGCACATCTTTTAACAGTTTCCAGGCAGTCTGTTTCAGCCCCAGAGCAAAGAAGGGTCTGGTAAGCTGTCTTCCATCTTCTCAACTATTCTTATCTCTAGTTCTGTTTCTAAGGTCAGTAAAAAACACACAGAAGTGATTATGCAGGAACTAGCTCTGAGGGATTACACTATTTGTCAGAGTAGTAACAGTGAATTCAATATGCGTAAATCTCTTCTCCCTGTGCAGTAGAGCTGTGCTCTGGAATACCAGTGGGATACTGATAGGAGTCATTTCCTAGGCAGTTTACCTTTGGGGGAAGTTTGTGGTTGATATAATAAGAAACCCATTTTTTTAAGAACCCACAAGTTGTAAGGGACAGTCCCATGGGCCCTTTCTGCCAACAAAAACAGCTGATTTACTTTGCATTTTTATCAGTGACCTGGAAAAAAAATAAAATCTTTGCTAAGAAATCTGGCAGATGACACAAAGACTGGGAGTGAAGAAAGCAGAGGGGTCACTGATGCAGGCCAAGCTATTAGTAAGCAAACAGCACATTTTCTAATCCACGCCAATACAAAGATGCAAATGACTGTAGTAGGTCATTATAGAATATGACTCTGTCCTGGAAAGCAAAGACAGCCTGATCACGGAGAATGCCCAATCCCTGAGGAGTTATAGTGGACAAAAGACCAAGTCTTTAACACATGGGTGGGAGAACTTTGGGATATGGTGGCTGTCTCCTGGGATGTCCAAGGGCACTTAAAGGCTGCCAGAGTATGGGCTCCTAGTGAGGAACACCAGCCTTCCATGCTGTGGTGTTCCAGAGGCTGCCATGTGGATATGAGTCTGGTCAACAAGCCAAACAGCTTTAGCCCACCACATCACCTGGTAAGAATTTCAGGCACGGTCTACAGGCAGCCAGTTCATCCCATCCTGGTGTCTGTGGGCTAGAAGGGTGTTTATAAGCTGTAAAGCTGAGTAGGTGCAGAAAATTTGCCTCGTGTAGTAAACGGCTGACACATCATCACCAGGAAAATGAAGGGTTGGATTTGATACAGCCTGTAAGAACAGAACTTCCTACTGGGCTGTGTGGTAAAGAAGATGGAGGTGTAACACCACCCAGAAGGTGCAAGTTGAAACTGGGCAAGTTCAGACTAGACTTTAGAAGTGCTGATGTTTGACTACTAGAAGAACCTCCCAAAGGTTTTGCTGGGTTCCCTGGCCCTAGCAATGTTTAAATTTGAGATTAGATTCCTTTTAGAAGAGTATCAGAAGTGCTAAGCACAGCAATATCTTTGGCTTCCTAGTCCACAATTGGATGAAGCCTACTCTGATTTTCCCTTTCTCTTCCTCCATTCCAGAAAATTTGATTTAGAGGGGGCACCCCCCTAGGAGCATCAGAGATGTTTTTGTTGACTTTCTTTCCAAGTGGATGTTTCAGAAGACAGTCATAGGCTATGCTGGGTGAGGTGACAAAGGAATTCAACTCCCATGAGATACTATATTACTGGGCATGGTGAGGATTTCAGGCAGACCTGACTGGAGAAATCAAGCCAGCTTTCTTCCTTCATACAAACCAGGATTAAATCTTCCCACTTGCACAAAGATATGTATTTTGCAAATATTTTTTGGATGACAGCAAGAGCGCAAATGTGCAACTATCTGAGGGCCCCTCTAGAATGGGAAGTGTCATTTGGGGCTCGGGATCCAACAGAGGCTCACCTAATAAAATCAGCTGGGGATGTCAGCATACACAGGAATTTAGTTGTCCATATATGAGTATATGAGGCTATAAATAGGCTTTTGGAAAGCTTGGAAGCTTACACAGTTATTGCTTGTTATTTTAAAATGTTAATGTCGGTTTCAAGCTCATGAAAGAAATGCAATTGCCGGTGAAGACCTGTCTAGCCACACAAAGGAGGAGCAAGAAATTCAGGTTCTTCCATCCCACTCAGCCTTGCCATGGAGGAAAGACCAGGTCCTGGTAAGTTATGGTTTTTATGAACAATTTAGCCCTCAGGGCCCTCCGATGGTTTGAGCCAACTTGGATGCCTCCTTTGTGATACAGATATATGTTACCAGCCACCTATTTATTTTTCCTTATTTTCATTCCTATTATTAAAAAAAAAAAAAAAAAGCTGTAGCACAGAGTTGTTTGTCTAAGATTGTCAAATGCTCCCAGGGACATTTACAGGACCTTTCACCACACCTGTAGCTACTGTATCTCAAGATCTCAAGAGAGATACTTCGCCAAAATATGTCTCTTCAAATGTGCCTCTATGCATTGAATGGTGAGATCATCACTTCAAGGCTGGTGGTTTCTAAAGACTTTGACTTGTGACTCCTAGCAGGTTCACTCACTGTTTGAGTGCCCCCTCCCACCAGCACACAACTAGTGCCCAAATGGTTTCAGCCTTGCCCTTTGCAGATTCTGTGTCTTACTACGAAATGTTTGCACGTTAATTTCAGCTACCAGGAAAAATCAAGATGCTCAGGAAAATATGCTTTATTTTATCTTTTACTTTAACTTTTATCATTAGAAAAGGGCATAAGTTGGTCTCTGGCCTGGATGAGTCAGATGGAGCTGATGACCATGAGCACTGCATTAAAACACGGAAGTAAAAAAAAAAAACCCACGAACAACTTCTTGTAAACATCTGATTTTAAAAAAACTACATACCAGTGGTTAGAAGCTGACAGAAATTATTAGCAATAAGCTCTTTTGCATAGAAAAAGGTTTATTACCATCTTTTCCAACCTAAAAAATTCTTTGATTCTATGCACTTACAGCAGCTGGCATGAGCCTGGCATGGCCTCAGCAAAGACCGTCTCTCCACCTGATCCTAGGAAAAATACCAGCAAGCCAGGGTGTATTCTCTTGTCAATCTGTGCATAACATACTCCCTTTGACCCCTGCAGGAGTTTTTTGCATGTGCATGTGTGAAAACTGTGTTCCAAAAAATGAAAACCAGTCAATTTTGCCTTTTCAGCTGGCAGACCTGTGAGCAAGGATGGGGCCGCCTTTAAAAGACGGGGCAGAAGGGCTGTATTTTGCTACATCACTGAAAGCTAATAGAGGCTACCCAACAGGGAAAGCATAAACTAATCGCAAGTCACAGCCATATGAAGTTCTTAAGTAAAATCAGATTTGTTAGAGTGTGTAGAGGTTTCTTCTAGGTTTTGTTTGTTTGTTTTTTAAAATCAACAGAATCCTGCCCTCTGCATGATGCACTGCCTGTTCCTGGGTCTGCCCACACTCAGATTTCAAAGCACATTTGTGGCTTGTTGAGCCCTAGTGTTGCTTGGTTGCTTTTTTTGGTCAAGGACTTTTCCGTATGATTACACTCTAAAAGTGTGCCATAGATTACATGGTCCATAACCAGGTTACAAGGAGAGAACACAGGTCTGCATTTAGGAAAATATCTTTAATCCCAATAGGAGCAGCTTCAAACATTCAGCCTCAAAACTTTTGCATTATTGACTTGGTTAAATGTAGGGACAATTCCTGCAAATGTCAGGGATGTTCACAGGGGGACAAAATTGCTCAAAATTAAATTTAAAAGTGATGCAAAAGAACCTGAAACAGAACCTGAAAGTTTGCAGTATTGGGCTTCAGGTATGGAAAGCACAATGTTAAAAACTTGGTGTAACAAGAATCCAGTAATTTTCGCATTTATCCTAAAAGATCAAATCATGTCAGATTTTGTCAACTCTTTAGTTAAAAGGGGGTGAAAAATACTGACTATAAAGGAGGTGAATTAAATAGCCTGCGAGGCTTTATAGGTAACGCAAAAATCACTATTGAAGCAATGATCCCCTCACAGTTGAAAATATTGACCTTTGCTGAAGAAATTCACAAGTCCTGAACACAGTGTTTGCTGCTTAGTCCAATTTCAAGTCAATTGAAGGAAGCAAAATACAAAGAGAAAGGTCATATTGACTTAGTATAACAATCTTAATGAATATTGGCCCTCTGTTTTGCACTTCCAGTGGAAATATGAACTCAGTAGCTCATTCCCTTCCTCTCTGTGCTGATTCTAAAAACACAGGTAGAAGGAATAAGCTTTTGCTCAGCTTGATCCCCAACAGCACCATGTCTCTGTTTAAACAGCCTCCTTATTTTTAGAAAAACATTTACTAAAAGGAGCTGTTGTTGACAAGAAAAGTCACACATATTTGAATATTAAACATTTCTAGCACTGTAAGTATGAGGGGAAAAGTAAGTAATTCGAGAGTCACAATCAATAAGGAAGAGACCGTGAAGGATTTCTGTACAGGGAATATTTTTCTGCCTCCCAATAGCATTTGTTCTGTGCTAAACCAAAGTATTTTTTGGGACTTCTGTTGCTTATAGGTGTACCAATCACAGACCAGGACTCAGCTGAGTAAGGCACTCACAGTACAAATGCAGAACAGAAAGACAAATCTAAGCCAAGAGCTCAGAGAAGGATGCAGATAGACAGCTGGGGGAATAGAAGGAAACAGTGACATTATAATATTTGAGTCCTTATTTCAGATAAACAGTGACAGATACAATGTCAAATTTTTTTTTGCATTTTTTAAAAGCTGCTGCTTCCTCTGTCAGCCCCAACCCTGCCATGCCCCAAGCCTAAATGAAATAAATCAGTCTGTTAATAATGACTGAGCTGCACTGGCAGGCAAGGTCGGAAATCTAGTGAAAGACAAATGGTTAAAGTTTACTAAGCAGTTACAAACCACCAAAAACAGGTCTTAAAATGGGAAGTGTCAGGCAAGCCCTTAATAACAGGTAATACTACCAGCCCCACCCATAATTATGGTACTCATCTCCCCACCCTCTGAATGTCACTCATTTCCATCAATTGCAGCCCTTTCAGAACACAGACAGTGCCTTGGCAATGTCTGCACACTGCCTTGCAAAAATGGGGTGATGTTTTTTATCTCAGCTTCTGAGAAGCTGCTGCAATAAATGTATTAAATAATAACAGCACAAATAATAGCAATAATAACAAAACAGGAGTATCAGCTCTGTGCACATCCAGGCTATGCCGATGCTATCATATCCCCTGTACCGTTTCAAGCAACCTTGAAAGACTGTGTAGATGTATTGAAAGGAATGCATTTACAGAACATCACATAGCCCCCATTAGGAGATTTTTATGATCACATTACTATATGCTTTGTCTTCAAATGGAGACTTCACTGGCTTTTCCATCCATAAGCAAGAAAAAATACTTGCCACACTCATTATCAGTCTCTTGGTTCAGATTTTCTCTCTGATGTACAGCTGCTTCATTTTGTTTCTCAGTTCCAACAAGATGTATTGTTGTCACCTTTTCCGTAACAATTTCCTTATACTTCTGAAACTAGGCGACAGTCAAGGATAGTACTATGAGCCTGAAACAGGTACATACTAAGAAATGTTTTAGATGTGAAGAGATGGGTAAATATTTTTGTTTAGTCATTATTTTACACATTTACTACCACTTGGGTTAGACTTTTTTTTAAAATTATATCACATAATTATATTATCTTACTCATGGGCCTTGTAATCTGTTTGCTCTGTTTAGGGGGATGTAATGAATGTGCAAATCACACAGAAACTTCTATATTTGCTGATTTGATACAGGGTGCTTTTTAAACATCTGACTCAATGTTCAAGAAAGAATAAAAAAATATATGGCATGAATTTTCAAATAAATAGGGGTTTGTGAAGCAAATTAGGGAAGATTTTGAGGGACTTAGTGCCTCAGTGAACAAGCTCCAGTGTATTTGTAATAATATAACTCACAAATCACAGTAAATCAAGTGTGGTTTTTGATTTGTGAAAATATGCAAGAATATCCTTTTAACTATCTGATCAGCTCCATACCGAGCCCTCACACTACCAAAAGGTCAGAATCCAAAAGGGTTAAGTATTGACTGACAAGAGGATGAAAGGGAAAGCAACAGAATGTAGGTGTATAAAGGTCTTGAGGGACATTCCTAAAAGTCAGTATCAGTTTTACACTTCTTGCACAGGACCAGATATGAATTTCAAATAATGAATAAATTCAGATCTTCTATAATTTTCAAAAACGTGAAACTCATATTTATCTGTGCCAGTGCCAAAAAATTCTCTTCTTTTTTATTACTCAAGCCTCCATTATTTTGAAAATTCATGCCAAAAAAATCATTATTTTTACTCTTTTTCACCCATTTTGACGTGTTTAGAACATCATACCCTCTCCTGTCTTTGACCATATAATTTGTACAGTCACTTAGTGAATTATGCAACCCAAGAGTTTACAAATCAACACAGGGGTGAAATTTGCTAGTCATTTGGTGTGACAATTTGTTAGAAAGAAATGGGTTTGAAAGCAAAAAACCCTCTGGTGCTGGCTATTTCCACCACCACCAGAAAATGCTTTGGATCCTAAAGGCAACAAGCAGGTTACTGAGTTACACGAATGGGGAATGTGCCCCTGCCCCTCAGACCAGGGACAGCAGACCCTTAAAAGGAACAATTGCCCTGTTAAAGGACCTTCCATGGTGGCAATGGCAGGATGAGAGACTCCGAGGGTGAGGGGGTGACTACAAAAGGCCCTTGGTGATTTGTGTTCCACTTTCCTTTTCCTAGGGGAAGGATGTTTCGGTAAGTTTGCTGGCAACCTGATCCTCCCCGGAGTTAGGGAGATCTTCAAAGGAGATGTGCCGGCAGCCGATGTTCCCCCCTCCCCCTGCTGGGTTTTTCCCGTTCACACTGTGCATCTCTCCCACAACAGACCTCCGGATCAGATCCTTCTTCTTTCCACAGCACAAGCTCAGCCACGTTCGAGTGTCTTAGTAGCACACATCACATCAGGAAGCCTCCCCATGTTGTTTATGTGGCAGAATGGCTCCACTGTGCAGTGATACTAATCAGCTTCAAAAAAATTAATAATTTGAGAAGTTGTGTGGCTTCTAAACGGGAGCAAGAACTTGATGGTTGAGAAAGGCAATGGCAAACAGAGCAAGACTGGGAAGATAAAGAAAGAAGCTTATGAGGAGAAAATAGCTACTAACCCAGCCTTTAAGACTTAGGGCTTCTGGAAGACTTGGTTCTTCCAAACCCTAGAACCTCTGTCTCTGTCCCACAGGATTTCCCATGCACCAGGGATAAATAAATCTGTTGGCAAAGTTGGCAGAGCCGTTTTCCTACTTCTGCTCTAGAGGTTTTGGTGCCCAGAGCTAAAAGTTTCACCCAAAGACACTTTCCAAGCCATCCCTCTATACTAGAGGAAATCTGATGCAAAGAAACAGAGCCTGACTTGTCCAGCCCTGCAGAAGGGTGAAAGAAGAGCTGGGAAATTGTAAAGCCACATCTCAGCTCAAAACCCTCCAGCCATACAGCACCTGTGGCCTGAGATGTGGCACAGCCCTCTCTGGACTGGCGAGTGAGCTGGCTCAGGATGGGCTGCAGGGACCCCCAGGCACACAGAGCAGTACCCCCACATGTTGTCTCCCCTCCAGCCCCGTGGTTGTTGCCTGACAAATTATAGCCAGTGATGCTGCTGCAAACAGCAATATCTCTGGGAATGGCTTCATTCAAATCACACTTCTCTGGCAGTGCACAGGGAGAAAGGTGGGTGGAAGAAAAAAGGCAGAGCCAGCTCAGTAGCAAATATTGACACAAAACAATAACAAAACATTATTGTACAAACCCAAACAGTGAACAGGTGAATCTAGGGATGAGTGTAGCCCAGGAAAGGGCTTCAGACTCATGCATTCATGTTCACATTTCTAGTGCTAAAGGATATGCTTGCAGAAATGGAACCTGCATAAGCACAGGTTGCAGAAACTTAGAGGAAGTAAATTTAAAAAAAAGTCTTTTATAATTATGCAGGAGGGCAGATATAACCAGACATAATAAAGCATTAATGCAACTGCTCAGTTTGAGGGTTGTTTATTTGTTAGATTTTAATGAGGATACTCCTGCTGGCATCCCTTAACTCTCAACAAATGCTCTCTTGATTGGGTGCTCAGCACCAGCAAGGATAAGGCTCACACTCAACATCCACAGTAAAGCTTAATCTTGAGTCACATTAGCTCATGAACAAAAAATAATCTTTACTTTCTTACAGTCATATATACAGCAATACAGAGTTGACAGTGACACTACCTGCATTGTACAGGTTGTCCTGCACTTAACTACCTGCATTTCTCCTCTTCATTTTTGTTCTTTGCTGAGGGAGGAGCGCTTTATGATGGAAAATAAACAGCTTGTTGTACCTTCTCTCCCCCTCCATTCAATTAATCAGGTTGCATGTGCTTTCTTAATGAAGCCAGCCATGATTTCGACTGTGTAGTGTTTTGTTGTGTTAAGTCACTGTTCTCCAACACTTGCCTTTCTGCTGGGTAGGCCTAGGTCAACCACAGTTTCTGAGTTTTCCTGCTGAATGCCAAGCAAGACATTTTACTTGGCAGACAGCAAATTTGCAAAAGCACTGGCTAGTGGGAGCAAGGGAGGGTATGGAGTACTCCACTAGCTTCCTAAATAACCTGAAAACCTGTCCCTCAGTCCTGCTTCAGACCTCCAGTTTTGATTTGTATTTTCCTACCCTGTGTGATGTGGTCCTGATAACCTCAGCCAGGCAGCGCTTGGGTGCTGCCAGCAGCACAAAGCAGTTAGATGGATGCACAAGTTATGAAATACTGATCCGATTCCCCCACTGAAATCACTTAGCACCAAAATATGGACATCCTTTGAGAACATGAATAGCACCCTGACTCTTAAAAGCAAAATACCAGGAATCTGAGAGAAAGAGCCTAAAGCACCACTCATTTGTGGCACCAGTTTTACTTCAGGAGAAAGGAGACACTGACTGGGCTGTGGAAGTACCTGCAAGGAAGTTTGTGAAAGCGCATCTTCACCCTGTGCTTCATATGCAGAAATGCTACACTATTTACTTACTTGGATGATGACTGGGAGACACATTAGCATGAACTATTATGGAGATGAATGCCTCAATTTTAGGAATTCATATCCCAGTTGTTACTCTGAGAAAATTGCTATGGACATAGATGGAAGCTGAGCCCAACTGATAACTTAAAAATCAGATCTCTGGAGTAGACACAAAGAAGCTGCAGAAAGCAGCCTTAAAACCAGAACCATTTTCACTAGTGTGGTATATACATCTTTGCTTAACTGATTATATGTTTTTTTTCATTGGGCAAAAGGGATTTGAGACATGCAAATTCTAGCTTAGGGATGAGTTGTGTAACGTCACACTCGCTCATGAGTAATCCCATTGACCTCCCCAGGCCGCCTCATGTGAGCAGGCGCTCCTCATCACCGCTGCGGGGTTTCAGTGCATTTCTGCATCTGCATCGCCCTCCCGGGCAGCACGGCGCCTGCCCTGCTCCGGCACCGGGGCTTCGGCAGGCTCCTCCGAGCCACAACGCCGCGCCGGAGCGCAGGGCACAAGTGTCCTGTGAGAGGCATTGGTTTGATTAGTTCTCTTAGGATACGCACGATACTTTTTTTTTTTTTCCACGATCGTAGAAAGAACGTTTCAAGGTTACTCTGTGAGAAAAATCAATCTTTTAAAACACACAAGTCCTCTAATTACATTTGCAAAGAAAACAGGGGGAAAAGGCGGCGCGTGTGCTGTGGCAGTGAAAAAAGCTAGTAAAGTCAGCGCAGCTGAGCCCCTAATTTTGTCTTTTCACCCAGTTTCAGACAATTAGATCTGTGAACAGTAAAAAAAAAAGGAGGGGGGGGGAAGAAGGAAAGAAGCGCGTGGTTAATTTTTATAACACAGAGGCCAAATGAAAAGAGACCACTTGGCTTCATCAAACTTCCCATCTTCGTAGTCTGAAGAATGCTGCAACACGTTACTGGTACATGCCTGTAAGGTAACCAGTAACTGGCTTCCATAAACACTACATTTACCAGAAGAAAAAAAAATAAAACCAGTAAAAACCTCTGCTTAGTTCACTGCTCATTATACAAGCCAAATTGCAAAGAGATTGGGGTTTTTTTCTCCGCAATGAAGTAAATGGAAGAGCCAACACACACAAATATGCATCTGTTACTAATGAGATGTTTACAGCCCCTGCCTTGCCAATTGCACGTATGTAATACCTCGCTGCGTCCTCACCTACAGAGCTCTGGTTAAGAGACAATAGGTGCAAATTAATGTCTAAACAGACATTATCTCTTCAAGCCTGGACATGACTTGAAACCTTGCTAAATATTTTTAAATGCCACAGCTTTCTACTAAGGTTTTAAAATCCTTTCTTCCACTCTTTGCTGACGGTAAAAATGTTCGGGGGACAGGACAAGATATTTATAATAACAGGACATTTTGCTCTGCACTTTGTTTTAGCATGTGGGGGGAATAATAATTGTATTCAGACTTGAAATGGCTTGGGTTACGCAGTTCAGAGCACAAGCACCTGCAGCAAATTAATTTGTTGTAGCACATTTATTATCTCATAGCTTCTATTTAGGCTGCAGCTGTTGCTATTATGTTAATAATGTTTTTTATCACCACTGTATACAACAGGTTATGGTAATAGAGAAATTTTGGGGCGTGGGGTGTTGGTTTGGGTTTTTTAAAATTTTATTTCTCAGAAAGAAAAAAGATGGGGAGAATATAACACATAAGCGTTGACCAGGCATTTAGCCTTCTGTTTATTAGCTGATTTGAAAGAGAATGGGCAAGAGAAATTAGAAAAGAGTAACAATAGACAAAGATGGCGCGTGCAGAATTTGTGAAAGCAAAAAAGAAGAAGAGATGGAAAAAAAGAAAGAAAGAAAGAAAGACCGAACACCGCAGTGCTGGGGTGGTGAGTGTTCGGGTGGGGGCGGGGAAAATGCTGCAGTTTTCGTGAAATAATAAGGTGGAAAAAAAGGCATACAAAGAGTAGGTTTTTCATTGTCTGTAAAATATAAACACAGATGAATTCTGTCTTTGGTTTGTTCATGCTTTTCACTCTGCACAGCAGGGATGTTCTTAAGAAGTTGCCCTCTGCGAAATTTCACTAAATGGAAACCGTGGACCCTGCATGATGCGATTATAATCACACCAGCCATTCTTTTTACATAATTTTTTGTTTAAAATCCAGTAATGCTTCTTGTTTTTAAAACATATATCTATATCTATACACGCATCTAAAACAGTGCTGGTTTACGTCCCCCCAGCAAAGTGCAAGCTGAAGCTATAACTGGCTGTATCCCATCCGCAAATCTCCATGGACTCAAAAACAATATGAAAATTTTTAGCTGACAAGAACATGTCTGCTGCCTGCAGTCACTGCAATAGCTCACCATGTTGCCTACTAACCAAAAGATCAAAAATTATCGATTTCATGGCGCTGCGTGCTTGGGATAGAAAAGCTACTTTAAAATTTGCATTATTTAAGAAATGAATTAAGAGAAAAGACTCATGTTTTAGAGCACTTTGGAACGTAAAAATGGCTTTATGTTTTAATCTTATCAATGATTTACTATAATTCTATTATTTTTAGCAGCTGGGATCTGGAAATGATTTTTTTTTGCCGATGAATTTAGGATTTTGCCGCAGTATACATCTGCAGTCCCAGAATCCTCTGGTAAGATAATCCCTCCTGCGATGGGGAAACGCCTTTAACCTTTTCGTGAATGAAAAATATGCAACCATTTTGAAATAAAAAGGGGGAAAGAATGATGATTTCTAAGAGCTGGAATGAAATTTACTGCGAATTGAAAGAGCAAGGAAAGAAAAACATACTGTAATCGCGTTGTGGCGTTGGAGTTTCTAGCTGTTGTCTCCATCGCTCCTACCCTTTCTCCAACGGTGTCCGTAAATATGCCTGGAGTATGGTGTCACCCATAGCTCACGCGGGTGAGAAATCGAGAACCAAGGCGTTCGGAAACGCAGCGCTTCCTCGCCATAACTGCACGATTGCTACAACCACCACAACCTCCATGCTGCAGGCTTTAAGGAAAATTTTGATCACCGGTCACTGAAATTCATTTGACCAGTGGATTCGTACGATGACCAGGCTGCGCTAGGGGAGCCAAGCCTCTAGAAAGCATGAGGTGTTTACAGCTGCTCGGGGCTTTCGGCTAGAAAGGGAGAGGGGATTTTTCTGCGGCATAAGGAAATTCTGAAGCCCTAATCCATGCACAGCCTTGTTCAAATCAAACCACAACTCTGATAGTCTCGTATTTTCAGACTGCACGGTAGTTAAGAAAGAGTGGTCTGAACAGAAAAATTGTGTCTTAATGATTTACTATCTTATGTTTTAAGATTATATATTAGAGCCAATTACTCGGAATAAGGAAATCTAGCCTAAAGCTATTGAAAGAAAAAGGCAAAATTATAGATCAGCTACCTTCTTAAAGACAGCGTCCTATATGAGTACAGCTATATATTTAGAGTATTGACAATTAAAGGGTTACAACTCTCAGAAACCAGGGGTTTCATGTGGACAGAGTTTGATCAGGGAAGGAGGAGGTCGGTGTCACACCTCTGCAACTGGTATTGTTTATTCCTGTGTTTTTGGACGTCTTTTATGCCAGGGTGCCTCAACACAACCATTGCAATTGTTTTAAATGAGGAGTGTGAGACCCAATAACTATTAAGAGACAGGCACACAGAAATTTTAAAGGAAAACTTAAGTGCTGCCATAGATGCGATGATGACAACGTCTTGATCGGTATTGTGGATTTCTGCTCACATGATCATGCATTAAATTTTGAATATAAGACCATCTTGATATTTGTTTGGCTAGTAGTAATTAAAATATACATACTGGGAGAAGCAATGCTTTGTGTTTAGTCTGTTTCATTGCTTAAATACGCCAGTAATCAGATATTCTGATGAGTAATGCCTCAGCTACTAAATCAGCTGGAGACTTTAATCTTGGTTTCTGAAACATACCTGATAAATAAACTGTTGTAGGAATTCATGTGTATTGAATTAAAGAAGGAAGCAGTAAGGCATATTGCATTTCTCCAAAATGAACACGAAGGGAAAGAACAACTTTTTTTAAAAATTCAAATTGATGGCCAGTGGCAATTTCTAATGCTTGCAGAAACATTTATAGACTACTCCAATTTATGTCATTTGAACCAGTTAACAAGATTTTTTGATTATTATCTTCTGTACTAATTTATTACTAATTTTTAGGGTCTTTCTTTTCTTCAAAATCACCCGGATACACACACATACATTTCTTTTTTTTCCCCCCATACTTTTGGAGAAAAGTAAAATCTCACCATTATTTTCATTTTGAATAATTCTATTTTTCTTTGTCCATAAAGAATTTTTTTCACACTGAAACGGAGCCTGAATGGCATAGCTATCCACTTCAGCAGAGTAAAGACCTTAATGTGTATTAATAAAATGTAGGTCTCAAGTATGAGGCAGAAGTTACATTGATTAGTCCTGTGCCTCAAAGAGTGCTTAAATACCGCAAGCAATACCCTCTTTTCCCCTTTGCTCCTGTATGAGACTATGTGACTTTTTAATACACTATAACCTCACTTTGCTGGAAGAAGACTCCTTTTCTTTTTTTTCTTTCCGGTTAAGAGGATCAGAATGATGTATCTTTTTGCTGACAAGTGAATATATATTTAGTCAGTGTCTGAAAAAAAATTTCTGTAGTTGATTCTTGAATATGTTCCTAGAGCATGCACAGTTAGAAGCCAATTATGCATACATTTTTAAGATCCATATGGGAAATCAAAGATTCAGGCCCAGAGCCCTAGATATTTCTGTAATTGGTAATTTTGCTTTGTCCTCATATTAGTACCAGGGCTACTCATTTGTTACTGTGTTTCTTACAAACATACTTAAACACCAGGATTTCAGAAGTAAAGGTGACCATAAGTTTACATTTAACTGTTTCTTATTTTTAATTAATGGGCTTCCTACTTTTTACCGTACTAAAAGTTGACTTTCCAAAAGCAGTCCAAAGGATGAAAAAAAAAAAAAAGAGTTAACAAAAAGATTTAAATCATTATCTTTTAAAATTCAACCATGAAGCTCTCCTTTGCACTGAGGATTTCTTACTGCAAGGATACACAATGGACATGTTAGGAGACTGCTTGACCTTTTGAAAAAAAATATGTCTGCAGCATATTCTTCAGTAAATCGCCACCAAAACAAACCTATTAAAGTATAAAAGAGCTCAGAGGAAACTTCTGAAGCTGCATAGACACACTCAGTGCTTCTTGGGGAGGAAAGGAAAAAAAAGCAGAAGAGGAAGAATAACCGCACTGTTCACGAATTTACTGATGAAGCCCCGCACTGTAATATCCCACATAACATTTACTCTTCTTGTTTTCATAGTGGAACTTGACACACTGTATTTTAGAAAAGTTAGGAATATAAAATGTATTTTAGAGACATTTTTATAATTGAGAGAACACCGACAAGTTAATCATAATTGCAATTCGGCTATTAAGATACTTGTTTTTCTGGATAGGGGTTTGGGGATTTTTTAAGGTACAATTTTAGAAAATGTTTAGCTACCTAGTAGCTAAAAATTGCAAAGCTGACACAAACCAAATTTCTATAAGCAATGTGTCTAGATGCAAAAGTATCCTAACCACTTTGCAGTGAAACAAATAGAGGTTAAAATTACAACAACCCATGCAGAAGTAAAACATCCAAAAATCAACAAGAGTTAATCATTAGGTACTAAAGGCCTTACGAAATTTATATTTATATATATATAAGTTATATGTTTTAAACCTGTTTTTAAAAGGTCTAGTTCCAGTTGTCCTCATCAGGTCAAAAAGAAAAGCGGTCCACAGTTCAGGGGCCAGAAGCAAAGACATGGACTGTACCCCTCCTGCTCCTGCAAAATCCAGGCTCCACAAGCCCCATCCCTGCAGACCTCAGGGGGTGGGATGGCACACAAAGAGGCTCTGAAAGGTATCTGGAACCATGCAATGCATCAAGGGCGTTTGACTGATTCTACTGTTGTTATCAAGTACCCAATGGAATTGCTTATAGTGAATTTGGCAATAATGGCCTATAGAAACAGCACTTTGAACTTATATAGTACCTTTGATCCAGGGATCTAAAAGGAGGGGTTTGTCAGTATTACTATTCCCATTTTACAGAGAGTGAAACCGAAGCAGAGCAGATTTTCTCAAGGTTGTAGAAGAAGGCAGCTGAGAAAGGAAGGTGGACAAAGAAATTAACTCTTCTCCCCACACCCTTTTCTCTTTTTTTATTGCTCAAGACAATTTTCAGGAATACTTTCTTTGGCTCTTGTCTTAAATTGGAATCAAATTTCTGGTGTCAAGAACAAGGTCCCTTCTGTCCACAGCTGCACCAAATAACTCCCCAGGAAGGTGATGAACACTCACAATCCACTGGCCTGATCTGGCAGAATTTTCTTTGCCAGCTTATGCCAACAGCTGCCCTCATTCTTATGCTTCTTTCGACCAGCATTGTCTAAATGGGCAACTGTCCTTAGAGAAAACAGCATGACAAGGAAAGCTGCATTTCTCAGTTCTCCAACTTCAGGGTTGTCCAGGTGGCATTTCTTTTCCTTACTAGAGGGCACCAGAGGTTGCCCACAGCAGAGGGAGGCTGATTGCTACACCCTGCAGTAGCAGGGGTAGTGGAGAGGAAAATAGGATTTTTTTTTTAATCACCATTGCCTTTCCAGTGTCACATCAGTAGGGACAGCTAACCCACCCTTGGAGCCCCTCTCCAGTACTTGCCCCACTGGATTGGCCCCTTGTCACCCACTGCCAGTTCCACCTCATCTCTTGTATGCAGCAAGCCTTACTTTATCCTCTCAACAAACCCCCAGCCCAGGAGAAATGCCCCGTTTTAAGAAGCTCCAAATGCAAACGAAAGCAGCTTACGAGAAAGTCAAGCAGCACTGTGAAAGAAGTTCCTTTACTCTAACACTACGTGTGACTGAATAAATCAACGGGGAAAAAACAAATCTTTAAGTGCAACTTCCTGAGTAGAAACTTAGAGCCTGTTTAAAACAGGATCATCAGTGGAAAAAACCAGGCAAAAAGGCAGCCCCTCTGCGAACCGCGCATCTCCCCGCTGCAAGAACGGCAGAAATTGGAGGCTGGTGGGGGACAACGGGTTGCAAGAAGCAAAACAAGAATTTAATCTCCCACATCAGCTCGTGCCAAAGCAAATTTATACTGCGGGGGGAACAGAGTAATATCCATCTTTCGCTGGCAACGGATGTTTTCCATAGCCACTTTGGTATATACGGTCCTTGTTTCATGTGGAGGGAGGTGTGAATGTTTTTTTCCCTCCTGGTATGTTAAACACAGACCTGGCCAGTGCAAGACGGTGCACGCAAAAAGCCCGTAAAACACTCTGCTGTGCAAGCCCGAGCACGCCGAGAAGAGGCCGCCACGGACGTGCCTTCACACGCCGCGAAAAACCCTTGTGCAATTCGTATTTTCCTGCTTTTTACGACTCGCTAAAGAAGAGAGGGGCGGGCGGGGAGGAGGAGGAGGTGTTGGGGGGGAGCGGGAGGGAACTTCGTTTCTCCTATTAAAAAAAAAAAAAATTGCATAACGAGATACTTTCTTTGGCAACTGCTTCCTACAAATATTTACAAGGGCAGAGCGGGAGCGCGTTTCCGCCGACGTGAGCGAGGCCCGCCGCCACCTTCCCGGGCTCCCCTGGGCTCCGGGCTCAGCCCCGGGCCGGGATCGGCGGCGGCCCCATCCCAGCGCCAGGGCCGATTTTCCACAGCAGCACGAGCGTCTCCCGGACTTGGCGACGCGGGCGTTTGGGAAGACGGAGTTTTAGTACAGTTGGTGCCGTGCATTAAAATAAATAAATAAATGAATTAAAAAAACCCCAGGCAACGAGACTCCAAATTAAACGGGGAGGGGGAAGGGAGTAGGAGAGACACAACCGCCTTTTGGCCCCCACCCCCGACCCCCGCTTCCCTTCCCAAAGTGGGAGCCCAGGCTGATCCCCTCAGTCACATTCCCTCCCTCGCCGCCTCTACAGCCCTCAGGGCAGCAACAACTTCGTTCCCAAGCCAGGAACTCGAATCCCTCTTTCCCACCTCCGGAATAAGGTGTCCCCACCGCGCACCCCCTGCCCCGGCCAGCCCAACCTAGCCCAGCCCTGCCCAACCCGGCCCGGCCTTCCCTCATCTCGGGCCGCTTCCCCGCTCCCTGTCTCCCTCCGCCCTGGGAGCCGGGCACTATTTCTCCTCCTCCCTCTGCCTGCCCTGAGCGCCGGGCGCCTATGGAATGCCGCGCGCGGGGCCCGGCCGCGGCGGCAGGATACACAGCCGGGCCCGGCGCTGCTATAAGAACCTCCTTGTGAACGACGCCATTTTAAGCCTCTCGCTCAGTTCGGCGGTGGGAGCAGCGGCGGCGGCGGCGCTCGGGGGACACAAACACCGCCGCCCCGTACGGTCGCCACCCGGGAGCCAGCGGCGGGGCCACCGCCGTAAACGAGGACGAGGAGGCGGCGGAGGCGGGGGGACGAGGAAGGAAAGACGGACCGGACCGGGATCGCCCGGGCAGCAGCAGCCGCCGCCGGAGCCCGGGAGGACCCTGCGCTCTCCCTTCCAACGTTAGTGCCGCTTTCTCCGGCGGGAACTTTGGGGCGAACCCGGGCCGGGCCCCCTCCGCGGCCGTGAGGGGGTCCAGGGTGTGCCCGGCGGGAAGGACGGGGCTGGGGGAGGGGGGGAGCGGGGGTGGGAGAGAGGTGGGGGGGCAGGAAAGGAAGAGAGAGAAGGCTCTTGTTTTTTGGGAGGTCCGGACAGCTGCGTGGCTGCAGGAGCGGCAGCTGCAGCTCTCGAGGTGTCTCTTGGGAAGCTCGTCCTGGGGCGAGGGGGTGGCTGCTCTGGTCTGCGGGAGAAGGCGAGTCCCTGCTCCCGGCTCTGCTCTCGTTTGCAGCAGAGCCCGGAGTACTTTAATGACCCTTTTTTATTATTATCTTAAAGGTTTCCCCCTCGCCTTTTTAGGGGTGTACTAAGTCGCCGGTGGGTCGCAGATCCCCTCTGGCGATAGAAGGGGAAAGAGAGCAGGGTACGGGTTTATTTGTACCGAATATAATTAATCACGGTCACTGCAGTCAGCGGGAGATAACTAATCTGTTGCCTTGTGGGGTTTGGGTCTTAGTGGCATTGCATATTTGATGGACAGGTTATGCTGCTGCTTTTGGGTGTCACCGAAATGAAGCTTTCCCGGAGCTGGGAGCAATCAAATTAAGTTTTTTAACACGCACCCTGCCAAGGTGTTGCGGGGAACGACTTGGGCTGCGGGCGGTGTTGGGGCTCCCACGCTGCGAGGGGAAGCGCCCGCTGCTTCCCGTGGCCGGCTGGGGGGACCACGGCGGCTCCAGCCTCCCAAAGTACCGCCTTCCTGAGGTGTGGGGATCAACTTGCGCTTACTCCCAAAACTATCTAGGGCACTTACTTCTCTAGGAGCAGGGTCTGCAGATGCGTTGTTTTGTTGTTTGTTTTTGACAAAGCTTAGTTCATCTCTATGGTGCATGATTAGCTGTTCCTAGAGCAGCAAGATTTCTTTAGCAAAACTTGAATTTTTCCCTAGTTAAAACTCCATGTAGGACATTGGGCAGTTTCTTTTTGTATCTCTTACCAAAAACCTTCTCTGAAGATTATCCTTTCCGGGAAGAAAGGACAGACTCTGTGAAAGTAACACGGGGAACTTACTTGTGACTTGAGAAATAGCAGTGTTGATCTTTGTAATCAGCTACTTCTTAATCTCTTTCTCATGGAGCAGCCATTGTTCTGACACTCTGTATATTCCAGACATCTGTGGTCCTCCCATCCCCCAAAGTATGCAAGTGGTGAATGGAGAGAGGCTGGGCTGGTATGCTGAGGTCGACGGACGGAAATCAAGGAGGGGTTTTAGTAAAACAGGATCTTTATGTGGCGAGACTACAGTAAAGGCAGAGAGGAAAAAACTAGCTGAAAGAGTGTCGGGGTTTTCTTGATCCTGAGTTCAGGCACACCAGACAGCAACTTCCCAGTTACGATTTTGCTTCTGAATGACAAAAAGATATACTGCAAAGCTCCAAAAAAAAAAATATAAAAGCTTAAGCAACAAAACTTACTGGTGTGCGTTGGCCCAAGTTAAAATGTGAATTTCAGTACCTAACAGTCCAGGAACCTAATGTTGATCTTGCACTTTTGATAAAAAGGTGCTGACAGCTGCAGGTATGTGACTGCTGTGTGGTTTGTCTAATGGCTGGTACTGTTGCAAATGAGGCTGCTAGGTATTCAGGCAAGAGTTTGAGGCTCCCTAAATTCAGCTGTTCAGTACAAAGTCGTACTGAGTGTCTCACTGTTCTGGAGTTGTTTTAAAGAAATGTCATATTTGCTTCTCTGTTCAGATATTTTTCTGTTTAGGTATAAACTGATACCCAGGGGAATGTTCACTTTGGTCTGTATGGCTGATCATTTCAAAGTCTAGGGGAGAAGTAAGTTAAAATACCATGTTGGAAAGTACAGTGCCAGGCACAAGAGCTTCTGGGGAGCAAGGATTTAATACAAAGTAAAGCTTGATTGGAAAAATCAGTCCTTCAGATGCTGTGTTACAGCCTTATCAGCCCAAGCTTTCTTTTTCTTGCCTAAGCTATAAATAAACTGGGGTCTTTGCATGGTGTGTGTCTACTCTGGCCACCACCAGCATTTTGTTCTGACTGTGGTGTGTCAGTAACTGGCTTGATAAACCTTGGCTGTGAAACCTGGTTGCCCTTCAGACATAATGATTTTTTTTCTGGAATGTATGTCCATCTATCATGACTCTACATCTGAATTAGCATCCTGAAATACTGTGTTCTGAAGAGTTAACCTTGAGGTTTTGGGGATGTTAAAACAGGAGGTTAGTACTAGTGGTGTTCCGATTTTGCAGTGTTTTCCAGGGGTAGAAAGGGAAGTGGAAAGAATGGAGGAGGAAATATGGCTGTTGGAGGCTTCTGTCTCAGAAACTGAAGTCTGAATGTGCTGTCTGAAACTCGTGGCTAAGGATGTTTCTGCAGAGTATTGTCTCGTAGGCAGACTAATGTGCAAATACAGCAGTAATCAAAATCACCTACGTTAATTCATGGTTAAACTGGTAATGCAGGGGTTGTGGTGATCCTGCAGTTGCCTGCAGCAAAGCTTGTTCTGTTGCTGTGGTAGCCTGCATACCATGGCAGGAAAATCAGGACTGACCTTACTTATCTTGAACATCATACTTCACAGAGCCTGATAAAACCTGTGAGAAACTGTGCAGGCAGCTGTGAATTACTCCTGGGTCCTCAGAGCATGCACTTGCAAGCTCTGAGCCCAGTGCCTTGCTGGCTGCCTGGGTGGGAGCCTAGAAATGGCAAACTCCTTGGCAGTAAGTATTGTGTGTGACTCTTCTTGTCTCTTTAGAGAAAATTATTTTCCTGGCAGGGCGGTATTTCTGATTTTCCAGGTGAGCACCTATTGAATTGGCTTACCAACATAAGGCAGCCTGACAGTGGTTAACTTTTAATATCCATTTCTGGCACTTGATTCCAAGGTAAAACTTGCTGTAGTCTGTGATCAGGCTTTAGCCCAGGAGGGTAATGTGTTAAACCGTGCTGGTACTGTGTAGCCTGTGCTGCCTCTCAAGAGAAGAAAGGAGCCAGAAAAGTTGTTTCAGTTTTTGGGATTTTGTGGTTTTATTTTTTCACTGACAGGTAACTAACTTCAAGTTCAGGGGAGAGAACTAATGGAAGCCTGATTCTGGCATTTCTGTCTGTGTGGAACACCAAGTAGATGAGGTGAGCAGGTGAAAAATGCCTGTTGCTCAGCCTGACCTCAGGAGTCTCTTAACTCTGATGTTAAAGCAAATTCATCCTGTGCTTTCCTTGCCTGGGGAAGTATGGGTGCAAATGTTACTTTACAGCAGAACTTTCTGTACTAGTTCCAAGTTGACTTTAGGAAACAATGTACATTGGCTGGATTGGTATTGCAGAAGTGAAGTGCTTGCTCCGTTACTTAATACTAAATTAACTCTGAAGCCTTGTTTGAGGAGTGATGTAGAAGGGTGGAAGAGTTAATGTCCTATTCTCTGTTGCTGCATTTAGAAAAACAGTGTGAGCTAGCTGGATTTTGCTGGAGTTGGCAAATGCACCGTGTGCACTCTACATGTATTTGCTGGAACCAGCATTTCTGGGCTGACTTACTGCACTAAATAGACTTGTATAAATTGGAGAAGTTTGCCAACTCTGCAGCAACTGTAGCAAGTAGTTCTGTATTGTCCTGGCAACAATTCAGGTGCCCTCCAGTGGCCAGAAATCTTAACATCCTAAAGGTGCTACTAAATGCAGCTGCCTTGTTAGTTTGTCTTAATTAAGAATGAGTTGAAGAAACATCTTTTAGTGTCAGGCTTCATCAGCATGTTTGTTATTTAAACAGTCCTTTTTGGAGTGTTGGTGTGCCTTACTGTAAGTAGTTATTCTGTCAGACAAGCAAAGACAGCCACTTTCAGATTCATAAGTATTTTGTCAGTGTAATTATGACTAATCACTCTGGGTTCTTAAACCGTGGAGGTTAATGTTTAATCCATCTGAGTTCAGGGCTGACTGTGGCATTGCAGTCTAAGAAGAAACTGGATTATGGGCAGATACTTCCCCGCTTGGAGGAGAGGTGGTTTGCTAAGTTGTTCCTGTATTGGTGTGGAAACGGGTGTTTCAAGTTGTGCACAAACAGGCCAGAAAGGTATTTCTGTAGCAGTGTCTGTTGTTAGTGATGCACATGATCGTGTTAAATGACTGCAGAACCATTGTCTTTTTCATACACAAAACCGTGTGGGCAGGGGAAAGCATGAGGTCTGGCAGTGGTCTTGTTCCTGTGAGTGTTAAATGAAATGTGGTATAATATTTGTCTGAATTGTCATAGGTTACCTCTAAATGGTCACAATGGCAACCTTTTTTTTTGTCTGTGACTAGGTAAGACTAATGAATGAATTTTGATCCCTCTACTGCCAGCTCTCTACTACAGTCATGTTACTCAGTGATAAGAACAGGCACATGGACCAAAAGCTGTAAATCTCTTCGTATTTATTACATGAGTCCTGCTGGCAGACTAAACCTTGGATAGAAACAGTCTCATCCCTAACTAAGATGGGAGTATGCATAATATAGATATGAGTCCTGCAAATAAAAGGCAGGAGCTCTCTAAGCTGTGATAATAAAACTGTTCTCAATGTTTTGACCAGCTGTGAGGATACTCAAACTTAGTGAATGCTGCACAAAGCCCTAGTGGGAAATGTGTGCCAGTGACCCAAAGATCCCAAATCCATTGCTGAACAGAAGTGACTTAGTAACTGTTCTGAGGTTACTTGTTTGTGGTGCTGGTGCTTAGTTGCTCAAAATAATTAAGACGTGAGAGTAATTGGGTTGATAATCTTGTTATGACTTAATGCAAGTTCCTGAACTTGAAATTGTCATACCAGTCCTCTAATGCTGAGCTACAGACTGCTGCCAGGGGATTGATATGCACATTATGTGAGGAAGTTCATTACTTTTGTTCTCAAGTTGGATGTGTAACACCAGAGTTGTATTTGAAGCTGTTTTCACATTGTAACATTTAAGATTATCATTAGCTCCTATCTTGGACAGTCAGGAGGATACTTTGGTGCTTGAGGTCTATTTTGCCAACTAATAAAGTAAAAGTTTTTGCTGGTGCTGATGAAAAGCTCTCTTAAATCATTACTTTCAAACACAACCTGATGATTTTGTCAACTTGAACACAGCTACTGCTTTTAGCTCTTAGAAACAACCAGAAGTTTCTAGAAAGAGCAAATAAATATTTAGGACAGAGAGTGTTTTGTTTGCAGATCCTGTTAGTAGCTGGTGGTATAGTTGCCCATGATTTTGAATGTGAAGGGTTGGGTTGACAGACCTCTTGTAACTCCTGAATGTTCTCTAGGTAAAAGGTGAAATAACTGTGCTGTGGATCCAAACACTTAATTTCTGACGTTACAAGATTCACTGCTGTGAAATTTCAGCTCCTGCAGTATGATTTTAAGTAAGAGTGTGTGACTGTGTAAAAAGGTGCTTTCTTTACATTGCATAGGATGCCCAGCCATGTGCCTCTGGCCAGCATCAAGCAAAATTATGTAGGGGACTGCTGCTGAGAAATTAGGTGGTAGGTAACTGCTACCAAGTCCTTTTAGACATACGTGTCCCATCATGCCATAATTCTGCCAAAGTTTCTCTAGGATGTCTGTCCTAAAGAGTGAAGTACTGTGCATCTCCTTTCCTCCAAAAGGAGAACCTTGATATGATATTGTCAGCTTCATGTTTGGGGAGGCTTCCTAGCAGGTTCTACAGTTTCAAAGTTAATATTTTACAATGATCAGTGCCAGAGTGAACTTTTATTTCTTTTTAATTAACTTTCCTGATGTGCTTGTTCTGAATTCTCTTCCAGGTTCTCATCATTTTGTACATTGGTTATCTGAGGCATTTGTTGGCCGACAGTGTCTCAGGCCACTGTTAGCTCTTGCTTTATTGGGAGTTTTAATGGGTTGTTTTTAAAAGGGTACTTAAACCTTAGTACCCGTGAAGACCCTGATGAATTGCACAAGCTGTCAGTGCCTTCATGCTGGTAGTTGCTCAGAGAGCAGCACGGACAGGGCTGCAGCTGGACAGGACCCATCTGCCAGTGAAATCTCTGACCTCCACTTCTGATGCCTTTTGTCACCTGAACTGTCCATCCCTGCAAAGTTGATCTTCAATGATTGACTAAAACTACCCACATTCTGGGAGGCTTTCTCTGCTTTAGGTGAGCAGAATGAAATGTGGCTCTTGCTACACTTATGTTATAGTCTTGAGTGCACTTGAAACTTAGGAGCTGTTGAACATTGCAAGCTGGGTAGGAGATATGATTCTTTACTAGCCTGCTTTCTCTTAAGAGGAAGGGAAAGGTAAAACAGGTGAGTGTCCTGTCATATCAGAGCACTCTGTAGTGCTCCAGAGGTGAAGTGTGGGTAGACGGGAGCTTTACAGCTGTTTTAAAGTTCTTGTGACCCCTCTCTTGCCTCTGTCACATTTGCTTAAGACTGTATTGACTCCAGAACAGGCCTCCAGTGTTTTGGAACTCGTAAAACCTAAGTCTTTTCTTCACTAGGCATTTTTTGAGGAGCATGTTGTTTTTAAATACAGCAAACCCAGTGTTAAGTCTAGTCAAGGCACCAAACTGCATTTCTGTTCCATCGAGCAGTTGTAATCAACTTGGAAAAGTCTAGCAAGAAAGAAATGTTTACATGTTGTTTGCTTTAGCCAATGGGCGTGTGAATAGAAACTCTGTTCAATATTCTTGGTCTTAGATTGCTGACATAACTGAAAATAGAGAGGCAACATGTTATTTTGTGTGTGGCATGAAGTGAACTCTTACTAAAAAAAAAACCCTTACCAAAGCTAGTGTGGGGAGCTTTTTCTGCCTTTGTTACAGAAAGGAATTTTTAGATAATTTCTAAGGCTGAGAAGCCAGAACAATTGATGTAACAGCAATCTGGGATGCCTGAAGGAAAAGGGAGATAATGGATTGAACATGAAGCAATGAAGGAAGAGTGGCTGACAGAGGTGACTTGCAGTGAGTGTTGGCACATCTGCACCCCTCTCCCACTTGAAATCTGTGGATTATCTGAGCTAGTTTGTTGCCTCTTCCAGCATCTTAAGGATGTTGAAGGCTTGGAAATTGGGACCTTTTAACCACTGAGGTCAGTACAGCAGATATTCAGACTTGTTAATTTCCTGAAGTTTGTTAGGAAAAACAAACCTTAGCCTTTCAGTCTTAATAATAAGAGACTTTAAAGACCATTTAAACACTATTGCATATTCTGGATTCAGAGTCAAATTTATCATGATCTGATTAGCTAACTCTAAGATAGAATGTATTGCTGTTTGCAGGGCATCTTCTACTAACTTTCTGCAGGCATCAGTAGAATTTGTTCTCTGAAGTATTCCTGCTTGGATAAATTTGAGCTGAATGGATTACAGAGGATACCAAGTTTATCACTGGAGAGAAGTACTTTACTAAGCAGGACTAGTGTGGTGATTGGAGGGAAGGATGCAAACTAACAAATATTGCTTGGAGAAACAACCAGAGCAATTTTGCCACAAGGTAAAGTGTATTAAATGAGTTTGTTCAGTTGCAGTCCAGGATCAGTGAGGTGGATTTCAGTGTGGGCACATGGCTGTAGCATTCAGGTCAAGGTTACTGGCAGCTCTTAGTTTCAATGGAACTTCTGAAATAGTTCAAGTTGCTACATCTTGGCACAACACTTAAATATAGTAATACTGCTTCATCTCTTGCCATGGCACTTCTTCTGAAGTAGTAGTAAAGGCTATAGATGAATGTTTACTACCGTGTAGCTAAAAAAAAAAAGTAGAAAAGCTTTAAAGCTGTGAAAGCCTGTAGTTTTTTTTTCCCTTTTAGAGGAAAAAGACTGCATGGTTTGACTTGTTTCCTTTTGATATTACAAACTTCTTCCACTAGGTTAAGGTGTCTTGTCATAAGCCACCTGAAGATGTTTTTACATAGTATTAAAAACCAGGCTGTTAAAAGCAGGAGGCCTGACATTAAGTCAAAATGCATTAAGTTTTATACTCTGTTTCCTAGTAGTGATAATAAGGTAAATCTTAATTTTTCTGTCTCTAAAAATATCCAGGTGGTGTGTTGCTTTGTTTAGTGTGATAATTTACAGACCATAGCTATTATTCCAGAGCCACTTTGCAGCGAGTTTCATAGTGGCTTTGTCTGTTCAAGTCCTGAAAGCAGTGGTGTGCAGAAGTCAATACTGGTGGGTGACTAATTTCCCAATAGTCAAGGCCTTCTAATACTTACGTATAACTAACTTCAGAATAATCTACACTCACTGCATGTGGCTGCTTCTTTTGGAGGGGACAAGGTGACTGAGGACTGCAAATGCCACTATTCAAGACAGAATATGGGAATGCTCTTCAGTATTTGTTTACTGCGTATGGAAATGTATTTCAGGAAAACTACCATTGTAATCCTCTGTGGTATCTTTGTACAAGAAAAATAAATCTTCTTCAGAGTGAAATTCAAGCATATTCTGTACCTATTTTCAAATAAAGTCTCTTCTGTTCATTTTTTACAAAAAATTGTAAACCCCAGCTGTCACTCCTACCACAAGCTTCTGACATTCCTTAAAACACACAACACCAAAACTGTCCTTCCAGGACTTCTTACCAATCTCACAGAAGCATCTGGTACATGAAAGATCTCCAAAATTACCTACAAATGTACTTTTACCAGAGCTCAATAAAGCCAGATAATTCTCAGTTTTCTTTAGGCCCTGCAGGTGCATATGGGAGGAGAGAACTTCATTCACACTTGGATAAGGACTAATGAGAAATTTACAGCAGTTTGAATTATGTCTTCATGAGACTAAGATCAGTAGAAGTAGGTCTGCCTGCTGCAAGAGTCTTTGTATCTAGGCTTAGGTTAGACCAAAAAGTGCTTAGAGACAGTTCAGCCACTCCTGCCTGAAATGCCTTTATCCTGTGAAAGCTTTTTTCCTGATGTTTCCCCTGTCAGTATTGTCTTACTTGGCTGATTCCTCCTCCCCCACATTTTGTGTTCTAGAAAACAGGCCTAACAACTTCCAGGGGAAGATTAAAAGGGGTTGTTTTGTTGTGATTTTTTTTTTTTAAATTCCTTAATTGGATGTATTTTTCAAATGCCCAACTTGAAAACTAAGGTTAATTAGGAAGCTTCTGCTATGTTAAGAACTGAAAACTAAGGACTTGGGTCATAGAAATGAGTGCCTTTGGTGTTACTAGCTGTGGAAGTGCTGTTGCCTCTATACTTTGGCTATGGATTTTTGTAAAGCAGCTGTACAGGTAATATCACTGGCCAGCAGCTAAGACCAGTTATAAAATCAGACCCAAAGAATGATTTCAGTAACACCTTGGGAATGGTTGCAATGACTTCAGAGCACTTGGAGAAAAACTGGTACTTTCTTCCCCTGTGTGTAGCTGATACACATTTTTAACTGCTGTGACTGTCAGAAGATGATCTGCTTGTTCTGTGTAAGCAAATGTATCATTCAGAACTTGGTGGGAGGTTTAAAATGCAGTTGCTTAGCCTGTCCCAGATGAGACAAAGAACAGGATAACATGGTCAGGAGGGGTGTTTGTGTGCAGCAGTGCATGGTGTTTGGATGGATCAGTCTGGATTTCTTGTGCAGGTTTTAGTAAAATACTTCTCTCAAACAAAGGATTTATTGCAGACTTTGAATTGCATTATAAAAGTGGCAGGGGTGGGGAGGGAACTACATAACAGATCTCTCAGGTGTAATTTGAGTCAGCCTTAAAGAAAATAATTGTTCAGATTTCAGAACTGCTGTAGGCTTATTGACTTTCTTGGCTTTTGCCTAACTATTCTCCAGAATCAGAAATTAATATCTAATAAAAATATGTGATCAGAAATAATACCTAATGCTTCTTTCATTCTTTTTAAAAATAAAGAAAATCGAATTGTTTTCTGTAGTAATTTGAAATCATTAGCTCGTGCCTTCTAAGCTTATACATGCCATGTAATACAGCCTAGGCAAGGTCTTGAATTGCTCTTCACATGAGTTGATACATAGTCTAAAAAACCCCAGCCTTCATTTAAACCCAAAGCTGCTGATGCTTGCTAAGCAAGTTGACAGTCTCATGGGGCAGGAGGAGCTTTTTGAGAAGAGTCCAGTCCCAAAGCTCCTAGCAGTACCTTCATGGGAACTGCATAACGTAATATTTATCAGAATTCCCATTTCTGAGTGCCCGCTACCCTTCAGAAATTGCAAAGCTTGCAGAAGCTTGTAGCTGTGCTGAAGTTTGTAACGCCTTGTCTCTTCCTGATGGTTGAGATTTGTTTGGCTGACTTTGTACTGGTCCAGTTTGTCAAGAAAATGAACAGCAGAAATGTTTGGACCTGGCCTGGTGGTGTCGCTCCCTTTTTGTGTTGGTTCACCTTGAGAGTGAGAAACAGGAAGACAAAGTCAGCAGCTTGCCTGGACTCAGTTTACCCCTTTGTAAAATTAGAAAAGAATGTGAAGGAAAAGATGAGAGAGTTTCTGTTTAAGTGCAGAAAACCTAAAACCACACCCTGGCTACTTTTGTTTGGCAGTTAGTTTGAACTTCTAGGATTAAATTCCCCATCTAAATAATTCAAAAAAGCTACCAGGGGTTGCTAGGGGGCTGCAGGTGTATGAAGTGCAGATGAAGGTGTTGGAACTTGTAGATGCAGCTAGCAGGCTGATCAAGGGTCAGCATTCCAAAGACTGAATGTCTTACTGGTAATGCATTTCTGAACACTTAGTACTCTTCATGGCTATTTTGTAGATGTTTGTCAGTGTGTTTTGGAACAGTGCTGCTGTTCAGTGGCTACTCTGATCGGATGGATTTTACCTAATGGTAGAGCTGCTCTTCTGATCTCTTCAGGCTGCTGAAATGGAAACAGCAATTTCAGAGTGCAGGTGCTGTGAGCCTGTTGCCTTCACTGATACAGAATTCAAGAGTGGGGAAGATTATAAATATTTTTCCCAATCCCCTTATTGCATAAGGAAATCACAGCTGGTAGTAAATGTCTCAAAGCATAGTCACTGCTCTTAACTTAGTGGTAGATGAACCAGTCAACTTCACAACCAGTTTGGTGATCCTTTTTTTAGTATAGTCCTGATGGGAGGAGTTGGGAAAGTTTATGGTAGAAATAAATCTTTTTTGTGCTAAGCATATTGCAAATTTCATATAGTAGCTAGAACATGCCAAATTTTTTATTGGAAGTGTCACATCTGACTTAGAGTGAGGACTACAGGGAGCAAAGATACAAATTTGACTGTTACTGCTATTTCCTTCTTTCTGTTTGAAAAGTGTTAATGGAACTCAAAGAGCTATCAAGCTTTTGTATAGGCGCTTCCTAAATTTAGCCACTCATTAGAATTTTTTAATCAATGGTGAACTGACAGCGTGACTTAAGTTTTTCTTTCCCCTTGCCATTAATATTCTCAAACTCTTAACAGCATTTTGGAAGAATCCATGGGTAAGGAACTGGAGAAAGTGTCTTTATTTGCAGCACATCCTCCATGCCCATTGTCAAGAGCAGACTCTGAGTTGGCCAGTCTCTTCCAGGCTATGGAGAAGGACCAGTTTAGTGTTTCCAGCTGCACAGCAGGATGCTTATTATATGTTGTGTAATGTCTTATATCAGCTTAATGCTGTTTATCTGCTGCAGATGCAGATCTACTGCCCATTTTAAAAGCCAGGGAAGGGTTGCTGCCAAAAGTTGTGGGAGTGCAGAGTCAGGACAAACAGCACTGGCATTTGTACAGCCAAGCAACAAGATTACTCAGGAGCTGCTGGAGTATCTTGCAGCCGGCTCAGAGTCGGTGAAATACAAGCTTGTCCCACCTATCCAGTGAGAGTTTTAGAACTGCAGGCCTGCCCTCTGTTTAATTATGATTTTCAAAAAGGTACTCCTGAAGGAAACTCTTAAACTGGGAAATCTGTCTTTACACAAATCCAGCATCAGGTGGACTTTGTTCTCCGGATGCAGCACTGCAGACCTGTCCTGTCTGGGTTACTTCATGGTGCAGGATGAGCACAGCTCTAACGCCTAACAGCACGGTGAAAGATGATTGCTGCAAGAGATGGTCTCGCTCCCTGCACAAGCTACCACTACAACTGTTTCTGCTGTCACCAGCTCTGTGTCTGTGCTGGAAACAGTGTGGGACTGGGGGGGAAGGGGACCAGGTGAAATAAAAGTGACCTGTTGTGGAGCTGTAGCCTTGAATTTCTCTTTCTGGGTTAGTGAAGAGACAGGTACAGATTTATGGTACAAATACTTCTAAACTGCTTGGTGATATTGAGGTGCCTACTGAAAATTTAGGTGAGGCATTTGATCATACTTCAGCCTCCTTGCCCCCAGTTATCTTGGCTTTCTGTACAAAAAATAAAAGTGAGTTTGGTGACTCAATGTGTGCGCAACTGAAGGACAGTTTTTTTCTTTTTTTAATAAGGCTGATTGAATTTTTAGTTTTAACTTCAAGGAAGAGGGTTTTTTAGGAAGAAACCTTTATTCTTATGGCACAGGAGGGGAAAAAAAGGAGGAGGTGCAGTTATAACTCTTTAGGTAGTCTTTGTGCAGTTTGCCTCATGTGGTCATTTCAACTTTCCCCATGAGAATTCATGTTGTAGCCCTGTATCAGACAGTTTTTCTAAGTAGTTTATCTTTGAGGAAAATGAGGCAGTCTGACATTTAGCCATTGTCTTTGTGGCATTTCCAAACTCTGGAATTTAATGTCTGGACTTCATCTTATGCAAAGATAGAGGAGTAAAAAATAGCTCTGTCATGGTCAGTCTTCAATTCTTGTTCTCATGCAGCTCTAAGAGAATACCTTACACATAACCTGACAGAAGTAGTCTGGGTGATACATGGTGTTCTTTTGCATGTCTGTCCATGGGGGTTTGCTAATTAACATTTCAGTATACTCACTGTAGTAATGAAATGGCAAGATATGCCAAGTCTTAGTTTGCAATTCCAGTGTTCTAATGTGAAATCCTGTCTTACTAGCTCTGATTAGTGTTTAATAAGTTCTAACCTTGCTCTTTTTTAGGATCTCTGAAAGGGTGCAAGAAAGAGTTCTGAGAGCATAACAAGGAACATGGCAACTCAAGGTAAATAATGCTTCATAATTTCTGTTACTAGAATTCAGAAGACTCCTTATCCCTCTCTTTTTAACTTTTCAGAGTCACTTAGATTGAGTAACATCTACTCTATTACAGTAATTAATACCTTACACTGGAAATCAAACCTTCAGACAGGTTTGTTTTAAGGTCAGGACAGTCACAATAGCAATGATTGTTCTGTCTGTTCCTCAGGTTTGCATGTCTGCATTGGTTCAGCATAATGCCTCAGTTTAAAGTTGCTGCTCACTTGCAGTGCTGGGTTGAGGAATTTGTTTATAACAGCTTATTTTAATTTAAAATCTCTGTCATCTCTTATAGGATTAATACATGCTAGAGTAATTGAACTAAACTTAATTGTTTACCAATGATTCCTTACAGCTGACTTGATGGAGCTGGATATGGCAATGGAGCCAGACAGAAAAGCAGCAGTCAGTCATTGGCAGCAGCAGTCATATCTGGACTCTGGTATCCATTCTGGTGCCACAACAACTGCTCCCTCCTTGAGTGGCAAGGGAAATCCTGAAGAAGAAGATGTGGACACAACACAAGTGCTGTACGAGTGGGAGCAGGGATTCTCCCAGTCCTTCACCCAGGAGCAAGTTGCAGGTAAGGCCTTTTCTATTACACCCGTTTGCTTGGACATGCAGTTTAACCATACAAAAACTTAACTACTCAATTACTGCCAATCTGGATGATGAGCTTTTCATTCCTACTTTGAGGTTATTGTGACTTGTCTTATTTTCAGATATTGATGGCCAGTATGCAATGACTAGAGCTCAGAGGGTGCGTGCAGCTATGTTCCCTGAAACCCTGGATGAAGGAATGCAAATCCCATCCGCACAGTTTGATGCAGCTCATCCAACTAATGTGCAACGCCTGGCTGAGCCATCCCAGATGTTAAAACATGCTGTTGTTAATTTGATAAACTACCAAGATGATGCTGAACTTGCAACTCGTGCAATCCCAGAACTGACCAAACTGTTGAATGATGAGGACCAGGTAAATATTTTCTTTGCCTGGGTAAAGCTTGCCTTTGGAGCACCTTCAGTGACCTTAAAACTAAAAGCTTTATTCACACATTTGTGTTAGGTGGTGGTGAACAAGGCTGCAGTTATGGTTCATCAGCTGTCCAAAAAGGAAGCGTCTCGCCACGCCATTATGAGATCTCCTCAGATGGTGTCTGCCATCGTCCGCACCATGCAGAACACAAACGACGTGGAGACAGCCCGGTGTACTGCAGGGACACTACACAACCTCTCACACCACCGCGAAGGCTTGTTGGCAATCTTCAAGTCAGGAGGCATCCCTGCTTTGGTCAAAATGCTGGGGTGCGTGCACTACTGAGGCAGTACTTGTGTTTTGCAGTTGGGTCTGCTGGGAGCAGGTACTCATGAGGATTTTCCCTTCTTTAGGTCCCCAGTGGACTCTGTGCTGTTCTATGCCATTACAACTCTTCACAATCTCCTGTTACATCAGGAAGGAGCCAAGATGGCTGTCCGTCTCGCTGGTGGGCTGCAGAAAATGGTGGCCTTGCTCAACAAGACAAATGTCAAATTCTTGGCCATCACAACAGACTGCCTTCAGATTTTAGCATATGGCAATCAAGAAAGTAAGGTAGGTGCTGAAGTAGTTAAAATAAGCAAGTATGTGATGAATGACCTGACAGTTCTAGTCTACTGACCTCCTGACTCTGAATCTTCAGCCACTGGCTTTTGCCAGTCAGTCCTGAACTTGCAGGAGGGGCGGGATACAGTTAATTCTCTTTCAGAAATGCTGCTGTGCTTATAAGTGAGACTGCAAAACTTACAGTCTACATAAGCAGATGGAATTCCCAGATGGGAATGTTTTTTTAGGGAACTGTAACCATGAGGGGTGTAAGCCAGCAAGGTTTACTACCTGCTGACATGTGTAGGAAGTGACAGACAAATATTATTTTTGCTGTCTTTCAGCTGATTATTCTGGCAAGTGGCGGGCCCCAGGCTTTAGTAAACATAATGAGGACCTACACGTATGAGAAACTATTGTGGACCACAAGTAGGGTGCTGAAGGTGTTGTCAGTTTGCTCCAGCAACAAACCTGCTATTGTTGAGGCTGGTAAGTGCATTGTACTCAATGCTATCTTAAAAATCTAAATAGTGCTTTGGTATCAGTTCATTCCACCAAGAACAGAAACTGCCAGCATCAAAAAATGAACAATGATCCTTAAGTCCATAGCCAGGTTTGGAGGCCTTTAGTATACAGAAGTATAAAAGGGTGGCTGTTTTTAGTAACTCCACTGTGTTGTTAACTGGGTGGTGTTAGTGGCTGAATGTTGTCAGGATGCATCCCTGAGAATATGCACACATTTAAAAGGCCCAGTGTCACACAGGGAATTTCAGTGGGTGGTTATTTTCCTATGTAAAGAAGGGCTATGGCCCAGCCATATTGCAATATTAACGACAAGAAGGATCCAAAAGCTTGTGAGATTTTTGCACTCAGATGTCAAGGAAGAGAAGGTGAGCATCAGAGTATGGTGTCAAATCCGAGTAACAGTGTCAAATCTGTGCCATCTTCCAGGTGGGATGCAAGCTTTGGGGCTCCACCTCACAGATCCAAGCCAGCGTCTTGTCCAGAACTGTCTCTGGACTCTGAGAAATCTGTCAGATGCTGCAACAAAGCAGGTAAAGGGCTTGTCTGAGGGATCAAGAGTAAAAGTCAGTGTAGTGGAAAAGAAGCCTTAACTTTTTCTTCCCCCTTTTTCTGCAGGAGGGCATGGAAGGCCTTCTAGGAACTCTGGTTCAGCTTTTAGGATCAGATGATATTAATGTTGTGACTTGTGCCGCTGGCATCCTTTCTAACCTTACCTGCAACAACTACAAGAACAAGATGATGGTGTGCCAGGTTGGTGGCATCGAGGCTCTGGTGCGCACAGTTCTCCGGGCGGGAGACAGGGAAGACATCACGGAACCTGCGATTTGTGCGCTCCGTCACCTCACCAGCAGACACCAAGAGGCGGAGATGGCTCAAAATGCAGTTCGTCTCCATTATGGACTCCCAGTGGTGGTAAAGCTGTTGCACCCACCCTCACACTGGCCTTTGATCAAGGTAAATAATGGTGAAAAGCCACCAGAGCTGAAACTGAAAACTGTTGCTTTTTAAAATGTAACTTTAAAAGTGAAAAATAGTAGGTTTCCAAGGTTTTGGGAATATAATTTGTCTGATGGAGAAGTTGCTTCACTTGAGCAACTTAGTGTTTTATCTTAGAGATTTAAACATTTGAGGTGAACTGATTAAAAAAAGAAGTCACTAACAGCAAGCACACCCCTCCTGCTCTTTTATTCCCCACCTGTTCCTTACCTGCAGGCTACTGTTGGCTTGATCCGCAACCTGGCTCTGTGTCCTGCAAACCACGCCCCGCTGCGTGAACAAGGTGCTATTCCAAGGCTAGTGCAGTTGCTGGTTAGAGCACACCAGGATACCCAGCGACGCACTTCCATGGGCGGGACACAACAGCAGTTTGTGGTGAGTGCCCTCCCCTGACGTCAGCATCTTTCAGAGTTCTCTCCAGCTCCTTGTTTGTCAGTGCATCTCAGCCCTGTAGTGCCTGGGCTAAAGTACTGTTGTCTTGTTTGCTCTAGTTCACATTATTCACCGTGTGCTGACAGCTCTGTCTTAGAAGACCTGAGATTTTTCTTAAATCATGCCAAAGCCTTGGTGTTTGTTTTAATAACCTCTTAAGCATTTAATTTTCAATGTTAGAGCTCACATAAATTCTGGTACTGCCTACTCTGGTAAGGCAAGTAACTGTCTCCCAAAAAACTGGAAGTCCCTCTTCAGAAGAAGAAGAATAGGCTTAAGAATGCTGTCGCAGCTTATTGCATATTTGCAAGGGTGCTTAGAGCTGTAAAAGTACCGAGAAGTTGTGCAGGCTCTTTGTAGCTCTTTGGGTTCCAGGTCAGTGTGACAATATCAGTTTCAATTTGATTATTTTTATCCTGTTAAACACATGAACAAAGTGGGAGTTTGCTTAGCACAGCAAATGGAAGCAGCATCTCCTAGTACAGGAGTGTAGGTAACTTGTGCAGAGGCAGGAAGGGATCTCTTTGTTACTGGTAACTGCTGTTTCCACCTTAGTGACTGCCAGGCTAATCCAGGTTGTGAAAAAGGTGGTGTTATCAGAGGGGAAGTTCATAATAAAAGCCTGAGGCATTCCACTGGGATGCTTCACGCACTGAATTTGGGTGGGTAAACTGGGTTGACTCATAGCAGCGATGTTAAGTTTGAAGGCAGCACTTAGGGGAAGTGGGTGAGTGCAGGGGATGAGTTTGGTTGATTAGTTGAAACTGCTGATTGGCTTTTTGACAGTCACTTAAGAAGAGAGTATACAGTATCTCAAAATCAAAAATGCCTTTTCTCTTCCCAACTAGGAGGGTGTGCGTATGGAAGAAATTGTCGAGGGCTGCACTGGAGCCCTGCACATTCTTGCACGTGATGTTCATAATCGAATCGTAATCAGGGGTCTAAATACCATTCCACTATTTGTGCAGGTAAGTAAGAGCTCAAGACAGCACTATAGTACATCTTAGGAAAAGAAGTAAAATAGCTCTTGCACTTTCTGGGTAGAACTGCCCAGTCACAGTGCGCTGAAGAGCTCGTTTCAAGTGGAAGAGCTACAGAACTCTTGTGTTTTGGTTGCAGTTGTTGTACTCTCCCATCGAGAATATCCAGAGAGTAGCTGCTGGTGTACTTTGTGAACTGGCTCAAGACAAGGAGGCAGCTGAAGCAATTGAAGCTGAAGGTGCAACTGCTCCTTTAACAGAACTGCTTCATTCTAGGAATGAGGGTGTTGGTAAGTGAACTTAAGGCTGGTTTTATACTTGTGTTAGAAGAGTTGATAGAAGTCTTGACCTCTGCTAAAATCACTCTTCCTTTCGGCAGCAACCTACGCAGCTGCAGTGCTGTTCAGAATGTCAGAGGACAAACCACAGGACTATAAGAAGCGACTTTCGGTTGAGTTGACAAGCTCCCTGTTCCGGACCGAGCCAATGGCCTGGAATGAGGTGAGTTCTGTGATCTGTGTTAACAATTCCCTGGGGACAACTCATTTTTACGTTCTCCCTTCTTCCACCAGTGAAGTGTAGATGCCATCAGTGGTACAGGCCCAGCTTTACACAGTTGTGTGGTGGCTGTACCTTCTTTACTCTATCTCTCTGTGTTCAGGTGCAGCTGCTTTTTCCCTGGCAGACAGGAAGACTGTTCTCTGCTGCTGCTGCTGAAGTGTGTAATGCTCATTATGCTTGCTGATGTGCAAAGCTGTATACAAGAACTTTGTACTTTTCTGTATTGCTTGTCAAAACCTAATGAACTCTGGATGCAAAAATAGAAACATGAGTGATATGACAGAAGCATAAATATAAAACATATCCTGTGAGGCTTCTATCAAGCCAACAATGCAGGAATAGTAATTTTGGCTTGGGAATGCAACTTGTCCTGAGAACTGAGATCAGACATGAATATGTTTGTAGGGTCATTATCACACATGGCTTTTTTTTCATTTTTAATGGACTACACAGTAAATTGAGACCGAAGTCAATCTGTCTGCATGGGATATGGGGAATGCTTCAGTCATTCCTTGTCTTTCACAAATCCTCAAGATTCATGAGCCTAGCTTGTCTTGTCTTGTATGGATCTACTACCTAAGGGGCAGTAGCCTTTAATTTGTACCATTTCAGTGCTTACTTTTTTGTTTTCCTAAAATCTGTATTTACCACAAGAATGCATGGGGGGAAAAGCTAAAATGGAATATCTCTTTGAGATTGGAGTTAGGCAATTGCTGTGCAGGCAGGCAATTACTTCTGTAATTGAACGAATGGGAGAAGTTCCTTCAGAACTCTTTAAAAGCTCTGTTGCTGGCTTGGGAATATCTGACTTGCAGAATCTGAACAGGTGTGTTCCTAGACCTACCCTATCTTTTTCACTCCCAGACAGAAGCCCCCTTCCAGTGATCTGTGGATTCCTAAATCTGGCTGGATGCAGATACTTAGCTAAAAAGGCATTTCATGTTGACAGCAGTGCTGCAGTGCTCACTGCAGAGTTGTTGTTCAGAGGGATTTGGGGCAAGCTTCATAACTTTTTAAACTCAGAATTACTGGTGCTGGCCGAAAGACCTGATGTTAAAATTGTTTTGTAATTCTTTGTGTACACATAGACAGCGGATCTTGGACTGGATATTGGTGCCCAGGGAGAGCCTCTTGGATACCGCCCAGACGGTACGTGTATTCCGTTCCCCTTGACTAAACTTTCCATTGGATGAAGTCAAGTCATAGATTTTAAAGGAGAACTGCAAATGAGTGAAGAGTGAATTTACTCTTCAGCAAGGTATTGCAAACTGACAGGCAGATGGGGAACTGCCAGTTGAAATAACCAGTTTCTGCAACACCCCTGGCAGCGCTGAAATGGGCGCCATATGAACATGCAAAACCAGTGTCTCTTGTCTGAGTCCTGTGGGAACACCTCCTGCTGAGCTGTTGTTTCCAGAAATCTTTTCCATTCCTTACAAATGGACTTGACAATTCCAATAGTGCAGTTTTTCTTTAAAACAACAAAGCTGGTATTGAACGCGTTAGTCTCTGTCTATAGATTTGAACGCAAGCCTATCCCTAAGGATTCTGAGCTATTTTTGACTAGTCTTTCAGAAGCAAGTCCATAGTCTTGGAGCCTGGTTTTGCTGCAGTATTGTTGAGTTTTAGTACTGTTGATTGTGCAGACTAATGGCTTGGCTGGAATCTGCTCATGCTTCTGACTGCAGTGTGCTTTGTCTGCAGAATCCTACTGGAAGGCTTTTCCGAACAATGGAATAGCCGTTAAGGGCAGGCACCAGACTGTGTTGAACTTGGCTGAACTAGAAAACAATTAGATGGCTACACGATCTCCTCACACACTGATACTTGCAGCTTCTGATGCATCTAACATCTGTTAACATTATGCTTTTTTTCCCTCTGCCACCTTTAACTTTCTTAGATCCTAGCTACCGTTCTTTCCACTCTGGCGGATACGGTCAGGATGCCTTGGGTATGGACCCTATGATGGAACATGAAATGGGTGGCCACCACCCTGGTGCTGACTACCCAGTTGATGGTCTGCCAGATCTTGGCCATGCCCAGGACCTTATGGATGGGCTGCCTCCAGGTGACAGTAATCAGTTGGCCTGGTTCGATACTGACCTGTAAATCATCCTTTAGGTAAGAAGCTCCAACCTTGAATTTAAAAACAAAACAAAAAGAGAAAAACAGCTGACTGGACTGAGGACTTGGTTGGCAGGGAGGGATTGGCTCAATTGGGTCCCAGTGTGCCTGAATAAAGAATAAATGCTCTGAAAACACACGATGAGCACACTCCAAACTGACTTCTGCCGTGAAGTGTGGAAGTAATTAACTGTAATGTCTTGTGCACCGGCTTCATGCAGTCTTTATGTGTTACAACAGCCCTTTACAACTCTGGAGCCCTGACACCTGTGTTTTTTCTCTTTGCAGCTGTATCATCTGAGTGAACTTGCATTGATTGGCCTGTAGAGTTGCTGAGAGGGCTCGAGGGGTGGGCTAGTATCTCAGAAAGTGCCTGACACACTAACCAAGCTGAGTTTCCTATGGGAACAATTGAAGTAAACTTTTTGTTCTGGTCCTTTTTGGTCGAGGAGTAATAATACAAATGGATTTTGGGAGTGATTCAAGAAACGAAGAATGCACAAGAATGAATAATTGCAAGATGGAATTTATCAAACCCTAGCCTTGCTTGTTAAAAATTTATTATTTTTTTTAAATCTCTGTAATGGTACTGACCTTGCTTGCTTTGGAAGTAGCCTTTCTTTTTGCAGTAATTGTCGTTAGTTTTTTTTTAAAGTCTCTCGTAGTATTAAGTTATAGTGAATATGCTACAGCAGTTTCTAATTTTTAAGGATTGAGTAAAGGTGTAGAACACTAATTCATAATCGCTCTAACTGTATTCTGAATAAAGTGTAACATTGTGTAGCCTTTTTGTATAAAAAACTAGACAAATAGAAATGGTCCAATTAGTTTCCTTTTTAATATGCTTAAAATAAGCAGGTGGATCTATTTCATGTTTTTGATCAAAAACTTTATCTGGGATATGTCTGGGTAGGGGCCAGTAAGAACTGTTTATTTGGAACCTTGTATTGGACAGTTTACCAGTTGCCTTTTATCCCAAAGTTATTGTAGCCTGCTGTGATACAGATGCTTCATGAGAAAAATGCAGTTATAAAATGGTTCAAAATTAAAGTAAACTTTTAATTCATTCTGTGTCAAATTATTTCAGATCACAAAGTATATTTGTGTGTTAAGAAATAGTCCTGGACTTGCACAATCACTTTAGTGGAGGGAGCCAAGAATAATTCACTTCTTTGATCCCACTCTGGCATAGTTACCCTTCATCGCCTGGGGGTTTCCTGCTGCAGTCCTCGGAGGCACCAGTCTGCCCCTGCTTTGCTTTGGCAGGTTCCTCAGCATGGGGCAGGTCTAGCCAGCTGTGAAGCAACTCCAGTTTGTGCCTGGCCTGCCAGCCCCACATCTCTCTGGGCTTCACAAGGGGCAAACAGCCTTGCCTCAGTTCCCCTCAGAGGTGCCCCAGCACTAAGAGACTGTGAAAGATCTTTGCCCACAAGCTCTCAGCTGGTATGCCCTTTGCAGGTGTCCTCAGTGTTCAGCTGCTGTGCGAGATGAGACCTGTGTGTGACTGGCTTCCCTTGAGGCAGCACCTGTGTGACTGCAAGGGGACTCTGTTTCTGAGACTGCTGGCTCAGCCACAGACTGCACATGTGCACCGTGCAGCTGTCACCAGCTCCGTGGGAGCAGCACTCCCACTGCAGGCAGCACTTTGCCGGCAGGAGATCAGAGCAGGCCCTGGCTGCAGAGGCTCCTTGCTCAAGATGCTGAGAGCTGAAGGGAGCTACACCAGCCTGCTTCCCCTTCTGCTGCAGAGGGAGAGGGCTCACACGAGGAATTCAGCTTTGTTCCTCTCAGCCACACTTGGCTACTTGACTTTTACTGTAGAACACTACACCAAATAATAGCCAGCATTTAACTCTTCCCTGTTTCTAGTAACTCCAGCTGTTCAGCTATGAAAGATAGTGGTATCTGCAGTAATGTAAGAAACCAATTCCTCTAAGACACACAAAGTGAAATCTGTTTACCTGGGGGTTTTTGCTTGCATCCACATACTCTGGTAACGGGGCTTTGAGAGCAGGGGTGTAGCAGCAGCTCTCACAGGCACCTGTGCTTGGTGGGTGCCCTGACAGACAGACACTCATCAACCACAGCACACGTGGAGAAGAATTTTAACTCTTCACACACTCTGGCATCTGCAAGCTCTAGAGGACCTTTTCTAGGGTACCGCGTTTTACTGGGGGTTTGACAAACTGCCAGGGTCATTATCACACCTGTTCTCAAGGAGCTGCAGCCAGGAGCATTGGCAGCTGAGCACAACACCCCACCCATGTAGGTTAAGCTGTGCAGTGCTAGGCAAAGGAAGGGCACACAAAAGGCTGCTGAGTAGAAACCTGGGTAACATCTATCATCCTCACATGCCACACACACAGCCTCTGTCTGATCACAGTGGTTGGCTCTGGTGGCTTGAGGTGAACAATATTGTCTGTCTTGATAAAAAAGTATTTTTTAGTGCCAGTCACAAGCATGAGGTGACCCCTTAAGATGAACAGCCAAGGCAGTCAGTTCCAAAAGATAAAGGAGCATTTCTAACAGCAGCTTAAAATAGTGAAACACTTTATATTGGGAAGTAACTCTACTATTTATTTAACTTACACTTTCAAACTATCAAATACTTGGGCTGCATCATGTAATGCCAGCAAGGCAAAGTAGTAACCAAGAATTTATTCTTACAGGGGTTTAAAAAACAAACCACCCTCCCCGCCCTGAACCAGCTTCCCTCCCTTCCTGAGCCAGCCCGAATTCTGCATAGCTCAGACCGCTAAATCAGTTATATCTACTCAGCTCATCTGAAGGTGTTCCTGCAGGACAACTGTGCTGATCAGGGTACACAACCTGCACATTTCAGAAGGCTGGTCAGAAACTTCATTTGGGAGTCTTGATATTTTTACGTCCCACTGTTCTCAGAATTTCAAATGCCAAGGAAGCAACAGCAATGTCAGCGTGAGAGCTAGGAATTAAAAACAGTAACATTTATTAGACATCCTCAGGAGAAAAAAATGTTTTGTTCAAATTCCACATTTGCCTTTATCTATGCTGGAAAATCTGAGTAGCCATTAACTGCACTCTACCAGTCTTGCTGTTAAGCAGTACCATGTAGCCAGTGATTCTGCCTTGTAGCAAATACTGAGTAGAAATAAATTTCAGCTCAAACCCCCAGTAACTGCTACCTCACTCAACCTCCTCTGTAAAGAAAAGCAGATAGAATCTATCATATACACCCCGTGACTCCTGACACACACTTCCAGCCTGACAGAACGATGCGTTTTCACACACACACAGCCCTCTGCCTGCAGTGCTGCTCTGCCCAGGCAGACACTTCCACTCCAGGTGCTGCCCACCTCCTGCAAGGAGTGACTGCCCTTCCAACCACAGCCCTGCACTGGGGCCCTTTGCTTCTTCACCTAAGGTTTTATTATATATATTTTGCCTTTTTTTTTCTTCTGGAAATGCCTTTTTTTTTCTAGCATTGGAACAGAGGCTCTAACACATTACTCCGAGTCCACAGAATCAAGTCGTTTTAGTTTTTTTATGGACTTCCATCCCTCATCTATGGCTTAGAAAGGACATCAGCAGATCAATCTGTAACTTCCTTGATTGCTGCTAATGACAATATCTACCAGCACTCTGGTAGATCCATTTTGGGAATAGAGAGCTAACCAGAAAATCCAAATGATCAATTCACACTACATAAACCAATATCTTAATAAGCAGCTGTTTAAATCAGAAAATTCAGTTATCTGAAACAAATTCATCTTAGCAACTGCCTTCACTGAAAAATAAATGATCCATGATCCAACATTTTAAAGCATGGATTTGATTCCAGGTGGTTAGTAAGCAAAATGGGTTGGGCATGCCATTCTTAAAACTGCCTGTTCCAAATAGCTCATAACCAAGAGAGAGTTTGACAATCCATGGCTCCTACATGGTGGCAGAGGAACACTGAAAGCAGCTTTCAATCCAACCAGTGCCCTTCTCTTGGCATGTGACTCCTCGGCTGGAATCCCCCTTCTGACACACAGGAAGAGGGAGAGATTAGAAACCTGTCTGTAAGAAATTACCAAAGCAAAAACTTTCCTCAAGCAACTCAAACCAGTGGTAAAATGTGGGTTGAAGGGCCTGGGAGTTTAGACTACCCTGAGGATGCCTTAGATCCTGGACCTTGACTTTAAAACTTCCAGTTCTGCAGGAGATACAGAGAGGCTCCTTAACCAGGTTCAAAGCACAGGTGAGGAGATCAAGTTTATCAGGTACAAGGAATATTTTGGGAAAAATGCCACATAAGGAAATCTGAGGAGAAGGCAGAATATCTGTAGCATCTATAAATAAATGTCCATTCAGCTAAGTCTGATAAAGCTTCCTAACTCCAGGCTTCCTCTGCCTGCCTGTTGCCAATTTATGCATGTCTGAGTCCATTACAACCCCAAGAACCAGGCTGAATCCCTCTCAGTCTCCTCTGGAGGAAAATGGACAGGGACATGTGTTCCCTAAAGAAGGGGGGGAGGGGAAATGAAATGCATGAGTTCTCAGGGGCTCCCTTGTTGCTGTTACAGTGCAGGAGCTTGGCCAGCAGAGGAACCTGGCTCACCTTAATGTATCAGAACAGTCCTCAATGGCATCAGCTGGAATTTGATCTACTGAGCATCTTGTGTTAAATTAGAGTGAGTGCTGTTTATTTGGGCTCTGTAGCATGTGTTTTTCTGCATACAGAAATGTACAGACTGTAACAGACTACTGAGGAAGCCAGAAAAGCAGAACTCAATGACTGGGCTGTCTGGTGCATCTAATGCTGAAATGCTACGGAGTGAAAGTTGTTTCTAACAGAGGAAACCCCTGTCTTCTCCCACTCTCATTTTCAGCAGTGGTGCCTGTGTCTCCCTTGGGGAGAGATGACATTTTATTTTAGTGAGATAATTTAATGTGTCATACAAAACCCTGTGAGTCAGCAGCTGAGTGTGCGAGAGGGATGCTGACTGCTCTCAACAGGTTTGGTTAGTCCTTGGTGTGCATCACCTTGCACTCGCCACATCCCAACATTTCCTCACCATGTCTGCCCACATCCCTCCTTCCTTCCAGCACATGGTACTCTGCTATAATGTTGAGGACCCAGTTTTCCCAAAAGCCTGCATTTGGGAGGACAAAGAGCACTGTAAGGATTATCTTAGTGTTTCAAAAATTGACATCAGAACTACAATTTCTCTATGAATTTTAGTTCAACCAGAAGTGAAATGAAGCCCAACAGCCCACCGCAGAAGCATAAAATCTGTTTTGAGAGGCAGAGAACAGCCATTCATTCATTCATATGTCCAAGGGGGATTAGATAAGGGAAAGCCTATTGGAGATGAGCTGAGCTTTGGCCAGTTTGTTGAGGCTAGCACCTCTGTTTTTGCAGAGAAGGCCATGGCATTCCCCTAAGTCTTGTGCCTCCTGCAGAAGCCACAGGTATTCTTAAACAAAAGCAATTCTGTTCTTCAGGCAAACATTTGAAAGGAATCAGCTTGAAAGTGCATCAACCACAGCTACCTTAACATGGGGTACAAATGTTGCATTGTGCATGCAGCCCACTCTGCCAAGAACCTCTGACAGAGGGACCGAGGTCTGGAATAAAATAATAAATTTAAAAAAAAAATCCACAGAATCGACACACACAAGAGCCAGACTGTGCAGCAGCTGGAGATCAAAGCGTGCCGCCGGCTCTGACAGAGAGGACTCCGGGGGAGAGCAGTGCAGGGCGGGGGGGCCAGGGACAGAAACCTGAGAAGCTCTCATTGCACAGAATTACAGAAGACAATTGCTCTCAGCCCTGGAAATTCCTGAAAGCCTGAGGGAACTCACCTGGCAGTTTGGGTTAGGCTCTCTAGAGCCTGGATAAGAGCATCACCATCATTCTTCAGGCTCTCTGAGTGCTTCTTGTTTGAAGTTATCTGGAACAAAAAGAAAGAACCTTTACCAAAGGCTTAGCAAAAGATTCTTCTCTGTCATTTTTGTGGGATAAGAGAGAAGGAAACAAGTTACAGCATTTATTACAATTAAATGGAATGTGACATTGAAGAGACCCAGGAGAAAGTCCCTTTTACTGAATTTTAGGCAGAGACGATCTAAAATGTCTTGCCTTAGTTAACGATATTCACCCACGTTCTGAGTCCCTGTATGTGTGCAAATCCACATATCACAGTCTGCCAGTCCTGATTTCATCCTTAGTATCAATGCTAATACAAGCCCCATCTAGTCAGAATCCCAGGGATATCTTGGGGACACAGTTATTTTCATTTCTCACTTCGGGGAAAAAGTAACCAAGCTTCTACCAGCCTTCAGATCAGGATGTGTGGGGTTTCTCTGAGAGAAACCAGGTTAAAATCACTGCAAAGTTGGTAACTGCATATGGAAATTTCTTGGCCCTCCAGTCATTACTCATCCTGTGTGTTACTCGCACAGGACTGTCACCTACAGAGCAGGGTGCTGAGTGACCAAAGCTATTTGCCCTTCTGTGTCAAATGAATCCTGATTATAGCTGATTTTGCTGCTGGTGTGGTTTATTACACGAATCCACAATGACCAGCTTATTGTTTCTCCAGCCTTAAGTAGTACAACTACCCAAGTCCAGACAGCCACACATTTCCTGATGGTTAAGCAGGTGAACAGGAAGGTCATGGGGGAACACGACAGGAAGCCTCATGCACTGTAGCTTGAGCAGACACTGAATACTTGGCAGCTTGCTGAAAACCTGTTGTATCTCAAAAAAATTACTAAAAAACCTGGTTTGCGTGTCAGTTCCTGCTTGCAAAGGTAAATAAATCTTGCCTGAAAAGAAAGGAAAAGGGGAGGACCAGACCAGCTGATTATTTTGATACCTGAGTAGTTAATGCTTGAAATGATGACTTCTAATCCCAAAATCTGGCAAGGACTTGTAAGGTTTAGCGTGCTGTGGCTGGCCCTATTTACCATTGATCAAGCATCTGGGCAATACGCCTTCACATCTCCCTCTTAAATCACTACAGAAGCTGTATTTACAGCTGCCATCCCACCATAATTTATCAGCAGTGATTCTGCAACAACAGTGTCACTACATCTATAATCATAACATCCTGTAGTTTAGCACTTACAGGGAACAGGGACCTGCCTGAAGTAAACCAAAACACATCCTGTGTGTTGGAAAAAACCCAGTGATACCATTACCTAAGCACATATCATTGGTAAATCCTGATTACAGATGGTAATAAACCTTTTTACTCTGTTGAGGTTTACATCTGATTCTCTCAGTTTATATTTCAGAAATCCAGTCTTCTCTATTTGATACCTGCTAGACACAGAAAATGTTTTGTAATCTGGGTTCTGAATGTGAGAATACCACCACGTATAATAGGAGCAATACAGGGAGAAAAGTACTTTCACCACAAGACATTGCTTTCTGTTCCTAAAGAGTGGGCATGCCTCTACCAGCCATTTCCCTGCAACTCCTGCAGCTCATCAGCCACTGCCACATTCCTTGCACTTTGCACATTTGTGCCCCTTGTTTATCCTGCACACTTTAAAAAGCCAAGAGGTCACAGGGAAGGAAGGTCACTAGGACTGAACCTTGCTCCATAAAACTACCAGGTCAAATAAAGGTTACCTATATCTCTCATTCTACTACATCCTAACTTGTTTGGGTGCTGACATTTGTACAACCCTCACAGTCTCTCCAAAAAATAGCCAATGGCATCATACTGAGAACATTCAAAATATGCTCAACTATAAAATCTGGTACAAAGAAAAAGGTTTAATTCCAAAATGATCTATTTCAAACAATAACTTAGTCCAACTGAGTCATGGGGTCTGACTATAAGCCTGCCCATGCCGCAGCATGCCTTGTGCCACTATTAAGAACACATTTCTGTGCATACAATGCATTTGAATAGAAAGGATTAAAATGGCTTTACATGCACAGAAATTGTAGAACACTGGAACAGAAACACCCATGAGATCATCTCACCACCTCCCTGTTAGACTTCACTGTGCAGAGCAGCTTTCAGGCACAAGCAATGAGCTCCCATGGTATCCATTCTAAGGGGCTACTCCCCGGGCTAACAAAATGCTGCAGTAAGATCCTTTCAGCAGTAGAAGTGGTAGCACAAGGAGGGAAAAGATCAGCATGAGCCACCTCCAATCCATTTAAATTAAGTATAATCCAAATTTAGAACACATTTTCTTGAGAGTGCCAACTACCAGCTTCATCCAAGCCAAGGGGTGTTGGTGAAGGACCAATCTGTTCAGTTGGCAGTGCCACCTACGCCCACAGAGAACTCACCCAGACCAAACAGGGCTGCACAGATTTACATGGGTGGCTGGGGCTTCCCCACCAGCTCTTTATCACTAGTGTCCAGAAAAATGTGTCCTATCCACCACCAGGCCTGGGAGGGAACCAACTCTGTGCTGGCGGGAAAACTGCAGGTTGAATACAGGGTGAGCTGCCAGCACCCAGGAGCCAGCTCAGCCACAGCTGGCTATGGTTTTTGTCAACACTCCCATGCTCTGATCACTGGCTCTTACTTGCTCTTTATCTCAGTCTGAGTAGATCTGATTGCTCCCTGAGCAATTTGAGGGTCTCTTGCCCAAGACAGATTACATCCTGCTCCACAGGAGCTTGTGAGAAATATTATCTGAATCACTGTTCACTTTCAAGATGAAACTTCACACATGTTTTTTATTTAGAGACTGTGCCAGTTTAATCTTTCTTTTGTTCTACAGTTTACAATAAATTATGACAGGACAAAACCACCATTCACCAAAATTCGAGAAATTAATGTATTTTTCACTTTATCTTTTCCTTCTACCCACCATTGCTGTACTTTTTATCCACACCAGTTCTAGTTCTCATTCATTTGGAATTTTAACAACTAGTTTAATGATCTCTTGTAATATTGCTGTTTGTTAGGGCTGGCTGCAACACAGATTCAATGACAAAATCAATAGCTATTCCTTTAATTAAAAATGCAATTAAATCTCAGTTTAGTTGTACACGCACTGCAATTGAACAAGAATTTCAAAATTACTTTTCTTTATTAAGCCCACGATCATTCAGCAGCTCTCCTCTTCTCAATCCCGTTTAACAAGGGTGAGCCATAAGGAATACCTTAATACAATAATGGTTGATATGTAATGATCAGTATTTCCAAAAATTCAAGAAAACTATTCAGATATTACGGGGCTGCTAAAGATGAGTGCAGGAAAAGTTATAATATAAAACATTTCCCTTGGAATATCTACTTTGCTAATAAACCAAGAAGTTTTGCATTCTTACCCTAAGAAGGGATTTTTAAAATTCAGATTTGAAGAAAGCATAGAAACTTAAGGGGAAATTACTTCCATTAAGGTTGCTTTCATAATGCTGAACTGCTTTCTTTGATTACTTTAAAGTCACATTTTGCAATTTACAATGGAGAGAAATGACCTAGGCAGTAAACTACTCTCTCACCATTTTTAAGAGAAAAATTCTTTGTTGAGATTTCAAGTGAACCATAAACTTGATGTCTGTGGAATAAACTGAAAAATAATACAAAAATAAGCAACTTTTTATTTGAAACTTTTCCTTGGTTGAATAAAGGTCTTGGGAGCATATTCAGCTTCAAGTATTATCTTCTCAAATAAAGAACTGCTAAGGATGTTCACCATTTGCATGCTCAACAGATGCTTTTCTACCAGCTACCACCTTGCCTGTATACACAGATACAAGCAACATGCCTCTAAATGTACCTGTTTCTCACAAACTGTTTCTTTCTCTTTCCCAAACACACATATTTTAACCTCATAAAGCAACACTTCCTTACATTTTCATCAAAATTTAATATAATTAAGCTAATTACAGGTACTCAGTTCTTGCTCAACTTTACTGGCACAGGCTGAGAGCAGCCATATGGGTAAGGCAGAAGCTGCTGTGGGTTGATCTATCAGAACTACCAGATACTCACAGGTCTGATGTCAGCATCAACTGAATATTGAATGCTGTGAATAAAGTATCACTTATCCCTTGCTGGAAGCTTTCCTGTGAATGGAACTTGTACCTTCAGCTAATACTGCAGTAAAAACAATCAGCAATACATTTTTTCTATGGACTAACTGGAACCCTATGTAGGACATAAAATATAATACTAAAAATTAAGTTTCCAGACTAAAAAAAAATAAAGAATTGATAACACTCCTATTGTCCTCTAGACACTCTTTCAAATAATGTCATCATAGTAAGTGCTGTTCCTACAATTTTAAATATGCATCTCAGACTTCTCATTCCTACTTCCATCTTTGACTGTCTGAAGGCACTGTCAGTAGGACACAGAGCCTTTCATCCCCAACCAAAGCTACTGTTTCAAATGTCATCCAGGCTGGTGGTGACTGAAAGTTGATGGCTATTCACAGCTGCTTAGTGTGACCTTATTCTCATTTTTTAGAGGAACAAATGTCAAGAAATATAGTGGTGTTAAAAACATTGGCATAGCTGATGTGACAGCTCAGCAAATAAGTCAATGGGATAGTAACTTCAGAAATGAGACACAATGCTGGGCTGGAGGGGAAAACCTTCTAGTGTTGTGACCCATCTTATGCCTATCCCAGGGCATTTAATGGTACTTTTCCTCCCAGGCTGTCAATGCTGAACTATTCACAAGCACTGCAGTAATCAAATAAATCATGTCACTTGGTTTGTCATTCACAACTCACAATGACATGGCCAAAAATATGCAGCCATTCCTTCTCAACGGAGCAGCACAATAACCAAGCAAACACTGCAATCAGGGACTCACTCAGGTGAACTGAAACTAACAGATTCATTGGCTGTGGACTTACTAAATATAAGCATTTATTTCATTATAAATTGCTCTCCAAACATATACACTAAGTTGGCAGTGCCCAGAGGTATTATAATAAATAAACTCATCATTTCCCATGACGGATCAGGTGAATCTCTCGCTTCTGTAGGCTTGCACACTCTTACTAAGTAATGTAGCCCTACCTTTGTGTACTGAAGCGCCAGACACAATAAAGCATTTGGAGCCTATAAAGTAGAGGCTGTGATGATGACATTTAATTATTTATCAGCCCCCAAAGAGGAATCCCAAGAAAGGACTGAGATACCTGCATAGTGCATGGGGAGTCCTGCTGCTGAAGGGCATGGGAACCTCCTGTTGAGAATGAAGTTACCCAAATTCACTCTCTTCTCTGGAGCTCAGGTTGCTAACACAGCCAGTGAAAGGTCATGGTCCAGACAGCACAGTCTACAGTGCCTTTTCTCAGTGCCCCCTCAGCAGGCTATTCCTGGGCATTCCTGTAGTCCTCTCCCCTTTTCTAGGCAAGTGAGGGTCCCATTTTGTTGGTGCAGCAGGGTTTCAGCTGGATGGGGAGAGGCAGGGAGGTTTGGATGGTGCCCACACAGGGAGTGAACAACATCGGGATTTGGCAGGGAGGCAATTGGCAGCATGGCTCTCCAGGTAGGAGAAGTTAAACGTGAATTCCTATTTACCAGGGAAGCATTCCACCTATTAGGGCAATTTTACATCTGTGGCAGCAATTTTCTAAAATACAAAAGCAAAACAACTAAAACTAGCAACAAAAATCCCAGATATATACACTGGTCTTTTGTGAGGTGTTTAATCTGACATTAGTTACACGTGCTCTCAGCAGGTCTGTGGGATAGGACCCTCTAAAGCACTACGGTGTAGCCAATTTACAAGTTGTTTAATGAAAATTAATGGTAACTCTTGCCAGCCTGTGCTGGTGTAGCAGAGGAACATCCAAGGGCAGTGTGCTTACAGGGACATCGTACACTCACTAGGATGGCCACAAGTTATTTCTGCTCTCCATAGTGTAGGAGGACTCATTCTAAAAGGGTAAAAACCTTCACAGCATTGCTTCCTTGCTACTCTCCCTACACATGGTTCCAGCTGGAGAGAGACAAAGAATGTGTGTGTGGGAAGAACAAATCAAGTTGGACAAGTTATATTTATGTTACTAATTGCCAAGTCATTTGAACAGGCCTGAGCAATGCTGCTGGACCATAAAAACAAGAAATGAAACTTACAAAAGCATGAGTGTTCCAGGTGTGCTTTGGCAAGCATATTGCAGTCAGGGATTGCAGACACACAATTACAAAGACTTTGTGGCCTTCAGATCCTGCAAATACATGTGAAAACAAGCAGGTATCTGTGACCAAAAAAACCCCCAACCCCACACTACATCAGACAGCTTAGCTCTGATTTTAGAGTTCAAGAATCTTTTTTTTTTTTGTCTTTATGGATAAAATTCTTGTTCTACTGAAGTCAACAAACACCTTTTGATTTTGATAAGGCCAAGATTTCATTCGAGGTGCTTTGTTTTCTTCTAATTTTTTTATATGTGTGTGGAGGTTTATTCTAAGTTCAAAGCCATTCCTACGGGTAACTTGGAACCATCCCAGTTTCCCGGCAGTCTGAGCGCCACGCTGGCTCGAGGACTATTCACAGACAGACAAGGCTTGTCTCCTGCACGACAGATAATCGTTAATTGGTTTTGGATATTTCTTGACACCTATTCACTCTGAGGCTATTCTCTGCCCTTCAGCATATACATTTTGCACACAGAGGAATATTCTGTGATTGTTGTAAAACTGTAAAATTACCAGCTCTAAGGGGCATTGTCCGAACATAAGGGAAGATTCGTAAAACTGCAGGGTAATTATTGAACAGAAGGTGCTCTCTTGCCATGTTTGATCTTTAAAGTTTGGTTCTATTGCAAGCAGTGTTCTCAGCTCGCTTTCAGAAATGTCTCTATGATCCAGAAAATATCCATTACTGCAGTTTCCACCCTCTTTAATGAGTGAGTTTAAAATATTTGACTTAACAGAACTGGATAGGGCAACCTCCTTACATCCATTATACAACCAGCTGACCACAACAGCTTTATTAGCAAAAGTAAACTGCAGTTCTGTCTGGCAAAACATGGCTCAAAGGTGCTACAGGAGACTTCCACACAGGGCTGTAGTGTTGACAAGCTATGCATGCTCAGAAGCCAGCCCAACATCTATATGACATTGGAAATAAGCACTTGCCATCCTGTTGCTGGTGATCTCATCTGCAAACACAGGTTCATCTGTCACCTACATGCCAATGACTCCCTGAGGTACTACTTCAGACCAGTTTCACTCTGTCCAAACAATGGTCCCAGCTGGCCTCAAATATCAGCTTTAGCCAAATTGGGCTACATACTTAGCTTACACAAAACTTGCAAGCCCTTGATCCCTCTTCCTGCAGCTTCCAAGCAGCTGCCTGTCCTCACCTTGCTGGAACTGATGAGACCACCACCTCCCAGGTACCCCTCACCCTTGGGTAGTCTCTTGTAACTTCATTCTTATAAAAGAAACAGGGAGATCCACTAACAGACTTTTTTTATTACCACAGTTCAGATTCTACACTTATGTTCCTTTAGGAGCTGTTATAGAGGCTCCTGGTTATCGTGGAGCAAAGCAAACTAAAAATAGTTATGAACAAACACTAAAACAACACACAGATTCACTGCACATCTAGATTTCCCCTCAAGTTCATCATTCTCTGAATCTCTCACGTTCAAATATCCTTCATAGTCTTTCTCAAATCAGATTTTCTCCTAAAAGAGCTTCCGACAAGTAACTCCCAATACTTCTTAAATGTTGACCCATAACTCTTTTTCCAGTGACACTGTCTTTTATGGCCTCATAATTCAATCTGTGAATAAGGTCCTTGAATTTCAACATCTGTCAACCCTTATGTCTCCCGGTAAAACCACAAAATAGTCTAACTGCAAAGGGTTTTTTTGGAGTCATATCAAACTTTCATTGACGTGCTCCATGGGTTAGGGATGATCTTCTTTACTTTCACGTGCATGTTCTTTTCATGTTCACCTAGTACAGCTAAATTGAGATCTTTCACTCACACATTTGTGTGCATGCAAACCTTCATTTTTGCTTTCGTGAACTGCCTTATCTCAAACTATGACTGGTTTTCCATCTTGTTTTCTCTCCCCTGGGGAGATAAAAGCTGGGGAGTGATAAAGCAGCACGGTGGGCACCTGGCAACCAACCAAGGTCAGCCCGCCACACATGCTTTGACAATTCAAATAATTTCAAGCATTTACACACTTGTAAGGGTAAGAATCATTACCACAGATAACTCATCTTCTCGTTATTAGGAGAGCCAGTGACACCCAGAACATACTGGAAAGTGCTGACCTTTAAATGGCAATTACCATACAGGAGAAGCATGCAAGCAACCAAGCAATTACCAATTTAATAAATGCTGTTATGTCTAAGGACACAAACCCTTGAACAGCCATGCTGCAATGCTCAGGTGAACTAGGCAAACCCCTAGGAACAGCCAAGAAATGTCAGCTAACTGAGAAATTTGAAGTTTAATGTATACACCTTCCAAAAATTGATACCTACAGCCTGACATAGTTCCTGGTCCTGCTTTAAAATGCTCCTCATAAAGATAAAAGATTACTATGCTTTGATGAAGGCAGAGTAAACAGAGCTGTCCAAGTTGTCTGTGCAATTCAAGTCTGATTTAGTATGCAAAATCCCTAACTGTCCCTGAGCAGAACCTCTATGTAGTATTGATCAACTTCCATGGAGGATGAAGCTAAATTAAATGGCTCATGGTCACATTTATCATAATCTGGACTAGAACACAAGACTCTAAAATTACACATCTCTACAACTTGGCTTGATGAGTTAGATTTACTATTCCAAGAAAAGTAGAAATATGAGGAGTTTAAACTAAGAATTAACACAGATTATGAGAGACTCATTTGTAAAGAATAAAAAGGGTAGCCATGTCTTGTTAGAAAAACCACTCTGAACTACGATTTTGAGCTAAATAGTAAAGCATCAAACATTAGTTCCTTTGTAGGCCCTACAGACTGACTTCCAGGGACACATAAAACTCAGATACCTAGAAGTTTTCCTTAAGTACCAAACACGGATAGTCTTGCATATACAGGAGAAAAACAAAACCACCCCTCCTCCTGCCAAAATCCAGAAAAATACTCCAAAGATTTTTGTAATTGGGAGAAAAAAGGAACAGTGTATTCATGTTTCATGTAAAATGCAACTAGGAATGTAAATGACTGAACAGGGATATAAGTCTATAAAATACCAATTTCTGAGGAAAATTATGCTTTATATAATGGTTCAATTTCCATAAAATTGTAAAAACTGTCATAAAAACAAATGGACTTCTGAAATCGATGCTTGCTTATTGTCATGTGACAGATGGCTCTGGCTGCCTGGCAGAAAGCAAGCAGCTACCTCACTGGTTCTCACTGACCTCGGAGAGAATCATTTTTGTCTGTTTTTAATTTAACAAGTCCAGTTGCATTTATGTATCTTTACAGCAGCAAGTCAGTCATCCATGTGTAATTACACAGAGGAGGTCAAAAGGAAGTAATAGTGATGAGCCCAACAGATGACACAGCTTGGCAATCTCAACAGTATTGCACTATGTAAAATTACAGTGCGCTGAAACACCAAATGAGTCCAGCAATACTTTTGTGCCCACAGAAACAATGAATTAGGACTCCGTAACGAAAACAACAGCGATAGTCATTGGAAATTACACTGGCCTCAAATCAGGAATTGAATAAACAGGTTGCAGGTTTCAGAACTGCAAGTTTCACTACACAACCCAAAGCCAAACAGCTGCCTGTGTGAAAAGAGTCTATTTCTCATCGCTAACCATGGCAGCATTGCTTTTTAGACAGCTCCTCTACCTATTCATAACCATACTGGGCTCCCAGTACCCAAATATCAGCACAGTAGATAGTCACTGGGGAGTATCTCAGAAAGCAAACATGTTCCAAACAAACGGGTAAGTAGTATCCCCCAGGAACTTAACTCTGCAATATGCCAGCCACTGGCATAAAGACTTCTCATTCTTGGTGCTCTCCAAAATTAAGAACAAATCCCACCTTTGATTTTCCCATCCCCATCGGTGTCATTAAAGAGCAGCTGTTGCAGATTGACTGAAAAATGTCAGTTGTGAAAACAACCATCAAGCAAAATACCACTCCAAATGTGCACTTAACAGAGACACACATATACTTAGACTTACACTACCTAATTCCAAATAAACATAATAATACTTAACACAGAATGAATGGTTCTGTAGGCCAAGTTGTGAGTAAGCATTCACAGCTACTTCAGAGGTCCTCCTCACTCACTGCACCTCACACTGCAGATATCAGTACATTCAGGTTTTGGGATCTGTCAAACTTGCCTGTCCATTAAGTTGTGTTTGGACTCCACACACTTCATAGTTTATGAGCCCTGCTGTTTTAGTGGCATCAAGAAGCAACTGATTTGATGAGTTCACATCAATTTTCTTCTATGTCTCAACTCACACTTGGCTAACTATCATCAAGGACTGGCAAGAAAAGGCTCCTGGGGGAGCTTGCTTAAGCTTTTCTCAATTTCTTGAGTTTTTGCTCCTGTGCATAAGAGAAATTCTTGAAGGTATCCCCAACACAATACCATCCTATTGTCCTTTATAATTATATTTCAAAATGCAGATGAATATAAACACTGTGGAGTTTCTTTGGTGCGGCTGCAAAAACAAATGGGCTTTAAGACAAGGTTAATAGATTTCTAGCAGAAACTTGCAAAGAGAAGTCAGCCTTTTTTTTCAACAGAGTGCTGTGCAGCCACCTTCATCTTTTCTTGTCAACTGCCATTTTCACACATGTATGAAGTGCTCTTATGTTAGGATCACAATCTTTAACCTGGCAGTCTTCTCTCAGCAATAGAAGAAAAAGATACAAAGGCCGTGAGTCCAACATGATGTCTCTAACTAGTGGCATGAATGGCAACATAATGCTTTACTGTTAATTATAGAAGTCAGGGAAGACCAACACTCATTTCATTTAAGGATAAAACTCAAGTAGCTGGTAACTCATCCCTGGCAGTGTAAGAAGAAGGGTGATGCATGACAATTCTGCATAATAACTGACAGTAGATGGAACTAGGGGAACAAGACTGGCCGTCTGTGCAGGCCGTGGCCATGGCAAGGACAATTTTGTCCCAATGCAAATGCCCAGTTGTGATTGCCAAAGTGGGACAAGGCAAGGAGGAATATACCAGTGTCCAGAAATGACTGTAGAAGTTATAAAATATCTGTTTCAATTGTTTATCCTCTCCACATAGAAAGCTCTGTCTGGCACTGTTACCACAGATACTCTAGCTTATCTCCTCCATTGTGTAGTTAAACAAATCTTAGCTAAATTAAAATAATGCAATTAAGTAAAGAATCAAGCAATCACAAGCACTTCAGCTAAAGCAGTTCAAGAGATTACCAACTACTCAGCTACAATGTGAAACCAATATATATATGCACTCACTGTGTGGCAGCGTTAAGTGGGCTGGCTTGAACCACCTCTGCTGGTGATTTACAGAGATCTATTTTAGTCTGTGCTATAAAAGATGGGGGGAGCCCATACAGGTGCTGTGTTATCTCAGCAAAGCTAGCATTAATTTCCAACTGAGCAAGCAACAGCTTCTTCAACTCCTTAGCTTTGATGGCACCATGATGAATAATTTTTTAATGCATCCTTATTTTTATAAAGCATATTTTAATTGAGATGCGTTATGTCATCAGTTATGTTGTCCAAAGGGGTTTTGTTGGGTTTAGTTGCTACAGGAAAAAAAAAAAATCCCTGTTCCAACTGTCTGCTATATAATTTTATATATTTTTTTTTATTTTTTTTTTCTGGCCAGTGGTTCCTGTCTCCAAAGCAGGAAGGGGAGAATAAGATCCCTGTTTTAATCTCACTTGCTCTGGTTCCCAATTTAGCTGGAACAACCCATGAAGGTGTGACTGCACAAATGCTCACCTGAGAGAAGTTTCCAGGCCTGTGGAGCAGGGACAGCAGAGAGGCAGGACAGTGCAGCAGAGGCAGTGGTGGACTATGCAGAGTTTGTCATTAAAAGGTGGAGATAAAGAGGCAGAAAGATGAGAGGAAAGCTTTCAGCAAAGTACCTAGCAAAGGCAAAGTCAGTCCTGCAAACACAAAATCTGCTAAACTTCCAAAGAAAACCCTTTGCCTGCAGGAGGTAATTTAATTTGGATTCGAGGGCATTCTCTGGAAGACAAACTGACCGTTTCTCTTTGTAACTCTCTAATACAGCAGAGATTGACCTTTGCATTCTCATTTTGATGGTTATCTTGAACAAACAGCCTAGAAGTCAATGTCTACTGAGAAAAAATTAGGGAAGTGACTTTTCTCTAAAAGCGCAGAGCAAGTCCTAGGGAAAAAATTAATAAATATGAGGCCAGTAGCTGTGGCTGAATGTTAACCAGCTTTGTGATGCTGTGTTTATTTTGCCATGAAATGCTTGCTGAGACAAGTTAAACTTCAATCTTGAATTACATGATTAAGTCTTTTACAGAGAAAGCTTTTGTTATCTCAAAATAAGTTGTATTTCTGTACGAGCAGAGGAACAAACATTTTCTTATTTTACACATTTTTGCTTTTATCTCATGGGTGAATGCAGTGTTCAACGAATGGATAGCACTGACCAAAGGCAACCCTATTGAATGCAAAGGTTCTGACAAACTTTGCCCACCTGGATCCAGCAGTGAATCTCACACCTGGCTTACAGCACTGTCACTTCTGCAGTCTTGGCTTCAGCTGAAGAGACAGTCCTACCAAACTGTGTAAAAACCAGCTACCCACAACCCAGCTTTCAGCTATGATCTAATCAGACTGTGAACTGGGTATTTCTCCTTTTCATTCTCACTTTGACTATGGAAAAAAAATCATAAAGCACTATTATCACACAAAGGCATTCATAATAAATATGCACAGGTTACAAATAAAGGATTTTTAACTTCATAAAGCAATTTGTTTTCTTTTTGCATTTTTCCTGGCACAATTACCATTAACAAGGTGTGCCTTAAAATTAGATGTTGCAGCCCTTACACGTAACCTGATTAGGTCAATAATTTAAATATTAACAGCTACAGAAATTCAGGCAGAGAGATTCTTGTTAAACAAGAAGTCATTACATACTCTTACACTGTATTCTTTTAAAAACATAATGGTTTCAGAAGCAGAATAAGCACCTGGATATCTGCCACAAAATCCTGCCTTTTGCTCCTATGCCCACCAATCTGACAACTTTGTCCTTCAGGACAAGGTAACTGAGTCACACTGCAAACTTAATCACGTCACAACACAAAGCTGATGTGATGATCTCATTACTGTTCCAGGAAAAGGAATAAACTCAATTCCTGTTGACACCAGCATATGCAGCTTTCAGCAAAGACCCACAAAGGCCCTGACCACATAACAGAGAGAACCAGTAACATCAGTGGCACTCTATTAAGGAAATGATTATCGTAAGCAAGACAGTGACAATGAGATTTTAAAGAAAGTCTCAGTGCTTTGCCAGAGGACTTTTGAATTTTAAAGGAGATTTCGAAGAATAGTTGACTCAACCAAGTCTATAATCCTTTTTTTTGGCAAGTTTAAGGTACCTGGAAATTGCCTTTATGCCAGGATAAAAATAATTTTGTACATTAAAGAATAGATTTATTGCACTATTTCAAGCACTCAAGCCAATCTAAATTGGCAAAGAGGTTAATTTTGAAGCTCTTTACCTTTTTTTTAATACTATATTTGGATAACTATCTAGCATAGCTTAAGACATGTAGAAACAAAATCTAAAATGACTAAATATGACTTTAAAAGAATACCTGTTTGATCAAAGCCCCTAGCTCACCTGTGTTGCTTTTTTTGGTTTGGGGCGTTCTGGGTATTTTTGGTAAAACTAACCAGCAGGAAGTTTTATCTTCTGAGAGTTGCAGTTAAAACTGATTGCTTCTAAAGATTTGAAGAATGACTGGGGTTATCATTCTAAAACAGCACCCAGGGGGACTGGGTGGATCAAGGGATTGCTAATGAGATATTGAGTCTTTCACAACTAACTGCCGATTTAAATTCAACCCAACACGAAATTCCCCCAACTGGTGAACATCTGATGATCTGTAAAAAATGAAGTGATGTTCTCACTCCATTTTCAGAAAATACAGGTTGAACTGCCAGGAAAACCATCACTCTTTGCAGTAAAATCAAGAAGCCAATTGACAATGAAACACTTTAAATGATTTTTAGTAATTTATTTTTAATAATTATTATCCCTCAATACAGTAATATAAAACAGGCTATGGCTTTCTGGATCAAGTTTACTTTCCCCAACCTGCTCAAAATAAGTTTCAGCCTCTAAGAGTACTACAGTAAAATCAAATAAAACATTTTAGTACAGCAAAAATTATTATTTAAGTTCCAGAGTAGCTATATTGGGCTTTAATGACTTATAATTTACAGAAAGGGCAGTGGTAGATGTTAATGAGTGACTCAGATGATTTTCTAGTATGTTTTTCTGCAGAAGCAGTCATTATCACATGTCAGTTGCTCAGAACATAGCACTCTCTAGTCCTCCCTCTCATTTAATAAAAGCCAATTAATCATTTCCAATCATTTATGTACTCAGTGAATTGAGAATCTAGTTTCACTCCTAAATTACAGTAAATCTATCATTTTAATTAACTTACTAGTCATAGCTGTTCTACAGACATTTTGTTTGTGTGAACACACTTTAGCCTATGAACTATTTGCAACTCTCATTACTGTGATTCTTGGTTTACTAATGGGATTTGTGACAGATCTGCTGTATGACATATTACTTTTTCTTTGTGCTGACTGCTGGGTCAGATTGAGAGTCCACCTCCTAGGTCTTAAGTTCTTTGCTTTTGGTACATGACAGGAATATCAATCTCAATGGCTACCGTGCAAACCAAGCCCACAGCCCGCACAGGCCGATGGACTGATCTTACCTGCATGTGAATCAGTGGGTTGGGCACACATTAATTGATACAACATGATCAGAACCTGTTCCATTCATACTTCCCTCTCATTCTTCCCTCTTTCCTTCCTCACCAAAATTGCTCTTTTCCCCCCATAATCCAAGCCCCTTCTCCCTGCAAGAACTTCCCTCACCACCCACAGGCACAAGGGGAACACACCAGTTATCAGAGCAAGACCCAGCCACGTGCTGGTGGTATTACATGGAATGGGTAGGACTAGGTAAGTTCTTTGTTGTGTTTTTCAAATGATTCCTCTATAAAATTCTTGTCTTACCAGGGAAAACAGCTTCTTTCTGTGCTAGGTCTCAGGAGAAATCTATAGAGATTGTCCCTTGGACCACGAAGAAGGAATGTGTCCTTTTAAATAATGGAAGTAGCTGACTATCCATAGATGTTTCCCTCCACAATACCATCAAAAAGCTCCAGTAGGTTCTAAGGTGCTGCTTACAGCAGGTATGCTTACAGCTGGCCAAAGCCACCAAACACAAGAAATGTTCCTTAGCTGGGATAAAGATAAATATCTTGAGAGAAGATACCATTTCCTCTCCTGCTAATCCTCTCCTACTTTCTTCCCCTTGTGCACTGCCTTATGTACCCTGATCATTTGACACCCGGTTTTCCCAGCCATCCCTCCACAGACACCTATGAGCAGGGGCTGCAAATTTGTCCTAGGGGACAAAATCAGGAAACTTAATTCATGACAGGGGCAGGTCCTTTCACATCATTAGAGGATGTCACTGCTGTACTCATCACCTATGTGTAGAGACTGTGATATAAAAAGGTAACAACCACCAACATCAGTACTCTTGAGTCCTTGAGAAAGCCCTGGGTATGGTCCTCTGGAATACAGCTGGTAAGAAGGAAGAGACCACCTTAGAAGATGCCAGAAAAAATCCATTCTAAAGATACAAGTACTTGGCTACCATCTTTCCATAAAATCAAAGTTTTGGGTCTGATTTCTGTCATCTGAGGAAGGCAAAATTCCCTGTCTTCCAACTGGGTCTTCACCCAGATGCTGAAACAGCACCAGCACTCAGTGTTATCTTCCCTACCTAAACCTCCTCATATACCTCCGTTCCCAGTCACCATTTGTGGTCAATCCCACAAGGCTTGCCAAGAGCCAAGAGAGATCCAGAGAGAAAAGGTGTACACAAAGAGAGCCCTTTCTTCTTGCATTTCCTGTGGATCTGTTAGAGGGATGTAATTCTCTGCCAGGAGGCTGCTAACAAGCTTCCTGATACCCTTTTACTTTTTCAAGAAGTAGATGTACACACATGCTCCAATCCCCTCCCAAAGAAGTTGGATGTGTGATCAATGTGCCTCGGCCCAGTGGTCTTTCTGGACCCAGACTACACTCTCCTATCACCCGAGGATAGATAAGGCAAGTGTCTTTAGGCTCCTGGCTGACAGCTTTCAGGCACTGCATGACAACTTGCCAGAGCCACCCACCAACTGGCCCTTTTCCTGCTGCTGCAGCACAAGGACTGGCACACACCTTCTCTATGCCCCAGTACCTGCACTATGAAGAAAAGATACTTCCTTCCTATCAAGCTCAAACTTCCAAAAACCCTCTATAAAGCCTATCTCATCTGATTGGCTATTGTAATAATGACCAAAGGCTGAGCTTAGCCAAAATTAGGAGCTTGTGCCCATTACACCAGGTAGCAGCCCACAAAAGGGCCTGTCCAGCCACAGGGGAGCTCCTTACTCATTTCTGGCTTCATGGACATTTTTCTTGAATCAATCCTTCAGCAAGCCTCAAGGCCTGGATAAGAGTTAGGAGGATTTTTCTCTATATAGATTATTCAGTATTTACCATTGCCGAATGTTACTGCAATTGTCACCCATTCAATCAATATTTTGATTGTCTGCAACTCCTTACCATCAGCTTTAGTTTTGAATAATTCTGTATAATCAAAAAATCTTTGTCACATCATTCTACATCTCTTTTTCCAGGTAATTTGTGAATGCATTGCAGAGCAAAGATCCTGGTGGGCTTATAAAAATAACCTACATTTATGGTGCAATACTAGCCATTTATTATTTTCTACATTTAAGCTATTAATCTGTGGGATGAATTTCTCCATCTCATGGCTTCTCACAGCTGCTTTTGAAAGTTCTACTGAGAAGCCTTAAGAAATGCCTTTTCAAGCTCGCAGTCCACTATGTCAAACAGGTTACAATTCTTCACACACTATTGACTCACTTGGAAGAACTGGATAAATATGACTTCCCTCCACAGACATTATATTGTCTTATGTATTCCGCTGTATTTATCTGTTTGCCCATCCCTTCCCTATCATCATGCCTAATAGTTCAGCCTTACAGAAGACAGAGTTAATTTCCAGAACGATCCCTGGAGCCCTTTAAAAATGTTAGTTTATATAAAGGTTTACCTGATGGGCTGCATATCAGAGCTACAGCCTCAACAATTTCTTGAACAATTACCATCGGGACCAGCTGACCTGTTATTACTCATTTAGTCAAATTATTCTAAAATATCTTTTTGTAACACCTTACTTTTTTAGACAATTCTATATACTGAAAAACCAGATTGAGATGATCAAACTGTGTGACAGGCAAAAATCAGAAATCTGATCTTTGTGGTATAAGTCCAAGACTTTCCCTCTTCTTCAGAATACTTCATGGGTCAGTCTAGAAAGTGAATTCTTATGCAAACTTAAAGTAATTTCTCAAAATCTTTGTTAATAGTGATGAATTACTACCTCCACTGCAGATGATGTATGTTCATTTGGTGAACATTTGAGCTATTAAGAAGAACTACCCCTAAACAAGAAGAGTGGCATCTTTGCCTCTTATGAGACAAGTTTTTGAGAAGTACACACCTCAGAGTATAACCTGGATGACTGACTTTGCTAAATAACATATATTAATCAAGTTAGTAGAACAACAAAAACAATAAACTACCACCATGCATTTCCAACAATCTTTTTTTAGCACCTCAATATTTACAGACATAAACATTCTAAGACAGATAGAAGATTGCAGACAACAGGAAGTCTTCTGATGGACACTTCATATGAAAAAGGGCTATTTCATCAGCTTGAAATTATTCCTTATAGTTCCCCTTGAAAGGTTCCTGGATAAAGCTCCTGGAGATGAGACACCTTCTAATTGTGTCCATCCTTTATCACATTTCCATCCAAAAATTTCATACACCAGAGGGACTCTCCTCAAAACTGACATTCAGAGTGACATTTCTTGTACGGTGCCATTTCTGAATTTGCTCAGGAAAAGAGAAATCAGAAAAGTTTTTGAAGAGCATGTTCCCATGTATTTGTAGCATATATATGACAAGGACACAAATATATCAGAACAGCATATCTAGCTTTTGACTCTAAGAATAAATTATGGGTGTATTTGCTCTTGTTTAATGTGAGCACCACTAGGAAGCACTTTTTGAAAGGATAGTAAGGCAGTGGAAAGGACTAAGATACACAAAACTATGAGAAGAGGGTAATTTTGTAACGAGTAAATACTGTGGGAGTCCTCTGACTAGATGGTCAGAGCCAAGAAAAGCAGAACCTTTCTTCATTTTCTAAATGAAATAAAAACTTCTAATAAAGACAACAGGTTCAAGACTATTATTGCCATAGGACATGCCAGTACAGTAAAAGTAGGGTATGATAGCTTTTCAATGACAAACAGAAATCACAGGTTTAGAGTTGGGAGAATAATAAAATATAGGAAGTTAAAATTATAAAATGTTGCAAACACATCTGAGAACATAACCAAAATAGTCTTGAGTACAGTGTGCTTACCAGATTAGTGGAGGAAATTATTGATGTATTTGCATAATTAAAAGGCATTGACAATTAATGTAATGCAAGTGAAGGAGCAAGAACCTCATTGCGTTGTAATTAGAACTATTTGTCAGTCTCATTTTAAATTTGACTCAAAAATTTCAGACACATCAGTGGCATTTGTATGAGTAAAAGTTGCTGGAATGACCATATTTAAAACACATTAGGGCCACTAACTTGTATTTTATCAGTTAACCAAAGACTTGTTAAGTACATCACCAACCAACATTGGGGGAAAAAATGAGGGTAAGTTCTCTAGACAGTCTTAAAGGCTGCGGTACAGAAAACACTAAATTAGGGGAAATGTCAAAGAGTGGTTAGGGTATGGAAATAGACAGCTGATGGGTACATAACAAAAAGTGCAAATATCAGATTGCTAAGAAGGAAGACTCCTGGGTGAGACTGCCATAAGAACAAGCTGGAAGTTGGCAACTGGGGAGGGCACAGAGAGAGAAGCAAATGGAGGTTATGGCCTTTGTCTTCCTAGATCACAGGAGAGGATTTAATTAGTGGTTAGGGTTATCCACAGAGCAGCTTCTTCCATGGAGAGCAGGGGGATTTGAAAATAGGACAGTGGCATTTTAGTAGGGCACAACAGCTGAGAAAGAATTCTCCAGCGAATAAGGAGCACTGGTTCACAGCTTCTCCCCTCCCTCCTTATTCTGAATGAACTCAGATCTTGGAAACTGAGCCGCTGCCTGTGTTCAAGTTTGTTTACATGGCTGACTGACAGGAGATAATATTTCTTTACATCTCTCTTTAGAGAAGCCTGCAGCAACAGATGGATTTTGCAGCATAATCTAAAGGTCAACAACTTCTGACCAGCAAAGTAATGGAGAACAGACCAGGCTGCAGCAAGTTCAGCACAGGAGAAACCTAATTAAAAATTATGTTCATATTTAACCAGGGTTTCAGAATTGCAAAATCACAGAGGGACTACCTGAGGCACCTAGTATGTGCTGAAATCAATAAATGCTTTTCCTAGAAAGGAAAGCTATGCATAAATGTAAATGCCAAATTCACGAAGGGATTTTATAGTGGTGTGTCTGAAATGGCTGAAAATTATTCTCATGAGTTATAGATTTGGAAGAAAACCCCCAAACCAAATCCAAAACCCCCAAACAAACAAAACACTGTTAACATTGACATTCAGAAGGCCTTATGATTAATTAAGACTCGCATGCCATAAACTTGAAATGTTTTACTTCTCTTCAAATGAGAAAACTGATTCAACCCTGCCATACTGCTCAGCTGCCCTCATGTTCACCAAAACTTCTTCAACCGCCCAAGGTTGTATCCCTCAGCTCCTGAATATCTGACAAACCTGAGCACTAAACAAATACAAGCTATGCTTAACAGTAATGCATACAACCACAGCATCCCATCTGGAATAACTGAAAGATCACTTAGATACCATTTTTATAGCCTTTCAGTAGGAAATCAGTTTTTTAGACTGATTAAAACATGAAGCAAAATTTTCAGCTACAGACTTCTAAACTGAGCACAGAAAATACACATGTAAGAAATGAATAGCACGTTTTAAAGAGCTAAACCACAGACTTTGCTCCAGTTGTTGCTTTGATTCCATGAGACCATGAAGAAGACCAACCAGTGGGAATTCAAACATTAGATCACAATAAATCAACAGACATGAAAACATTAGCTCAGGCATTAAATTTACATTTTCCAGACCATTGGCTTTTGTGACCCAGAATATACTGGGAAATTTGAAGTTCTACTGTCAGTTCTGTAGCTCTGTTTCACTTTAGCCCAAAGCAAGAATCATGAAGTGCAGGCTCTTGCTTCACTCTCTTGCCCCATACTGGAACATACTTATTTTTAGCTATGGCATACTTACAATCTTACTACACTGAGGAGTGGGGAAGATAAGGTGCAGGCTCAGGCTGGGATGATGCACACAGTGTTTAAATGGAAGTAGCAGCTGTTGGGGGACTGTACAACCAGCTGCTTACTGCAAGAAGCTTTAGCATACTCAGGGAGAACAGAATTTCCAGATACTTGTTTCTAATATGGAAGAAATCTTTAATGAGCATGTAAGAAGCTGCCACTTTTTTAAGGGTTTCAGGCTTTTAAAAACATTTCAAATAGGGAAAGATTTCAAGGCATGGCAAACCCACAGTGTCGAAATAAATGTCAAATTCTTGCCACAGGCATTAAACTCTCAGAAAATCAGAGTTAAACAAAAGCCACTAGAATTTTTAAAACTACAACCAGATACTAATAACAACATGATACCTCTTTGTAATCTTCCAGAAAACTGAAAATTTCACCAAGAACAGCTTATGAAAGTTTCAACCTGAGGACAACACCTATTGTGAAAAATCACAGATAAAACATCCTAAAGTTACAGGTGACTGTTATACAACAGAAAAAGTCAGAAAACCCCAATAATAAGCAGCCACACATGCCATATTAATCCCTATGTCACAAGACAAAACAAAAAATTATTATTTTGCTGGTTTTTGGCGAACATGCTTTTAAGCATGCTCTGTCTCACCAGCATCACCACAATGTTTCTCCTAAGCATTGTGCTGCCATAAAGACTTCCCAGCACAGCTGTTTGTCTTCCCTGTCTCCCTATTCTTTCAGAAATCAAACTAGAATAAGACTGATGACAGATGTTTAAATATGTCTGTTGCTACCACAATTTCAATAGCAGTACACAAAGGCTGCAAAGCACCTCCTGCCTGCTACCATTCAGCCTACTCAGCTGCACTGAGCAGACTCAATGGACACACCCAGAAATGTTCCCCTTTTTCTAGTCCAGTTGAACAATGGTTATCCTGGACTCCTCACTTTACTTCCCTTGTAGGAAATTCAGATAAATAAAAATCAACATAATTTTCAAGGTTGTGATGGGAGTATTGGCCAAGTACACTGTTTCATACTCTCAAGCAATATTGAATCAGCTATGGAATACTTGTAGTAATACAAACAGAACACAACAAAAAACCAGATTCTACATTTTCTCATAATATTTCCCCAACTATATGTGATCCAACATCTCTAATGCAAAAATATTCTACAGATACGGTATCAAACCCACTCACACCTCCTCATTTCAACTTTCCATCATAAGCCTGTCCTGATTTGATTTGCTGATATAATGCTACTGAGAGTTAAGAGTTTCTCTGTGGTAGCCTCACCTTATCTGGGACTAAGGAGTAGAAGAGTCTGTCACTGATGCACGCCATCAGTGACAGACTGTTCTATCTATGAGTGGCTATCTCTCACCTATCTGTCCAAGCAAAATTCAGATGTATGAGGTTTGGTCTTCACAAATTTCTCAAATGAAATTGTTTTCCTTTGGATCAAGTTACTCAGTTGTTAATAGCTGGCTCATCAAAGTAGTTTTAAACAAAAAGTTTAACTGTAGTTACTACAGTTACTGGGATATTAGATAACTTTTAAGGTTGTGGAATAAGCTGGAATTAATACAGAAACTTTCTGTAAGAGATTTACTTGTTTTTAGAAATAAGATTTAAACCACAGGGATCTCATCAAGTCAATACAAATGATTTTTTTTCTCTGAAATCATATCCATTAATACTACTGTCATATACAGGAGAACTGATTAAGACATGTTATAACTTTGGTTGAGGATTCACACCGACACTGGGCAGGAAAAATATACCCATGTCAGTGGCTTGTTCTATACTATGTAAATTACCCTAATGATAGCAAGCAAATTTTTTAGTCATTCATTCATTCATTCTCCTAAACACCAACTTTCCAGCTTATCAATATAAATGAAGAAGCTGACCTACAATTCTTAGGGGAAAATTTAATAACCTCTTTTAAGAAAATTTTGATTTTGAACCATAGTGCCATACCACAGATAATGGCATTCTGCACCATGGTTAAATGAGTTCCAGTTAACATAGGCTGTAATTTATTTTCCAGTTCTAAAGCTGCAGAAGTAGATGCTAACTACTCCTCTTTTATATCTGCTTACAGTAATTTTGCCATGACTGAAGATAAATAATTAAGATAACTTTCCATCTTCTGTCACTGGAATACAGTTTTTGTGACTTTACCACAATGAATTGCTTCTAACATTGCTATCAAATTGCTTAGGGAAATTATTCATTCATTGGATGTTAAGTTTTTATTTTTTGTCCTGTTAAGGACTCTTAACTAAGGATGACAGAGAACATTCCGAAAGATACCATTTTCTTTAACTGTGGTTTCCAGGAAGACTTCTAAAACACCAAACACCTTCACATACTACAACCTCCTGTTGTGAGGTGACATTTTCTAAAGCATCACATTCACAGTAAGAAAACAGCTTACCTATTATCATACTTAAGGTAACTTGGAAAGAAAAAAAAAAATTATTGTGCAACCAAACCAGATAAATACTGCATCAGTACAAACAGAAACTAGGCAGATGCTTAGGTTCATGGTTTACTGGTGGAATTGGTGGTCTTGGGCTAATAGTTGGACTTGATTATCTCATTTTTTTTTCCAACCAAATGAGGCCACGATTCACAGATATAACAGTCACTTATGTTACTTATTTTAACTCTGAACAGTGGTCAGAGGTCAGGCTTACAAGAATTAAGAACTAAGCCAAAGCATGCAAGGCCAAGTATAGGTCTGGCAAGTTCTGTAGAACTTAGAAAAGGCCCAGGGTATGGAGGGAAAAAACCAAACTGAACCAACCAGCTATGAAGAGGAGAAGCAAAATGTTGGGTTAACTGTATCAAAATAGCACAGTAATTAGGCTAAGAACATATTCAAATTGTCAACAGCACAGGTAAACTAAGGGCAATTAAACATTGCGCTTTACATGAAACTTCCTTTGTTTTTGTGCAGAGGCATATCGTTACCACACAAGACACCCAGGCACTTTTACTGGAGAAGCATATTCCTGATTGTCCTGGACATCAGCTTTGTCCCTCTTTTGACTACAGAAAACTAAGAATTATTCTACTGATGTCAAAGTCTATATAATAATATGTTTCACGGTTTCATTAGCAATTTGTTTTAATAAATAGGTAAATAAAGTTTTGGAAGAACTTTTAGAATGATTTTGGCGGAATGGAAGGTTACTGTTTAGGTTATTTAATTTCTAAGACCATATTAATAGTGGAATTAATAAAACCCAGCATCCTTGATACATTGTGAACTGGGTGGCTAACAGATAATTATTTTAGCATCAGGTCAACAGGGAATGTGCAATAGGTGTTCTTTGAGCAAAAAAAAAATTCCCCAGTCTCAGAGTTGAAGGCAAGCAGGTCTTTGTATAAGACCATCAGCATTAGCTTTAAGAACTAAAGCCCTTAAAATGCAAAAGGACTGAAAACCCAGCAAACTCAGTACTTTTTAAAATAGCCAGTAACAGGTTCATTCTTGTTCAGAGAAGGAAACATTGCAGAGATGGAAACTGGATGCTGGCCACAGGCATACTGAAAAATACAGTGCAGAAGCATCTGAGATGAAAGTGCAGACTCCCAAGAAGCTGAGAGCACTAGCCCCAGCAGAATTGTGTCACTTTCTGTTCATCTGTGTCACTCACAGCTTATACCTCTCCTTCAATGAACTGAAAATGGCTGATCATTAAGACCTGATCTAGCTCCTAGCAAAATCACCTGTACATTGAATTAGTAGTTAGGGAACTACTAATTCAATTTAAAATTAACTGATCATTATGAAATTTCAAGGTCCAAATATAAAGGCACAAATGTTTCTTTTCTAAGACGTAAGAAAAAAGGATATTAGATAGAATATACAAAAAATGAGTTTCCATGAACCTTTTCCCCTTATATATAGGTTGCAGTTTTAGAGCTAAGACTCAGGCCAGGACAACTTCACCAAGATTAATGGCAGCATCTGAGGGAGTAATGGCTCAGTAAAAAAATGGACCAGCTGTTTCCACCGCCAAATCAACCACAACCCCTGGCTGCTACCTGTGAGGAAGACACACAAAAAGGGATGTTTCAAAGGTAGAAGTAGCCTTGCAGTTTCGGTTACTTCTTTGAGATGTTTTTGCTCACTTCCAGTTATGCACTGGGTTGATTCTTCATAATTCAGATTCTAATTTACTTTTAAATTTTTCCCTTCAATGTATTTAATAAGCACAGTAACACTACAAAATGTGGATTAGTCAGCTAATACACCCACACCCTGGGTGTGTTATAGCCCTCAGCAAGACTGCTGTCCCAGTACATCCACGATGTATGCACACTGGCTGACTAAAACACACCTTGTGTGTTATTGCTTACATAAGACAGGACTTAGCATATGTAACTGTATATTAATGACACACCTTGATACATTGTTAAACTGGAAACTATGGTTGTGCTCCGTCAGAGGCTTAGGTGTGTGCTGTATTACACGGAGCAAAATTAATTAAGAAACGCTGCGTTCCTGCTGGCAGTAGCTGTAGTGATATGCTGGGAACAAGAGACCGCACTCCTCAGTGACCTACATGGAGCCAGAGCCGGGCCAGCCTCCTAAGCACCGACTGCCTCCGGACAGAATCTCTATCCTGAAATGTGCTACAATGATATGACTCATTTAGAATAATAATAATAATAAAAAATCCCCACCCCCCCCCCCNGTGCTCTCCATCGCTGTAAAACAGCCCGAGCCGGAGCTGCAGCTGAAGGGCCTCTCTCTCCTCCGCCCCCCAGCCAACCTCCCCACTGCCAGCTCTGGCATTTGTGCAATCAGATGGTGAGAAATCAGGGATGTGATCTGGCCAACCCCTCCCATGCTTTTTTCCCTAGGTTAGTTTTACAGTTTACCACTCACGCTCACACTGGCACCAGAGAGGCGGCAGAAACACATGGCTGGGACCTCCCTTTTTGACGCCAGCCCACACACAGGCTGGCTTAAAGCAATCGTGAAACTGTATCATTAACAATGTTGGCAAGAACTTTCCCACAGACACAGTTATCCCTATAAAAAGTTGCCTTGCCCCAGTGACTATTTCCATTTGAATATGGACTTAAGGCGGCTCTCTGCTGTGGAACTGAGGAGGAGGCTCTCCCAATGAGCTCTGCTGGCAAACCTTCCAGCCCGCAGTGCAGCAGTACTGCCTCCAACAAACACACGCTGAGCGATAGCAGCAGTGATCCAGCCGCTGGTATTTTAAGACTGATTTTTATTCATTGCCCTATTTCAATATCTTATACTTTCTCTTTTCAGGACATTAACCAAGCTTTTTCCTTTATGATTCCTCCCCCCCTTCAATGCTGCAAGCTTACACGTCAAGGAAGTTTTGCCTCCAGCTGCTACAGCTCCATCAACTCTCCTACCAACCCATTTGAAAGAAGAGTAAGGTGTTAATTAGGGTGTTAATGGCTACAAGAAACACCTCTTCCCCCCCACCCCCCCCTTCCATTTCAAGGAAGAAACAAAGGGAAACTCAGCATTCCTTGCAGAAGTGTTAGACTGCATAAAAAATTTAGCAAACAAAAATTCCTTTAGTCGGCATACATTTAGATAGTCTGTGGCTCCCAACACCTCCAAACCTCAATTCTATTTATTCTCTTTCACCTTTGATTTGGAACCATCGAACTGGGGGGCGGGGGAGATGCATATATTCTCTTAATATCTTTGAATGACAGAATTTTTTTTTAATCTTCAAAACGAATTCCATTCCAGAGTGCATCTTCACAATGAGAAAAGGGTTGTGTGGTTTCACAAGCCAGCTGAGCCAACCTTGCATTCCTCTGCTGCTGAAAGAGGTTTCCCTCCTCTCCTCTTCCCCGCTTTGTCTACCCAGTGCCAGCCCACAGCCATGCTGGCTCTGGCACTTGTCTGATACCTCCCAGTTCAGTTCACTGAACTGACATAAAGCTGTTCACACTTTTGCTGGGTTCATTTTCTGCCAGTTGAGTGAGCTGAGCCAGCTGAAAAAGGGGCAGCACCAAACGCAGGGAAAGCAATAGGAAATGTGTACCTGGGGTATTCTTCTTTTTGACAGCAGCAAGCTGCAAAAATGGCTCGGCATCCTGTGAAACCTCCCCCTAAGGGCATAGCTTTACTAAATCGGTTGATACAAATTATGACTTTGCTATTACAAGAAGAGATGGGTTCTAGTAGTCACCCAATTTCACATGAAATTAAATCAGCTTGCTAAAGTGGCAGAAAACTACGTAGCGTAGCAGCCACTCTATGCCAGGTCAGCAAGTGGAACAGGCACATCTTCTGGTCCATGAGCACAGAAGCTGATGCAAGGCAAAGACAGAACTGTGTGGCAGGGGTAGGAAGGAAGAGAAGAGCCAGAGAGAAGAGTCAGCCCACTCCCTTTCAGCTGCTGTGATAGCTGAGATTTTGTGAAATCACACCCTGGTTTACAAAAACTCCTAGCATTAAAAAAGCCTCTTATTTCTCCACTTCTCTTAACAGATAACTGTGAAGCAACTGTTCCCTCAAAGCCTTTATATAAACTTGTTGACTTGTGTAGAAGCTAAAAATTGTGTTTCTTTTTAAATCAAAATTTTAATTTCATGTAATATTCAGTCTAACAGTCACTGCAAAAATAGATGCAGTGATTTGAGATACTGCTGTACACCAGACTGTGTGTTACCGTTCTCCCAGCCTGATGATTTAATCATGACTGTTCTTCATTCACTGCAGTACAAAATCAGCACAGCAAGTTCAAATTAGCCTCAAAAGCAAGCTATATTAAGCAGAGGAAGAAATTCTGGTTGTAATATGAAAAATAATTTTTGGAGATGTCAGATGGATAGGAAACCTTTACTTCCAACCCTGCAGATAGGTCCCCTCAAAGTCATGGCAGCACACCAATATTCTGCTAGGTATACAGCACCGTTTGTCTTTTTAAGCCAGCATTTTTCTAAATGCTGGTTTGTTTTTAACTTCCACTAGCCCCTGTTTCAAAACATTTGTCTCTCTTGGGTGGGACTTCTGGGATTTGGTTGTTTGCTTGTTTTTCAATGGAGCAGGTTATTTGGATCCTTATGCTTTATGTTACAGCTAGACCGAGATAAGAGTGCATTTGTCAGGTGGCTTATGTCACTCAGAAATTTGAGGCAGCTGCTACCTTTGCCAACAAAAACAGGTTCTTCTCTCAGCATATGCTACATCAGTACTTGGGAGGTTTGCACCACAACTCTGCCAACCCGGTTACAGTGGCACATTTGTAAGTAGGCATGACAAGATCTCAGAGTAGTGATTTTTGTACCCTGCTCTGACATGAATTACGCTTGTGGGACAGAGGGACATTTTTCCATTACTTCTACTCCAACATACTCATATCTTTGACTCTTGGTTACTCATAACTATTTTTTGATCTGTTCCGATAAAAGCCTATTAGAAAAGACACTATGCAGAAACTTCAGATGCAATTTGCAGAAATATCTGCAATGATAAACACTAGAGTTCATGAAATCTGATTGATTGCAAATATAAACTTGTGACCCGTTTCTGGTTCTGGCAGATGACTTCTCCTAGGAAAAGCTGTTAAAATTCTGAGTATTTATATTTGAACCCCACTCCAAACTTAATTTAAACTTCAGCTTTAATAAATCTGGATCATTACCTCATTGTTACTTTAAACTACTAATAACAAGTAACTTTATGGATTGCTACACCTGACAAATTGTTAAATATTTCAGCTATTTTCCAAGAGAAATGAAACCTACATGTGTTTCCTTAGTCCCACTCTCCTTTCAGAGAAATAAATATATTTCCCTGTACTAGTCATACTTGCGTTAAATAACCCAATAGCTCATTCTTTCTTGTCGTCTCAGGATACAAAATAAATCAGCGCGGCCTCTTAGTCTACTCTTTCGAGTAACTAAAATCCTTGAGTCTGAATTGTTCTGGCTTTATAACGCTTCTCTGTAATAAGAAAACCAGGATGCAGGCACTACCTCCCCTAATTCACATTCTGACACTTGTATTGGAGCAGGAAAGCCTGCAGTACTGTATTTGGACTAGATTGTTCACAGACATGCGAGTATTTCCCTTCTGAAGTTACAGTATTGTTATCTTGGTTAAAAAAACATTGCTCACTGAAGCACTAAGTTAAGAAAAAACACCGAAGGGAAAGGAATGAAAAGAAATGATTTCTCCAAAGAAGGTAATTACATAGCTAACCATTATCTATGGAGAGAAAGAAAATCCTAAGTACCAACAGGGCTTGTCAGAGTTGCTTCCACGTACCCGACTTCTTACAAACACTAACCTACAATTTCCTGACATCTTTAATTACATGTTTCTGAGAAGAGTACAGTTTGCCTACAGTGTGTCATACATACAAAATCTTTGCTGACTGAACAAAAGGACATACTTAATGCTCTTATGACAGGCTGGAAAAAATCCTTACAAAAAAAGTCCTCTTAAAAAAAACCCCCAGAGTTAACTTTCTAGTCAAAAGAAACTACTTGGCACAATCTCAGATTCAAGCTTAGTTCCCAACCTCCATTATTACCTCCACCAGAAAGGCCTAAATAATCAGTTAAAAAAAAAACAAACACAAGAGCAGGGGAAAACCTTTTGGGTGCCAGAGGCCTGCAAAAGATCCGACTGCAATCCTCGAGGATGGAAAATAACCAAACCAAATATTTTGACCAAAATTTAAAAATACCAGGATTAAGTATTAATGCTTTGGCAGCTTCCAGAAAGAACTATGACTAAATGGAGTTAAAAACCAAATATTAGAGAAGGAAAATATTTTTCAAGTTATTATGCAAACCAGACATTTTCTATGCAAATTCAGGCACTGAATTTATATAATCTGAATTGTAAAACATAGGTTGATGTCTTGATTGTAAATGGTGTTTGTTTTTTCTTTCTGAATGTCATGTTAAATTACTGTGTGCATATGCAGGGTGTGTGGGTGGAAGGGACTGACACAAGGAGGAATTAATTTTTCTAAAAAAACGGTTTTGTTTTTCTAAGAGCATGGTTGAGAAGAAGAATATTTCACTTTCAATAAAAATGGAACTAACCACTATTTGTAAACACATCACTGTGCAAATGAAGAAACATTGCTTTGTAAGTACTGGCAATATTTGATTCAGCCCATGCATATCCCAGCCCAGCTGGTCTCCCTGGCCTCAGTCCCAACCTTCTCACCTCCCCAAGTGATTATATTCCCTCCATGGGGATACCAGGGGGTCTCACAAGTCAATATGGGCAATCTTCAGATTGGTCTTCTGAACACATCTCTGCTAATGTAATCCATTATTAGAGTGCAACTTAGATATATTGACCAAAATGTTTGGGTTCTGTAATTCCCGTTTGCCTTATCAACCACAGTAGTGCAATGGCTGTTAAAAGCCTTTATATTTAAAACACTGTCATAGACCTACTGCATATTTTCAATTTACTGATCTATGATAAAGACAAATGAAAGTCACAACACACTTCTAAACACAGCCAACTCTACTGGCACCTCTATATTTGCAGCCAGACCTTTTTCTCATTATTACAAAGTAGCAGTTGGTCCGTAGATCTGAAAAACACTGAACTTGTGGGCCTCATCAGGCAAGGCAGTAACTAAGCCTAAAGTCTACCAACTTCATTAGGATGTAGAAGTTCCCCACTGCTAGAATTTTTTGACTAATACAGCAGAAGCTTTTAGCTTGTACAAGCTGGGGCATCTCTGCTGTGTTACTGTTTATACAAGTTCAGCCTTTCTTAATCTAGTGAACATGAAAAGTACTTAAATAAATAAGAAAGCCTATTTCATGCAACATCTGTGCCTTGGAAGATTATTAAGTGGTTAATTGTACAAAAAAGCTAACAGAGCTGTGCTACCAAAAAAAAGAGATGAGCAAGTTTCTCATATTTATGCAACAACTTCTCAAAATACAAATTAATCTCTAGATTGCATCTCAATTGTCAAAAGGTTATCTCAGCATAAAATATATTTGTAACAGATACAATACTATTGTTCTGTAGTGCACATAATTTGACGAATGCCTTCTCTGGAATAGTTTTTAAATCTCCATCCTATCAGAATATTCTTTAAAATCTCTTCCCTGTAACATTGATACCATTCTGCAAAAAGATACCAAAATGGTATAAACATAAGAGAATATGGAAGACTGTGTTAATATTGGCTGATCTTTTCAGGTTTATTTTTCAATTTTGCTTGATACAACAGCACTTTGGATCAATATGTGTGTTTGATCTTGATTATCTGTAATTCCCTATCGAAAGAATACAAAAACTCAGTTTTGCTACATTTCATCTTCTTGCATGCCAATTCTTCCAATAATTGAATGGAGAACACATAGTGTCCAACAGCATCCGTAAAATTAGTACTCTATATTCACAAGTTAAACACCAGTTTTGTATGCCTTCCCCCACCCTTTATCTAAATCATTCTAAATTTCTTTTTAATATAGCATTATTTTGTGTGGTCACATTATAGGACTAAGAATCAGGAATTTTATTTCTGATTCTATCAACAGTCATCTTGGCTAATGCAACCAAAAATGAAAGAGTAAAATACTCTGACACTAACAAAACGATTGACAGAAACCTCAGTATGAAATATTAGTTTAAATAATTTTGTTAATTGAAATTTGTGGTGTTTTTTGAAAAACAGAAGCTCCAAAACTAGGGATAAAGAAAAAAAAAAACTTAAAAGTGAGATAAACAGAAACCAAATTAGTTTCGCTTTTCTGAGTGGAAAATTGAGCAGGTTAAATCAAGAACAAAAGTAACCTTTTAGATTAGTATATTTTCGCCAGACAAGACTGAATGCTTCCAGCAAAGAATAACCCTTAGATGTGTTAGAAGTCAATAATGGTTTGGGACTTACCCAATCTGAAATCTTACAAATAAAAATCCAAAATCTTGAATAAGATTCCAATTGTCACCCAAAAGCAAAACAGGGTGAATCAGAAGGCAATCATTATTTCCTATCCTCTCCATACATCAATCAAGCTGCCTCATTCTGCACCAGTGACAACCCAACACTATGGCATTGGGAACCTAAACATTTGGATTGGAGTATTTTCTTAAGATTGTGGTCAGATTTGGAATTGTACTAGTAGTCTCTGTATCAAAAATAGGAAGCCTAAGAAAAAGCTGCCCGACTGAAGGCGAGTTTTCTCATGTGTACATGCTAAATGAGCAATGGGACACTGATACACACAATTCAACCCCTCTGTTCCCAAGAATGTGCTGTTTTCACAGCCTGTGTTTGCAGGCAGAGACTAAAACTGGCTTACATATTCCCATTACAGTTGTCTTGACCAAGTCCAGAAAAGTTCCTCCTTCTTCTCTCAAGGGTGACACAATGTAGTATTTGCCATAAAGTGCAGTTTCTACTCTGAGTGCACACAGAAGTACTCTGGCCAAATTAACTCCTCTAGAATTTAATGCAGCAAATACCCAAGTTGCAGCAGTCTGAATGAAAAGATTTGCAGCAACTGCAGCCCAGCTGTGACCCACAGACATCTTGAATGCATCACTTCAACAAGAAACATCCCGTGGAAACTGATGGTCCTAGAGGAGAGCTGAGCCCCATTCCTTGCACAGTGAACCGTGGATCGCCCTCTATTGTTCAGATTAGTCAGCTCTTAAGCAGGAGCTGGAAGAGGCTTAAGGCTACAACAAATACTTCAGTGCCTTTTGTTAAAAGGCAAGAAGAAACTTTCTTTACTGATGTACAAAAAGGGGAAATAGCTAAATGAACAGACAGGTAGTTTCAAATGGTTACCTCAATTAAAAACAGGTATTTTACAGAGATGGTTCTCTGATATTTTTTCAGATGAATGGTTTTCATGGGCAAACCACTTTTTGGTTTCCATGGGGGAAATTCTTTTCCATCCTATTAGAAACCAAATGACATCTTCAGTTTCTACTTGCAGGAATATCCACACATACACAATTATACATTTTGCTTAGAATCCACTAGTTAAGGCCAAAAATGGTCATACATAAACAAGTAGCCTTCATTTCACTAAGGACAGAAATAGGAGTTTGAAAGTTATTCAAGATTCATCCAAATATTAACACAGATCTACATAATTGTTAGCATAGATTAATTGATTAAATACGCTACCTACTTGATATAAGAACCACAATAATACTAATGGAACAAAATCGAGCTTTGAACATCTCAAAGTCATTTGCACTGCAATCTTTTCTATGAGGTATCTTAGCATACCAATTATAATTTTTGTTTAAAAGCTGACTGAATTTCATAAAGGACAAGTGTTTAAAATAAAAACAAAAATGAAACAAAGGATTTCATTTAGGATTAAAACTTTCTCTTTTCTGCTAAAACTTTTTCCCTCTAACAGTGTTTCATTTGGCTTGATCCCCTTCCCTTCCCAGTCCTTCCCTTTGATCAATAAACCAATGCTGGTTAAACATACATAAAAATCAGGGTCAGAAAGGCAGACTTGCCAAATTCAAATACGTACACTAAATATTTCCTTCCCAAAGAGTTGTGTTCAGCTTTACAGCTATGTCCAGGTTGAAAACTTCCGAGGTGAAGTACCTATATTAGATATGTAAAGGGAATGTATTTTTTCTTAAATATTTTTGAAGTGCTACAACTACTGTTCTGCCATTCAGAATTAAAAAGTAAATGAATTGTTAAAAATATAAGCTGTCACAAACCCATTCATTTCCCTTCTTGAAACTTTTCTTACTTGCATGAAAACATTCTGTCTAACAAACATCAGCTTCAGTAAAGAGGAACACTGTTTTATTAATGGCCATTGCAAAGATTAATTTGACTTGCATCGCATCCTATCAATATTCACCACTGTTTCCACAAGTGCTGCAAGAAAATTAACATTGGCTTTGAGTTTTGTTACCAGTTCTTAAGTTTTAACAAAAGTCTACTTATCTGCATCTTCAGTTGTTGCTAGCCAAGGCTGGGCATGTCCCACTTTAGGGACAGAAAGAGAGCAGGCCAGAAGCATCATGAGGGGGAACAAACTTTTCTACTTTATTTACAATCTAACTCCTTTATACATTTGTACAGAGGTCCAGAGATTGGCTACAGAGGTCGCCACCTCTCAACCTGGATGGTGGACATCACCATCAATCATTTCTTCTCTCAGAGGAGAAGAATGCAAACATTCTAAGAATAAACGTTGTTTACATGAAGCTGCATGAGAGAACTTCTGCACAGAGACAGAAGGCAGAAAACTCAGGGCAACATTCAGTAAGTCAAAACATTTTAGGATAACGTCTGAACTTTTGCATCCATATGAGTGTTCATTCAGACTGAAAAAGGAAGAAATCAAAAGAATTAAAACTCTGAGACTCCCTCCTCCATGACACTGCAAACATGCACATAAGTGAAGGATGCATTTCTTGAGAGATGTACATGAAACCTCTCGTAACACTGTATCACGGTGCTTTCTTATCTGCATTTCTGGGACATTTGAATGGAAGCATACCAATCAATACCAGCTATATTTAAGAGCAGGAGTACATTTTGAGAAGTAGAAAAAAAAATCCCTGTGACAGAATGAAAACATGAAAGAAAAAACATGAATTCAATTGAGAAGTAAAAGATAGCAGGTCACATTTTAATTAACTCTATTTAAAATTCAGGCTTACAAGAACTATGTCTAATTCTTCCAGGGTTCAACAACACTATCAAATCCATTTTCTGTTTTGAAAAGTGCAGGATGTGAGTGTACTTTTTGGGTATCATACCTATCACATTTCTGTATGCAGAAGGAATACTACAGATCCCTACCAAGAAATTCTGCTATTCAAGGTTAAGCTTAGATGCTCTTATATAGAGATATTTCTACCTGTCTTCTATCTTGCCCCTCCTCTTCCTTCCTTCTTTGCTTTAGATCACAGTCAGTTTTAAATCTATGATTAAACTTCCATGAGTGGGTGATTTCTACAATGTTAAAACTATGGGGGTTTTAAACCTCAGTTTTCAAACATAAGAACATTAAAATATTTGTGGATTTTTTACTCTGGGACTTCACAGACATGTGTAATGATCAGTGTAAGCTGCTTCACATCTAAAATTAATAATCAGATTTGAGCTAAATCTGCAACGGTAAAAAAACCATCAGAGGACAAACCACTAATGTGTCACACAGAAGGGTCTGCCCACATACTCAGGTCAATGGCTTTGAGATTAGAATTAGGAGACTACTGTAAGGAGATGATTATGTGGGATGTGGTATAGTTCTAGAAAATTATTGACACCTCTAATTAATTAACTAGAAGCACCATAATATTTGCATTAGAATGTCAAGATATTCTTCCATAAATTATTTTATGTAAATGAAACAATAATTTATGAGAACATAATCCATCAAAAACAATGTCAATGATATTACATTCAGATAAAAAGAAATAGCAGAAATATGATATTAAAATCAGAAGTGAATCTAGACCACAGTTGTAAATGCTGCTTGGCATTTAAACTGAATTTAAAAGTTCATACAGGGCAGACTTCATGGGACTTTGGAAACTTTTCTCCAAAGAAAACCACAGTGGAAGTAACACAAAGGAAAGAAATATCACTTTCCTTAGAAACTCCCCCCAAAAACTCTAGCAATTGAAGCAGTGCATTCTGAAGCAGCAGGAAGCACTCAATTGCTGAACATGCTGGGTTGACTACTATCATAACTCTAGCAGTATCTGAACACTTCCCAAACAAGTACAAGTTTGCTACCTCTCCATTTGAAGCAAAAGTAACAAATGAGGTAGTAGGGATGCAAAGAAACTTTTTAAAGACATTAACAAGCTGAAGATAGAAAATTTGTTCCGATAAGTAAAGCCAGATGAAAATACTTAAACACAGTTCTTTCTGTTCACATTAATGAACCTGAAGTATGTGCTTGAAGTCTTAATTTTGATAGTGACCAAAGTGTTTATTCATTTTATTCATCCTGCTTCTGATCCAGAAGATTCTGGTCAAAGTCACAGACTAAGACTTTGTGTCTACACACAGTCCCAAGTATGAGAAATAAAACCCTCTAAACAGAAATAACATAGACAGCTATAAAAGACATGGAGCAGGCATGAAAGCTGAGCAAGCATGAAAGCTGAGCAAGCTGATACTGATCTTCTCAGAAAAATTCATAAAGTAGCTAGACTTGTACGTAGTGACAAAAAAGAAAATAGTGAAATTAATAGGACCAATATTTTCTTTGACGAACCATTCCAGCACAAGTTAATAATGCTGGTATGTCAGCCCCTAGGTGCAATGAAGACATGATGAACCTATTTTGCTCCCAAAAGCACAAAAATTTTCAGTGTAGAAAGATACATAGAACTTTCTTTTAAAACCTCTTATTGGGACTTCCTAATAGCTCCTCTATGCTTGACCACATCTCCTCCAGGCCAGACAGAAATAACTATCTTGCTCTGATTTCCTTCAGGATGTTCTGTATCAGTAGGGTACTAATGACAGACAAAACTTTTGCTTTCCATTTTGTAGGCTTTGAAATAACACCCATCCAGTTACAGGAGCTGGAAAAGTGTCTTTTGCTGTGACATCCTACCATGGTTTATCTAAGCCAAGGAATATAATGCTGAAACTCCCAATAAGGGGACTACAAATCCCAAATATCCTTAAATACATAAACTAATACCAACTGTTATACTGCAGAAATCAGTCTGTATAATGACAGAATTAGGAAAAAAATGTGTCTGCTTTTTTTCCTGACAGGTTTCAAGTTGTTTATCTGCAGATGCACTGAAGTTGTGGAAATAAACCAGCAAAATAATCTACATTAATCACCCTGGGTGCTATGGATAAACAACACTTACCGCAAGGAATAAATTTTAAAAAAACAAACCCAAACAAACCCAAAATAATAGAGAGATGAAACAAGAATCTATTTTTCCTGTTGGTATATAATCTTACTTCCAGATCTAATTCCTTAACAAAGACTATATCAGATATATTTTTGCGTTGTATGTTGTGTAATCAAACTGGTTTAGACATCTCCAATAATGAACATGTTGCTATTACTATAAAGTCATATAAAAGTAGGTGAGCAGCTGTAGCCTAATAAACACACAGCTGAACAAAGGAAACTGCTGACAAGCTGCAATCTTGTTTTAATGTAAATTCTCATGTGTTCACATCATATTTTAATTGTACACAACAATAAATAAGCTTCTGTCACTAGCAGTTTCTCATAAATGGGCTAATGCTAATTATCCCTCTGTTTTCAACCACATAGTTTTAGTGAAAAGATTAATGTCAGGAAAATAACACAAAAATAATGAGCTTTGCAAGCCATTTGAGTGACAGAAAATATTATACTCATCTTGATTTGATTTTTCTATTTTTATATGAAAGCTGTGACAACTCTCTCATAAAGCACCTCAATATTTCAAATGTTATATCTAGCAATATATTAATTATGGAAGAAATATATAACCTGTTTCCCTGAATTTTTCTTCAGGTTTGTTGTAGTGGTGAACTGAAAGCCAAAATGTGCAACTCCAGCACCACCACTGAATTTAAGGGCAGGTCTTTCTTACATCTGGAAATATATAACTAAGTATGGACAAATTTCTCTTCTCTCTTTGCCATTGTTCTGCACTTGACATTAGGAAATTTATTTGCTTGGTCTGAAATAATTTTTTCTAATCTGAAAAATTATTTTATCTCTGACTAATGGTAAGAATACAGCATCAAAAGAGAATGGTTCTCCAGAGAACAATTAAGAAGAAAGAGCCCTCTGAGCCAAACAAGTGATACAAACTCACTTTTTTAATCAGATTGATCCTAGTTACACGTCCTAAGTTTCCAGACAAAGCCAAGACCACAGCTTGAGACACAAGGGTGATGCTTGCGTTATGCAGTGGTCCCTAGACCAGACACACATACTTTCTGTACTGCAAGTGTGGTTCAGGTCTGGCTGGAGCATGGAGGAACCAGGATGCTGGAGCACACTGCGTGGTGAATGCGTCTGCAATGGCAGCCTCGCAGAGCCGTTGGGCTCAGGGAAGACTGGGGGGTGCAGAGGCCTCTGCACCTACAGCTGCTTTATTAGCGTGGGACCAACAGCTGTCCAGCTGTTTCATGTAAATTGGTTGGTTTTCTGTTTGAAACAGCAACACTCCTTTTGCTTTCCTTAAAACAAATTGATGGGCTATAGCATTTGTGTCCCGCATGACATTAGTACAATACTGCTAAATATTGTATTATTGAGTCTTTTGGATCAGGGTTCAAGTAACTTGCTATTCACACAATCACAATGTGATTGTGGCTAGATAACATCCCTAGAACACCTCATCCAATGATGACATTATAATTCATGGTGGTTTTGATGCCCTTTCTCACTCCCTAAAGCGCTTCTGAATACACACTGCCTCAATGAAGTGCACTCCCCACTTTGGACATTATAACATAAAAGTCCAGCTCTGATCCATTTTGTTTGCAGCAGCGTGGGAGATACATCTCTGTCCATCAGAGGGGAGAAAAGAAAGCTACACGAGAAGTACCACAACCTCCAACCTCATTCCTACCTTTCTTTTGGAACAGAAAGGTTGCAAGCTGAACCCCAGTAGGTTGGGTGAGGAGCTGGATCAAAGCAGCACAGAGGACAGGCTGTACAGAGCAGGACATGAGTTTCTTATCACACTAAAATCATTATATTCAGCAGTCTCAAAATCTAATGTATTCCATACTGTTTGGGAATCACATTCAGAACTGCAGTGCTGCCAAGATATTAAAAAGAGTGTTCAACACTCCTTTACGTTTCTCACCTCTACCCATTTCAAGACATCATTATTTTTCTTTCTCACATACAGGTGTTAAGCAGTAGTCAATGCTGCTCCTTTTCACATTCCAATCCACATCCTGCCACTGTTCTCTGCACCTGGCCTTACTCCCAGATGTTCCAGGGTCACTAAATCACTGTCAGAGTGATTACATTTGTATTCCACTTTCTCATCCAAGTTCAAGTAGAAGTATCATAACTTTTTAAGTTCTTGAGGTACTCTACAAGGTATTAAGCAAAAGTTGAATAAAACAATCTTGGCGGATTGATGTTTGGCTGCTTTTATTTTCTAGTAGGGATAGACAAATCTGGTTCACCTCATTTCAAAGCCATTTGAACTTCAGGTGTCAAAAGCTTGATTACATCGTTACTGGGTTCATCTCCCATTTAAAACAATTTGTTAAAAGGGATGTGAGGAAAAAGACACATACAAGCTTCACAACCCAAAAGCTGACTGATTCTAGTTTTGTTTCTAGGAAGACTATCAGGCTTCCCCCATAACTTAGTCTCATATCACAGCATCCTACTTCACTATATTTCATCTTCTTGAAATGTTCAACTGAGAAAACTTTATATAATTGAATTTTTTATACAAAATACTTCATATCCCATGGAATTTCTGTTTCCTCATCAGTTCTTTGGGCTCTTCTTTCAATCCTTTTATAAGAGAAATAAAGGAGTAGGACTTAAAATACCAAATGATTTTGGCAGCCAAATCAGAGAAACTTTTATAGGTCTGACATTCATGAGTAAGTAATTAGTACTTCAAGGAAATTAAATTTCCTTAGGAATCTCTGTAACTAAATTTGGAAAATAAAGCCATTTTAAGTCCTTGAAATTTTTAAAACTTTTAGCCATAATACAGATGGAAATACTAAAAAACAGGATAAATTATAATTTAATGAGAAAATTTAAAAGGACTACAGAAGAGTATATAAGCCTCACAGGTACACACACAAGCCCATAACAGTATGCTAATGCAATTATGTGCTCTTGAGATCATAAATAGCTATGCAAAACTGAAGTGTGAAACTGCAAGAGGAAAAATAAGATTTTGTTGAAATCTTCAGTGGTCAAAATGTAAGATGAGAGAAGGCATTTTAACATTTTTAGTCCTCCCATCTCCAACATCAATTGCTTTCAGCTTCGTTTAAAAAAAAAGTTTCAAGAAAAAAAACAGGAGCATCTGGAACTGAGGAATAGAGTGAAGAATCAAAACCATATAACTAGAGGTGGAAATGTAAAATAGGACATGTCAAGAAAAAGATCCTATAAAATACAATGGTGATATAGAGACTAGAAGAGACTATAAAATCAATCATGATTAAATAACATCACTTTCAAAATGTAATATATATTCCATCTTGAAACTACAATTACGTGAATAAATTGCATGAGCATCTCTCTGATCCCATCAGAGCTCTTGAGTGAAACAGCAGTCCACTCCAGCAATTCTGAGGGCATATTATTTAGGTCTTTCAATGACACCTGTAATTTCTTTTTCAGCAATAAGAATTTTCCTCACCAAATGAAAAGAAATATTGCTATATTAGCAGAGTCAAGGTCTCACATAACTGACTGATATGTGTTGCACAAACTACTCCTAGCTGTCTTGGAGTTATGGACTTTGAAAATAAATATTATATGCCATTTTGTGAATACAACCCCATTTATATTGTAAATACTAAACTCTACTAAAGGCTTAAAATTACAAGAAGGCCCTGATTTTTCTAAACCACAATTCCTTTTATGCTTTATGCACACATGCTGTTTTATCACATATGCTAAAAATTACCTTTTACAGTATTTAAATACTAGTAGTAAAAGTATCAGTATGGAGATGTGTTAATACACTCATTTCCATGGGAATTATTCGATTGTAAAAGATTAATGTGACATTGATTTTAACTCTAATCTGCTTTGTGCAGACTGTTGCCCTAAGGAAAATATGCGACACAAAGCCATTCAATAAGGACTCTTACCTAAAATTTTACAACTGACAAAATGCTGCTTTACTAGTAAGCTCTGCAGAGTTTTTCTGCTCCAGCACTCAGGACAAGCAGCACTGTGCTCAAGCTCCCTTGGGAAATTCTGCCTTTTTATTTCCCCAAGCCCATTGCAGGGAAGACCTCTGCCCAAAGGACACACAGAGAGCCCTGTGCTGGCACTTCCCTGGAAACACTGGCCTCCTGCATGAAAAGCCACAAAGAAAGCACTCAGTCAGAGTGAGCAAAGGGTATTCTACCTTGACTCTTTCTTCTATTTTTAAGTGATGAAATGGGACAATAGTAAATTACAGTTAGAAATAATGGGATTTTTTGGTATAAATTATTAGTCTGGTATATTCCACTGTTTGCATACCTTCCTCACATCACATATATATGCATAACATCCTGTATACATAGCAGATTTTTTTGTATGTGCATTTTGTTTAGCACAAAATGGTGGGATGGGTTTTGCTTTAAATCATTTTTTTTTCTGATGTGATTTTAATATGCAGTAACTCTATACCTTGTAATTTCCAAGGATTTACAGGACATAAATCAGATTTTCATTCATGAGGTAAAATATGCACTATAGAACATACCATTTTGACTTTTCAATGTATACTGGGGTTACGCTCTACAGCAGTTCTCTTTCAATTAAGTACACCAATATAATCCCTTTTAAAATTATTTTAAATCATTGGAGCTACTGGATGACATGAAATGACATGCATCTGTTGATTCATTACTAATGAATACTACATATTTCTGGAAGAAATACTCTTTTACTGATATTAAAGAATTTAGGTAATCATAAGCTTTTGAGAAGACTGAGAATTGTGTGCCAACTTCAACACTTAAAATTCCCCCGGAGTGGTCTAAAAAAGCAAGCTGTATAAGCAGAGTAGAGCTGGAATGCAAATAGTGAGATATTCTTATGCTGCATCATATGAACTCATCAACGAGGCACTGCATCCCAGAGAAAGCATCTGCTGTGTGAAATTTAGGACAGTAATTCACAGCCCATAGAACACTGCATCACCACATATTATGTTTGTTATAAATTTATAATGATGTTCATATAAAAACATTACATTTTAATAGTTTAAAGAAATGACAGCACTGGGCACTTCATAAATGTTTAAATAGTAGAGTCTTCATAATTTAAAATGTTGATATTACATCACTGAAGATGCTGGGTTGAAACACTTTGAACTTGGAGAGGATGGTCAGTTACCGTAGAAATCTACTGAAAACCTAACCTCAATGCACACAAATGCTATTTTTAAACATAATCTTGTTTCAAAACACTTGCATGGACCACAGTCATCTGAAATTGTGCAGCACCATGTTCATAAAGCGCAGATATGATTATCATTGCCAGGGATTAGCCTGTGAGCATGTTGGGGGACCTTAGAAGTAGGTACTTGTTAACGAATGTGTTAACTAATGCATGAGATATTCAAGAAAAAACATTTAAGTATTTTGTTTTCTTCCACTGTACTTATGCTTTGACTGATGCTTCGAAAGTAATTTACATCTTTGATCTTTCAAACAATCTCTAACTTCTTAAACAGTGCCTTCATTTTGCTCTAAATGGTCATATTGCTTGATCTCATCACCACGACCAGCATACCTTTGTTGTACTTCTGTATTTTTACTCACAGTTTCTATCAGAGAGAGAACCTACTCCTGAAATTCCCTGTCAGGCTTTTTGTCTCCTTTGCCTGATTTACATGCCTCAGAGTCCCCTATCCTCACAGCCTGATGGCCAAGGACTGTCTTCCTCTCCAATAAAAACACTCCAACTATATTCCCTGTTTATCTGCATCCACACACTGCTTTTAAAATCAAGCTCTGTATGACCTGCAAATTTGCTCATGGTAAGATTTTGGAAAACACCATCTTTTCAGCAATGCTCCAGCCTTATAAGATGAAGAGAGCAAGGATACAGACAAGTGAAACACAGCTAATGTTTGTTGGATTGCCATGTTAAAGTGCATAAGCTGAAATATATTTTAAAAATCAACAATAGTTTTAATGTTTCAAGAAAGAAACATTGATAAGGAAAATAAGGGAGCAATGAGGAATAACAAACAGATTATGTCAAGACCTTCTACTCTTAGTAGTGACCGTCCACCACTAAGTGATTTAGAAGTCAAAGGAAGAGGCACTCCTCTTCAGTAGGGAATCTAATTCTGACATTAGATTTCATCCTGGTACACCGTAGTTAAAATTTTCCTGTCACAATGAAATGTAACAGACTATTTCACCTTTAGTAAACTTGTCAGCAAGAAGATTGAGAATGGATGTAAAGAAAAAGGGAGGTCTTGATGAAGGGTTTCCAATATAAGTTTTGGCAAAAAGTAACAGTAAACCATTTTACATGTAACTGTATCTCATTTTCAACAATGGCAACCAAAGTCTTCCAAAGCTCTTTCAGTTTCTGGTAACAACTTCACAAAAAGCCTTAGGATTTTAAAATACTCCTGTGACCATAAGAATTTAAATTTTTAATAAAATGAAGATTCTTTTATATTAGCAATCAACTAGTGAAAGATTCATACCTGCTTGCACAGAACTGATCATTGCTCACTGATCTGTTTTACCCAGAATGGTCATTTTGAGTCAAAATATTTCCTATTAAGAAGTGTCACTTTCAGGCCACTCCTTGATCCTATTGTGAATACAGGAAACAAACTGGATTGTTCTCTGGAGCAAGAAATTATTTTTTACTACGATTGGATTGAGCTAATCACAATGAGGTTCTGGTCTACAGACTAATGAAATACAGTTATGATAATAATAATGAAAGCAGCACCTACAGCTCATATGCTCCCATTAATGCTACAGAACATGGAAATACGTGCAACTTGGTATTAAAATTTGAGCAGAGAGAAGATTTTTAATAATTCAGTCCTATTTGATTTGTGTTGATAGCTTTTCTTAAGCAAAATGTTATCTGAGGATCATGATTTTAGCACAGGTTCCATGAAACCTAGTATTTTTTGATAAACGGGCTTTGGGGCTCCAATAATCAGCAGTAAAAAACCCCCAAACTCTCACCTTAGATCCAATTAAAATAAAATCTTGATCCTCACAGTTGCTAAAAATTTCTTGACACCTCGAGTTAAGAGTATCCCAAGACACAGACAAAAAAGAACATACACTATGTTTGTAGTTACAGATACACAGGGACATAAACCATATCACCTAAAGTGAATTAGTAGCCCCATCATTCACCATCCCAGCCTTCTCAGCCACAGAACTGATATTATTCTACATCTTATTTGATGCAGCAAATGTAGTCAGAGACATACTAAATTCACACAGCAGAACATGATTCTGATGTAGGCAGAAATAAGTAATCCATAACCCTGGACAATCTTATCAAGATTTAAATATTTGCTTTTCCTCTGAGGAAAAAATAAAAATAATAATAATAAAAAAAAATTTAAAAAAGAGGAGCATTCCTGTACCATCTAGTGCTTTGGGTCAAAAACCAGCAAAGTTTTCTCCAATCTGGTATCAGCTACAGAGCTTCTGGACAGGATCCAAAGCGACAAGATGGAGGCAGATAAGAATTCCAGGGACCACATCAGTCACTGAGACTTACTCATAGATATCCATTCTGTTTCATTTCATAAGAGTGAGAAAGATAAACACTGGAATAAACCCCATCAGTACTTAACTTTAGAATGCTGTGCTTAAGAATTCTGGCCAACCAAAAGAAGGTTATTGTAAAAATCAAAAAGGTAAATTAAAAGGAAGGCCATCAGAAATGGAAAAGGCTTATTAAAATTCAATCAGTGTTCTAACCAAGTGTGTAAATCTAAAAATCAAACTATTCCTCCCTCTCCTCCAGTAGAAAGCATAGAATGCAAATATCAAAAAAAGAGTAAGTCAAGGACACTCCTAACATATTGTCTTACTACTCAGCATCCTGAAAACACTCCATGAGTTTCTCAAAGTATAAGTGAGCCTGAATTTAGCCCTTCACAAACTCCATAAGCCTGGCACACAGATGAAACATGCACATACCCCTAGGGTGAAACAGTATCTAATCACTTCAGATTAAAAATGAAAATTTGTACCAGACTTACAGTGAAAAACTGTGTCTGGGATTTCAATACTCAGAATCTAAATTAACCACGCAGGTAAAATTATCCACGTATAATACTATAAAGAATGCCATGGGATCTTGAATGTAAATCAACTCAGCATCCCTCTCACATCTGGGTATCCTAATTATTACTAGACACACAAATAACATTTTCACGCAGAATTTTAAAAAGTGCTTTTTGAAACGCTATGTTATCCTTAATAGGAAGTATATAATTACAGATGAAATAATACATATCTTAGGACCTAGTATTGCTTGTAGAATGCATGACAACAAACTGGAATATTATTAAGTTTTGATTATACAAAAATCACACTGATTAATTGTTTTCCTTCCCAGCTACTGAAAATGCTTCACTAAGTTTAAAAAAAAATCTTCTATTGCGTTTTAATGGTGGAAGTACAATATTCCATTTCCATGAGCATTTGGTACAGTCCGTATGACATCACAAACTGAACAAAAAGTTCAAAGCTACAGTAAGACTAACAACAAAAAATGTCCAAATCACTCAAATTAATCAATATTGGCTCAATTTTCATTCTGATAAACAAGGAAGTGCTGCATAGCAGCTGTGCCACAAGAGAACCATGCCCATCAAACAATGAATTTCTTTAAATTACACTAGTTATACATGTTCTATATAAATAATTGGGAGTTTTTTGGTTAAATTGTATTAGAGTAGATGTGATTAGCTGCATTAATCTTCTGAGTAATTTAAATCAAATTTTCCTAAACCTTTGCTGTAAAATTGAACATACTGCTTCCTGAGAAATGGCAATGGCCTGGCCCAACAATCTAACTCACAGATACCTCTGCAGACCGTTCATATTCATCAGGAACATTGTAACATTGATTTTTTTTTTTTTTAAAGTGTCATTAGATTGCATTTTGGTCAAACCCTAGGCAAAACTCAAAAAGCCACACTTAGAAGCTTACTCTGCAACTAGATGAAAGCCCAGTGGAGGAGGAGCGGAGAACAGTCACACTTGCCCCTGGAGACAGGGCAATTTCACCACCCTGCTTGCTCCCTCTGTGTCGGGGTGTGGCAAGGCCTGGAAGTGCCATGGCAGAAGGCTGCCGAGTCCCAGTGGGGACTGGATGCTTCTCCATCTCTCATCTCTGGAGATCCTCTCCAATTTCATTAAAACTATTAAAAAAACCCTGCCTGAATGTGTAAACAGAGGGAGCTTTGCCACACAGTTAGAAGGGTGAAGGTGCATTTTATTTCCCATGTATTTATTTCAAAGGATTTTGAGCAACACATCCTGTTATGATCTGCATAATGTATCCTAATGCTGATTAGCTTCTTCCTATTTGGGAGGATCTAAGCTGTTTGTATGTAATGAAATGCTCCCTTGTAACATATATACAAAGGTAATGTCTTAAGGACATTACTCTTGTAGACTGAAGCCACCAAAAGATGGTCTATAAAGAAGGGACGCAGGCTTGGTAACGACTTGAAAATAAGATTTACACTAATGAAGGACAGAAACTGATCCAGTAAGAGTCACCCAAATTTGAAAAATACATATAATTTCAGGAAAACTTGCTTGTTTATAGTGAGTATATCTATACATGTCAGCAACACACACATGAGTATTGTGTTCACAGTCTAGCATACAAAACTGTCATAAAATTATTCCTAAAAGCAATGGAATATTATGGATTATTTTGGCAACTAATGAAATTAATTACAGGCCACTTAAAAGATTCAGATCAGGAGTAAGATGCATAAAAAGTTTTCTCCAGATAATTTGAGATTATTTGAGTGCCGCGTTCCCTTGGCAGGAGATACTCCAACAGCGTTCTGCAGCTTTTTAAGACCATGGGAAAACAGACACCTCTGGGAATTGCTGCACAAGCACCCCATTCTGGCACTGAGTCCTTGGAGCTGAAGCTGCAAAAGGGATGCTATCTGAGAAAATCTTGGGATTTTGCTTCACCTTCTTCGAGGGAAGTTCCCTGAAGATGTACCAGTGGGAATCTACTGAGGAGCAAACCTCCAGCAAAATGTTCAGGTTACTGAGAGATTGCAGAACTGCTACTCTAAATCAAACATTTGTGTACTTGGACTGTATATCTCTCCAAGCTCTAAATGTCTCCATAATGCATGATCAGGGATCTAATATATATAACAAGGATCTAATCTGGGACCTATTGCAGTAAAAATATAAACATATATTTTATATACAAACACTGAGCTGTCTATTCAAGAGAAGCAAATGCAGCAGATCTGAATATAAAACTGAGGATGATATCATTGTTAATCTACACAACAGAAACACTTAAGGACTCTATGATTTGAATGACATCTTCGACATAGTGATCAGTGGTTCCCCAGGCTTTGGTACATTTGAAACAGGGTAGTAAATTTGCCTGCAGGCACATAGAACTCAATACCCCTTCTGACTAGTATATAAGGGAAAAGTCATGGAACAAAAGTTCCCTCTTCACTGTGAGTGCAGAAAGCCTAATATTTACTCATTTTTCTCAGAGGAGAAATTTATTTTTGAGTACCGAGCTGTAATCCCAGAGTGATTATATGTCCAGTAGAAAGATATTGCCTAGTTCTATAAAAAATGTGTTTACATTACATACTAGATGATAAATTGGGATGGCAGGGATTTTTTTCCTCTGGGGAAAAAAAAGAAATTAAAAACTTCTCAGTAAAGCAGACAAACCTCAACTACTTGCTTCCCAAATGAAAATTTCTTCTGCTTCATAAAAAAAATATTGTGATCTAGGCAATTTACTGGACACATAATAACATGCACTATATCTTCACAGAAGAGACGGAATGATGAGATAGTGATTTCCATGACAAGTGGCAAGAGAGGTTTCCAGAACTAAAAAAGCGAGAGACCACTCTTCTGATGTCATCAGTTACAAAAAAGCTTCTAAAAAAGATGAAGTATACCTGAATAGCAGCATTGTTTAAACCAAGATGAAACAATCAGAAAAAGACAGTTAGTGCAAAGGCTGAAGAAAAAAAACTTCCGAATCCTGTTCCTCAATTCAACAATTTTACTCAGTTTCTGTTCATTGTATCAGTGGCAGGGACAGGACATTCTTGTAAAAAAATGGGTTAACTTGTGCTTGACACAGCCCAAAGCTTTGAAAGCTAAGAGGCAATTATAAAGAAAACAGAAAGAAGACAGTCAATGCTGCCTCTTTAAAGCTTTTAGATGATCTTTACTTACCCAGTTACAGAAGTTAGCTCAAAACATATTTTCTCTGCTAATGATTCCTTTTTACAGCAAAATAAAGCTTATAAAAATGTATGCACATAGTGATTTCAGTATTAAGTCTGTACAAAGTCTGGCCTATATCTTTATTTCTGTTTTAGAAATGTATGCAACAAAATTTTAGGAAAATAATTAGTAAAGAAAGTGCTGCAAGAAGTTTATATTGCTCTGCAGTCAACTTGCTGGTCAAATTTGACAGTGATCATTTAAAAGCCTGAACAAAACAAAACAACAAACTCAAATCTCCTGCTTTTTCCAAAAAAATCTTCTACTTACTGGAGATAAAACCCAGTGGTTTAATCATTAAGTTATAACAACATACAGATATCAGATTCCATTTCATCAAGGTAAGGGCATCTTGTACATCAACAGATCCTCTGATATGCCTTAAACTGAAGACTGAAATAGTTGTATCTGCCTCCACTAGCTCACTGTAGCCATGTAAAACACTTGCATAAAGGTTAGGCAGTCACACTGCTATGCCCTTCCATATTTCCAGCAATACAGGCTATAAAGGCATTTGTAGCATAACCATATGGAGCTCTTTTTGTATATTCCTGTCTTACATAAGCAATACCTGTGCCTGTACCAGCAAAGTCAATGTAACCACAAATTGAAAAGTTGCTCTGCATAAGCACTGAGTGACAACAATGAAAATTGGTGCATATACTGATCCCACTATTAAAATATTGCTCAGCTATTAAAAAGAAAAACACTGCTCTGGGCTTCAAAATTCAACTGATGTGGGCTGAATCATTCTTAAATAGATATGATTTCAATGTCTTTTGTGATTACGACAATTTTGACAAGATAATAATCTCCTCTGAACAGGACTTTTTAAGGTTTAGAGAAATAACATATGATTTATTAAACAATCTGTCAAATTATCTATGAACCCTGCTTTCAAAAGAAATTGTATGATCTCATTAAAATAATTACAGAAAATCTATGCCTGATGTTATAAATAACAAGGACCAGGTATACAAAGGAGAGAACTGGAACTTAAAAGTACAGGAACTTGCAAGGTTCAAAAGGTGACAGCACAGATTTGTACTCTTAAAATAGTCAATAGAAGTTTCCGTTTTAAGTATCCTGCACACTAGACAAACTTTTGAACCCCAGGCTTCAAAATGGATTGAAATAAACAAGTCTGGAGCTATGCTACAATGAAATAATCTCGATATGTATACTGCAGCCTCATTTGTCTTTTCTTCCCTCACACTTTGCTGCCTTTTTACTCATATTGCTGTTGGAAAAAAGCAAACGCCAGTTCTACGCAACACAACAATTATTCAGAAAGAGAAGCAGAGGTACAAGCTAAAATCAATAGGCAGTATCTTTAGAATTTTAAACATCCTATTAACTTATATATATGCATGCTTCTTTCAGTGCAAGATGGGGATGGGCAAAACAGGGAAGGAGAGTATGGTGTTTACTTTTCTGTGATGTAAGTACAGTAGGCAGGAGAAAGAGGACAAGATCTCTGAAATCTCTACGGGATTTGCTTCCTTTTATTTCCTGCTGCCATGGATTATGGTCATAGTCTGGTAGTCACTGCACTTGCAAAATTGAAGGATCTCCTGCCTCTTACACTGGGACAGTTACCTTCTTTTAACCAAAAGCTCCTGCTGTTGGAGAGTAAAGGATGAAGTACTCAAACAATACAAGGCTGTTGACAATACAGGCAAAGTTTCTTATTAACACACTTCAAGATAAAAACCTATAGTATTATCTGAGAGAATACTACAGATACCAAAAAATTTCTCTCCTAAGCTACCTGAAAGACATAAGCTGCTGTCATTCCACTGTGTTGGAGCAGGACAGAAGTGAACCTCCTACCAGACAATAACATCACCAGAATAAGCCCCTGCATGATTCCCACTGCCTGGCTCTCTACATTACAGCCACTCCAGCACAAGTGGTCCCTATAGCTCTGTGAGAATGAGGACTCAACAGCCCATGCACAAACCTATTCCAAGTATAAAACAGCCTTTTATTCACTGTGAAATAAACCACTGTGTGTCTGAACAGATATTTAATGCTACAAGGTTAGTTCTTTCAGAAACCATTCAGAAAATGGTTTCAATATCTTATAGAGCTGAATTACTAAACAAATATAAAAATAGCATGAGTTATTTAAACAGCTGAATGGTTAACTGAAATAGGAGAATTCCTACAATTATTTTTGTAAGAGGTTTTAAGGATAGAAAGCTATCTTCTCCAGAAAAGTGAAATTTGAAGACATGATATTCAACTTAGCATATTTTGTTTTTAAAATTATTTAAAAATATTTTTTCCTTTAAGGGGGAAAAAACAGCCCAAAAAATTATCAAATTATATAAAAGAAAGATGCAGACTCTGAAAAAGGTTAGATGTCCACTCACCAGTCTCTTTACAATTTTCAACAAAAGCTTAAGTTCTCGTGGATCTTTTTTGGACTTCAGCACTTCAGCAAAGCTGCCCATGCTTTCTGGAGACATACTCTCCTGATTGTTCCCTCCATACAGCTGAACCAGCAACAATAAGCACTGTGAGGCACTCGAAAATATTTCAGTATCTTCACTGGGAAGCTAAAAATGAACAAAAACAAACAAATTTAAATTCCAATTTCAGAAAAGGTGTGTTTCACTGGGGATTTGGAAGAGTATTAACATTTGCATTGTGACAGGAAAGAATCATTTCTAGTTGATTGACTCAAAATTCCACTAAAATAAGCTTAACAAAATGATGAAAATATAATTAAAATATATCTACTCTTAGGCAGCAGTATAACAATATCTGCAGTCTGATTCCATCAAGTAGTCTATCTAGAGTGACATCATAACAGCATCAGAAATGTTGCTCCCAACTATGTGATTTTATTCTACTTTAAACAGAAGCACTAATAGAAGAAAGTATCATTTTAGCCATGATATTTAATCTTCTACATCATGCACACCATAAAATTTCATTTAATTATTACTAAATCAGGCCTCTTGAGGTAGAGCAATCTAGCTATTTAATGGAATTTAAGTAGTCACATAAGGAGGTACATTTTGAAGATTTTAAATATTTCCCTGAATTCTAAATTTTCTGCACTCCTTTAAAGCTCAGACACTGCAGCAGGCCCTAGCAATAGGATGGAAAATTCCTTCCTGTGAAGAAAATCACAAAAAAAAATCAGGGACATGACTAGAGATCACCTTTAAATGAGCTTCTGATAATATGGCACACTATCAAAATGATTTATATACTACCCGTAAGTACAATCTGGAAATAACAAGCAGAGATATTGTATTAGGCCTGTACTTGGCACTGACAGTGATATTTTGGAATGAAAACAGGAATGCAAGGCCTAATGTCAGCACAGAAAGTCCACAAATGCTAGTGAAAAAAAAAAAATCGTAGAGGTTTCTTGGGAACAGGCAAGAGGACGACAGACTGGAAAACCTAATAGCCAAGGATTGAAGTAATTCAGTGTCTATAGCACATCAGAGGGAGGGTTAAAGTGGACTTGATCGTATCCTCTCAGTCATATATGGGAAACAGCAGGCTGAGGAGAGGTTAATTCCTTTACCTGAAAAAGGACTGATAAGACATGATAGCTCAAAACTGTAGACAAAGCAATTCAGATTAGAAGATAGATAATACTTGGATTTTCTTTTGTTGTTTCTCTCTTTAATAAGAACAATTAACTGCTGAAACAACTTTCTTAGAACTGAGAGAGATTCTCCATCAAAGGCAATTCAAATGTCACAAAAATATTTTCTTCTAAAAAAATAACAAAACCATTTACTCTAATGAGGAATTAATTTAGGAAAGTCCTGTCTATACATAACCCTCGACTAAATCATTGCAATAGTTTTTTCTCACCTTTTAATCTATGACCTGAAAAAAATGTCATGGTAGTCTTAACCAATTAGGTATAAAAGTGCAAAAACCCTCATCGGGTCCATTCATTTCTTTAATTCCAAAAGTATTACTTACACCAAAGAAGACATATTAAAGCACAGTAAACAGACAATCCTTTACAGATAATAAAAAGAAACAATTTATATAATTTGTCTGATCACTTATGTCATATGCCAAATCATCTAAATAATGATTAATTATTTAATCTGTAGTATGAAATTCCTATTTTTTTTTCATTTTGAGGAAAACCCATACAGTTACTTTAAAGCAATCTGAACACATCAGCACATCTCTCAAATATTCAAGCAGCAATTCCCAAGGGATTTGCATGCAAATACAATCCTGTTTTCTGCTAGCTTCATAGAGTTGCTGTTTAAAACAGACTGAACTGAGATGTAATCTCTGAATATATAGCCCCAAGACATATCACATTCTATTTGACTTAATACTATGCAAGTGACAGGACCACAACAGCTATTTCTTCCTCAGTTTTGCTATATGTTTTTTCTTCATTCCAGTCTAAATGCCACTTATTTGATTATTTCCTTTCCATCATTCAGACTTCTCTAATAACATCATCAACGCAATTAGCAATGCTAAAAAGCAGGAAAGGCTACAAATAGTAACAAGCTTTATAGTACCATTTATACCTTCAATCCCTAACAAATTGAAAAAAAAAATCTGCTGATTTCACATGGGGGCTTTGAGAAAACTTTTACTTTCTTCATTGAAATGCTATTAGTGAAAGGAAGGGTATGTCTCTCACACCTTCTAAAAGCAGCATTCCAAGTTAGTTTGTTACTAGATCAGTGTAGGCAGCAGTGGGGCATCAACCACCCCCTGAAGAAAATCACAGTCCAAAAATCATATTCAATTTTCAAATGTTTGTTGGCTAAACAAAGGTACAAAATGAAAAATCAGTGAAAATTCTGGTCAAATATATCCTTGGCTGAGCATTGCAGTGGAGGCTAATTCCCTGGGCTCCATAGGCACAAAAAGCCCATGTTTAGTCAGTATCACAACAGCTATACTTGGAAATGAGACTGATCCCAAGGTTTTTTCCCAAGATATTCACTAAATATCAGAGGAGTGGAAAGGTGTCAAGTCTCCATAAAGGACTGCTCCTACAACAAACCTGTGTGAAGTCCATAAAGCACCACAAATCTCAGCTGTTCTTCCCAACACAGTGAGTGTCAAGGAAGCAAATAAGCAAGTCCAGTTGGTTAGTATTATTCCCAAGGGAAGCTGACTGCATCAGGAACACCCAGTTAGTGAGGCTGGGGACAGTCTGCCCGAGGTGAGGCCAATGTGCTTGGGCCAATGGCCTTGCCTGGGCCTTGATTCTCTCCTCCTGGCATGCCCAACCTTTTATCATTGCTGTTGTTCTTTGTTCCCCAACAAGGGAAAGGAAAACCCTCTCAATCCAGTGAAAGGAAACTTTCCACCCAATCTCTCTTGGCATCATACAGTCTTGCTCCTCACAGGCTTTCAGTGACCATGTTCCAACAGTTCCCAACACCTGCAAGTTACGACATCACATTACTCAATCATCAATGTCAATGAAGTTTTTTCATCCCCTGTTGTACTTCAGGCTCTTGTGCTCCTCTGCTTCCCCAGAGTCCCTTTGAGCTTCGGTATTAGCTAGACTTTGGAGAGCAAGTTGCTGTTACTTAGGAAAATTCAGGGCAAAACAATAGCAGGACAGTTACTGTATGAAGAGAAAAACAAGTGTGGAATAGGAAAGACCACATTTACTCTGGAGGGAATGAGAACCATTGGCCTACAGTCTAAGTCATCAATAATTAAGATGGAAGAGGAACTCTCAGCAATGTCCCTATTTAAGTATGTCCACATCAGCATTTTTCTCTGCAACTCTCACCATTTTGCTGTTTCACTTCTGACAAATAGTGATTTAGATGTCAAAAGTTGTAAGCTGATAACCTGAAATTTAGCACTGGCTGCCAATGAGTGTTAGTACTGGTTATAAAGAGTGGGGGATCTGAAGAACATTAGCCTTATAAAGCAAAATCAGTGGCTGAAAATATAATAAATATCTGTAAATGCAGAAAACCAAGAATGAAAATTCAGCTTTCAAGTAAATAATAGCTCATGTTTAATAAGAACAGGAAGAATATAATTATGTTATTCACCAATGAATATAGATGAATGGTTCATCTCTTCATTAGATCGAACAGCATTCTGGTTATTTTTCTAATCAGAACAATTTGGTATGAAATACATTTGCTTGAAATGCATGTATAGTTTCTGTTCTTTCAGGAGAGTAGAAACCCATGAAGAAACGAATTCTAACACTTTAAAAGAGTATCTGCCCCTCAATATCTCATAATTACATGAAGTTTCATTTTCCTTTATCAGTCTTAGAGGGATTATGGATTCAGCCCTTCAGCAAGGTAGAAAAGTTAGCAGTACTTCTCCTTGCAGCTGTTCATATTCTTGGCTAGTGTATAGCTTGAAGACAATCCAGCAACTTAAAATAAATTGCTGAAGAGCTAAGGTCATAAATTCTGCTGTTCTCTAACTGAAAACTGTAGATTTATTTTTCCCTTATTTTAAAATAATACCTCATGACCAGACTTCTGTGCAATGAAAGCAATGTATTACTCTGCTTAATTTTCATGGCCATGTTATAACTTCCTGTAAACAAGCTTATAACACAAAATTCTATTTTCTTTTCCTGTCTAGATGGAACCTGCTCTGCGTATTTTAGAGCTAATGTGGTCAAGAGCAGGAAGTTTCTTGTTATTGCACATCAATATTTCTGCAGTCAGTTCTCAAAAATTCCATAGTTTTAAACTGAGTTGCAGTGTGTTCATGAATTGCAAACCACTGCAAGAAACGTATGATCATTTGAGCTGAAGTGGCAGTTTTCACACGGCTGGAATTGTTACAGCATCTAATTTTAGAGCTACAATGAAACTGCCTGGATTACCCGGAGGGGACACTATTTTGGTGCATTAATGAGGTTATACACATAGAGAGTTTATTACGATAAGAGATAGATATTCATTAGATCACTAATGTGATTACAGAATGTGCTGTAAAGGAAGCACCATAGGGATCTATAGGAGAGTTGATTTTGCAAATATTGTACGAAATATAAAAGCAAAACATCACTATTAATCTGCTAGCTTTGCTATGCTATTCTTATTAGTATATATGCACAGTTTTAAATTAAAAAATAAAATATTATATTTTTACTTAGGGCCATTCTCATACCTAAGGGAAATATATATATATATATATTCACTTCATTTTAATCTAGGCTAATTGTCAAGAAACTAATCCCTGTTCTGAAATTCTGTGCATGTAACAACATTTTCTTCTTTCCTCTGGTGCGTTTGTTTGGAGATTTTTGGTTTTTAGATAGCTCTATGTAGGAGAATACTTCAAATATAGGATATAAACACATGTCTCTCCACTCTGACCACCGAACAGTCTGTATCCCTAGAGAAAGAAATGTGAAACAAAATTCTACAGTTATCATTCTTCTGCAGTCATTTTCATTATTCATTAGCAAATAACTTCACATACTCTGAAAACAAAGTCTGGGCACAGCCTTAGAGTCAGAGCAATATGGAGACAAAAAATGCCTAGAAAAGACCATCTCATTCATCCATGTGCACTGAGGCTTCATATTTATCCTCTTCACTTTTGGACATGACTAACTGGACTTTCAACAGTAACATACGGAGCACAGTAATCAAGTGCAAATTTTCCCAATAATATTATAGTGAGGAAGCCTCCCACCACAAGTCAAGAAAAGTTCTCTCCTGGCAGTCTAGTAAGCTCCAGAAATGACTGGAAGATCTACACCTAGGACCTGAATCTAGGACCTACAGAAAACAAAATTCCTATTTATAGGTACTGGCATAGCATCTGAAACTTTGTAAAAGTAATCACACTGAAGTGATTTCAAAAGTAATTTTTTTTCAATATAACTGGTACATCAAAAATTGGAAGGTGTTTTGCATGTTCTACAATTGCTGCAGGTTTCAGAACAATATTCAAATTACATTTATGTTAAGCAAAAGAACATTACCCAACAAAGGTAAGTGTAATTAACTTTTAAACACAAAACTGCCAAGAAAAAGACTAAATGCTCAATTTTTTTCCTCTTATTGATCAGTTATGGTCATAATGATCTTGGGATTAAATACTGAATTCTCCATATTTGCAGTGTTTCCTGCAGGACAGAGTTTGTAATTATTTCTCCTTTTGAACTGCTAAATCTCTGAAGTTTCATTTAAATGCAATCTAGGTTCCCAAAACTTGCTTTGCTATGCCTTTAGTAACAGACTAAATCACAACTACAGAAGGGAAAAATTGATTCAAAATTTTCCCCATTTTGAAGTTAAACTCACATTGATTTTTTGAGGGATTATTGAGAGAGAAAAACATGTAGAACTTGAGCAAAATAAAAAGACAAGTAAATGAGACATGGAATAATAATCTACTTGATCGGCATACATTTCAATGAGGGAAAACAATTACTCAATGTGACTAGGAAACTAGGAAAGAATGTGATTAGGAAACTGTGTGACTATAAGAAACTATAAATACGCTAAGACAGGTAGAAATTGCAAAGCAGAGAAAATAATTTAAACTCAGTATTTTAAAGCAATGATTAGTTCAAAATTTAAGACCTCCATTATCTCCAGAAAATAAAGTTCACAAAGAACTGAATGCCTCAAAACAGCAATAAGGGGTTATGTAGCCACACAGTCCAAGGAATACAGAGAACTACCACTGGCAGCTTCACAGAATTGCTGTTTAGGTAGGCCTGAGGTATTTTGAGGGGTAGGGAGCACATACATCTTGAGACATGCTCTAGACTTTACAGACAATCTATTTCTTTTTAAAGAGATTAGAGCATAAACCATTTTAAACAAGTAGTTCCTAAATGCTAAAATCACTGCTCCATTCCTCAAACTCTTCCAAGTTTAAGGGGAAATGTTTAATACAGCAGTGGGGAAAAAATGTGAAAAATATTTCAAAAATCAAATTTAACAAACCTAGCTGAAATAACTTTCACAGACCCAAACAAGAGAAAATCCCTCACTCACAGAATATTTCCAAAACTGAAAACATAACAAAATAATACATATGTATGTATCTGTCTGTCCATCTGTCTAAAGAAGTGGCACTGGTGGTCTTTATCTTTTACCTGTATGTTAAAATCAGAAGATTTAGAATAAGCATTTTAAACAAAATGGAATCTGCAGAAGTACAGAACAAAGCAAAACCTACTGGTAATTTACAGCCATGCTTCTGAAATACAAGGGCAAGTAACAATCTAATCAGTACATACTAACTATACAATTATCCTATCCTTTAATCAAAAACTTATAAAAGAGTTCCAGGTGGTATAGGCTGAGTTAAAGCTTGGCCTCTAATTTTCTGTTCTTTAAAAAGTTAATATAATTTAAGTTTATGACTAGCTTCATTTTAAAGGAACATTTTCATATCTTCATGTCATACTATTTATCATATATAGCAATTTTTAAAAATCAATAAAAAATAAATTAAAGAGAATTATACAGATGAAATATTAAATAGTTGAAATTCAGTCACTTTGTTTTAGGTCATTCAGAGAACATTTCCAAAAAGCCTTTGTCAATAGCTGGTTTAAATAAATCCATCAAAGGAGGACTTAGCACCAAGTATAATGCCAAAAATTAATAAAAAAGGAATCACACACTTCCCTGAAATAGATGACAGACAGTGCTAAAGATAGTAAAAGGATCACAGTACTGATATCACAAAAAACCTGAAAACTTCTATTTAAATGAAAAAAAAAGGTCTGGAAGAGAACACTGCAAATCTGAAATGTCTTTAGCGAAATAACCCAGAAAGGATACTGTGATATACCAAAATTCTCACATACCATTTTAATGACTTTATGTTGACTAAAAGGCTGATGCAGCCCCTAAAAGCACTGTCCAGCTCAACAAGCATTTCTCCACTACAAACCATTACACACAGAGTAAATTTAGGCTGAGCTGATGGGATGCATTAGGGACACAATGCAGCACTCTGGAGATTTCAATGCAGTGCTGTTACATCTAGTAAACCCTGGAAAGGACTGCCTTTAAACAGACACACTTCAAAGATGCTTACAGATCACCAAGGGCCACTCCCATTCATAAATCCCTCAGGATCATGTTGAAATAAAACAAAACCGTCAAGAAAGCTCAGAAGGCTCAACCCCCAGAAAATAATATTAAAATGCATCACTCTCTACAAACTAATTTTGCATTTACTGACTTTTCTAAAGGAAGCAGGATTATTAGCTTCAAATTTTGAATGCCATCCTTTCTCTACGCAGTGGTGACAAGTCCATTCTGAAGGACTAAATGTTGGCTACACATATGTATCCAAACTGAGAACCTGCAGTCTGCCCCTCATCCCACTTCTATGCTCTGGACAAACAGACTTACTCTGACATTACCGGTAACCTGCAAGTCACTGTGACCCGTAACTTCTTATGAAGTGTTAGAGTACTAGGTGGGAGCTTACAGACAATTAAAAACTAGTAAACAGAGCTCTAATACGTTGAATTCAGTTGCATAATTCCAACTTCAGCAACATCCCATAAGGTTACAAACAAGCAAACTCTCACCAGTTGAATAAGCTGGCTAATCAGGTCTGTCAGGGGTTTATTGATAAGCAGGAGGTCTTCGGCAGCCTGTGTGTCCCCTCCTGCACCAGACTTCTGTGCCTTAACAAGACAGAAAAGAAAGCAAAAGCAACCTTGGTGATTGTTCTGTTATGAGGAACAAATTATGTCCATTAAGTGGTCGAAGTGTGAATGGAAGTTTGAAGGAAACTCATGCACTCTTTTCTAGTGAAGTATTCCTGGGCTCCCAATGAGAAGTTATGCTACCTCCGTGACAATAAGCACAAAGCAAAGGGACTCATGCCATTCTGTACAGGCTGAATATACTGACCTGCATAACATTTCTTCTGCAAAATGCAATAAAAATATACATGCAAAAGATACCTCAAACCGAGATAATCAAGGTGAAAAATTTAGGATTCTCAGCAATATTGCCCTATTATGCCTGTCTGCTTTAATCTGTACCCTGAAATATTCATGATATATTATAATTTAAATTATTTCTGAAATAGGAATAATAAAGTTTTCAAGTAATATGATCAGTTACTACTTGTAATTCTGACCACTGTCATCACCTCATCATCAAGACATACTACTGTCCTAGGCAGTGCTATTTATGACCAGTGCCTGCCCCAGGGCTCCTGAAAGGTCGGCTTGCAGGACTTTTCGTTTAACGTCATTATCTTGTACCAGCTTTGGAACATGACCCTATACAGTCAATCTGCTAGAGGAAAAAAAGTAAACATTTTATATAAAAAGCACATTAAAACAATTTGTATTATGTTTCATTTATAGCTCAATCCTAAAAATCACCGTCCAAGTGTAATACCTGGAAGTTTTCACTTGGTAACGTGAACAGAGGAGCAAGTTCCCTGAGACAGGTGCCACTACTCCAAACTGCTCAACTCCACTGAGCAACTTATGAGTTGAAAGGATAATGCCATCTCCTGGAAAGAATTTCTAAATAAAAAAGAACTGAAGAGCCATTTCTCCAGGCAATGAGTCACATTGGTATGTCCATCTCTGAGACCCCCACAATGATCTGGAATGCTGAAGTTCAAGAAGGACAAAAAGTGCAGAGAAGACAAAAAATGGAATGTTTATATTCATGAAGAAAGGGAAGTAAGCCACCTTCACTTCAGCAAAATTTAAACCAGCTTTTTCTCGTTAGTACACAGATGAGAAGACCTTGCATCAGGAATCTTTGACAACCTTTTTTAACTTTTATATATTAGTGTCTTTGGAAAGAGAATGAATTATAGCACTAAATAAATTATATATGTATATGAAGCATACACATTAGACTATTTTTAAACCTATACTAAGTTGTAGAATCATTCAACCACAGAATGTTAAGGTGTTGGAATGGACCTTCAAGATCATCCAGTCACACCCACACCGGTGCCTTCTTTCAGGCAGGGACACATCCCACTAGACCAGGCTGCTCACGGTCTTATCCAACCCAGCTTTGAACAGCTGTGCAAGAGTTGGGGCATCCACAGCCTCTCTGGGCAATCTGTGCCAGAGTCACAAAATAGAGTCCATATGAAACTGCAGAGTCTTTTCAGGTAATGTGGATCACCTCTGGGATATATGACAAAACTTCTCCAAAACAGACATGCAAATTAATCTGAAAGTATTTGGACCACAAAGAGCAAACTCTTCTGCTGAACCTGGATACAGTTATCAGCACCATCCAGCATGAGGTACTTAAATGCAATGGAAAAGTGGTGACATGTATTGCCTATGCAGCCGGACAAGGTTATCACTTTACACATACAATATTTAAATAAAAAGGATTCAAGTGAAGGTACTACCATCTTTAAAAGACAACTTAAGCCTCAGAAATGGATAACACAAGATGATTTGATTCTGTTTTACGAGTTCTGGTTTAAATGGTATCTGATTCAAAACATCTCTATAAAAACAGCCCAAAATAATATTTGTGATGCATTCAGTGACATGTGAATAGTGGAATACTATTAATAGTCTATATATATAGAGAATACTATATATGTAGTCAATAACTAATGGCCACCATTCAATAGGGTATGTGCACTGATGTAGAACACTCGGGGATTTTGTGATGAGTATTGTCAAGACACGTAAGCCAAGACAAGTAACACCATTGCAAAACTAGTATTATATGGGCACAGAATAGACCTATGCCTCAAAATTCAGTTTTCCAGCTGCTCCTTGCTACTCATTAGCCTCTAAGAGCAAAGCAGATTACTTTGACAAGAGATAAAACTGGAGCTGGAGTTTCAGTGCATCAATCAACTGTTGTATTCAAGTAAAGCCAGAACAGAATTTGGCTTTGAACAAATAGATTTAATTTTAAATCTAAATAAAACCCATCAATTTAATATTACCAATCCATGTGCAAGATCCTCTCTCCTCATGTGTCCTCCAGAATAATTTGCCTCACCACTGCTGTATGGAGCATAGGTCCAGAATTAAGTTATGATTACAACGAGTGATGCCAAAAATATTACAACAAGCAATTAGTCTACCAAATTTGACCTGTGAAGTGATTCTTAGATGAAAATATCATTACAGAACCTGCTAATAGAGGACTTAAAAAAGGTATTGCACCATCACACATCCAAACCAAACCAAAAACCTTGCAGTGAAATGTGGTTGATAACATAGGTGCTTGTGTAAATCAATGTAGAAAAAAAGAAAAAAAGCTCTATTTTCAACACCAACTTCTGACGTTAAGCCTACTTAAAAAAACTTCCCTCAAAAGAACCAAAAAGCCAATCCCTGCCCCCACCCCCCCAAAACCCTGCAAACCAAAAAACACAGAACCAAAACAAAAAAAACAACCAACCCACAGAGGAGGGCCTTTGAGGACTAAAAAAAGCCGTGTCCTGAAAGATATTATAACCTAGCTGCAATCTTTTGCATTTCTGTCCTTTAGATATATTTCATCTGTTCTTCAGTGAATAATCCCAAGAACATAAACCTGACACTAAGAGTATGTGCTGCTGTTTGCAGAGCAAATACAAAAGTCACTTCCACTTCACTAACTTAAAAATTTGGCAGATCATCTAAAAAGAAAAGAAATATTTGCTAGATTTACATCATGTCTAAACAATGAGGAATGCTTTTCCTTCATATGTCACTAAGAGGTTATGTGAAATTTCTTTGAATTGTATCTTTTTGTGCTCCATTTTTAAGGAGGACAATGTCTTTTTTGGCAGAGGAAGAACCACCAATGCCATGACTTGCAATGGTTCAAACAGAAACTTGGAAGACAAATTGAGTTTTCACCACACTAGAAGTTCCATAAAATCAGAATAGTGGGAGTTTCATTATTAAGGATAATAGGAAGTTACCTAAAACATTGTTTAAGACAGTAAAGACCCCATGAATAAATCCCATACCTGCAAAGTCTGGCGCACAATGTTTGCTGTATACGTCAGCATGTATTGCAAAATGTCAAGTAAGGACAGAAGCAGCACATTTGCTGTCTTGGTGTTCCCTTTATCATCTGCCTCCAAGTACAGGGCCACAGCTTCCGTTAGGAGACTGCAGACGTGATGAGCCAGTCCTATATAGAAAGTGAGACCAAAAAAAGAGAAAAAATAAATAGGCTATCACGAAAAGAACAGTGTGGAAGGTGATCTAGATTTTAAAAAAGATTATGATAAAACCAAATTTTACATACTTTATGAATATTTATTAAATTTCCTCTTTTTCTCCATTACTATAATTACCTCCTCTCCTATTCTGTTTGGACCCTCATAAACGGAGTTAAACTGATACAATCAAATTTGCTAACTACATGTATTCATTAAATTAAAACCTACTTTGAATCCCGTACCTTTCCATAGCACGCTCACAAGTCTCTTTCACAACCCTCCTACTCACAAGAATTTAGCAATTTCTCCAGGCTGTTACAAAGTGACAATTCAAGGTGGAACCTAGAGCTTCTTCACTGGGCCTAAAGTTTTCTTAACTTTAATTAGAACCTTACCCACATGCTTTAATTATAGAATCAAACAGTGCTATGCTTAACAAAAAATATATTCAGAAGAGCATTAAAAATGAAATATTGCATACTACATTAAAATGTTATTAAGATTTGTTTTACTGATGCTAGTAAAAACTTTCCTGAAAATATCTTCTTGTTTTGAAGGGATTTTTTAAGCTCCTTTAGAATAAAATAACATCAGCCCCTGTAGCTTGCCTAACCGCAAATCAATTGACATATATAAAAATATATTCCAATTCAAGGCAATATCAATTCAATTCAATTGGTTACTTTCAAATATGAAGTGACTGAGTTAATTATATTTGATCTTAATCTATTTCTTTCAGATTTTCATAAAGGATGAAGTGTACTTTGTTTCTTAACAAAACCATAATATCTTTGCAAACTATCCTTTAAACTTGCAATTCGCTATGCAGTCACTTGGCTGCCCATATGTAGTAACAATGCAGCTCATCAGCATATTAGCTTCTAGTCCCCATGACTGCCAAAAAATTATTTAAGTATTTCAATGATTTCAATGAAATAAAAAAGTGTTCTTTTATAAGTTCTCTTTTTAAAAGTTGTATATATTTCCACAAACATCAACACACAATTAATATGAGACACTGTAGAATGCATTATGTGCTTACACCATTCAGCTTTTGAGAACAGTCAAACCTCTGGGGATTTGAACTATTTTAGCTTTGAAAGATATTACATCCATTAATTAAACTTCCTACAAAATATCTTCTTCTCCTATTCCTCACCATTAATACTTTCCTCAGGAAATTAAATACATTTCGTTTAGAATACAGTTATGGTTCTGGATCATTAAGACTCTTACTCTGCTTCTATCTCACATCTTCTGTGGTTCTATGATTACTAGCATTATTTTTCCACAACAGTTTATTGATGGATGACAGCTCAGAATAAGCTTTGAATTTCCTGGAGTTTTGTCTAAATATACCAAGCTCTAATCTCACACATTTAATTTCCTTCTCCTTTTTTAGAGTGAAATTTCTGCTGCAGTTCTGAATACTTCATACAAAAATCAGATAGCACATATCTGACAGTGACACATTGAAATGATATCACCAATACCCACCAAGAAGAAAAAAGACAGACATAATTACATGTCTACCCAATACAAAACCTGTGGTTAGTCTATGACTATTTTCAACAGACTAAACTGGAATAAGCCTAAGGAAACAGTCCAGTAAGACTTGGTCCCTATCAAAGTGAAGCCTGAAAAATTGCCTGCAGGGATATGACCAAGTACACATTGTTCCTCTGTACATGGCCACAAAACCTACAGCCATATCAAAATGAATGAGTCATCCCATTCTTTCCAGATGGCTTACAAATAACCCTTAGGACAGTGACTTGGAGATGAATGCTGAGAAGGCCACTTTCATAAGCAGGCATTGCATTGCATGGGTCATCATTAAGAATTTTTTAGGCTGTAGTCACTTACAACACTAAGAAGGGTTGACAAGGGAGTGAACAATGGGGAACAACTAGTAGTGAACAAAACACCATGACTGTGATCTGCAATCCTTTCACTTTCAGCTTTGAACAGAAACACTTGCTCATTCCCTTGGCTGTACCAGCCTGAGTCTCAGAACTCATTAATTTTGTTTGGTGTATAAGGTGAACCAAACACTCAACCATCTCCCCATCCATTGGGACATGAATAATATAATCACTTAGATTTTATTTTCTTGAAGTGCTTACATCCTAAGGGTATGTGTATTAGCATCCCTGCTTCCAAACACCTGAGATATTCATGTTTACCTAGTTAACTAAAACATCAGAACAAATGAATTTCATTTAGGTAGATACATGCTCGCACAGAGCTATATGTACAAAGATATGAAAGTCAAATTTGAAAATTTTGTGGGGAAAAAAACGTTTCTTAGACTTAAAATATTTTTGGAAAACTTAGCACATCCAAACTTTATTATAAAGATGTCTAGAATAAAACACTGGTGCACCTAACACGCTGCAAGATTCATACAGAAACCTGACAAACATTTGGTTCCATAGATAAAAGCAACAGACTGACCTCTTTGCCAAGTAAATAAAGCTCCAGACATCCTCTTTAAAATACATCATGTCCCAACAAAATGAAAATTTGAGGCCACAGTTGTAGACATGTAAATATACTCCTTGCTTATATCACAAGACAAAGTACATCCACTTTGTCCTCAGAAGAGAAATTTGGGAAGCTGGTGTAATTTACAGTGACCATGACAAAACTCCATAGAACTCTAATGGCCTTGACCACTGGCACTGTAACCAGTTTGCTCAAAAGGCAGCTATAAAGATCAAGACTCACATGTTTCAGCATTCAAAAAATTGAATTGCAAAACAGATAGTTTGGAAAAAAGTATCCAATTTTATAAAAAGGAAATTGAATTCATAATTCAATAAATTGCAATACAAAAATCACATATGGATCTCTAAGTTTCAGATGATACCTTGAACATTTTCTCCCAAATTTTACAACAGATTAAAAAACAACAATTTAATTTTCTAAATAAAGCCTAAACCAATATGTATCTTTAAAAATTCCAGAGACTATATTTCAGAGTCATATATAACAGACATAGGTTTCTTATATATAAATTCTCAGCTCTTGATTGGAAAGTGAAATAGGCTGTGATTGAAAAGGCACACACTTCATGCACTCCTGAACTTTGCAAGTGATGGATCTGAATACAAAATCTGTATCATAGAGGAGACGTCAACCAAATCCAGTTGATGAAGTTTGCTCTACTTGGACAAGCAACCTACAGTCAAATATTCTGGTGCTTCCAAGTATGTTGGCAATAGTTGACCCTCTCAAGAGAAAGCTGTTAGTGAGAGTTTATATGGGTGAAAGTATGCACCATAATTTCTTTCAGCTAGGTACTTCCTAGTAAGAGAATTAAATAAAACCTTATAATTCAACATATTACAGCGTTTTTTAGTTACTCTACTAATTTGCATATTTCTGCAGACAAAATATATCACACCGTACTGTTTGTAGCTTCAGTTATAGTCTGAGACAAGTACAAGTACTTGACAGTACTTGACTGTACAAGACTTCATAGGGCATCACTCATGCCTTGTATTTATCTGTAAAAGAGAAGCAAAACTTGCATTTTGTATTAGAATTATTGTGTTTATAAATTAACATAACTGGAATTAAACAAAGAACCTTTTCTAATCGTGGTCCAAGATTTATAATATATATTAAAAGGATTGTATCCAAAATTTCTAGCCATGGATTTACAGCACTTGACAAACATAGCGTTCACAGCAGAGTATCTCTCTGGCCCAGAGACCCCTGCAATGAACTGAACATGTGCTTCATGAATGTGGACTGTGATGACTATGCTTGTGTTTTACACACCTTTCAAAAGATAAAAGCAGTCTTTTGGCCCATGATACAGCTAATCAGACTGAATGTGCCATGATACCTTCTGGAATGAAAGCTGAGAGGAGATGTTTTATTCTCACCTACTAGTAAAATGGATAAAGGAAAAGAAATCTTCACTTCCAAATCATATGAAACATCAAAGGACAGCCTAGGAAGCAATCTTCTAGGCAATCCTTTCATGCCTACCAGCAATTAGAGCATTCAACAAACCTGTCTGCTTCCAGCTGAAGAAAATGTTAGAGCAGGTGCACTTCCTCCGAACAATGCTACCGCACAGCCAAGCAGCCAGCAGCAAAACCCTCAGTCCGGCAAAAAGCTTCTCTTTGTTCCTCTCTGCACATTGCTCTCTGGAGAGCCATTTTTCCCATTAGTACCACACCTACACAACTGACTCCCCAGGGATATTACCAAATGTACATGCATTAGACTTTTCTTCCTTCTTTTACTTACAGAGTGGACCAACAATATTGCCAGATTAAATAGAAATCATATTTTATTATCTTTTAAATTTTAATGGTGAAACTCAAAAATATTGCTCAGAAGAAACACAGGACTGTACAAATTCTTTCACACAGGAATGAGTGAATGTACCTGAGCACTTAAGATACTCCACAGTGACATAAAGATTCTTCATAAAACCTTATTTACTTACATAAATCTGGGAGTCAATTTGCATTGTCTACATCACATTATGACTTAAATTTTCCTGTTTTGAAGAACTGAAAATAGGTGACATAAAGCAAATGGTATCTTTAGGATAATGGCATTTTTAAAAAGGCACATTGCTTTTAATGTTATTTTTGTTCCTTATTTGTTATTGTTTATGTTTTAGGAACTATTTGTGTTAGTGCTATAACAATATTGAGGTAAGAATAAACTAGGAGAGAAAATTAGATAACCAATGTTTTCAAAATTTGGTGAGTTATGAATGTTTCATCAAGTGGAAAAGCAATGATTTGGCTGTTAAGCAAATCAATTGCATGACTGTTGCCCTGAAAATTATTTTGTATTCTGATCTTAAAAATGAATAGTGTCTGAAGAAGAAAATTTTGCGAATACTGGCCAGTCTATTCCTAGCACTGGTAGAATGACTGGACATTTTATGACTGAAGAAAGAATCACTAGGTTTAAGGGACAAAAATCTCATTTGAATTTGTCGTATTGAAGTGGTGGTCAAAGCCCTCCAGAGCTTCCCTTTGTGGGAAGAGTGGCTCAGCTTTTTCTACACACATGGAATACAGGGCACTCACCAATGGTAGCCAAGCAGGCAGTCCTTTCCTCACACACAAGAAAATGGATGTGGAAAGGATTACAACAACCAGGGAAGAAAAGCCAGTTATCACCTTCACTACAGCTAGATTGAAAGTAGACGGGGAAGTTCTATGTTATCTTGAGTGTGACTGCCTGAGAGGAATAAAGATCTGACATTCTCAGAAGCAATATGGCTCTGCTTCGAGTCAAAGCATGACATAACTCAACTTTACTTTCTCCTGGACTGGCAGTGTTTAGCTGTTATTGTTAGAAGGCAGTTTAGAGATGGCAACTTGTGAAAAAAGACTGCACAATTGGAGACTCCCCAGGGAGTCAAATTCTTCTGAACCTAACAGAATCTCACCAACACTGAAATCTGCTTTTTTTTCTATAATTTAATCTATGGATCAAATATGTAGTCGGTTAAGACCAGCAGGTGGACAGATCAGACAACTAAAAGACAGAAAACCAGGTGGATTCTCTTATAAGAAAAAGTATCTGAGTGTAATAAAGGATAGTAAAAATGCAACTTGAACAATGTAGAAATAATAAAATCACGTATGGTTGAATATGCTTGACTAGTCAATATAAAAATAATAGAATATAACAAATAAGTTCAGCTAGGCTAGACTGTGGTTGTTCTCTGTGAAAAGAAATGGTTAGAATGACATACACAGAGGAAGAGTATTTCTGAAAGTACAACCACTGATACCTTGAGAGTTCCTCATTTGATGCTGCTTTTGAAAATGAAAAAAATAAAAAAAAAGGAAAAAGAAAAAAAGGAGTTTCCCATCTCTGACAAAATTTCAACTGATTTCAGGTTTTTGTGTCAAATTGGCTCAACCATTCTATAATCCATTCAGAAAAGACATCCAAGATGTTTGAAACTCAGTTCACAGCACATATGGGTACATTGCCTCAAAGTTCTGAAGGCAGAGGGTTTTGTTCCAGTCAAAACTTATCAAGATAGTTCTCATTCCTAGGAGTATAATTCATTGAACATGAATGTGAACTTGTTCAACAGAGATGGAATGAAAGATCAGAAATTAACTTCCCTTGGAAAACAATTATAAGTTAGTTATAAGAACATTGAAATGCTTTCTACTTATATCAGAACTAATATAACTTTTTCTACAATTTTGTATGAGTGAATACTACATAACTATGGACTGTAATAATATTCAGGTGATCTATTCACAGAGTTGATAAGACATTAAGAGTGTCTTATGTGAACAGCCAGTTTTGATTTTTTTGGATACCCTGCTGGCACCCTGGTTTGCCTGAAGCAGGTTCACACACTCAAATGACCCTTTTAGTTGGAAAACCTGAGGAGAAATAGAGATGGAGGTAATACAGTGGCTTCCCAGGGTATACATTTCCCAGGGTATATATTTAAATACTTCTGTCACCAACTGTGCATATATTAAATACCTAAGTTGCATTCTTTTCATGTGGATTTAAGCTTTTTTTTGCTACAGTTTTTTAATTTGTCAATTGTGCAGTATTTGCAAGCACAACCTTGCATCATAAAATACTAAAAATTAAATTAACCAAGACTGCAGTCTGATAAAATCATGTTGTTTGGATTGAGTATCATTGCTATTATTAAGCAAACTCTACAGCAACTTTTCAGTTAGATGTCTCCCCACATGTCAGACGTACATTAGAGCTTGTGGTTCATTTTATAAAGCACAATAATTCTACAGCATGCTATACTTCAAGTCAAAACCCAACACACCCTAATTCATTCCTACAAGGTGTCAATTAAAATAAGGTCCCTTGGTTTTGTCAGATAGAAGGTGTATGATGCTTAGAGGATTTTCCAAACAGCAGGTTTTAATGATCTGCATGAGGAACAAGAATATCTAACAGGACACTTTGCTCTTTGAGACACAACAACCTTTAAAGCGTTCTTTAAAGCCAGCCTCAGATATTAGTACTTGCAGCTTCACAGCTACATGGAAGAACTTCTGCTTGCACATTGTGAGTTAGTGTATATTGTTTAGAAAAACAAAGACTGCATGAGGTCCTCAAATTAATGGCAGCTAGGCAAAGTTCTTCACTAAATTAAATCTGTTACTCGTATAAAATTAGGAATGCTGTGAATTCAGCAAAATTTGAAGTCAGTAAAGATTCAGTAACGACTTTTGACTTACTGGTCTGAAAGATCATGTCTGCAACAATTACCATATGATAAAACACAGAGGAATTTATATCCTGGGCTTAATTTAGAACTAGAAATTCTTCTAAAGAGATTTATATTTTAATAATAGACTTCCTGTCACACAAGATTAAACCCTGTTTATCTCCTTCAAATATCTTAACACGCTTCTGCTTTGACATCAACTTTCCTTTCTCCTAAAATCCTTGAGACCATACTGAAACAGAGAGCTATCTTTTTAACAAAACCCATACAGACCAGATGTGAACAGCCTCAGAATGCAGATACAGCCCTAAATTGTTGTCACAAACTGACAGCACTCAACGGCTTTGAATGACATTACCAGCACTAATTACTCCAACTAGGCCTTCAAGAGGCCCTGGGCTGGGAGTGATAAGGACCAATGAACCTTGGCTTCAAAAAATGCTCTGAAGTTTTCAGTTCTAAATTGCAGAAATAAAACATGGTTGAATACTGTTCCCATATATACTCAGCAAAAGATAAGGGTAAAAGCTCTATACATTTCTCTACTGAAAAGTCATGCTCTATAAGAAAAGATACTAAATATTTATTGCTATTGGTCTATTTACATCAGTCTGCCATAAGATGAAAACATAGAGTAGAAGTACTTGGATTTTTAAGCGAGTCTTTTACTATTGTTACAACTGCACCAAAGAACAAGAGCAAAGGCTAGAGTATCCCCTAAGTGGAATTTGCTGCTGGTTATTACAACAGAATGGAGTCAATGCCACCATTTCCTGTAACATCCTGTGTTATTCATCAATTACAATAGAAATGAAAGCAGACAACTAGTAATTGCAACTGTCCAAGGTGGCCTTCGTGAATTTGCACTTAAATGATCAAAGGGCCTAAAGAGAGGTCAGGATGTTACATGATAGCAAATCTGGTTTAGCCCTTATGACCAGATTATATTTTATAGCCCCAAATTACATTTGCCTTAAGCCTACTGTTACATCAACTGTTTCCCAAATAAGTGTTGGGATAATTTCGACCAGCAGACCCCCTTATTTGCTATCATATGACCACACCAATAATAACACACCTGATTCAATCTCTAAAATCTAACCACTGACTATTCACTTCAAATTATGCTATCCTTCTTGTTAACTGTCTCAGACGTGTTTTGTATTGTTTGCATGGTACGCTTTTTCTACTCTAACCTATCCATGATTTTCAACCTTACCGCTAGGATCTTTGAGCTGGAACCCATCTCACTGTGATCACGCTGTCCCTGGCTACATGCTAGCTATACCAGAAGTGTCCTACCTAATATTTGATATTAGTACAATCCAGGTCAACAGAGCCTTCATTTTCTGTCAGCACAGCTACCTGATCCCAACTATCTTGACTTTGAAAGACTACATTGAGTTAGGTCAGCTGGTACTAAAGCTCAGCTTACTTAATCACGAGGCTCTGAAAGAACTGCAAGCCTGTATGTGTTTGATTTCTGTGCTCCATACCTCTTTCCTCTATTTCAACAGGATCCACACAATGGGAACATGGGTCTAATGACACTGTGTCATGGATAACTCCCACCTTTTTCATGTGGGTAGCTGTTGCTGGGAGTACTGAAGGCTGTGTCCATATGTTATCAGACTGGCTCAGACTCCTGGCAAAATTTCTGCATAAACTCTGGAAGGAGATCACACAGAATGGTTTGGCCTATTAGGCTGTCTTGGTCCAAACCACCCAGCTGTAAAACAAAAACAGTGAACCACACTGCCCTCCCCAGCAACAAACTGAAATTAATCCTGCTGCTAATCCGATGCTTTAATTGAGAATCTGGACACTGGTTTGTTTGAGGGCAACCAATTTCTTTACAAGTGAAGAAGTTTAAAACATTGATAAAACTACAGTGGGAGAGATGGCCACAGAAGAGGGTGATTTAGGCAGTTGGGATTTAAGTGTGTGACTTGTGAAGATGTGCAAGAGAGTAGCAGGAGAAACTTTGTATGCAAGCACTGGTTTTGTACCTGTACTGGTTTTGGCTTGGATAGAGTTAAATTTCTTCATATTAGCCTGCATGGAGCTCTGGTCTGGTTTTGTGCTGAATACAGTGTTGATAACACAGGGGGATTTTGGTCATCGTCGAGCAGCACTTACACAGAGTCGAGGGCTTTTCTGCTCCTCGCCCCACCCATTAATAATCAGGTTGGAGGTGCATGGAAGTTGGGAGGGGACACAGCTGACCAGAGGGATATTTCACACCATATGGCATCACGCTCAGAGATAGAACTGAGGAGGAGAGGCTGGTAGGGTGGACACTGCTCTTGGACTGTCTGGGCATTATTTAGTTGGTGTTGAGCTGTTGTTTTCATTTGTATCACTTGTTCTTGCATTTATTTTTCTCTCTTCCTGGTTTGTTTGGATTTTTTTCTCCCTCTTCTCTAGAATTTTTAAAACTCTTCTTATGCTATCTTTTTAATTATTAAACTACTTTTATGTCAACCCACAAGTTTTTTCTCACTTTTTTATGCCTACAGTTCTGTTCCCACATTGGGGGAGAGCTGAATTTGTGGCTGTGTGGTAATCAGTCACCAGCCACGGCTAAACCATGACAGTACCTTTTCCTTTTTCTCTACCATGTCTGCTCTGCTGGGCACAGGTGTTTTTTAGGCCTTAAAGTACTTACAGGATCACAGTAGGTTTGCCAGCTTGCTTCAACACAAGAAGCCTTCACCTGACCTGACCTGGGCAGTACCACTATGCACCTACATCTCACTACACGCCTCTATTTCTCCTTCAGCCTGCTTATGTCCAGACTAGTGATTTCCAGAAAGCAAGTTCAGGCAAAAAGATTCAGCTTGACAAGACAATGGAGGTGAGGAGAAAAGGGGAGTTTGCAAGGAAGGACTCATGCTACTTTGTTCCTCCCCACCATGTTATCCCAAGTGAAGGGACAAACATTAAGGATGATAAAATTTAACAGCAGCTTGAAGTATTTTCATTGTTTCATCAACAGCATTTTCCAAGACAATATACTCTGCAACAAATTCAACACAGGTCACTGCTTCCATCTAGGACTCAGGATTGTAATAGATATCCTACAGAAGAGTGGTATCATGGCACGTTTAATACAGTTTATGTGAAGAAAGACTTCAGTTTCAGAGAGACAGTTAGCATATTAAACAGATTTAGGGATGCACAATGTGTTTCATTACAAGAATGCACACTATTCCAGATGGAACCAATCTGCAATTCCTACCAGTAAATAAATAAGACACGCTCAAAATTTTCACTCTCCTTTGTTCAAACTAGCTTGTCCTTTACCTTTGTTCATCAACATTTTTAGAAAGAGAGAACTGGTTAGCCTTAATGAAGAGTCTGCTTTTAGAGAGAGGGACTTCAAAAGCAGACTAGAAAAAATGAAGCCTAGACCTAGTGAATCTGGATCTATGTCAAGTAAATGCAGCTCTGTTGGGAAAGCTGGAGGACTCTCTGGAACTGGACTGTCAACAAATTATGTAAGAATTGGAGAGTAGCTGCAGCAAGTAAACACCAGAAATGAGAGGCATATGTAGTTAAATTTTCAAGACAAGCAATTTCAGGGCTTGTAGAGTTCAAACATTTTGCACAATTTGGCCTGCCAGAATACTGGGAAGTGACTACAGTTCAGCCTGGGATCCTGGATGTCACAAGGACCACACACACTGGCCAGGTCCACAGAACCAAATTAGGAAATCACAGGCAGGAGTTGTCATTTTAAGCCTTCTGGATGTGTTACTGCACCACTGCATGTTGTGCAGTACTGCATGCACACCTTTCATGAACACAGGTTTTCTTCCAGGGTGCACAATAGAGCCCCTCAGTCAGTTCTTGCACTCAGCCCAGGGTATCTCTGCATCCAGACTGAGCCCATAATGCACAGACTTGATTGCAGGGACTGCCTGAGCCATAGCCTAGGCAGGAAAAATCCTGTAAGCAATGCTGTTCTTCCCATGTCTTCTGTCAAAACCTGCAAACCTGCCTCGATAATCTGTTCCACTGGGTATTTTATCTGCCTTTTCTTTATTTTGCTTATGACTTTCCCTCACAGTATAGACAAAATACTACCTTTAAACTAATCTTCTAGTGTTGCTGTTTGAACCACAAGCTCTCTTAACAACATTCAATGTAATTGATGAGGAAAATACATAGTAAGTAACAGTTTGAAGGTTTTTCTTCTAGTAAAATAAATAATGGCATAAACCCACAATTCATGTCATCCTGGGTTGAACGATGGGATCAAAATAGATGATATCTCTATGTGCTTATTCAGCAAAAATATGTATTGGAAAGTCTGTTCAGCCCTCATGGATAATTTTACGGGTTTTTTAATCTTTATATAATACATATAGTAGCATTAGTTCTGCTGTCAGCCAAGGAAATAAGTTGTATTGGCTGCATCATTGGCTGAAAACTTTATGTCACAATATGGACATGTTAGCTAGGAAATATGATCTTTTAAGTGTGAATAAATCCATTACCACACTTTACTGGATTTCTTCCAAGACTCAGTGGAATAGGGATTAGAGGTTTTTGAGTAAGCAATCTTAAATATGATAAGTAAGGAAAGAATGGCCCTCAGGAAAGACTAGACAAGTTGAAACTCAATGGATGCAGGTGAAGAAGAAGTTTCTTCTCCTTATCTTTTTCAAAGGTAGGTGGTAGAGGGGAAAAAATCTTCCCAGTTTTTCCACTCTCTTAGAAGACAGAAGACAGTTTCAGACTTTATATAAATATCCTATTTCTTCTCCCATTAATATGAAAAACACAAAGGGAAACACATGAAGGAACAACTAGCTGATGCAATATCTTCTAACAACATGGAAACATTTAAACCCTATTTATGAAACAAAACCCCCAACATTTATCAAGTTAGGGTCTCTTTAAAGGAAAGTAAAACTGATTTTCTTAAAGCTCAGCTTGGAAACCCATGACATATCCTCAAACACGTCTTTGCTGACAGATTTGTCTTCATAAAGCCATCTTACATAAATACCATCTTGGTTGAATTAGGAAAAAGCTTAAGCTAAAATGAGATAACTTTTCTGAAAGCATGGATAAACAAGTTTGGATTACATTTATGAAATGTGTTTTCTTAAAAAAATAAACAGCATCATGAGGTGGACAGCTCCATTTTTGTCACAGCAGTTTAAATAACCACTGTCCCTCAGCTGGAGGTTTCAACTGCACCTCACACAGGTTCCCCCATCAGCTGACTTACAAAAACTGACTACATGCAGATACATTGCTATAAAAGGTAAATGATCATGTGTACAACTATACACAAAATGAGTTACCTTATCAGATCTACAAGGCATTGATCAAATGCCACAGGAAAAACCTACCAGCTGAGGAGTGGTAACTGGTCCAAATAACTTGTATGAGAACACACTCACCTGAATATATACTGCCTTGGTATATATGGCAGAAAAAAGATGGCAGAAAATCCATATGTACAGAGTTCAAAAGAAATTTAACTATAGAAATGAGTTATTGAATACGAAATCCACATTAAAGTGTAACTTAAAGTGGGAATTTCAGAAGACTTTACAAAATGTAAACAACTTCAGTTTCTCCATTATGATGTAATTCCCTTTCTACTTTAAAGAGGAAATTACTTTCAAGTTTAATTGTCCACAAATGGTTTAAACATATCTATTCAGCACACAGTTTTTCTGAAAATAACTTAGAAGACAAAAACATCTGGTTGTATGGGAGCTATGACAACTATTGAAGACATTTAAAACAAAACAAATAAAAAAACCCCAACTATTCTTCAAAGCAGTGAAAAACCTCAGATTTCATTTATCTGTCCACTAGATAGATTTGGTTCTGCCAAAACCAGAACTGACAAAATGAACTTCTTTCAGTAGGATCATACAAGTGCATCTGAAGAAGCCTATGACAGAATGATTGATGTAGTTTAATTCTGTGTATAACACTTTTCACTTTTCTGACTTTACACTTACCTCAAATTGGCATGGTACATTGCTTTCATACTGAGATTGTTGTAACTGCTAGAATAGAACATATGTGATAGCTCTACAACCTATGGCTGTAGTAATACAGTAACTGTATTTAAAATGTGTCTCTTTTCAAATATACAGTTACATTTTTAATTTAACCTCCTAAAATGACTTCTCAGCTTACTATTTATATGACAAGATACACACAGATATCACCATAATTAGATTTAATTTATTATCCGTAACAAATAGTTCACATTGTCAATATTTAACCTGCTAATATGATAGGTACATGGTTACCTAGTTACTCATTTTTCCTCAAACTGACCAAATCCACTAATATTAATACCTATTATTTGAACTGCAGCTTATGGGAATACTAGCATAATGTCAAACGAAAATGCATGAATCAAACTGCAGGAAAAGCGGCACCTAGAGTAAATGCAAAGATCACAGTCTCTAGAGAGGAGGAAAAAAAAAATAACACCATTTTCATGATTAAGTGGGTGAGAAGGAGCATAAGGCTTTGAAGACTGAAGACAGTCCTGAGTTTGTCATCAGGAAACCTTTGGATACCCTCAACCTGATTGGAAATCCATGCCTTTCATTTTAACAAAAACTTTTACATTTTCAGTTTACGTTTCTGCCTCCAAGTAGTATCAATCAGAGCATTCACTCAGTCAAAACCTTAAATCTTAAATTTGTGTAGGTAATGGAAAGGTACAGAAAATGTCTATTATGGCTGACATGTTAGAAATTTAAAGGCAACCTAGGCTTTGAAATTGCTATATTTATTGAACTAACCTCCCACCATTAAACTAAGCTGATCAGATGTCTGCATAAAGCCTCTCAGACTAGAATATAATGGAATGGCAGGACTTTGAATATTTTTTGTTATTATTATGTTCTTTTCCATCAATTAGGCTTTAAAATGAGACATCTTAAGTAGTTCAAGCTTTCCAGCTATGCTGCAAGATGATCTGTTTGGCTGGCCACAGAGATAGATAGCATCAGGACACCAACTCCAGCCACACGAACGCCAGTTCTCTTTTACAGTACAACACTAGAGAGACAAGATGTAACAACCTGCTGAGCCCTTATTCACTTATTTTATCCTTTGAAATTCTAGTAAGCATGCCGTGACATTTTGTGCCTTATGGGTAAACAACAACAGGCTTGGTTCTACTTGAATGGCATAACTGTTCCTCACAGCAATTACCATTTCTATTTTCATCCTTTTCAGATGGCTGCATTGATGAATATCACAGGATGACACAGGTTATTTTTTCCTCAAAGACTTCACTACTACCATGCTATTTTGATATGATTCCCACGTATCTTTCATGATACTAGGCTTCTAAGCTTACCTATGTGATGTTACACACTTCCACCTCAGTGACTGGCATTTTGGGTCAGAAAAATATGTCTTAATACTGCTAAAAAGCATTCTGAGCTTCATAACATCCCAGAAGAAACTTCTTCAGGCTCAATCACCATTGACTTCTCATACAAACTGTAACTCAAATGAACACGAGATACATACACAGGACTGCTATCTTTAGATGTTCATAGAGACATTTCTGTGCTCAAGAGCAGAACTAACTACTACAGTACTAGGAAGGAGCTGTGGAAGGCTTCCATCCTGCATGGCGGAGGCCACAAGGTGTAGCCCTAAGCAAGGGACTGTCTCCCTCACATCCAATTGATAAAGAAACAACATCTGGAACTACTCAGACAAGATAATACATTTATTTTTTTGTATTTTAAAATTATTTCTTATTTTACATTGACTTAATTAAGAGCATTTTCTTTCTAAACACTGACTAAATACAGAAAAAATGTTTTTAGGTTCTTTCCCTGACTTATTCCCCCTGCCAATCTCTATTCAGAATCACAATAAATTGCATACGAACTAAGTTTTAAGTGAGCAGATATAAAGCACTGCTATAAAACACCTTTTCTATCTTCAGTCACTAAAAAATACTTCTATATTGTATCCTGTAAAACTTCTGCAGGAGACTCCTAGGAAAAAACAGAAACTAGTAAGGAATAAGTAAATTACTTCAGAACCAGTCTGAATGTGTATCTGATTTCTTCACAGACTAAGTCTGTGGGTTTTATTTGTTGTTGCCTTTTTTTTTTTTAAGGGCATATTAGTTTAAGCAATGTATTCTATAGAATTTTGTAAGTACTGCCTTTCACTTGCAAGCAGACTCCTGTATGACTAATCCATGTTCCTCTTCTTGATCGCCATCTTGAGAGATAGGTAAATTCTCCCACCTTGGAAGAAAATGCTGCAACTTTGATGTCAGCTACTCCAAAAACTCAATTTTACCCCTAAAATCCAAGTCACATGTAATGACACACCAATGCCTTCTCAGTGTTGCACTGTAGTTCAGACTACTGCATAGGTGGGCGCAGCAAGGAGGAAGATCTGGGTCGTCAATTTACTGCAGTCTACTGTCTAATTTCATGAAGACTGGTGATGTAGCATGTAACAAGTGAGTTGGCTAGGAAGTTACCAACTGTTCTTAAAAAGTGTGCTATGGACACCTGATCAAATGTCTTTCGGAGACTGAAGCCAAAATCAAATTATCTCTGAGGAAGTGAAAGGTAGAAAAATATCCTCCTAAGGTTTAGGTAACTTAGAAATGCTTGGGGTCTATCTAGAGAGCTCAGAATTCATAGTTACCATTATGGTAGTAATAACTATCACTTTGTAAAGATCTGTGTATTTGAAAGATATTTTTTTCCTTTTTTTTTTCTTTTCCTCAAGAAAAAGGTTGAAGTTGGATGTTGGTCTCATGAGTGTCGTTTTTTTGGATATGCAGTATTTAACAGACTTTAACAATACAACACACAAAGACATTTGAAATCTAATTAATCTCTTGACATTTGACTAAAAGTCAAAGCAGTGGACCACGAGATGAATAAGGATACTTCAACCATGAAAGCTGATCTTTCTTTCATGAGGTGCGAATGAGTTATGATGATCTGACTACAAACTTTATTGCAGATCTATTCTTTTTAATAACTGTCTCTGCTTTTAGCACCTGGCGTGCTTTCTTAGTATGATACTGAATATTATGACTGCTGCAGATGACATTCTACACTTCCACCAAAGGTCCTTCTTTAGCAACTTCAGGTTCTACACAAACTGCCTAAAGTACCACATACTACTAATAGCGGTCACATTTTCACACAACTCAAAGACTATTTTTATTGTTCTAAACCCCGTATTTCCCATTTTACTTTAGCTTCTGAGATTCAACATCATTAAGACAAAGTTTAGGATTTGCTCTACTATATAATGGAAACTTTTTAACATTCAGACAAACATCTCTGTTTATACTGCTAGTGGTAGTTACTTCAGTATGGTAGTCAAACACAAAATCACAGCAGTATAGTCTGGGAAAGGCAATTCAATTCAACATGACTTTATATTTAAATCATCTCTTTACATGACTATCATCAAAAAAACCTGGTGACTGAATTATGGAGTATAATGGCATTCAGAAAAGCTAAAAATGTTAACTCATTCATAAGCAATACTGGGCTGAAAACAGTTTACTAGATCAGCTTTGAATAACAGTGGAAAGTTGGAATTACTTTTCAAACATGCTGAAAATAGCTTTTTATATAAACATAATAAATTTGATGCATTATCAGGAATAAATAGCTGCAGTCTGACTCTCAGAAGCTATCCACTGCAGCCTATAAGATCTATTTTCCAACAAGATGTTTTGTTCATTTCTTTAGAAAGGAGATCCTTGTGAAGCAATTAAAGTCTTTGAAAGACGTTTCTCTACCATCTAATATGATATACCCAAACTCTTCCTATAAACAAATTGATGCAACAGTTAGAATGAAGACATTTCTTGCCTTTGAGTATTACCCATGGACAAACCATATCAAGAAAGCACTGCTAAATAGACAATGATTCAACTTTTTCTGTTTTTAATTTGCACAAATTTGTATGTGAAAAACAAACCACTTCCCCCCCCAATAAAATGACAAGTAAAGAAAGAAAAGCAATAAAGAGACTGAACTGAAGGCAAAATAAAAAGTTTATATACCTGTGAATTGTACTTGAGTACAAGAATTTCACTACATTAAGAGCAGTGGTGCACTTGGCTATTTATTAATCTTCACATCCACATAATGAAGCAGCCTTGCACACTCACATCGCTGACTTATCAAGCAGCCAACCCTGACTTCGTGGCTTGTCTTATATTTAAATTTGTCAGTATGCCAGTGCTGGTCACTAGACACTTATCTAAGAGAGACAGTATGTCTTTTCAGTAGATTACTCTAGCAATTGTCTATAGAAACAGATGATCAACCACTGTACTCCTACAACACCTGCTTAGGAACTCATAATTTTAGCATCTAGAACAGGGTTTTCATTTCAGAGTCAATAAATGTCAACCCTTTTATTATGACAGGCACAAAGTAATGAATAGCTGGCTGTTTTATGACCAGTAGAACTAACAAAACCCATCTTCATACAGACCTCAGCCTACCTCCACGGCAGTTCAGTCACCATCCTCCTCACCATGACTCCCTGCCCCTATTTCTGGAACCTTGATGCTTCTTTGTCCTGTGTCACCCAACTACAAGCACTCCCTCTAGAGTGAGTTGCTCGCATGCACTGACTGAGCCTGTGGGATCATTTCATAGGTAACCTCCTCAGGAACCGACCAACACATCAATAAACTCAGTGGTTACAAACCTATAACAGAGACTGCAGGCAGGCATCCTATAAAGAAAATGGGAAGTGAATACTGAAAAGGCAACAAGAACGTATTGATTGATAGATCTTTACACTATGTAGTGTATAAGAAGATAGCTGTATTTTGTACGTCATGTACAGCACTATTCTATTTGCTGTACACTAGTGAAGAATATTTAATTGATAAGCCTTTTGTCTTTCCCTAAATTATGGCATTAACTTGAGTCTCTGTCATCAGACACTGCTTATTACAGATTGAATACATATTTTGTATATTTGCACCTCTGTCCTCTCTCAAGTGAACTTAAAATTGTCCAATATCAAAAGATGGGGAAAGGGGAGAAAGAAAGACTGGCAGCCAGAAGCCAAGACAGAGGAAGAGAGGATGTCATTCTCTTAGAAGACCACACTGAAAATGACCACAATTGTCTTGACTTTTTAATATCTTTCCTTAACTATTCACAAGGGACCCTATATTAATCCTAGTCTCCTTATTGAATTCCAGTCTCAGTAATTAAACTGAATCATATTATTCCTCTCTGATTATTAAGTGGAAATTGCCATTAATGTTAAGAGAACAAATGTTTTATAGCTGATAACACAAGTACAGGCCATTTTAAATTCCTCTGTGACTTCAGTTGCATATGTTATTCTCCCTTTCACGTTTAAACATTTTAAGTGGTTATCAGTACTTGTCTGATGTATTGTAACACAAAAGGACACAGTTCAGGGAAGAGAAAAATTAATATTAGGCAATCCACCTTCTATGAAAGTTGCTGAAATACACAACCATATCATTTTAATAACAGGAAATCACAGAAGTAGTAATGCAGAAAGTGCCAGCATGCAAGATTTTCCTGAGAAAGGGGAAAGTTCAACATGTAAGCTATAGCCCTTTAAAAAAAAATCTATAACCTCATACAACTCCTTTGAGCAAGTGAGAGTTCTGAAGGCTAACAGGCACAATAAGAGACAGTGACATGGGTCTCTAAATGATCTGTCTGCAAAAATACAGTCTCTTGGTAGTTAAAGAAAGGCATGCACAAAATCTGAAAGAAATCTTCATTGCTAATATCTTGACTCTTAGATACAAAAATCTTGACAGGACTGACCACCTAGGCTGAGGTCCTTCTAATGTTCGGCAGGTATCTACGGTTTTTAATTTCTAAAGCTCCATACATACATGAATTAATTATCACACTGTAACAGGGAAATAAGGGAAATTGATGACCCATAATACTCTGTCTTCAGCCTTTTTTTTTAACACAGGAGAATAGCTCATGAATGTTGAATATCTTCATTAACAGCTCAGACGCTGTGTTAATAGGATGTATTAACATGCATGCTCAGCAAGTTTACAGATGACATTGAAATGAAGAAAGCAGCTGATGTGATGAAGGATTGATGGATTCAGAAAGAGCTCAAGAACCTGAAGAGCTCAAGAAAAGGGCTGCCAGAAACCCTTTAAAGTTTAACAAAGGCAAATACAAAGCTCTGCACTTGGGAAGGAATACATTCATATAATAGTACAGACAGAGGGTGAAAATACATACATCATGTGGTCCACTCTCCTAAACATCTTAGCTGCCCCTCTCTGGACTTGCTCCTGCTTGTCAATGTCTTTCTTATAGTTTGGAGCTCAAAACTAGACACTACAATAAATAGGAGGAGAATAATCACTTTCCTCAACCTTCCAGTTTTTCTTTCTCATCGCAGCCCGCTTTTGCCTTGATGGCTGCAAATGCACACTGCTGACTGATGTTCAGCTTTTCTACTTGGACTCCAGGATATTTTTCTGCAAGAGGAAGCTCAGTTTTCATTTTACTAGATTGCATTCTTTTCCATCACACAAAAGTCATTAAAAAATGAGAAGTTAAATGCCAAAGATATGGTAGCAGAAGTTTAAGATAATTTCCTGATGTGAATACTATATATTTACAGATGGTAATGCAAAGGATATAAAACCCTCCAGTTTGCACAGAATAACTTCTGTCTCCTTTTAATTCCAAGAAAATCTAACAGTCTGCAATTACAGGATCAATACTCTCAAAACATCCTTGCCAAACCAAATTTTAGAAGTTCTTTACTTGACACTTAGGCCCTAAATCAATAAAGCACTGGCCAAAGTCCAGGTTTCCAGTACACTGAAGATTAGCCAGTGGGGAAAAGGGATGAGAGAAGATGGGGACATTTGACTTGAGATAAATTATCACTTGAGATAAATGTGCTGCTTTCTCTAGTGTGGTTGCTGAAGTTCAGTGAGCCCAAGTTAGGGTTATCTAATCAGTATTAGTCTGAAAATATTACTGGAGTCATTATGACATAGCACAAAAAAAGACTTTCATATTATTGCTATCCTGCTTCCTTAATTTGGAAACTAGCATGGCTGAAGAGATGTGTGTTATTTTTGGAGCAGATGAGAAGTGAAAGAGCACAGACATACTGCCAGCAGCATAAAAAGCACACAGGAGTTTGCTCTGTAGGACAATAAAGAAGAGATATTTAGGGAATAGAGGCATTTCTGCCATGCTGTTAAACAGTTTTGCACCTAATTTGCCACACAGAAAGGCAGAGTGTATTACTTTAAGTAAGGCATGCCAATTATGTGGTTACAGTGCTTGTGGGACTTGAACAAACTTCTTTGCATTGCGCAGTTTTAGCAAGTTACCCTGCTGCAACTCAGGTCAATGCTGAGTAAGGATTTTGCCTGACAGAGAGCAGGTGTGCCTAAAGACAGTAAAAGTAGCACATACATCTAAATCCCAAGAAACCACAAGCAGCTCTAAGTGTGATAGGCAGTTTGGTGATAAATAACCAAAGAATCAGAATCCTATGAACCAGCCCTTTCCAAATTAGTCATACTATTCTATTCTTCCTTTTTTTTTTTCCTGGCTCAGTTCTCCACTAATACACCACTAACTTCAGAGTGGATCTGTTTGCAACAGAGGAGAGGAACATGTTATTAACAACAATGCTAAATTCCAGTTTGTCTTCTAAATAATGGCATTGCCCTTTCAATTCCTTAAGACTAGAAAGGTTCAGGAATTCAGCTCTCTTGCTTTCTGGGTCAGTGTTTTAACTACTATGGTAATTATGAAAATGAGGACATGATTCCAGCTATGCATCTTGATGGGTTCATAGGCTGGTACGTGTACCAACAAAAAGTACAAATGGTAGCCTAGACCTGTATTGCTACTTGTCACCCATCCATTAATGATAAACAGAAGAAATGCAATCAAAATGTATGTCTCTAAACATGTTTGTAATTTATACAGATTTCCAATAACTGAAACCTTTTCTTCAGAACCAATATTTAAATAAAAAGAACTTAGATAATAAAACACAGTGAAACAAAAAATGGAGTCATAGAACAGACTGGGTTGGAAAGGACCTTTAAAGGTCATCTAGTCCAAAACTCTTGTAATGAGCAGGGACATCTTCAGCTAGGTCAGTTTGCTCAGAGCCCTGTCCAACCTGACTTCGAACACTCTCAAGGATGAGGCATCCGACCACTCTGCAGGCAACTTGTGCCAGTGTTTTATTATCCAGCTTAGGTGGTAAACATTTCATGAAGACATGCAATGGTTTGTCAACTAAGATTTCATAGTCTTAGTCTACATCATTGGACTGGAACAGGAGCTATTTCTTGAAAGTGTGCACAAATACTGTACAATATATCCTTTCACAGGTTTAACCAGTGAGAAAAGGAAGAATTTGCCGAAGTCTCTCTACATTCTGCACTTCCATGGTCAGATCTCTAGCCCATGCCTTCCTTCCCCAGCCATTCTTCACAGGTATAATGTAATTTTCAGTTTATAATTCTTCCGTAAGCACATTTTCTTGCAAGAATAACTTTCTAAAAGTTAAATTTGTAATCAAATTGGTAAGGAAGGAAGAGGAAGTGATGAGGAGGACATCAGTTACAATGTGATTATCTAACAACCACTGCAAAATCTAAATAGATAGAAGTTTAGTCTCACACAGTGCCAGACACTACAGACTGGGAAACATTGGAATAAAGGAGAATAAAGATAAAGATGACATACCTTCTTCAAAGAGTATCATCATGTTCATACTTTTGTTAGCAACAATATTATTCAGTAAGGCAATCACAGTTTGCATTGTATTCCCGAGTATACTGTTCTGGTATCTCTGTAAAAACAAAACAAAACAGTTAAAAAAAAAATAAAATCTAGTATTCCTTTTGCAAGGAATACCTTAAAAAATGTGGTAATACAAAAGCAGTACTTTCTCAATACCTTAAAATTCGATACTTGAAATACTGCAAAACCAGCCAAATATCTTAGTAGATAACAATTTCAGGGACCCCGATCTACAACCTTAGACGAAAGCTCCTCAAATGTTCTTTTAAACTAAAAGAATTCTTATCTAGGTCAAAAATGTTAGGACTTTTTAAAATGGCATAGAACTTTATCAAGCTAATCACTATATATTCAGAACCAGAAATATTTCCCTTCGTATGATATTTCTTTTATTAAAGGCATTATTGTTACTCTTTTCTGTGTCAGGTTGATAACCCACCATGTCTGTTTGTTGTTTTTCTTTGTATACATTCATAATTTCACATACACCTTAAAGACCTATGACTGTACTGAACTGCATCGCTCATTAAATGGCTTTCGTATGTTTGATGACTGCTTCAGTGACTTTTCACAATTGTTGAGACTACACTGAGAAGAGGAAGGTACAAAGGTTTACAAAGAAATTTATTTTCTTCTGTTATATTCACTACACTTGCACACTCAGGCTGAAAAGGGTGGATAAGGCAATGCAACCAATATGTATTTATATGCACACTAGGGACAGTAGTAACTCAGGTAACTTCCAAGAAGCCAAAATAGGACAAGCCTTAGCAAATCTAAATTTAGATGTAAATATAAGCCTGAGTACTTTTCAAATCTCCCTCGAAGGTTCAGGAAATATTTTTTCCAATTTTCAGACTCAAAGCCAAAGACATACATACAAAGTGAAAATGACAATTAAGAGAAAAAAATTGTCATGTTTCATGCATCATAGGTTTTTCACATGCACTTACATAATTTCCACATGTCCCTTTCCCACCAAATCTCTCAGTATATTGGTATTGCTCAACTACTTCACTGCCACAGAATACACTATTTATTAAGGTCCATCTCCTGTCTGACAGTAAGCAATTGAAAAAAAATTAAAGTTGAACATGATGAAATTTTTCTGAAGTTAAGCATTCCAGATGGCAAAAATCACTTCAGATCTTGAATACAGTCAATGGAACACTTTCTGTTTCTGCTAAAAAATAAAATGCATTATTTCCCACAAATATCATACATGAAATACATATGTTAAGGTATAATACATTAACAGCATTAACATTAAACGCAGCCTCCTATTCAACTTCACATTATATGAATCTTCTATTCACAATAAAGTTCTCTAAAATAGATCACAAGGAAAAGAGACAAGGAAGAGTGCCTCACAGCCTTTTGTGGGACTGTAGCTTCCTACCCAAGCCTTAAAAATATATATCCAAGAGCTCTTAAATTCTATTTACTTTATATAGCATTTTGAGATGTTATTTATGATTTCCATAAAGAGCACAATAAATATCTGTTCCTCTAAAGGTTTGAAATACAGCCTGATAAATTCAAGAGCAAAGTTGGAAAGTATAAACACCACATTCCTCAAAGGTAAGGTAACCATTATAGAAAACAGACACCATGAAGCCATGGTACTAAAAATAAATTTGAAGTTATTTTCCTACAGATAGCAGAAGGATAAGAAAAACGTTATTTTCAAAAGATAAACAATGTGTTTATCTGGTAGCCTATCATCACAACACCTTCTTAATTTTCCTAAAGAACATCTAGAAAACAATACATTAAATAGCAAGAATGACTATTTCCACTACTGAGGATAATGATACATACACTGAGAACATAAAATGAACAAATGCAAAAAAAAAAAAATCCTCAAATGTTAAAATGAGAGCTGACTCAAATACTTTCTTTCCAAGTACATTTCTATTGCTGTTTCATATATTTGAAGTAAACACCTTCTAGTAAAATTCCCCTTTCAGATATGCAATTAGAAGAGAAGCTGTTAGTTGTTTATGATAATCTTTCACATACACCAGGTTAGTAACATTTCAGTGAAGCCATTTTTGATTTTAATGGACATCAATTGTGCTTTGCAAGCCTCTGCTGAAGGATCAGCACTGATGTTTTTGCTTATGTCAAAGCATAAATAACAAAACTTATCTTACCCTAAATACATATAAATTAGAATTCAAGATGCAATGTAGATATCCTGAGGAAGGAAAATTGTATCTTAATGAATTAAATAATCATACAAATGGTATACTCAACTGTACTACTAGTGATGTAATGTATGTTCCATGATGAATTTTGACAAGATATCGGGTTCCAAGAAGCTACAGGTATGCTTTACTTATCTAAGCCATCACTGATTGTTGTTAGGCTCAATTTTAGAGGTTTATATAAAAATATTTAACTTCATAATCTATCAAGGAGTAAAGCTGATCTAATTTGTGTGCACAGCACCACTGACTGTGGACATTTAATGAACAGTGCACTTGACAGCTTTAATAAAACATAGCATTTGCCAGCAGAGATAATTAGAATTGAAGCAGTAAAATTCTAGTGTTTGGCAACACAGATGAAACAACTTCATTAAAATGTACAGCTTCGGCAAATGAAAGGCAGGAAAGCACTGGACCCTGAAGAATCAGCCTTCTCAAAACTAATTGCTTCAGTGCTTAAAAAGGACAGCTATGAAATACCAAGGGCATAACAAGGAAATACTAGTATTAAAAAAAAGAAACCACAGAAGATAAATCAAGCTTTTCAAATAGGACTGAACTGTATTTAGGCCATTAAACTTTTCATTCTAATTTTGAAGGGTTGTACTTTCACAAAAGAAATCACTGGAAGTATTTTTAGGTAAAAGGGTGTGAATTAGCAAAGAGGGAGTAGGAATCTTGGCAAGATATTATGGCTAAAGCTGCCTTTTCTCTTCTTTTAAGGGGATTAGAACACAGGACTAGGCAAAATACAGTATTTTAATTACATTTAGATAACAAAAGAGATTGCACTTGGGATAGGAGGCTTGCAATTTGTAAGACTTCACATACATGTCTCCTACTTATGTACCTAAGAATCCAGAAGAGAAAGTCCTAAATCCTATGTTTACAGATATGCTGTGATTAAATCTTACACTACCTACCACAGTACTTCAATATAATCAGTGATTAAACTTTACACTCTCCTTCTCAAGCTTACATATGATCTATGAACACAAGTTAGGTAAGTAAGGGGACATAAGAAGATAGAAACTTGAGTTTTCATATACTAAATCCATTGAAAGAAGAAAATCCTGGCAATTAACCATATTTAAATTAATAGTTATTTAAATAGTTATTAAAAGATGCCATTCTTATCTGATGATTCTTTGTCACAGTATAGCTGACATGAAATAAACCAAAACATTGATGCTAACAAGGACCTCTTTAGAGGAACATAGTTTAAGATTACACTCAACCTAGCTTATTGTGATTTGCTATTACTTTTTTTATGAAACAGAGAATCGGAATATTTTCTAATTGGTTAATTTAATCTTTAACATTTTGTGGTTTCAATTCATAAGACCAGTTATGCACAAACTGAAAGCACATAAACATGGATCTCTAACATTAAGGTAATACTATTTTCTTTATCAATTATCTAAAGCAGAAGTAAGCAGAATCATATCTCTTGCTACTCTACTTTTCAAAAATCAGACGTTTTCAAAACTACAGTTCTACCAGAACTAATATTTCCAAATAATTCCCTCTGAGTATGGTCACACAAAAAGGAGCAACTACTAAAAAGGAGCAACTACTAATCTGACAATCAATTTCTAGAATGACCATGCTTTTCACATGTATCACAACAGTGACATATTCAGTTCACACACAAAGATTTTAAGTCTTGCAACTCTCATAGAAATTCCTGCTGGAATATTGAAAAATAAAGAGCATCTGCATTCATAGTCAATATATAAGTTAATTGAGTATAGGGGAAAAGTAGTGATTTTGAAGGATTAACTAAGGAGAAAGGAAACCATTAATAAAAAGCCTAGAATAACAAGCATCAACCAACAGAAGGCAGTAGAATTAGTCTTAGATTTTGATCTTATATCCACTGCAGCAGGCAATGCAAAACTTCACAACCTTACATTCACCGTTACAGATGAATTGCAAAGCAATTCAGCAGCAGCTCTTAAAACAGAGTAACATTCCTTCTTTCTACAGAATTGCACCTAAATTTCTAGCAGCGATGAAACCTCAAAGCTTATCCTTTTGCATCTAAAAACCTTAGTGAAAGAACTCCACTCTCACAGAAAATTTTATTCACTGTTAATGGAGGCAGTCTGAGTAGGCTCCTCTCTCAAGCACAATCAGGCTCCATCACAGAGAGGACATTTAGAAGCAATTTCATATAAAAACAAATTTCCCTAGAAAAATGTAGCCAAAAAAATTAGCTTCCTGAAGATTAAAATTATTCATGGTGAATAGCACTGAAGTTTCCTAAAAATAAAAATTTGCACACAACTGAACAGACAGTATGGGAAAAAAAATCTATACAGATATCTCACTCTGGAGAATTAAAGTTCCTGATATCAGTGAAGATCCAGTATTCTGGAAGACTTCATGCTGGTATGCTCTGAAGCAATGAAACCCTACAAGTAATAGATACCACCACAGCAGTAACTTCATATTTAGACTCATAAATCTGTAGATGCTTTGGAGAGTCTCAAGTAGCAGTGAAGCATTTGAACTGCGAAGTCACTTGGAAGCTGCAATCAAACATTATGCCAAAAATTACCATACCAAAATATTCACCTATCAGACTTGCATTTCCAGCATTCATTAAAAGCTACTTACTAAAGAATTCAATGACAGACAACAATCAGGGGACATCTTTCTTCTAAATGGATTTTGCTTTGATGCAAAGGACACTTTGCCACCACAAGGAAAGAAGTCTCATACACTGTGTTAGTTAATCCATCATCAGCTGTTAAGGAATGGGTCTCTGTCTCTTCTTCCTCAGAACCTACTCCCATACATATAGCTAATTAGTTGCTAAAGCAGTGTTTAAAAGCAAAATCTGATACTGACTCAGTTTTTGCTACTACTGAGGTGTGCAAGAACAGGATTGGAAAGCCTTTCCTGACATTTTCCATGACTGAAAAAAAAAAATTCTGACAAAAACCCCAACAGACAAAAAGCTACGGTCTTACAAGGAATTTAAAAGGATAGAAAAAAATATCCATTGTCCCTTTAAATCTCGTATTGAATGTTTTATTCTTTGTACTCACAGACTTCCTTAAAATTCAGGAAGGTGTTGGTGAAAAAGGTGTTGAATGAGAAGTCACAGGCTGACAAAGAAGTACACGGAAATTGAACCTGCCTGAATGAGGAAAGAATGGTTTTCTCTACCACACTGTAGTTGGGTTGAAAGATATATTCGAACTGTCAGAAGTGGCAGGAAAAACACATTTACATGTTTAATATTTTTGACTTTACTCATTGCTTTATGCCTTCTACCCTCAAAATACTATCTAGTTTGATAAGCATTGTTTTTCCCACACATTCACATTTACCTTATCTACAATTGCAAAAGAGAAAGTTGATAACTAATTTATTCAAGTTACATTAATCTTGAAAACAAGGAAGGGCCGTTAAATTTAAAAAAAAAAAAAATCTGCTGAATCTTCTGCTGCTGGAATCATGGCATAGTCTGATTACATTTTGCACCTTCAAAATACATCATTCCTTCTATTATTACTTATTTTAGGAATTATTTAAGTAGCTGATTACTAGTCTGAAAGATATTAAGAAATCCTCTTTATATTTTATATCTTTTTTTTTAAGTCAAGTCTGTACATCTCATTTGTGGACACCTGTTCATAGAGATTTTGCATGTTCCCAAGAGACACGCATTTAGCAAACAAGCATACTCCACAACCAGGCTCTACCAGCTATCAATCTACTCAGCTCAAAGTACACATACTACTGTGCATGGATGTCCTAGGAAACTCATCTTCCAGCCTTTCCCCACTCAAGTTACTCCTACAGCAGCTACATCTGTTAGTTGATACCAAGGCACCAAACCACATGGCAGGAAACGGGAGCACTAACAATATTCCGCAGTGAATAGCCTAGCAGAAATGCTAGAAAGTAACACAACAAGCATTATTATCCCAGGAGAGAGAGGGCATTTCTTTCATGTTTCTGTACTGGGCTTAGACAGACAAGCAATTATGCTCTAAGCAATCTATATTCTTACTAGGACACTAAACAGTCAAGGCAAGAGAAATTATGAACTGATTGCTGCAAATGAAAACTCTACATTGCAAAACACTGTGTTTATTAAGTGTTAAAAAATTTGTTAAATAAGTCTATTAATAACTATAGTGTTTTTTTGTGGCGTTATAGTCAATAAATATTATCTCTTAAACAATACAGTTGTTTGCTCAGTAGTGAAATTCATGTGTACACTAAAAAATATAGGGAGATTTTATTTGGCATGATTTTTCTGTGTTTAATATCCATGGTCAGGATGAGACAATTCATGATTGATTCAGCAATTAAATGACAGCACCTTCCAAATCACTAGTCTTGTCCCTTCCTTCTCACATTGCAGAAGATTACAGAATTGAGTATCCCCTCCATTTTAGCATTTTTGTTTCCAGATGTCTAAACACTGAAAAAAAGTAGACCAATGTATGTGTTGGGTTTCTTGGCTTGGGGTTGTTTTGATCAGTTAATCAAGGACCATGGACATCAGCGAACCTTTACCATAATCACATTATTAAATACTTACAAACCCAGAAAACAAAAAACATTTTTAGTATGTTACAGTATCTTTGTGAACTACAGGAATGGAGTTTACAGGCAAACTATCTCCATAAAGTTTCTTCTTTCATAAATTAGTGGTACATAATCTTTATTCTCGATTCTATCTCAAGTTAATGTTCCTGATAAACAATATTTGCATTACACAAACACACTTTCATACCCCATGCATCACAGTGTTATCTTGGCACTTATTCAAGAACTTGAAGATGAATGTATTCTCTTCTTATGCCAGGCTGTGTATATGAATTCCAAGAATAAAAGGAGCTGAGATGGATTCAGTGGTCTGAACAGAACTGAACTATGATAGTGGAGCAAGGTTAGAATTCAGAGCAGGCCCAACTCTGTGTGTGCACTGTTACATATAGGTAAAACCTTACAAAAGAAAGGCCTTGTAAAACATGGTTCAGCCCTTGTTACTTTGGCTTAGCTAGCCTGATAAGTTCCTGTGAGAAAAGAATTCTAACAATGAAAATCAGTTTGCATAACAATCTATTCTTCTGAGAAGACAGTTTGCACCTGTGAAAACTATCCTGGATCATTGGAAGAAAAATGTAAACATCAGTGAAGAAAGAGAGCCTTAGCAGGCATGCACAGGAGCATCTACTCACCAATGAACTGTATGGCAAGAAAGTTATTAACCAATTAGAATTAAACACCATACTTGTGAAAACTATAAAAATAAACTATAAATTTATTTTTTTTTATCAGGTGGATCTTCTGCCGCTTGACTTTAAAAGTGTCATGCCCGTCTTTGTCCGACCTCACCGTGACAGCTGTGATTAAAACTCTCCTGAGTGTAAGCGGATTTGATACACATATTTAAGCTAAATAAGACTTGAAGCATTTGCTACCTCTCTTAATGTCAGTTTACAAATGTAAGTATTTTTAAAATCTAGGTCTAAAAAATACAGTGTTTATATAGCCACCAAAAGCTTCATTGCTTTCAGAGGAAAAAGGAAATGAGTCTGGTATTAAGACCCATGTTTGGATACATTTGGAAGAAACAGTTTGTATTCACAGCCAGAGAACTTCTCAACAAATAACAATAATACAAAAAAGATAGTAAAAGGAAGTTCAGTTTTTTATTCTATGTAAATAATAAAAACACTCTTTTTCTTGTAGACACACAGAAAGGAAATTTACTGTTATCCAAAAATCTCCCACAGACATACAAACTACCAATCACCGTAACTTGGTGTCCAACAAACAAGCCACCAACCCCCTTCCCTAATTAAATTCTGTGCAAGATTAACATAACTTTGCTTTATTACTGTTCACCAGAAGAAACAGGATGTAGTCAAGACAAAAAATTAAAAAGAAGAAGTAAATAAATCTAGAGACTAGAAAGAGGGAATTTCAAAGTTAAATGACCATACCTTCTCGTTGCTTATTTTTTCCCAGGATATTGCTGCAGTTTCCAGACTCTACAGAGTTTGCTTTTATATTAGCTATGCCTGTGGCACCAGAACTAAAGACAGTGTATGTATCTTGGTTATGTTGGTCTGGGACAGGTATAGTATTTTTTCATTATACTGTAATTTTTATTCATTTTCGCTCTGCTTTGCATTTAATTCTGATTTTGTCTGTACCTGTGACTCTAGAAAAAGTGAACACGAAGTTCACTTTAATAGGTCATATTTCAGGTACATACATTTCAGAAACATATTTATGAAGTCACAGCCCCATTTCAGCTCTATAAAATAGCATGAATGCAATGTCAGTCACAGGAATTATATCTTCCAGCCACTGGAATTCACTGATATTGAAAGACAAGTGTTTCCTTAGCCAGCAACAGTCTGATGATGCTAGGCCACAGAACAGCATCTGAAAGAGAACTGATGAGAAAGCAGTAAAATGCAGAATGAAATAACAGCTAACAAGAATAGCAATAATAGTAAATATTATTGCTCAAAATACACTTACAGTCTGAGTTCTATAATAATTTATGTGCTAATAGATTATTATTCTTGTGATTTTAAGATGGGATCTAAGCAAAAGAGAATAGATATAGATTGCGTATAGGGAAGAAATTATTTGCAACAAGGGTGCTGAGACATTGGCACAGGTTTCCTAGAAAATTTATGGATGCTCCATCCCTCTAACTGTTCCAGGCCTGGCTGGACAGGGCTTTGAGCAAACTGGTCTAATGAATGACATCCCGGCCCAAGGCAGCAGGGTTGGAACTAGATGATAATTAAAGATTCCTTCCAACTCAAACTATTTTATGATTATTTGATTTAGTTCTCATCACTCAGAATATTAAACTAAGAAAAGACAAAAACCAGTAATTGCTCCACTGAGTATACAAGTGAGAATATAGCAAAATGAATTCTGGACTAGCCTGAGCCTTGCTCCCATGGTGGCAATCTCAGTAGTGCCAGGCAATAGACAGCTTGAAAAATTTACAGCCACTCAGCATTACAGGGTCACCTGTTCACTGATACGCCCTGAAGCACTCTGGGCACTTGCCTGGCACAAACCAAGCACCACTTCCAAAAACTCTTACTCTCACCTGTTCTAAAGTCAATTCCTATATTGCAAAGAAGAACAATGGCAGAACTTACAATTTAAAAGCTAAACTCACATCTACAAGAAAATAAGGAAAGGAAACCAATACAGCTTCTCATAAGCATTTGCAAAAGAGTATCAGATGTTATGACTTGAAAAAAAGTATAATTCTTGCTGCTAAATATGCTATCATATTTAATTTATTCCATTTTCATCAGAGATTGACAGATGGTTCAAAGACAGAATCAAAAATGGCTAAGTTCAGCAAAATAGGAGGCTCTTCTAAGCAAGCCCTACTTCTTCCTCAAAGACAGAGGAAGTTATACTGCATTTCGTTATTACTGTTATTAAGAATATATTGAACAGCGTTTTTCTTTTCGCACATCTTTCCAGGGTAATCTCCAAATAATTTATTATAGTTTTCTTCTCAGTCTCACCCCATCTCTTTCCCCAAGTAATTTCTATTTAAATATCTACATACTGATTCAAGAAATCAACTTTAAGAATACAGGTTTGAAAATTACTATAGTTTACAAAAATAAATTCCACTTAATGACAGAGATACATTTCAGTTATCAATATGTAGGGCATAGGTTCACTTAAAATTTTTCTGATTTTCAGCACTGTTAAGGCAGTTATTGCCTGGAAACACAGGAGATTCCTGTGCCTTCAGAGTGTAACGAAGTGGCTTCAAGCGCCTAAAGAGTGAGGGTTTTCTGTCCTTCATATAGCTGATTTCAGTAATAAACAGGCACGAAATGTTTATATGAGAAGTTATATGTATTGCTTTATAAAGAGGACAGGATCCATTAAATATGTTTACCCAGACACATGAATATACATACATATATGTTTTCTCATAAAATATTTCAACTATGACATAAAAAATTCAAATGAAACTGTTCTAGCAGTTGACTTGAGACTCTATGCTGTTTCAGAATGGAGTCAGACTTTCAATTTCCTTAAATGTTTAAGACTTCAAACAAGCATTCCCAGTGTGCACTGACACACTCGTTAGGTTATCACACCGCCTGCATCCCACAGTGGTTTGCTATCTTACAAGAAATGTAGAGGACTTAAGTTCTTTCATTTCTCCTCATTTTTAGTGAAAGTCCAGATCATCAGTAGGCTCTGTGATAAGGAAAATTTAGTATATACAAACTGAAGCAATTTCAGTAGGAGATGGTGAGAGATGTTAGTAAAACATCTTGCTTAGCAGACAAAATATTTATTTTGAGCTTCAGAAACCTAGAGTCAGCCGTTTCCTCTAGGGTGATTTTGAACTTGGATCTGCATGTGGGCCCTTCCCCTAAAGCATTCCTGATTGACATGCCACTGGCTACCCTGAGATCTGCCTTTCTCCTCTACCTCCCATGCAACTGTGGGCAGAAAATTCATCCTGAACAAAAGAAGCCCTTCTCAGTGAAACATGCATCCAACTTGGAATAACAATGAAACACTGAAACAACCCCTATACTTCCTCCCCCAAACAACAGGCTGGAATCCTGAAAACAAATGGAGCCATGACCACAGAATCACAGAATGTTCTGAGGTGGGAAGGACCCACAAGGATCACTGAGTCAGCTCTGAAGTGAACAGCCCATACAAGGTTCAACCCCACAGTCTTGGTCCTCTGACCAACTGAGCTGATCAGCAAGGTTCTGCTGCTCTATCCAAGCTGTCCACCAGCAAAGAGCAGCTTTATTGTCATTTGAATTCATAACCTGAAAAGGAGTTGGATATTTTTAGATCAAAGTAGCATTTTGATGCTAAGATAGAGGCATAAAATATCATTGAGAACTAAATTTAATAACAGTAGAGGTCCGACAAATTTCAGCCCATATGTGGTGGCACACAATGTGTCATTGCATCATAAAAGGAAAGAATAAAGAAAAATAATAAAAAAGAAACCAATACTCAATTAAAAATCCCCCCAAAAACCAAATCAAAAAAAGTCCATAAAAACCCAAAGAATTGTACCACTGGATAAGACTGCATAGAAACATATTTTATATGAAGGAATTAAAACATAAGCTTTGTTAGAACATGGAATCCTAGTAATAATTAAATTAACAAATTTTAATTACTCATAATAAACCCCCTCACAATTATTAGGTAGCTATATTAGTCTTTTACTTCATTTCACTCAATTTATACTCTCTGAACAGTTATTCATACTGAAAAATGTGTACAATAGATGTGAGGGAATAAAAGGATCAAAGAGGAAAACAGCTAAAATATATCTGAAAAGCTGGTAACAGAAATTTTACAAAAGCCAGGGAGAGGAGACTAGAGTATCATTAGCCATTTTTATATCCTAATGGAACATGCAAGTTTCAGTCTGTTACTAAGAGTGGGTCCATGGCAAAGAGCCCAAATGAGGTCTGAGAAAGCATAATGTACCTTTAATGATTGAAATAGCAAGAAAATTAAATCTAATCATGTTTCATTAAGCATACTTTAGCTCCTATTTTTACTAAATTATTCTATTATGATTTCCCAACTGTCTGTTGAAATAACCTTTTACAGCAATCTAATTCACCATCATAAACAAGTCTCATTTCTCACAATGAAGCCCCCTGGGATTAGTGAGAGGAGATGGAAAATCTAAACCTTGCCAATCCTGCAGCCACTAAGGTAACCACTCAGGGAAACAAAGATTTTTGTTTTCCTATTTGTGGCTGAGATCATTAAGATATAATTAGAAATGTATTCATGAATATCAGAGCGTCTGTTATGGAGATGCCATTCGCCCAACTAGCATCCTCTATACTAGTCTTTAATAAGCACAGGAGCAGGCATAATCCCCACTTCACTCTCTGGAGAGTTCTGCATTAAATGGACTGCATTAGACATCCCTCTCACTCCCTGCTTTTTAATGGAATCTTATACATGCATGCAGTATTTTCTCAGACTCCATTGTTACCATCAGAACTGCTAGTCTGTTTGCTTTCAGCAATATGCTCCTGCAGTGCCATCCAGATGTGAGCCCTAAAGATAGCTACGTGCAGGGAATTTAAATCCTGCTCCAGAACTTGACACAGGGCAAGCAAATGTAGAACTTGAGAATATACAGTAAGTAATGGATTGTTTACAGAATAATCCTTGGTTCTCTGCAGCAGTGAAAGGAGCTATCAGCCCTCACACACGTCCTTTCTGCTTTAGTCAAATGAATGAAATATGCACCAAGGAGAAATATTGAACTTTAACAGGTAATTGAAAGAAATCTGGTTTTCCTTTATAAAGGAAATAATTAATTTCCTTAATTATTGCCAAACTCCATATTAAATAAAATGACAGCAACAGAAAATTAAAAGCAATGTCACCCACCAAACAGTGCTTAAGTATCTGCCACAGGAATCAATTTGGGGCCTTCAGTTAAACTGCAGAGTAAACTGTCAGTCACCACATTTAGCACCACAATGATTGAACAGGTTATTATCTTATTTGGTAGTCAGGAGTTTGAAAGGAACTCAGTATATGAAATGGCACAACTTTGCTTCCTGTATCCATGTGATCAGTGAAGAAATACTTGATCAAAACATCCAACGGGCAGAAACGGAACCTTGTAATATAAACAGAGGACTCAAAAGAGAAAGCTAAAGCAAAGAAAAAAAATTAACAAAATCTTAGCCAAGTCTTTGAGATGATGCTCTATTTTAATTGCAATTATAAAGTTACAGTGGGTAAACTAAGATTGCGTCATGGCAGGCTTAATCTTTTTGCATATATATGGCTAATGAATCTACCTTAGTGAAGGAATGGTTTTTAAGCTTGCCTATAAAATATTTTACAGAAGAAAATATATCTAGAAACTAAACATTTACTATAATGAACAGTTAAAACCAGAAAGTAAAAAGTAGAATATTAAGCTTCAAAATGTTTTGCTTTGCAGAAGGCTGACATTCTAAAATCTAATTACCACCCTGCAACACAAACTCTTCAGGAAGACATTAACACAAGGAATGCATAAAGAATACCTGACTGAAGCCAAACCAGACAAATTTCTAAATAAATGACCAGAGTTCAGATGCATAATGTGGAAACCTCTGCCAGTCAGAAACCATTCACGGACATTCAAGATTCTTTTACAAACTCTATTGTGAAGCACACAATAGCTCAGTACCTTAGTCATCAGAATGCAGCTGGCCAATAAAGGTACACTCAGCAACTGCTGCATTCCTATGCCAATATTTATTTAGATGAGATTAAGAGATGTACCTCAGCTGTTGGACAGAACAGTGATAATGTCACAGTAAAATTCTGGTCACAAGATCAATAAATCTCACTCTGAGAAGCATGCATCACAGATTTACTGCAATATATGTTTTCCCTTAAATGTTTTCTCTTTGTCTTGACATTCATATTAGCAGGACTAGTAAATTAGCAATTTGCTCTTAATCAGCCTGACAAACATGAAGTGTGGAAGAATTGAGATTTTGCACTAATACTGCTTCTACAGCAAAAATAAATTAATTTTCAAATGTAGGCATTAATCACCTTGAGTGAACATTGATGTTGATTCCTTTCTGTATTACCCATATAAAATTCAAAGAAACTAAGGTAAGGTCATGATTTCTCTCTATAACTTGATAGTTAAAGGTCATAGAGGACACACTTTGGTACTAGACTTGTGAAGTCTCAAAAATAATCTTTTTGCAGCACCTGCCTTTCCTGCATCGTGATGCTACAGCCCCTCCTCTTCCATAGGTCTCCACATGCCCCTCAGCTCCAGCCGTGACCCAGGGAGTGGGGTGGGAGTGAGAGAATGCTGCAGTGCTGCACTCCAGCCAGCAGTTACAGACAAAAGTAGCCCTGCTGGCTTCCCCAATCTGTTCTCCTGCTCTCTCTTCTGCTGCTCACAATCAACTTCCACAGAATTCTTGGCACCAGGCACATTTCTTCTTTTTTTACATCACACAATGCAGTATGGAGAACACTTACAAGGTCACAAAGACTTCAAGATTGCTAACACAATTAATTTGAGATTATCACACACATGTACATATATGGGCATATTTTATATATTACATACATGCACACATATATATATATGAATATTACAACCTGACTATGGAAAAAGAACTAAATAAACAAAATTAAATGTGTCCAAGGCATGGGCACTGCAAGACTGTCACAATAGCAAAAAGCTTAAAGAATGGGAGGTGAGATTTATCAGTTACTGATAAAAGTGGGGGAGGATGAACAACGAAAGATAAAGAATTTAATTTGTTTAATCTTATTCACAGCAGAACCAGTTACCAGTCTAGAAGATTAACTACTTTAGTTACATTGCTTAAATTAAAATGTAGGAGAAAGGCAGTAAATGCTATGAACTTTTGGAGGAAAGCAGTGTGACAGAAGTAAAATGGATTCTGAAGATGACGATGCCAGTCAAATCTCTAATTAAAAAAGAGCACAATTATCTCTTTACCCATCCCAAACCACTTCCCAAATATTTTTTCCCTAAGTGGTAAAACTGCATAATTATAATGACTGAGTGATGCTTTGATGTAATAAAAATTCTACAAAAATGTGCTATGTTAAGCATTGACAACTCTGAAACTTGTTTATAAACAATAGCTAAATATTAATTCTTAAAGAACATCCAAACTTCTTTGTGAATTCCCCAAATTACTGTTAATTTTTAACTCCACAGCCAGCCAAATAAACAGCACAGACTGAAAATTAACCTCATAACTCAGAGCTGTGTATTTTCAACTAGTTAATTTCTCTAAGAAACAACTTGCTTCCAAAAACAAATCAGTCTGTTTAAGTCATAAAGAATTAAACTAGTTTCTCATATAAAAATGGTAGTTGCAAGGCAAATTTCTGCAGATAGTAACAAAAATCTCACAATACAGAAAGGTTCCCATGCATTCATTTTTAGTACGCAAAGCAGGATCTGACTTAGTTCAAACTGGTCTACCTACCCTAACAACATATCTAAAACACTTGACAAGAGAAGAAGCCCCACATGACAGGTATACCGAACACTTTCCTCAGCCTCCAGGAATACACAGCCCAAGGACTTTGAGCCAGAAGCAGATTTTATACACATAATAGCTCTCAATGGATTTTTGTTCCATTAATTTGTCCAGTTTATTTTTTCATTCAAGTAAACTGAGGATGCCATGGAGCACAGCTGAAAGCTGAACATAACCCTACAGAAAAAAGAAATTGACCTTTTGTCAATTTTTCAGATCCCAACTGCAAGTTTTCTTTAGTTCTTATAATACAGATCTTGTGTGAGTAGAGACAGTGAGCAGCAATACTGTTCCTTATGCACCTGACAATGGTATGTATATGTAAAGATCACATTTGATCCTCAACCACCATCTTCCAGATTAAAGCATACAGAGGAATAATCTCTTTCACAGTGGCCATTCCAGACCTTTAAGCATCTCAGTTTGGGTTTTTTTACACTATTTGCAGCTCTACTGTAAACATTTTGAGATGGGGAATCCAAAATCCACACACGGAGTAACATGTACAATGATTCTCTGCCTACCATTGCAATACTTCCTCTTAGGACGAGTAATATTCAGTGTGTTTTCCAGACTAGGACAAATGATTAAACAGAAGCTTTTATTAGACTGTGTTTTTATCTAACCAAAATATCTCATTCTTGAACACATCTTGCATCTCTGTATACCTAGAGCTGCAACCATAGACAACAGTCTCACATTGTGCAACACTTCAGAACACGTACAGGTTTCATATCAGCTTTGAAAAGGGGTGCAAATTAAACTGAAAGTGAATAGTATTAGGTGTCAAAAAAACTTGAGAGGATTTTAATTACATGAATAATCACAAGATCCAGAAGGTTATCCACAAAACTTCTATCAAAAAAGGTTCAAATCAAGTGTGATGAAAGAATATGTGAATGCTGAACAGCTTTATGACTACAAAAAAAAAAACCCTAAACCAAAACCAACCCAACCAAACACTGTTTAAGAGGGGGAAAATCTTGCTTTAGAACCTCTTGCACTGTGAACTAAGTTCTTAAAAGACTGTGTTTGCTGAAAAAGTGAGAGAGAGAGAACATGAGCACCAATTGTGTTTTAATCCAAGCCTTAGGGCTGTCTGTGGTGATGGTCAGTCCAGATCTCTCACTCCTGCTGTTGGTGAAATCCATCACTAAGGAACACAAGCTCAATACCCTTCTGCTTTAAGTTCCCAAGACTGACAGACTGACTTGTCATCTAAAATGAAATTCCTGATAAAATGTTCAGTGAGCATGGAAAAACGTTATAAACTCTTCCTTCAGGCTGGACTGGGGGAACAATAAGAGAATCATTCTGATAGAAGGGGCTAGACAGTACTGAAGAATTTTTATTAAAGTTTTCTATCAATATAAAGTGACAAATAAAAGAAAAATTATTTCCCTATCAGGGCAAAGAGTCATGTATTTTCCATACTTTTAAAAGCTGGGGTTTTTTTTTACAGATGATTCTTCACCTAAATGCTATAACATTCTTCTGGGCACATATTTCAAATATTCTACAAATCTCAACTGTCTTAAAGCTTATAGAGTTAAAAAAAAAAGGTCTTAGTTAACATTTAAGTAAATGTGTGTTCCAAGAAATAAAATCTAATAGCATCAGCTTTATCTGTCGTGGAAAGCTGAAGTTCGCATGTTCCCTTATGGGTCAGAGCTGCACTGTTTGTAAGTAAAAATAGAATCATTAGGAAAAATCCTCTACAATAATATTCAAACAACTCAAGCCCAAAATTAAAAAAAACCCAAAACTGTTTAGAACACTTTTAAAAACCCACAAGACTCATATTTCAGGTAACCTTGCATAAACGTCCAAGTGCATTGAGAGACAAAACGAGTTGACAGAAACACTCAGTGACTTTATACACCCATCCATTCAACCCTGACCTACAATCTGCCTTGGATTTGGTTCAAAGAACACCACCCTCATGCAGTGTAAAAAGTAGATGGCTCAGATAAGGAAAAAATAGGAGTGGAGCCAAGCCAGCTGAATAAGCATTGCCACTTCAGTCCATCCACTTTGTTTACTTAAAGGTCAACGCATTCAAGTTATTAGGAAGCAGGAAAATGATGAAGAGCTCAGAAATCCAAACTCACTTGAAAGACTACTGACTTGGATCCTAGTCTAGAGGAGTTAATGTATCTAAGTAGAGACAGGGCTCAGTGTATGGTGGCTACCATGCTAGGAGATAACCTGTGGGGTAATTTTTGTTCAGTTGGTTGATTTTTAGGAAGATGGACTGGACTAGGAAAATCAAATCATAGAATAACATATGGTTGAAGGTGCCTCTGGAGATCTCCAGTCTAGCTGGCTGCTTGGCTCAGGCTGCATAGAGTCTCCAAACATGGAGATGTTACAACCTCTCTCACCTCTCATTCCAATGTTTGACCACCCTCCCCACAGCAAAAAGGTTCTTTCTTTTTCAAGCTGGAATCTCCCATCTTCCAGCTTGTATTCATTCTGTCATCTCTCCATTGTGCACTGTTGAGTCAAGTCTGGCTTCATCTTCTCTGTACTGTCCCATGAGGCAGCTACAGGCAGGAAACAGATGCCCCCAAGATTTCTTTGCAAAGGTTGTATGAAACTTGTTTTCTCATCCTCTCCATGTGTGCCATTTGCTTCAGACCCCCTGATCATCAGGGTGGACTTGCTCCAAGATGTCAAAGGTTCAGGGTAAGCACAATTACATCTTTTACAATATATTTTAATCTTTTCTCTGAACACAGTATTGGAAAACTGTGGAGTCCCTGGAACCCCTCGAGACAATTCCCAGGGTCTTGCCTTGGAAGGACAGACCATAGAGTCTTCCCTTCCTAGCCTGAAAGAGAGGATCTTCCCCATGGTGCTTTGCACACTGTGGTCTGCCCCAGTCTCTCCCCGTGGCCCTGGTTCTTGTGGTTTCTCCTTTCCCTGTTTCCTTATTGGTGGTGGCATCCCCAGTGTCCAGCCCCATTTTCTCTATAGGTCACTGACCTCTGCCCTGCCCCTTGTACTGTCCCCGTGCCCTCAGGTCATTGGCTGCTGACCCCATACTTAAGCCTGTGCACAGCACATGGCCTGGTTTTGTTCCTCATCTTCCTTCAGTGCCTGAAATAAACCTCGCTGGAACTGATTTCATATAAAGGCCCTTCTTCCCTCTCTTTGTTGAGCTTAACTGTGGCGTGTGTGGATGTGTGAGCTTGGCTGCTTTTCCTGAATCCTCCCCCAAGCAGCTTTTCCACAGGAGATGATTATTGGGGTATAGGTAGTAGCTCCTCATCTAAAAAGCATATTGCTACTGAAAACTGTGTATTCCAAACTAGTTTAGCCTTCCAAGAAGAACTAACTTTTAAGAGAATAGAATGTTCAGAATAACCACTATTACTGCATTTGTAACTGGAGGGGTTTAAGGGCAGTGCCAACTAGCAGCAACCAGTAAGGTCCAAAGGACAACAGGCAATCCTCTAGATACAGGACAAACCTAGTGGATTTAGACCAAGAGCCAAGGGCCAGCAGACAGCAACAAGCAAATGCTCTACCCTGTGTAGGTGCAGAGACCTTTAAAACAACTGTTGTGTTGGACCTTAAATCGTCCCTGAAGGGATCATTCTGTACTTCATATTATAACTCTGGATAAATATTAGAGTTATAGTTACTCATTAATTGCTTTGAGCAGAGTTTAAACTACATCATCACCATGCATCCCTGCAGCACCCTGTTTGTCCCAATTAACAGAAGATGCAAAAAAACCAGAGGTCCCAGCTGGGCTCTAGGTCCCTTTGGAGCAGCACTGTGAAATGTTCTTGAGATGGTCAGAGCAATGATGTGATAAATATATGGGATCTGCCATGCAAGGAACAACAGTGATCATTACTTTGTAACAACTTTTTCTTTGAAATTGTGAATATATTTTCTTTCGAAAGACAACTTGTAAGATATTATACCATACTACACAAAAAACTATCCACTCTGGACTACTGTAGAAACATTTACGGAAAAAACCACCTTCACAAAACCAGTATGTCTGCCTGCTTATTGAAGATCAGTAATATATAACATGAAGAGTGAGATCAAAGAAATGGAAAACAGTCACAACATCATAAAACTCAGAAATGTGTTCTAATATCAGCAGTAACCATGGTCACTATTTCTGCAAAGTACAGATGCCTATGCGCTTCACTACCTGTTTGTGATTTTCTTACACAGTATGTTAGAGCTAGCTTTAAAATCTTGCTACAGTCTTTTAGATTCGTATTTATTATCTGTACAATTTTCAACTTTTAGGACAGGATAAATAAATAACTACTAACAAACACATAAGAATATTGTTTATACATGAGTTTTCTTATGTCCCTTAGCACTGCATATAAAATAGAAAAAAAAATAGCTAGGTAGCATACACACTAAAATATTAGCGTCTAGCATTAGAAAGCAAATCCTTTAAGATGTAAATAGCTGAATTTTCTTCCTATGCAAGAACAATGTTGTCACAAGTGCTGTGGACTCAGTTTTTCTCTCAGAAGTGGAACTTCAGGTGATTTAGTAAATAATCTTATTCCCTCCCCTAACAGGAGCACTGGTTCAAAGTAATTTTCCAGATAAGAAGGAGAGTGATAGAAGGATATGCTTTAGCAATACTTCTCTTTTTTTAAAAACCCATTTTATTATGCAGAATATAAATTTATGCTATTAAAATTATTTAAAGGATGGCTCTGCTTCCTCTCACTTCTTTCACCATCAGCAATCCTACTGGGGATAGATCTACTTAGACATACAGTCATAAAATAGGCTGCCCATATTTACTTAGTGCTTCTCATAACAAAATCTGAATACTTTCTAAATATTAATGAATTCATCTTCCCTACATTCTTGTGATATTACCTTACCATAAGAAAAAATCATTAAAGAATTTTTTTTTAATAAGGTCTAGTTGGAACCTTAAACATGCTTAGTTTCAGAATGATGAGAACCAATTGCTGAGCTTTCTCAGGTGTTCCTTGGACACCCAAAGAACAGAAGCACAACAAGTACATGGTGAAAAAGAGGGCTTACAAAGTTTTCCCAAGGTCAAGAATAAATGTGGATCAGCAGCAGGAATAGGAATCAGTTCTCCCAATTCCCTCACTACTCTGTCAACAAGCCCATTCTTCATCCCACAAATCACGTACTTCAAGTTCTCAGCTTTTTCATTAACCTGTTCTAAAATATTTGTAACAAATACACATCTAACTACTTCAAAAAGAAACTTGAATTAAAGACAGCCAAAATTATTTGACTCAAGCAACTCTACAAGAAAGGTTGAATACCAGCTATTAATACCATTCAAAAAAACCAATATCGACCCCCTAATAATAATTTTCTCAATGCCATGGATGGAAAGTAAATAATTCCAGCTCTGTTTAAAGCTGGCAGCTGTTAGCTCAGAGTTAGGTGGAAACATCTTCATGAATTGCTGCCACATACTGCCTGCAGCACAGACAACTCTTAAGCTCTGTAGTTGTAGCAAACAGGCTGCAAGTCTAGCGTACATCAAAATGATATTGAAAAAGCAAAATGTTTCTTCCATGGTTTGCAGGAAAATGCTTCTGCAAAGGGAACTTTATTGACCTTATCACCGGGGAACAACGGGCTGGAGACCAGTGCTATGGAAAGGGACCTGGGGGTCCTGGTTGATGGCAAGTTGAATGTGAGTCAGCAGTGCCCTGGCAGCCAGGAGGGCCAAGTGTGTTCTGGGGGGCATCAGGGACAGCATCACCAGCCACGCAGGGGACGGGATTGTCCCCTCTGCTCTGCACTGGGGCAGCCTCACCTCGAGTGCTGGGGGCAGCTGGGGGCAGGTTTGGGCACTACAATGTAAGAGGACATCAAACTGTTAGAGCGTGTCCAGAGAAGGGTGAAAAGGATGGTGCAAGGTCTCAAGAACAAGAGCTACAAGAAACAGATGAGGTGACTTAGCTTGTCCAGGCTGGAGAAGAAAAGGGTCAAGGGAGACCTCATCTCAGTCTACGACTTCCTCAAGTGAGGCAGCAGAGGTGAGATGCTGATCTCTATCTGATCACCATCAATAAGACTCAAGGAAATGGAATGGAGCTGTACCAGGGGAAGTTCAGATTGGACATTAGGAGAAGATTCTTCACTGAGTAGGTGGCTGGGCACTGGAAGAGGCTCCCCAGAGAAATGGTTGCAGCACAACGCCTGATAGATTGCAAGGAGTATCTGGACAATACTCTTAGTTATATGATGACTAAGGTAGCTCTGAAGGAAGCAAGAGTTGGACAGTATGATCCTTACTAGTCTCTTCTAACTGCAGACAATCCATGGTTCAGTCATTGCTTTATCCATATGCAAAACCACTGCACATCACATGACAATGTCTGGGGAAAGAAATCAAATGTCATGGGTTCCTGTCATTAATCACAACCAGAAATTGTTTTTATACCAACCAGTTTGGCTTCTAATAATTTTGTTGTCATCTGTTAAGAACACAATAGTTACACACGAGTAACTGTTAAGAATTCATTCCATGTACAGTGTTAATAATTGGAGAGATCAGTTGACTATAAGAGATTAACAACCCAATTTAGCACTAATCAAACATTTATGTGTATAAACACTTCCTCAGAAACTCCTGACTAAAAGATCACTAAAACAAACGAAAAAAACTTTTTTTCCAAAAATAAAACCTTCTATCAGCAGGATTCTTCTTTGTGCTAAAAAAATCTCAGGAGAGCTCCACTTAGACATGTTTATTTCCAGAAGTACAAATTCAGATATGCAAGCTTATCCCTTTTAAATATACACTGTTTTCAAGTCAGCAATTTAAAAGAGATAAGTAGTCCCAGGAATCCCATCCTTAAACTGAAAGTGCTTAAGCAAGTTAACAGGGTAATGAAAAATCCTAACATTCTTACCAGAGGAGCCATATATTATTCCTGGAAAACTGGAAATTTCTGTACCCTGTACCCTACTGCCTTTTACAATGTCTTCTTTGGTCTATAGAAACTTTCCTATTAGTTTGATTTTGCATTATATACAGAATAAATATAAAAAGTTACTGAATATTGACACAAGACTTCAATGCATTGGTAAGAAATTTGTCAGTTTGGAAAGGATTTAAACCATTCTCACTGGTGAAGTGTCCTACTCATAGTAAATTTTACACTTGCACATTTTACACATTCATCTTTAAATGATATCTCATATTTTTTCCTCATTCCAAATATATAAATTCTAAGATAGCTTTAGGAGAAACTAGTGAAAAAGTGTTGAACTATCTTTGGATATTAAATGTCTTTCAAAACTAGCAATTATTTTGCTTTATAAACTACCAGTTAAAATAGGGTTTTGGCATTTTCACTTTCAGAAATCCTCATAGATTACATTCCTAATCTGTCACAGCAGTTTTAAACACACTGTCACAGCATACAATTTGACTATTAAATATAGTAGATTTGAGGAAATGTGCATACTTCAGAGAAAGAAGTAGAGATATTCATTATGGATACACTTCAGGTTTCTAACTATAACTAATGTCCATCCTGTAGAAGCCATAAAAATCACTCCTAGAATCTAATTTCAGATACCTTATAAATGCAGGTTCTCCCTAACAGTAGTAATGAACTGGTGAAATACACCAGAAAGAGCCATTGCATTGAACACTTTTGTAACAACATTGACAATACAGAGAGGAACAGGAATACCACACACAAAGGTATTCAAATGAATAGTATTTCCTGTTCTTTAAAACACATGTAGACTAAGCATTCCCAGATACCTTTGCGTTGACTTTTCTACTAGAGAGCTGATTCTAAATTAAGGATTTAGTATGCCTACAGACTGGAGCAAGATGTCCAGAGCAATCAATCAGCGTCAATCTTCTCATGGAAGCACAGAGCTGAAAGCTTTAAGTCAAAGCTCATTTACAGCATAGAAGACCAAGGGCCCATTCACACTAACTGCTAGAGCTTTTATTATTTGCCAAATTTACTACCCTAATTTTCTCCAGCAGATGAGTTCCGCAGCATAAACTTGTACTCTTTACAGAATATAACAGAGTCTCCTAGTCTTTTGTTTTAAGTACTCATCCTGGATCACTTAAGAGTACTTGCAAGAGTTGGAAACATTCCTCCCATTCTTTCAGACAACCAACAAGATGTGCACCACACTGGACTAGGAGGTGCATTCTTTAACAGACACAAGTAAACTAATGCTTCAAATGCTGCAATAACCTCTGATCCATGTTCTCTATACTTATCATCCATGTGGCTGCTAGACAGCAAAATACCTCTACCTCTTCCATCAAATGATATATGACTGTAATCTCCCACTAGAAAGTAGAAACCAAGCAAAAGAGGAATGATGAGGCTTTTTCCTCTCCAGTGTTCTTTTTCTCAATTTTTATAATATTTCCACAGGTAAGACTGGCCATAAAACAACATTTATTTTTAAATCATTCTAAGTGGATTGCTTTGTTACTTTAACTGAGTCACAAGGAGTGGCATCTCTGACTATAACCATTTCCTGTGGCTTTTTTCCTCTTATTGAACTTCAAAATGAAATATAGAATCCAACCACTGCTTCCATTTGGGTGCTACGCAACTTCTTTTTCACAAGTTTTTTTTTTTATTTTTATTGAAGGATTTTGGTTAGAATTATTTTTAATTTAAAAAAAAAGACAACCTAACAATACCGAAGGAATCCAGTTATACATGGCTATGTATCCTCTAGTTCGACAAAATTTCCAGAAAATTGTTAGCTTTCTTGAAAAGAAGTTGTTACACAAGAAAGCCAGCACGGTTTGTTTCTTCTTTTAACGTACATGTTTATCTATTTTTTATGTTACTATTACAATTTTTCTTTTAATTACACTTAACTCATATTCTCTCCCTTAGTGATAAATGTAATATTGGACTATTTTCAACCGCAATTACAACAAAGTGAGCAAAGCACACCCCCTAAAAGGACCACTGACTGCCACCACAATAATGATTTTGAAGGATTTTTTGAGCGCTCAAGCACAGGTTGACTGCAGTCTATCAAAAACATGTGTAGATTATGATCCTCTAACTTAAGATGTCCAATACAGCCATCCCAAAATACACAGGGACAGTATAAAATTTCAAACCAATACATAACTAGGAAAAATAATCAAAAATATATGAACAGAACTGCAAAGGGAAATCTATTTTGTATTTTCATACTAAGAGCTTTCCACTGTATTTGAAGGAAAATAATTTAAAATATGTAATTTGAAAATTAATTTTAATTATTTTACAAATGTAAACAGAAGAGGTGGACTTGCTTGTGTTAAGAATAGAATGACAGTATAAATAAAACCACTGCATTTGAATCTTTAAAATGGACTGTGCAGTTTAGATACGAATACACTATCTACTATTGATCATATTTAATAATACAATACCATTTTTAAACACAGAAATATTCAGTGTTACTATAAAGTAATTTTTATTGAAAGAACATACCTTAAACTTTAACTGGCTATTAAGATACAGAAATTTACCAAAAAAATTTACAGCAAAAACTGATGTCTGTGATAATATGCTGGTGTGACTAAAAGCTACATCAGAAATTTTAACAGGATAAGCACAGAATTGACAACTGGGCTTTAAAAATAGGGCAGCACTGAGCTCCTAATCAAAAGCATCATTAACTTTAGTTTTAAAACTTAGCAGCAGAAAAACAGAATTTCCCCAACTACACAGAAATTCTTTTCCACACAACAGCTTACATTCAGGTAACACTAAATGAAGACCAGGTAATATGTATGATGTTGCCCTTTAAAAAGTAACATAACACAGAAAATAACATTTATGTCAACTTCATTGTTTGCTGTTCAGCAAAATCTTGGTAGCAATCTAAAATACAAATAGCCATAATTTACAAAAATGGCAGTAAAACAGTTCCAAATCCTTTATCGACCTCATTCCAGCATTATAACATAACGATCAAAATCAATATTTTGTAGATCATAAACTGATATTGAAGGCAGATGGCATAGGTTTGACATTGCAAAATATATGAGAAATAGAATACTAAGGATGTAGCAGTAAAAGGCAGCAAGAAAGTAAAACATGAAATATATCTCACAGTAACTTTTCCTGCTCCAATCCCTTCTTCATCAACAGTAGCATTTCATATTTATACCTTATATCAACCCAACTTTGGGCATTGCTGGCACAATCACGGATTATTTTTAATTTTGCTACCAAGGGGAGTTTGCACCTTTTAATTTTTTCACATTATGATGTCAGCTTTCCTTTTGCTTCTCAATCCCTTATGGTCCTGAAAATACTCATAAATTGTCAATATGTCTCCATTTTTCCACAGATACACATCACTACATTTTCACTGATCATATTAGACATTATTGCAAGATCGATGTCTGCTAATATTGCAGTCATACCTTCGTATTGCTTTGTAGGACTACTTATAATCTACGTAACAACTAGCACCAGGATCTGGGATCCTGGCACTGAGGAAATTAATTTGCATTCAGCTAAACCATGAAACTCACCTCTGAAATTCTGTAATGAAAAACTGTATTCAGGTTTTTCACATACAAACCACATCATTAATGTGCATTTCCTAAATGCAACTGAGTGTTGAGAGATGAATTGGTACAGAGGGTTTCCAGGGGAACTGGAACTCTATTTAAAGCCTCTTACTAATTAGCTCAGTGACTAAACCCTAGTTCAAGTGAAGATAAATTACGGCTATTCTCTTAGAACAAATTTTTAGGTAGACAGTAACAGATTTTTTTTCACTGAACCAGTTCTTTTTGCTTGTCAACTATAACATTTACAAAATTGCAGTCATACGTGACATAAAAAGGTTCTTTTCATAGGCTTTGACTGAATTCAGAGATCTAACTAGTCAAGAGAGATGATAGAGAAAAAAGAAATTTGCCAAATCTCAGTGTTACTGCTTAGGCAACAACATTGGGTAGTGTGCAGTATAAGAGGTAGTATAACTACACTGATGAGCAGTGAAAAGCAGTCATCTTAAAACTTATTTCTTGTGAGCTGCTCAGTATCTGCAAGCCATCATGTCCTTGCTACTGTGCTAGGAAGATTAAAGCTAGTACATTCAATCCCACTTGGATTGTAGCACAGCCTAGAAACAAAGACTGCTCCTGGAAATTCTTTTCAATTTTGAGCCCACAGTATTTCCCTTCAGAGTCCAACAGAGTCAACATCTGTCAGTTGCACTGCAGGAAATAACATGAACTATATTTAATGATACATAGAAAATACACATTGGATATTAAGTCTTGGCACAGAAATTATTCAGTACTAGTAATAAACCATCGACTATATAGCAATAGCTCTACACTAAATTACCGCCAGTATAAAATAGAGTATTGACTCTGAAGCATAATTCAACAGTTTAGGGTCTGGTAAAGGTCTAGGTATAATAACACAGAGCTCAACATTACTATTTGTGCTGATCCTTGAAACTGATAAAAGTATAAACCTAGACAAAGACTAGTTTACGGAGAATAATGGGAATCAAATTATATGCAACTCCCTTTACCCCTATGACTGAAAATTATTTCAGAAACCTGTAATGAAGGAGTTTGTTAATCTGTCCGGTTCAATACACTCTGTTCAAAAGAAAAACAGCCCAATGATTAATCCTTCCAGTCTGATTTAGTCCTGGCTCCTGAGTTTTCCCAACTGCCTAATACTCCTTTGCTGAGCTCATTTTTCTGTACAGAAAGCAGAGGAGCAGGGTGCCACCCTCCATTGCTGTTTCTGGTGTTACATCTCGCATCCCTCGATCCAAACAAGACCACAGCTCACCGCCAGTGTACTGTTAAAGCTCAAATGCTGTATATGGCAACTGAAGCAATTACAAGTGTCCTCTCTGAACAAAGCATGTGAAAGGCAAATTTCTTTTCTCCCTAAAAGCTACATGATTTTTCCCCAACTCGAACCATAAACTCAAATACAGCCATAGGGGTTCAAGAGAGCTGTGAAACCTTGAGAGACTACTGGTCATGGAGGCGATTTTGAGCGAAACTGCTTTACTCCCTAAGAAAACACTGAATTATTTCTAGGACTCATGAGGTCAAACTGCATGTGGGGAGGTCAGGAGGGAACATTTATGACTGACTACAACTTGTCCTACTTACATGGTATGACATAAACACATTTTTAAATGCCATGACTACAGATACATTATACAAAAATTTTCAATACCTGCAAATATTTTGAGAGATCATAACCATGTTCAAATACTCATAGCTATAGACTAACATATATATATATAAAAATAAATAGATTTCAAGATTCTAGCACCTGACAACATTTCAAACATTAACTAAATATTTTAGGATATTAATATGAAACATGGGACTTCCATATTTTACTGAGTTCTTATTTTATTACTACCTAAAATTAGTACTCATCCTAGGTCAAAACTATTTATGAACTACAGTAAAATGTATGGTTTTATTCTCAAAACTTATCACAAAAAGAGATTTGTACATATATGAACACAAAATATCAAAGCCTGTGTTCTGTATGCTGCTGGGAAAATCCATCATCACTTACAAGGTTACTTTAATAAAAAATGGCTTATCTGTGTATGCAGTATTAAAGAGATTCAAAATGATAGGCAGTAAAATAAATCACTGCAAAGGAAGAGTGCACTGAAACTTAAAAAAGGAATATCAAAGTTGATTCAGAATCCCATTTATGAAGCTCATCTACCCAGAATAAGACCGAATTTCAAGAATGATACAAAAGCAAGTAAGCAATCTGCCTGCACTACATAAATTATGTGTATTTACTTACAATGCATATTTAGTATTCATCAGGAGCATGCCTACAAGACAGGACACTTACCTGATACAACTTCATGAACTTAGAAATTAAAAAAATTAACAAGAGACTGGAATTTAACAATGAGAAGGCTAATGGATAGCACAGTACCCAGCTTCCAAACTAGCATAAACATCTGTCTTCCTCATTAACATATTTGTTCTGCAAATTTGTTTCAGAAAAACAAAACCAACAGATTTCATGACCTTTGTAAGTGGCAGTTTCTGTTCAGGGATGGAAGTTCCACATGTAACTATCCCAAAATCATGTCCTTAATACTTTATATTGAAAGAAATTCTAAAAGCAAATAGTGGTATTAGAGACTACTGTGCCAAGAGTATCAAATTTGTACTTGATGCTATTAAAAATAATGAAATTTCCTCAGCATTTCTTGTGTGAATTTGGCAAATATATAGTTCTAATTAAGAATAAAGTTCATTAATTCTATTTTACTGATTTTTTTGTTTCAAGAAAGAAAAAAGTACTTATCTTGAAGAAACTTCTTATACAGGTGGACTAGTTGGTGAGAACCTCCTAAATGTCTGCTTACTCTAGATTCGTTTGTTTTGTTAGGCTGTTTCATTTGATTTTACCATCTTACTATTTTATCAGCATTCCTAATGAAACTTACTAGTTAGACATGATTTGGGAGATAGGATATCTATCTATTAGAATATATATCTGTATTAAAAATTATTCTTACCAAGATGACTTGAAAAAGAACTGGAAAAAGATGGACTTCTTCCATGAGGCTGTAAAAACATATTTTGAGATTTATTTTAAAACAAAGGAAGTGAATTCTCATTTAACACACTAAACTCACAAGAAGAACAGAGAAGTAGAATAGCTGTTGCCAAGATCCATGACCCAGAACCTAGCCTTTGACTAGCTCTCAACAAAAATGACCTCCATTTCAGATATTAAACAGAAACAGCAATGTTATACTGCTTTGGAAATTACTTCTAGGTTTGCTTCACTGATGCAATTCAAGTGGGTAGAACAGTAATTAATTTAGCATTTTTTAATGGCAGTAATTAATAAAATACTGCAACTATAGCACTATACATACTATGAAAGAGTGCATCATTAACTGTTTGAATTAATAGACTCAGCATACATAATGTAATTATAAATGTGCTGTGTTTTTTTAAAGACTGCCGTGTTAACTAACTTCTTGGGTTTAACATATTTATATATGATACTTTTGTCAGACACTTGACAATGTTGAGCAGTAGTGGCCCAAAAGAAGTCACCTATATTCTCCTGCATTTCAAAATCAGAGAAAAAACCCTAGCATATATACACTTAAAGAAAGAATACTCTCAAAAATCAGTAATACTTTACATTAATGCAGTATTTTCTATTCTTAGAGCACAAAACACTGTATTAGTAAAGCGTGTCTCACACACTATGATGACATATGAGTCATGTGATTACATGCTTGTTACTGTATTGTATTGTCTAATTGGAAGAATGATTGTTACCTTTTCTCACACACTATACTAAATGCCTATTCACCAAACACTGCAGAGAACACCCAAATGTGTGTTTCAAAAACATTTTCTTGCGCCACCACACCACTGAAGTGCTTCATAAACAATTGGTAGGTTTAGCTTCGTGACACAGCAAAGATAAGATTGCATTAAGAAGCCCATGTAATAAATGCATAACTCAAACACAGAGAGCAGGTCTGGGATCTCAGTGTACAACACTCTACAAAATTGTGTTGCCAGCAGTATGTCAGCTAAAAACGCCAAGTTATATTACACAGTTCACCCTGACTAAACAGGAGTTTTATTTGACTAAAATAAGTATCTAACTTCACATCTGAGGCTTTACTGTGTAGAACTCTTGGCTTCCGGTAAAACAATAATCAGATTAATTCTGTTTGGCAAACTATTTGTTAAAAGAACTCATATACACCTAAAATCACATAGTTCCATTTAAGAGTTTTTATTCATGTTCAGTAAGATAAGAGGAGAAGGTGTTATTGTTATGGATAGCATATGCTAAAATACTAGACTGCAAACTGAAGCAGCTAAAAGGAATTTCACATTCTCCTCTATGAACTGAATGAAAAAAAATCAGAGGGGGCTACAACAGACATCCAAAGGTTATAAAAGAAATGCTTCATTTAGATTAATGTCATCTGTAAGAGCCCTGGTTGTTCATATTCGCTGGAATCATGTCTTGTAAAGGGAATATAATGAGTGAAAGTCATGCTAAGAACAACAATATCTATGAATAACTCAGAATTACTTCTAAGTAACTCAGAATTACTTCTAAGTAATGCAGATATATGCATCATGTATAAATAATGGTAAACTTCTTCATACTCTTTTTCTATTTCTCTGATCCTTGCCTTCACCTAAATGCAATAATAATTTTATGATATAGAATATGTGAGTTAAGGGTGGGAATAAGGCCTGTTGCATTGTGCAGCACTGGAGAAAAGTAAAACACATCCACTAAACTGTTCAAAACATAACAAAACAATGGAATTTTATGCACCCACATATAGATATTTAACAAAACTAAGTGGCAGTCTTGTTCAAAAAAACGTGTTCGTTTTTTCTTGCATACAAAAATATTACACTCAACAGAGGGAAAAGAGTTTAGGCACAGAAAGAAATTCATTATTTCTAAGTTTAGATAAAGACAATTTCTCTTCTTATTAAATTGAAGGAAATTTTTTTCCATATGCAATGTAAACAAGTTACTTTCATATGTCAGGAGAACATGAAAGCTAATCTCCTCTAGGCCATCTAATAACCCTTAAATAGGCAGTTATGGCAGCTTGGACACAGGTCATAAGAGAGTCCCAGGATTACAGATAGGAGGACTTATTATATTTGAGGTTCATTTCCAGAGCCAAATCTACTAGTTAAATTAAAAGCTTAGTACATGTCTGCGAAACAGAATTTTGCTGATGTAGATATAACAATACTGAATGTAAAGAAAGTCATTTAAACACCACAGAATCCCAAGAAGAGCAGCTACTGTAACAGCAATCATACTGACAAAATTAAGTTTTGCCAGCACAAGCCTACTTTTGCTTAGGGTTTAGTGGAATTCCTTAGCCCAGCAAAAGCTGCTCACTTTGCTACATAAGCAGCATTTAAACTGTGAACATATTAGGAGTAAAATACAATCAAATAATAAGAATAGCTAAGCAATTCTAGTTTAGGCAGAACTTAAAAAAACGTTTTTGTGGTAGAGGGTAAATTATGAAACAATTGTTTTCAAACACTGGAAGCAGTCCTGATTGTTACAGCGTTACAAAGTCAGCTACACTTTCTGCTGAGGTAAGTTAAGACAAAACTGGAGCCAATAGGTCTGTTCTTAAAGGTCACCTGCCAACCTTTATGACTGAAACAATAAAAAGCTGCAGCCCTGAAAGAAAATTATACACATAACTTAGCTAAAGCATAAAGTCACATCAAGCATTGCATTAAGACAAAGCTTAAAGCTGATTTATCCCAACTTTGCATATATGTGCTCAAGCACGAGTGTGACTTTATCACTCTTCATTGCTGTCATACATGGTTTTACAAAGGAATTGTCTTAAAGCTGATGAAAGAGGAGTTTATCTATGAGATTATTTCATAGAATGTTCATATTCTAAACCAAAAGTATTTCAGTTCTTCATAGACTGTTACATAATTTATATTAAATTAGGTCCTACCCTGTCTGGAAAACATACAGAATCATCATGATATACATATGCAAATCATAATACTAAAGAACAATACTATTTCCATCTAATTTAAATCTATATATAAATAAACAGTGCTGGCTCAAAATAATTAGTGATCCGATTTTAAAATACTTGCTATTAGTATAATCTGAATTTTTAATATGCTAACAATTTTCAGAATGAGATTGTGCCTCAAATTTTGCTTTCCAACAATATGCAACATCTGTTTTACTAAGAAATCCAAAATTACTTTCTTGCAAAACAAAAACCTACTGCAGGACACTAAACACTAAAGGCTTTTTGTTACAGGTTTGATACCTTAAAAATTTAAAAAACAGGAAATGTGATGTTATCAGTGAGACACTTTAGAGAAAAGTTGGATAGGAGGGTGTGGAAATCTGGGTATTATAGACATTCTAAGCTGAACAAATGAGTAGAAATTATTCTGAAGAACAGAACTGGTGGACATGTACAAAGCAAGAACCAAGCCATTCCTTTTAAAGGGATGAAATGTCAAATCCATGACAGATTTTTGAACCCTACTAAGGGCTCTTAAAAAACAGGCATGACTGTTCAGATTGCAAAGATTGCGGGAGACAGCTAAAGGAGAAAATATTCCAGAAATTTATGCAGTAGTGTGCTTCTTTTTAATTGTAAGATGATGGCATAAAATTAAGTGGTAAGGGATCAGATCAGACAAAGAAATACAAAGAAAATACCTGAAGATGTACATGTATATACATGTGTTTATGTTATAGACTAACTATTTATGCTGAAAGTGACTTGTGAAATATCTCTTTCAGTCCACATAAATGAAATGAAGATCACTCCTCAATAGCTACCATCTACAAAACACCATATCATCTTACATGGGTTCTGAAAAAAACCCTCATAGGTGGCTGAGAAAGCCTCCAGAAAGTATTCCCACACACTTGACTCCTGCCTTCTCTGGGCACCTACTATTGAAGACAAGAGAATGGACTGAACAGTGGTTTAGATTTGTTTCATGCTGAACAGACCATTCATGGCAGAACTGAATTCACTCAAGTCTGCAGCTCCAGCTGCATCAACCCAACCAGCTGACTCTTCCTCATTTGCTACTTATATTCACAAAGCCAAAAATTCACTATTGAAAGTAAAAATATCCAAGAATGAATGATATTTGCTCCTTTTTAATGCTTTACATTATTTGAACCTTCCAATGTGACTCTTTTCAAAAATTCACTTAACAGTAACATCAAATATTTGTCTCACATTTTTACAAGTTAGACATTCAGTAATTGATCAGCAACATGAAAGAGGAAACAAAATTACAGGTTTAAGGTTAATAGCTTATTTCTTTACTAAAGGGGAGCTTTTATAAAATGTAACACTAAGGAGTTGTGTTTTACATTAAAAATGGTGATTAGTATTACATTCTGTACATGACTAGATTATCAGAACTCCCTTGCAATAATGAACTCTGACCACTGCCTTTGATATGAATTACAATGATGTGCAACTTGACAATACTGTTATTAGCTGACACAAAACTTAACATTTTAAGAGTCTGTTTCTGGGCAAGTCTTCCTGCCTGATGTTTTTTGATAAAGCAGCATGTATGCAAACATTACACCAAACAATAAGAACAGCAAGATCATAAAAAATTCTCTGCTGTTTTATATTAGCATTACTTCTCTAAAAGGAAAATCAGGGTTTTTACAACTCAATTTCCATTGATGTGAAACTAGTATAATCAAAATCGGGTTCTATATCTACATAAACATTCCCTAAAGTTCTAATAAAACAGTTTCATCCTCTGGCAATCTCTCTCAATCCATCTGGATTGTGATTTTTCTCACTAATGTTGTACACCTCTAACACGTAATTCTGCTGCTCAGTTCAGCTGGACTAGGCCCTAAGGCTTACCTGTTATCAAAACTATTCCATTTCATTTTATTCATATTCATTATAGAAAATAAAACAACACATAAAAACAGAGAAGTAATTTAGAAGAAAATAGACCTACTTTTTAAAGTGAGCATTTCAACCTTAAACTAGGAAATTAAAATGACTAATGAGAAGAACAAAGTGTTTTTAAAGCAATTAATATAAGCCCACATTAATCAAGGAAAGCACTAAAGCACTAGTCCTCTACTATAATGGCAAAGAAAGTACAGCAAGTTCAAAGACAATCTATGCAAAACACCACCAAATTAACTGAATCACAATTTTAGCAATTAAAAACACAACATTGAACTCAGAAGAGTTTGGTTTTGGTTTGGGGTTTGTTTGGAGTTTTTTACTCTTTGTTTTTTTGAAATCAAGGACAAAGAGTTTAGACCATTTCAGAATATAGTGGAATGTAACTAAACACTGATGTGGATCACAACAGTGATCTGAATATGAAAAGATGATCAACTTATTACTAACACTGACCCTAAAATGTGCCTTTAATGGTCTTTAATACATAATGCATAGGTACAAAAAGCACAAAAGAAGTTTGAAAATTGGACAATTCTTGGATGATTCCAAAGATACTATGACAGTTACTTTGATTAGTCAAGACAATATGCTGCAACATATGAGGATAATCCATCTATCATCTTCACAGGTAGTAGATTTAGAAGCAGCAGATTTTTTTGTTGTTGCTCTTCAGCACCTTCCTGTTTTGGTTTCTGATGCCTTTTCCCCTTTTTTAGTGTAGCCTAATGTTTGCTTGGAAAATTTATTTTTAAGGACAGGAGGTGAGAAAGGTTACTTAATTTGGTCCCCTGTCCTTCACCATACATATAAGAAGAGTGCCTTACTACTATTTTTTAGTTAGGTGTTTCTCCCTCAGGAAATGACCTTAATAGAATACTGGAATGTGTCCCACTTCCACAATCATTATCTGATGCAATATCTGAAATTTCCTACACTTCTTTTTCTATTGCCTTTACTGTCTCCCTTCCTTGCAACCAAAATTGTCTGTTTTATCAACCCATAAAATTCAGACTCCATAGTTTAGAAGGTTTAGCTTTCAGATAGATATACTATTGTCACCAAATGCTATGAGTTTCTCCCTAAAGGTAGGCCAAATAGCTGCCTAAGAGAGCACACAGCTACATTTTGTAAGGTTCTTTGTAAGGCCAAAAGGCAACTTAAGAATCATGATCCAGTAAAAGTTCCCTGGAGTAGCACAGCATAGATTCTATCACAACAGTCAAAACATTTAAGAGCAGCTAATCGGTATATCATATAGGTATAAGTATACCATAGTTTAAAGAGAAACTAAGAAATTTACATAAACTCCTCACTACTAGGAAAAAAGCTAACAATCTGATCATTATAGACCACAGCAAAGAGTATAAAAGACTCAAAGCAGGAACCAAAAAACCCCCAACCCTTTCTAGATAATGTCTGACTTCCTATCCATGCTTATAACCTATACATTAAGATGGTAAACACACAAAAGGACAAGTTACCTGTGACACTGTTCTTTCTGAATGCATACTTAAATTCACACCTCAGCCTGCTGTAGACATTTGCTCCCACTGTAAGGAGGTCTATTCCTCCAAAAACTCTTTACACAGGTACAATTCACCAAGAGCAATTAATGCAAAGGGGGAAAAAAACCCCTAATGCAGATTTACCGTAGTCCAGAAATTAATTATTAACTGAAGCTACAACTTTCCTTAATACCAGTGATTTCTTTTGAAATCAGCAGTCTCAATACAGCTAAATATAAACTCTGCTATTACTTCTCACAGTGGTTTTCAAATTCACAATCTTTCTTATCACAAAACACTAAAAATTTTTGAAGAGGGCAAGGCAATAGGTATTTAGGAGAGCCACAACAGAATATTACTGAAAGGTTTAAAGCTACACTATTGGCTTTGAGCCAAGTATAAAACAGGTAACTGATGGACAAATTTGGTTCAAAAATTTGGCTCACTCTTCCAATATCTGCTATTTTATTAGTAAACAAACTCTAAGTGAGGTTGTATCAGACAGCAATTGCTGTGTGATGTAAAAGCAGGTACAAAAGGGTACCTGATTCAATTATACTCTAACCCATTCAGGTCAGAACAGACAAGAAAACACTCATCCTTTTCTGAAACTGAATTTTCTTCCTGTGGATGCTCATATGATCAGATGTCCAAATAATTAAAAGTGCCCACAGAAACATTAAAATTGGGGATTGTTACATCTAGCATCTCACACAAGAGATAACTTATGTTGGTGAGACATCTAATTCTGCAGCACACTAATGGGATATCACTAGAGTTTTTCACTGCTAAATTGAAAAGCAATGGAGTGGAAGAGCTCCCACAACAGAGAATGTTAAAAATTACCTCAACAGTGGAGCAATGGCAATAAGTACAAAGTATTTTTTTGTATTCTTATTAAATGCTTAATAAAGGAATTCAAAACATGTATTTTAACTACAGTATTTTATCATAAGCTATATTTTGATGTTAAAAACATCAAAATGTAATTTTATTTGAATATTTGTGTCTATGCCGTATATAACAAACAACCTGTAATAGTAAACAGAAATGCCCACAAATAGTAGGAAGAAGATGGAATGACTTTCCTCTGATACCACAATTTAGCTAGTTTACAGTATCAGCTATGAAAAAAAGGAAACAAAAAAAATGGAGTGCATCTGTCTCCTTTCAAGTGCTAAAATAAGAACGGCTCAAATGCATATGCCTCTATCAGGGAGCACAGGTAAAATCTGAGCTGATGGTAAGATGAGTGAGATGCTAGAAAATTGGTCGAATTAATAGAGAACAAGAAAGCAAGAATCCGTTAGGTGAACATATCTGAGAACAAGCTTTCATATGGAACAAACTAAATAAAAGCACACTTTGTCCTCCTCTCAGTGCACTTTCTACTTTAAAATATTATTAGTAACTATTTTTAAAAGACATTGCAACAGCAAGGTAAATACTAATTTAACGCTTTTTCATTTTACAATCTTTTTGCTACTACCACTTTTATTCATTTAAAATTACAGGAGAAAGCATCCATCCTTGAAAGCCAGACATTGCGGATAAAATGTAAGCTTGAAGAAGCCACAGAGACTCAGTGCCGCAACTCACATCACTCTCATCAGCACTAAAATGCAGTAGTTTTTCCACAGAGAACAAGTTAAATCCCACAGGATTTGTGTGCAGTGTTAGTTATTTACTCCCCATCACAATTTCTGCAGATACTTTTCATCTAACGAAAGGAGCAAAAGAGAACTTATGCCTTGAGTAATTCTGAGCTTCATGAATACTGATTAATTACTCATTGAACCAAACCAGAACCAATTGTGATACAGTGTTGACTATAGCATGTACCTGGTTTCCATTTTGTTCACCAGCAATTTGTATGAATATGAATATATTATTCACCTCTCTTGTGTTTTTGAAGCATTGGCTACTTCCTGCAAAATTTATTGGGAAGCCAAAGAATAAGGAAAAAGATAGACCAAGAGAATTGCCTAAACTGTGCTCCTTTAGAAACCCAGCCAAACAAATGATTTAGTGAAATTGAAAGAGGACCTGTAAAATATGTGAGAAATATAACAATTACGGATAGGTTAGAATCTGAAATCTGATAGCCAGTCATTAAGTAAGAGTGCTGGACACACTGGTATTTCAAATTATTAATAGTTCTTTGAATATACACAGTTGCTCTTTAATGTTAAGAAAAAACCTGTGTGATGCCAGATGACCACAAGGATGAGCGTGCATCCACAATCTATCTATATTGGTAGATTGTGCCATACATAATGGCAAATATGCATGATTTCTCAATTAAAGCAAATTCAGTAATGAGAGGAAATGTGCTGCCAATATAACCAGCATTCCAGTTACAGAAACATTCTTCATAACTCTTAAAGCACTAGAATATCTGTGGGTTAAATCTAAAAATGGAAAGCTGTTCTATTTGTTTCTAGAATAGAAATCCTACAGTAGCATAAACATAAAAATTTTACAGTAGCATAAACAGCTTCTTTACAATGAAAACTGTTTTAGACAATTCAAAACATTTAAAATCTCAAGCCACCCTTCTTTCTTAGTTAATTTGTAGTCTACTTAGTATATTAAAGCACAATTCCCAGTAGCGTCATAAAAGATTAAAAGAGGATGTTTTGTAATAAAAAGTGGGGAAAAAATTATATTTCCTTATGGGGTTTTTTGGTGGGGTTTTTTTTGTTGTTGTCGTTTGTTTTTTTGGTTTTGCTTGGTTTTGTTGTTGATGTGCTCATTTCAATCAATCAAAGCAAGACACTACAATGCTCAGCAACCTCTGAGCCATAACACTATCAGACACCACAAACAGACAATGGCCAATGACAAAAATAACCACATTTTTGCACATATCCAGGAAGATAGAGAAATTCTTCCTTATTGCTATCAACTCACACAAGTTTAAGTTGTATGACACAGTTTGGGGGGGTTTTTTTCTGTCCATCACAGTCTAAATTTTGGAACAAGAAGGAAGAGATATTAAGATATGTCTAAATATACTGAGTCTACTTATACCAATAATTAAAATCCGTATTTAGGAATTTTAAGGTACATATATTTGCAGGAGAAGTGACCAGCTTTCAAGTGAATTGACTGTTGTAAACAGTAAACATCTAACAACCACACCACCTTTGTCATAGCCACAAATATGTTTAGCTGAGCAACAATTTTTATAATGTTTTAGGTTTGTTATGGAGGTTTTTTTTACATTTTTAAAGATAATTGTAATATTAAAATTCTTCTAATTTTGTCTCTAGTGTTTCATTGGCTAAATCCTCATTAAAATAACTAGGATCATTTAAACTGACACAAAAGATGCAAGATGTGTTCTATAACAAACACTCTCTAATGATTTCTCTATATCAGAGAGCTAGTCAAAGCAATACAATAGTGATGTCTGTTATTGCTAACCTCTAATAGGAAAGAAGAAATTGAAACAGAAGGAACCCAGAGCAACAGAGAATGTGCAGTTGTATCACCTCACAGAAGCAGGGCTGTGCTCACTCAGGGCCACCAGCAGTTTCAGAGCATACAATGGTACCGGGTCTGGAGCCAGCAGAATGTGCTCATACCTGAAAAGCGAGGTGGGAAAGGGGCAGAAACAGTGGGAGAAAAAAAAATCAAGAGATACACATCAAAAATTGATATTAAAATTCATAATTTCTCATTTCCAAAATTTGTAACTACAATGGAAATATGTAGTTGCTTCAAATTGTACAAAACAATAAACAAGACTCACTTAGAAACAGTATTTTAAAATCTGCATCAAATTAAATTTAAAACCAGCATTATTAAGAGAATACATTTTTAGAGAGAGATTATTATAAAATATGTAATAATACACATGCTTCTCTGCATGTACGTACATATATAGGTGTGCAGGTTATAGATATAAAACATGCATGTTTTATAATAAATATAGCAAAATATATTTATAAAACATTCATCTTGTCTACATGCACAAAACTTATTTATTGATCTATTTTATTTTATACATTAAAAATCTATTCTTAAAGAGACAAATAGTAAATGAGCCTCAAAATATCAGGTAGAAGATTTATTGAGTGCTTAGGAAGATGATCAACCAAATTACATAAAATTAAGCTCTATATTTTGTATACATAGTCATTTTTCTCAAAATGGAGAGAAACTCACATTGAGGTTTATATTTTATCTCTAATTTCAAAAAACATTGCTTTCACTGCAGCATACTTTCATTCTCCAAGTCATACAGACCAAAAGAATATAAAAATACTCCAAAACAATGTTTATTGAGAGCTGTAGCAGAAAACCCAACAAGAAAAACCTCTTTGAAACATTTCCAAGTATCACCTCCTGGAAATCCTGGTAAGGGAAAACAGGCTGCTGAAAAACAAAATGGACCTTGCTCTTGCTACTAACATTCTAGTGATACCCATTTACTGTATTTAAACAAAAATGTATGTGGACGGCAGTAGAATACAATGATGGAAGTGAGAAAGACGTAAGCATAGAAAACCACAGAAGCAGCTATCTCAAAACACAGTCTTTGATTTCAACTAGTCCTACTCCAAATACCTAGAAGTAATAGAAGAGGAAGTGTATATTTCTTCATTTGCAAAAAAACCCCATGAAGAATTAATGAAGAACAAATGAAAGGATGAATTGCAGGAAAACATGGTAGGTTATCTAGTTATGAGCAACAAAATGCTTCCACAAAAAGAAAAAACTGTAGTGTTCCAGTAGAGGGAGGAGGAATCGTGCAAATAACCACAAATTTTACTTCACATCTTGAGATCCCTAGTGGTGTCTGAACTGAGGAATCTGGATCACTTCCCACCACCCTCATGCTAACATGTACCCTAATGTGTGTTAGCTCTTCCTCTCTCTGTAGGCACTACACTTCAGCACTCTCACTTGTGCAGGAAGGAAATCTAGAGAGAGATGCTTTGCTTGCCTATGAAGAGGAGGGACAAACACACCAGCCATGCAGTCTTGAGGTAGCCTGTGGGAGTTCCCTCACAAGGGCAAACACTCCTACACAAGCACACAGCCTATGGGCAATGTGTCATGGCTACTACACACTTGAACATGGCACTGTAGGGTCGAAAACCACATTAGAGTATCTCCAGAATTATCTGGTAGAAGTCAGTGTTGGCTTCAGGTCTTTAGCGATTAAACTCTCTCTTTTACAAAGAACAGATTCCAGTTCCCCAAAGAAAACAATTTCTCACTGGTCAATAAAAAGTCTCTTAATAAAAGAAGAAAATACTGTAATACATTAGTAGACACTGATTCCAAGAGCCCGAAATATGAACAATACACATTCCTACTAAACATAATGGGACTTGCAATTTTATTTTTTTTCAGAGTCCATAACTAAATCTTCTGAGGCAATCAAAGATGCTACCATGTGACTCAGATGCCAGAAGTCATTTTCACTGCATAAGACGTGGATTTAAGTCTCCAAAACTGTTACTCCTAACAGTAGTAACAAATGAATCAGCCATGCTAGCTTAAAAATCTGACACTTGGCAACATACTTGTTTATATAAACACATCAATATGATCCCTAAACAGGGTCCACCTTAACAGTTTTAAGCTTTCTATGTATTACACTTGAGAGACACTATTATTTAATAACTTAGCACACTTGACATCCTAATTTCTTGAAGTTCAATAAAAAAGTCTCACTTCACTTCCTTTTCCTTGAAACTCTCTTCTCCCCTCCCCCAAGATAATACTAGGAGAGGATATTTCTAAGGGAAGATGCAGTGATCCATCAAACCAAATACCACATGAGAAAACGCAGATTACTAGAGTCAATGTCTTAGCAATTAATATAAACACATTGCCTGAATAAAGGCCATTAGGAGCTATGAATATATGAGTCTTCTCAGAAGGGAAAATACGCCATGCTTGAGGTACTTTATTAAATGAATGAGTCATCAAACGATTTCACTGCCACTTCATAACACAGAACAGTTTAGTAACAGTAGCTGTAGAGGGTATTTTATAAGGGTTTTGTGAACTCCAGGTACTACACTACAAGGAGTTATTTTGTCAGTCTTTTCTATGAACAACCTTGACAAAACGAGCTAAAGATTTAGGGATGCAGACTCTCTTAAGCTCTTAAAAAAAATATTATGTCAAGTATCCTGGATTTCATACTTGTAGAACTGGCTTGGTAGCATACTGAGAACAAGCTACGTAAACCTTCAAATAAAATAAAACAAAACTTTATTTACACATTTCTCTCTTTTTGCTGATTCTGGCTCAATTTTTTATGATATATAATTACAAATATTAAGAATTAAAGTTAAATAGAGCTGATGTTTCAATGTTTGATTAAAAAAATCTGGATATAAAGTATTTGCCATGTATTCACTGTCTATAGCTGCAGGTTTCATTTTGGTTATGAAACATTCAGGAAAATAATACTTCAGTGAACTGCAATTTAATGACACTGTTTCATTCAATTCAATCAAAACCCTATGAGGAAGCTAAGTTTGGGATCTATAAATGCCCAAATATTTAATGGAATTACTATTTTATTGATGATGCAGAACATGAGAAAATGTAGTAATCACTGCATTTATCTTAAAATGAAGCCAATTTATATTTTATCTATAGTGACCAACCCACATTCTATTTCAAGGGTCAGTTTTACATTTAAACAAATTAATTTGAGAAGGATATTTACAGGAATAAAATAGACACACAAATGTGTAAGACTACAGTCACTCCTAAAAAAAAAATCCCATATTAAAACCAGAGGTCACTCCCTTCCATATTCAACAGCTCTCAGTAGATTCAAAAGGGGTGGAAATATCTACTTTCCTCCATAGACTGCCCATGAACAAATGGGCATCACATACCTACCCCTCTTTTGACTGTCCTCCAGCTGAGTCAGATTCTGTGCCATCCCTTACCCAGCAACAGAAAGACTAAACAGTATCAGCAAAAAGCTCTTCAGCCTCCAATGTTCTACCTCAGTTACAAGAGATCTCAAGTTTTCAAGTAACCCATATTTCTTAGGATAGAGCTTTACAATATCTTTACAAGTAGATCATGCTGACTCTTAGAACTCCTCCCTTCTCATCTCTGCTAATGAGATGAGGAAACTGATTCAGGAATTACTTAAACCCTGGATCCAAGATTCTGAGCTGCTGAAAGACCCTTTTTCATACACCTGCCACACAGCACATGCTAAGATGGCACAAGTGAAGTCCCCAATATAAGATCATATTTAGTCTCAGGCCAAAAAGCCCTTCCACTCAATTGAGCTAGTAAGCTTGGAGATAGAAGTCTGTTGGCTGTTTTCCTTCTAATCCTAGTTTCCCCCCTTTCCTAGTTTGTAATTAGCATGACACATCCCTCCAAACACACATCCCCGAGTTCAATGAGAAACACTGCATAAGATGGACATGTGTACAAAAAGCAAGTTTCAGAGCAAGGACAGAACTCTGCCTCCTTTGACTTCAGGTCTCTTCCCCTATCTGAAGAAAATTATTTGACAGCTTTTAATAACGCATATACTCTATTATAAAAATAGTATTTCTAGCTACCATTTTAATTGGTACTGATACATTCTACATTTCCCAGAGGAAAAAAAAGTGAAGAAAGGTGTTGGAAGTAAGTTTCTCTACAGAACTGTAAGATTTCCATCCAATTCTCTGTCATAGAGAATAGTTTACACACTATGCATGAATAAAATTTTGGTCCTCAAGCTGTAAGAACATTACTCAATTAGCAGAGAAAGTCTCATGTTTGGAAAAAGACACTAGGTTTCTGATCATAATCTAGCATCCATTCCTCCAGCCTTCTTCCATTTATTTAATGTAGGAGTGGAGAACAATTTTCTCACTTAGGGCAGCTAAGTATTGACCATTTTTAACTCTTGAGGACTGCATAGGAAAATACACTGTAGCATTATTAGACTAACGTAAAACACAACTGATGACTCATCACTACTGTACTTGTCTCATGTTCCTTCCCTTTACTCACAGATGTTACCAGCTCACAGTCCATGAGAGCTCTCTTTATGGTCACCTGCAAGTCAGCCTGAAATGAGAGGCCTCATTTGACCATAAACAATGAAAATGAAGTTCCAGACCACATCTAGCCTACAGGCTGTTGTTTCATCTACTCTGCTATAACGTTTTTCTGCTGGTTGGGGCAGCAGGAAAGGACAGCAATTTAGAGGCAACAACCTCTGGATGGACCATTAAGGATTAATCCATGATGTACTATTCCTTTTTAAAAAGTTATATGCCATTCCACATGTTTTCAGAACATCTTAAATAAATATCCAAAATATACAAAAAGATGTTGTAGTTACAATGTTCTGACTTTATAAAAAGAACAAAGAGGACTATTTAAATCACAGCCCACAAGCTAGAGGGAATCCTGTTTTGCTCCAAGAGTAGCCAGAGGCACACTATCAGAAATCAGCACCAGACAGAAGTTGTGTTTGTGTTGCATACGACAAAATACTAAATAAACCTAGGAGGAGATGTTGGGCAAAGAACTCTGGCAGCAGTTAATTGCTATTCCCCTTTTGACTTCGTCATTTAAACATAGAAAGGATGGCTAAAACAAATACACTGTCAAAGTGGTTTGCCTATCAAGTTATTCCCCAATACAGAAGCAATATTATACTTACTGAGGCAGCAGTAAATCTCTAATGAGAGACAGAAGCTTGTTGTTTGAGTTGAGGCTCTCCCCTTTCTCCTCAGCCTTGACTTCGTGGCTTAAAAGCAGTGATGTGGTTTCTGAGAGCAACTGCAAACTGAAGAGTCTCCATTCCACTTGAAAAAAGAAGTGCCAAGAATGTGACCACACTGAAATATAATTAAAACAAACTGGATTTCATGGAAACTGTAGCTTATGTGTCAATATACTTACCATTCTGACTGTGGACCAAGGAAACAAGTGGTGGGAGGATAGAGTCTTCAACCTAAAACAGAGAATTAGAAATACGTAGCTTAGATCATTCACAGAGGAAAAAGATAGAAGAGAGACACTATCATCTAAGTTTATTTTGCTGCTGAAGCCCTCAATCAAAGAGTTGAATAATCATGGAAATTCAGCCATAATCACTCTTATAAAGCCACCAAGTTCATTTTTCTCTGGTAAACTGCAACAAAATTACAGACATTAACGTACTTTTATATAGAAAACAACAGTAACTTTGGTATAATTCACTGACAGGGACTTTTAATTTAAACTGAAGACCTCAGTGCAGATGTAAGATATTAAGAAAAAAGAGTATTACAGTATCTTAATCCTGATGCTTTAATCCATAAACTAATCATTGAATAGTGTTCAGATGAAAACCAGAATGGCATAGAATTAAAATACATCAGAAAAGATGTACTACCTCTAATGAAATATCCCTAAGCTTAATACAAAGCCTTGTAAATATTTTACCTTCTTCCCTTCCGATAATACAGTCTTCCACAAAAATGTAAATTTACATTACTAAAGATTTGCATTATGAAAAAATATAATTCAGTCAATTTTTTATTGTCCATGAAGATATTGTTACAAATCTATCATCTGTCACAGGACTAGTCAGCTTAGCTCCATTTGAAATCAACTGATGGCAAACTAGGCTATGGTTCAGTTACAAAACTAGTGCATTATTCGTCTTCTCTATAAGAGCATTCCTAATTCTTAAATCACTGTTACAATGTCATTTATTTAGACAGGTCATGCTTGGGTTTTGAGGAGAGGATGGATGGACAGCCCTGCAATTTTTAGCCATGTATCATGAGTGCACACCTTGTCCTAACATTTACTTATACAAATAAAATTGCTGTGTAGACTCTCACTGCACTGTGGACAGGATTTGGCATAACAAGACTGTGTTATAAACCCCCATGTGTTCTGTTTCAGTAATTAATATAAGAAGATAAAATTTCCCTAGGTACATGCAGCTACTAATAACAAACATCTATAGAAGTTAAAAGCATGTATGAAAAGGGTCACTAACTGAAGGTAGCCTCTAGCCAGCAACAACTGGAGGTAGCAGCTATTTCGCTGCTGGTTGGTGTACTCTGTTAAATCAATCTCTGACATTAAGGGACTCATTTACTTTAGCTTTTTTCATTTCTGAAAAAAACTACCTCAAAATGCTTTTGTTACAGACTTTCAACAGAAGTAGTAAAAGGATTCTGCTTGAGGTGTGGAAGCCAAACTACTATTGCAAGTACAAATAGCCTTTATACCTATATAGATAATCCTACATATCAGAGATGACTTTTGTAATATTTCATAATTTTGAAATATTTCATTGCCTTTTTGGTTAAGTAAAACTACACTGCATTCCAACAACTCCATTAGTGCAGGTTTCTAAGCTGTTCTACAAATATAATGTATCAGTTATAACATACCAGCAAGGTAGGAAAAAATTGTATGTACTTAAGATCTTTCAGTTCAAGAAACCAGTTCAACTGCTGCAAACCTCTTCAAATGAAGAAGCACATGTAAGTGGTAAATTAAAAGTGTGAAACAAAAAAGAGGAAAAAGCGCAGCTCTCAATTATCTGAACCAACCTAGAATCCCTGGATATTATGAATCACTCAACAGCAGGAGCATTGACTCAGACTTATACCAATTAAGATGATCGTATACAACAGTAAAATGCAACTACAATTTCTAAAACTTAAAATCTTCTTTCACTTTAATCTAGCATTAACAGCAGTCTTTCCACATTAGTGAATGTAGTTAAGCCAGTCATAAGTATTTTATAAGATAAATATATTTTCAACTGTCATTGTAAAGAAGATTCTTTAGGTCTTAAAGGACTGTAATAGCTTATTCTGAACTTTTTATAAAACAAACCTCAGTTTTAGTAAACAAAATGTTTAGAAAGAAAATCTCCATAGAAGGTGTTGGCCTCATTTCAGTTCAGCGTGGTGGGGAGATCAACTAAATGAAGCACTAATTCTATGGAAAATTATTTTGTTATGCAAAAGCATATCAGAATGCATATGCTGAAGGGGAAACATATATTAAATTTTATATGAGCCTTAAATCAGATACTTCCTAACTCCACAATCCCATTATTCTCTCAATGCCATTTGGGTCACTGTTTTTCACTAATGTGTACATAAATTTGGAAACAAGGTATGAACTTTGCACGTGCTTATTAAGGTGAAATAAACTGAAGCGCAACAGTACATAAAATATTTTTAACAAATTCACCAGTAAATTGCAAATGTGTCTGTCATTTATGTACAGAGAAGAATGGTCCTAGTATTTTGGCACTGAAATAAATAGAAGAATATTCAAACAAGGATTTATTTCTTTGTCTTTTGAATGGCTGCTGATATCTGTGTGGAATCAAATATCCATATAAGCAAGAAGATAAATCAGATACAGGGGTTTTTGTCTCAGTCTTTATCACTAAGATTGCTTAACAAAAAAAGGAAATTTTCTTCTTTAAGCCTAAACAGACTAAATAGGTTGAATATGATTATAACTCTAGATGAGTTCCTACCACCTTTTAAATAGCCTGATATTCAGTTCATTATACATCCCTAGCTGCAGAAAGCCACCACTGTATAATTCTGTAACAATGGTATTCCAAGGCTGTGCTGCCATAACTGTGCTGTTATCAGTATCCAAACAGCAGCGAAAATCTAGAAACTTCCATACACACAACATTCACATCTCCCAACTGTAATGTATAAGACCAAAAAAAATACATAGCTCAAACCTGGTAATCCTGTTTCTGATAGCTGGAATGGAGTAGAAGAGTATGAGAAATAGACCAAGCATAAAACACACCTCTAGTTACTAGGTACTTTTCTAGTATTAGGAAAGAATTAAAGAACTTCCTAAGCTGATGTTGTACCTGTATTTTTGCATTTAGTTTTTTCTCCGATATATTTGTCCCATCCTATGTTAAATGTATTTATACTTTTAGCATGTACAATACTTACAGCACTGCATTTTACACTTCAATTATACCTTATGAAGACAAATCCTTGCTTATTTTAAAGCAGCTAACTTGATACCCACATATTCTTACTTTACAAAATGCATGAATGATTATTTCCAATTCATCTTTCCTATGCCATTCGTAATACTACACTACAGAGCATTTTGTTTCCATGATGAAGCCCTTTTCTACTCAGACCCTCCTTGCACCGTCGAGCTGTACTTCTTCTCAATAAACTGCATTCCCTCTAAGAGTGAATGACAGCTGCATTCAGTATTTGAGACCTGAGTGCATCATGGCACCACATTTTCTGCTTTTCTGTCTGATCATTTACTAGTCATTTCTACTAATGTAGTTGTCTTTCTGATTACTGATGAGTATAAAGCTATCATTTCCATAGAAAAATAGTGCCAAAAGATTTCCAGAAGTTACAATAGTTTAGAGTTTGACACTGCATATGTACAGTACAAATTACTTTCCCATGTCCATTACTTGTCATTTATCAGTACTGAACCGCATGTCATTATTTTCCTTTCACTTAAATCTTAAAACCTTCTGCAACTTCTGTGTCAGTTTTAATTTTCACGACTGGGAATAATTTAGTGCCATCAGTCAGTTCTGTCACCTCCCTATTCCTTCCCTTTTGTGGATTAGCAGCGCATGTTGCAACAAACCTTTCTAAGACACTGGTCTTAAAATACCTAAATGTTTAAAAACTCTATTCTATCTGATCTCTATTCTCCACTTAGTAAATTTTAACTAGTTAGAAGTTGATTAGCTTGCAGGAAAGAGGGAAGGGCCACTAATAAATTTGAAGTCTTTGGTGCATGACTTTGTCAAAACCTTTTTGGAAATACAAATATTCTACCCAGAACCAGACCATCTGTCTCCATAATGTTGAGTAATTTCTGCAAGGAAAACTTGACTAGTGAGGTATAAGCATCACTGAGAAGAGCCCGGCTCCATCTGCTTGACCCTCCCCCTGCCCTTCCCCCTTTAGGTATTTATACTCATTAATGAGGTCTCCTCTCAATTGTCTTCTCCAGGCTGAAGAGGTACAACTCCTTCAACCTTTCTTCATGAGAGATATGCTCCAACTCCAAATCATCTTTCTTCCTGCCTTCAAATTTCTCAAAGCATTTGCTTGAAGCACAGCATACTTCTCAGCATTTTAATACTATCAGTAATCCCTCAGAATGTAATAGAAAAAAATAATCTAATGCATATTATAATGGGTTGGGAAGAAGGATGACACTTCTGTAATTTTTATTTAAAAGTCTTCAAAATCCTTACTGAGGATTTGGCTTTTTCTTACTTCTGGGAAGAGACAGCACTGATTGACTGACTCAATATGTCAATTAGTAGAGAACTGGTTTCACAAAAAAGTCTCATGTCATCTGGATTAGCTTAATGGACAGAAAGCCACATGCAGTGTAGTATTTTAATCTACTTGAAAAGGGAAGGTGATTGAAAAACCTCTGTACAGTATGTTCATATAGTCACATTCTACACTGACAAAATTAAGATGTCAGTGGTTAGATTAGAATAGCCTGTGGATGAAGAACACCACTGATGCTGAATCAAGAAAAAAGCACTTGCAGAAGTTTCTAACCCTTGTGTTGTCATTTTTATTGAAACTAATAACTCTCATATTGTCAAGCAGTAGGTTTTCCCTGTCATACGACCTTTCACTTGACTTCCCATCAAGAAACTCATCATGTTCTAGGTGTTTTCATTTTAGTCTGATTTTTAAAAGTAAGTTTTAAAACCTTGAGGAAGAGAATCACTGCTGACAACTTTTGCCTTAACCAGAGAACAACTTTAATGTTTTGGGTAAAAGATTATATGTGCAGTGCACAGATCATTTTTGGGAGCTGGTTGGAGTATAGAAAGGACTCCCACCAGAACCGTCTGCCATCGTGTTCTAAGAGCTCTGAATTTGCATATGTCCTTTTTTCAGGCAAATAAATATACTTAACACAAAAAAGAAAAATGCAAATTATACAGCAAGTCTTGCAGTTAATTATATCTAAATCTTTACCAAAATTGTAAAATCAATATTATTATAACACTTAGTATCTCAATTTAGTAAGTACATTTACATTTTAGGTAGGTGGAAGAAACAATTAGTTGGACTTGTGCCAGTTTGACAAACTGGGGTTAACATTTCACTCCAGTCTATACAGACTCTTCTTAATGACCTTCAACATCTTATTTTCATACCTGAAAATCTAGTTTTGCAAAAATTTGCTAAGTCACACTTACTATTATTCTTTACTTTACAGCTTGTAAAAATGCACACAACTGCACACAAAATGAAATTACTGCTCATTGCTGGCTTTCATTTAAGCACTTTCAATTAATTTCCATTGACTTTATCACACTTTGCAATATCTAACAGTCAGTCTCCACAGAAATTAATCTCCTCAATAATTGACTCCAGGTTGATGGTAATCAGAAATTTGACCACAAAACCCCACAATTTATTTTCTTTTCTTTGTTAGAAATACAAAAACAAAAGTAAATCACGCATGAACTAAAACCCAGAACAAGTAATTCTTCTCAAAGTGGGAAAGAAACTGAGATGTTGCTCTTAAATTCCTATTAATTTAAATGATTTTCATTTTGGTTAAACTAAAAACAACTCAAATGAAAAACTTTCTGGTTCTGCTTGCTCGATACAGCCCTACTTTTAATTACATTAATTAAACTTTACTAGAAGTGCATTTAATTCTGATTAGAGACTTTAAAGTGATATCACAGTAAAAGTAGAAAAAAAATTGCATCCTCTCAAGAAGGTTTTGGCCTTCACCCAGCCTCACTCCCTAAAATCCTGCTTGCAAACAACGTGGTCTAAATGAGCAATCCAGGCTCATCCTTCTGAGCTCAGCCTAGGATTTCAATTTCTCTGCAGTAAAAGAGTGTCCTATTAACCACTGTTACACTTAAATATTGATCTGGAAACTTGAACATGTCTTGCCTCAACATTTTAAAAAAGCACGAAGTTCTGCTGTGTGCTGGAATTTATATTCATAGATTCCAGTCATGCTCAGCCAGCAGCAATTAGAAGATATCCCTCGAGCAACAGAAATTCCAAAAATAGTCTGTATGCATCATGGAAGATGAAGTACCACTTTCCTCTAAAGTAATGTATGCTGTACATTCAAGTATAATTAGCACACTAGATTTCGTAAATAGTATTAAAATAATTACTGTTTGCACCACTAGAGGCAGATGTGGTTAGAGATTATTAATTACAATGGACAATTTCTTGAATTTGACATAGAAAAATGCAAGGCAATTTCTCCACTTTATGTCTGAATGACTATTTGCTGTGTGTCAGGAGGGCTCTTTTAAATTAGCAAGAACTGTTATTTATGAAAATCAGTGAGTGAAGTAATAGATTTTCTTAAAAAAAAAAAAACAAAACAGAAAACAATCACACCACAATAAAAAGCTGTTAATTGACAAGGATATAATTTTATACCTAAACACCAGGGAAACTACAAAAGTGGTATGCATCAGAATTACTGGACAAGCACTGGTCAGGAAGGACGTTTCCTCTATCTAGATAACTGATATGTTGAGATGGATTTTAAATAAACATCTAAAACTTTCAACACATGAAGTGAAGCAAACTGCTCCCCAGAAATGTGGATACATTAAAACTCTCCTATGGTGACCCACGGGTTACTTAACAGAGACTAGGATAGTCACTACCCAGCTTCAGGAAAAAGTTTTGCTAAACGTGGAGGCACAGGGGAAGAAGAGTTGTCTCTTCCAGAGAAAATCCCCAGACCATTAAAGCTGAAACAGATAGAGGGATTTTATTTAATGTGCTGACACACAGTATTGCAATTTCAGTCACTGCTGATGGACCCCCATAAAAAAACGGTACATATATCTGTCAATATAAGACACACTGATAACTCACAAAAGTAAAGCAATTATTTTTAAAAACTGAGGTGATTCTAGGATAAAGATATCGTGAGAAACAGGCTGACAGGCATGTAGGGAGGTATCAGTAGGCATTCATACTTCACCTACACTTATCATTTCATTTTTAGGGCATTGTTGCCCTCTTAAAGTAAATTGAACAGTTCTGTACTTTCCCCTCTGACTACTAATTGGTTATATTTCTTTGCATAAGGACCATTTTCTTAAATATCACTCTTGTGAGCATTTATGAAAAAAATCCTATTAAACTTATTTAAATTCCAATTCACATTTTGGATTAATTTTACTACTCTCACTTATTAAGATTCTATAATCTAAATACTCAACTGACACACACATCAAATAGGATTCAACTTCTAAAAACACCTGATTTCTAAGACCACCCATTCTTATCTAGCACGATCCCTAACATCCCTCATTCTTATTTATTTGCTGATGTCTTTCTTTATATAAGTGCTATATTGAGTGTGTGCCCTTAACTAAATTGTAATACAAACACCTAAGATTCAATTTGAATCAAATGGTCATCTCAGCGAGTATGGTGGATTGTATTTTGGTGAAAGTTCAAGCAAAAAATGCATTGGTACAGGTTATGATGATTTGTCAAACACTGCTTCAACCATTCAGACCTGATTTGCAACATTTCACAATGTAATTGTTTTGCCTTCAACTAGATTAGCTCACAGTAGAATGTTTTAACCAAGAACTTCAAAGAAAACAAATCTCAGTGATGTAAAAATTTTACAGTATGTTTGGGAATTCTGATGAAATTTTTAAGTAAGAAATCTGTCAGACTTGAAAAAGCACGTAAGCAAACAACACAGAAAAACCCCAACACCATAACTGCTACTGATGACCTCATCAGCAGAGATGATATCTACTGGTACCTACTACCCCTCTCACATGGTGGAATGGGATCAATCCTCAGAGGTGGTGTTTCCAAGCCCTGTTGCTGTTAAAAGCATATGTTTATGTAAAAAGCATAAATAGTGGTGACAATATCACTAATATATAGCAACATACTTGCATTGAAGCTGAAGAAACACAGAATCAAGACCACTATTTCTAGATTAAGTCCTCCATTCTCCCTCTAATTTCTAAATTAAATACAATAAACTGAATGCCTTGCCGCTTCTTTGAAAGTTTTTCTATAAACAATAAATATTTTTCTGGTGAAATAAAACCACAATACATTTTAAACCATATTTTAAACCTTTCCTAAATCTTCAAAACTTTCTATTTATAAATGGGATTAGGCCTATTAGCCTGCAACTATTTAAATTGCTGTCAGACTTACAGTCAAGCGATGGGTTATCAGCAAAATGGGATGCTCTGTTACTGCTTCAAAGGTCAATAAAGTAGTCTTAATCAATTCTTCTGATGCAGCTTGCCCTGCAAAAAAAGTAATCATAAAAGTAGAAGTAATCATATCCCTTCATAAAATTCAATAGTTAGAATATCTGCGTCTAAAAGTACTGCAATATCATAGGTTACCCCACCTATTGCTCTATCCAGCTTTGTTTCTCCTGAATCTATTGATCTGATGAACTCCTACAAAAGAAGCAGCATATATGTTAAAACACCTTAGGAAAAAAATCAAAAGGCATAATCGTTGATTATGGCAAGAAATTATTTGAAAAAACTGTATAAATAGAAAATATTATTGCACCTACATTAGGATAAACTTTCGTAATAATTAACTAAAACTGAAAGTATCAATGATCTAGCTGTTATAATTTTGCAAGTCTGTAATACTGTTGGAACCTTACATGTGGAGTACAGTAAGGATTATTGCTCTGACTTGTATCAGAAATAACATTTCTAAATAGACAGTAATTAAATTTCTTCACTGTTAAGAGAAAAATGTAATTTCTTAGAAGATTTTGCACTAGCTTGGAGGTGGCTATGTCAAAATAACTCACTTTTCTGTTATTTGTACCATCTTTTTAATCTCCATACATATACATGCTATGGATGCAGTTACATTCAGGAGAACATGCAAAAAGGGATATATAATTTTCTATTAAAAATCACCTAAATTAGTCATCATATTAAGGAACAGGGTCAATAAAGTACTAATAATCTGGATTAAGTAAATATTGTATAGCTAGACTCACTGTTCTTTTGCTTTCATTTCCATGCATAGCTGTTTATTTCATCGGGATGTAAAAGATGTTATTAAGCCTTGCTAAGGAAGGAAAATTCTCAGCAGAAGGTGCAGTAGGATCTTTTTTACTAATGTGGTATTTAGGAAAATGGCGTTGTTTTATATTTCACTCCAAATTAAATTTTCCTTATTACATATTAAATTGGAAGAAGTTTCTACATGGGTTATCTTTTTCACAATATGTAAGAAACATTTGGAAGATTCTTCTCTAATTAAAAATAGAGTTAAAAACCAATTATATATTTTATTATTTAAAAGCACCTCAGAAGGAGTCATAAAAAACAAGTGCTTCTATTTAAAAAAGTTATCTTCCTGATCCTTTGAAGAAAATTGCTAGGTCTTCTCGAAATAACTTGATTTGAAAGAGAGCAAATTATTTTGTTTGCCTATTTTTAGACAGTTTCACACAACCATAGTCTCAAGACCGATTTGGAAACATCAAAATAGTTGGTGCAAAAATTGTTCTGGCTACTAATGTTTATTTATTTTTTATTAGAAACGCAGTGAAAAGATGTGTGATTTAAAGAAATGCAACTATCTGGGGTTTCTCAAGCAATGGAGAGAAATGGTGTATGTGTATTTCACTACAGGTGAGTCTGTGCCCTGTGCACACCACCAGGAGCCTGCTATTAGCTGTGCCTTTGGGGCACAGTGTGTCCTCCATGTATTTCTGTTCACAGCAGAAAACATGAAAGGACTGTCCCGACTCCCTCTCAATTTCTTTGCTCAACACTACTGAAAATTACAGTGATGATGGAAGTAACTTCAAAGCAGCAAGAAAAAAAAATTCTCAATGAACAACCGCTACAGGAAAATAGCTCTTCTTTTCCGTCCAGATCTCAAGCACACATCTTTCCACTCTGCATAATTTCTTACTGTTAAGAACAAGACTATTCAATAAATCGGGGAAAAAAGAACAAAACAAACAAAAAGACTGTGTCACTAAAGTCTTAGGGGCCACAGCTACTGCACACTGTTTTGATAAAGTACAAGGTGATGATTGAATATCCCTTTTTAGACGTCAGTGGGAATGTTGCTAAACACAAATTTTCAGAGTAGATTGTGCCTCATATAATAGATAGTTACTCTTCCAGATGTAATTATATCAGTCATATTATAACACAGTTAGATAAAATGGATCAAAATTTGATATCGATTTTTCAGATATACTACTGTCCCTCCTTTTTTCCTGTGTACATTTAAATAGTGTATGGAAGTTCCTGAATTGCCTTTTTCAATGGAGACAGGACAAGACACAGGAAACAATGAGTAATGTGCTCCTCCTTGATTTGAGAGGAAAGCTGTGCTAGTATAACCAGCCTGACATTCTCAGTCAGTAGTTCAAACAATCTGGACTAACATCAAAAGAAAACTTTCACTGTACCTGGTCTGCTGTACCTATATTGTTGACAGAGGAATTTCACCTTCTAGAAGGTTGATTGAAAACTACTAATAAATCTACTGCCTAGTTACAAATGCTTCAAAGGGAGAAACGGCTTTGTAATTCAACATCTACAGTTTCAATTTTTTTTCATCTTTCTAATGCTAATTTTTACACAAATATTTTAGTAGAGCTAAATTAAACCACATTTTCTTGGAATAAAGAGTCAAAGGAGAAAGAAATGAAAATCTGAAAACATAACTTGAATCTAATTGTTTGTAGCAAACCATTTCTTCATGCTATTTGGAGATAAACACCTAGTTGTCATTTATGAAGTCATGCACTTAAAAGTATTGGCTTAACTCTGATATGCAATTTAGAATATTCATTTTTTCACGTTTATCATAAACAATTGTTATCATATGAAGAAACTATGTTAGAACCGTACTACTTCTTTTCTTCTGTACTATCTAACAGCACAGCTAAAAAGTTTGTTTTCTATGGGTAAAGTCAGAAATAGGTTGTAGAAGTCAACATGAGTTCAGAATCTTATTGCCTTAGATTTCTATGAACTAAATGCAGTTTAGAAGTACTGGCAAGAAGAAAAAGGGGAGAAGAGGAAACAATACATTAAATATAGATTAATTATAATTTTTTGTTCATTTCTGCTCATAAAATACTAGTATGAAATTCCAGAGAGACTATTATATGTAATTTAAACTTTTCTATTCAGAAAGAAAGCCCACAGGAAATTCTCAGTTTATCAAATATGTACAGAGTTTCCCTTTGAATAAATAGATTACTACAGAAAATATTTTCTGATTATATATAAAGTTTTGAATACAACCAAAGCTTAAAATATACATTCAGAATAAACTTCTCTCTTCAATTTAGAAATTTAATGTAACATTATTTCATTAAAGTAACTTCCAAAATTTTATGCATAGGTATATCCTGTAAAAATACTCATCTTCTACTTTATACTCACAAGTAAGATGCCATAGTTGAAAAGAAACTCCTTTGTGACTATCTGGGGACGAAATACCTGTTTGAAATTAGCCAAAGTTGAAAAAAAAATTACATTAAATGCATATCTTATGACCAGAAAAAGTGAAACAATTATTTCACACATTAAAAAACAAAAAAGAGGATAAAATATGCATTTGCCTCTGTCATTATAGTTGTTACATAATACACATATATTAAATGCTTCTTCCCAGCTGGAATACTCATCAACATACCTATGCAGTAACAAAACCTCTATTTTACGCATTCTGATCATAATTGACAGAAATTAGATTTTGGGAAACTGTTAGAGTTTGTCCTCTGTGTAACAAATTTTGGGCGGGGAAAATCTACCTGGGATGTCACAAGATGAAGCACTACAGGCATCATAGGAAGGCACATCTTCAGCTGTTTGGCCTGAACTGTTGATGGGTGTTTACGTCCAGAGACATTAGTTAGGGCACTGAGAATGTCACCTATAGAAAACAGCATTTCAGGCTGATCCAACATAAAAACGTCACTTAACAAGAGCAAATGACATATAAAACATCTCTGTTCCAGTAGCCTCTGTTCACTCCTGTCTTCTCTGTCTGCCAGAAGTAGTGTTCATGATTAATCCAACACTTCCTGTCCTAGCTAAGTCTTCAACCAGGTCAATTCCCTACTCTGGCTACAGGGACAGGCAAAGGTAACCTCTGGCAAAAGAGTAAGGATAGAAGTCTCAGGTGAGTGTTGAAGTAAAGATGAAATTACCCCTCTTGGCAGAGTGGACTTATACTGGCTAAATTATGTGGATTCAGTTCTATTTCCAGTGAAATAAAAAGCGGAATTTTCATGACTGTCAGCTAACCAAGAACTAAATGAACCAAGATTAGTGGGTGACATAATGCTGAAGCAGTATGTTTCCTCTGCAGCACAGTTCAACATGAAAAAAAACCTCCAAACATCCCCTCCAAAAAAAGAGATCCTTCCACCAGCCATGCACACACACATTCTCATGCACTGATTTAACTGTGACCCAAGTGACCTAAAGCTACAGGAATTCTCATAAAAGAGACAGCAACAGATCACTGAGAGAACTTAGCTGACTCCATGACAAACCTCAGACACAATAGTAAGCTAACAAAATTTTAATTGCAATAGTGAAAATTATACTTCAGACTCAGAAGAGATATATAAAAATCAAGGAACATTATGCTAAATTTGTGGTATACTTCCCATTGTCTACAAAAAGCACAACCTCTTCTGCACAGGATAAAGAACAGAAGCAGCATGAGAAAAGTTAGCTCATGAAAAGAAGGAAAATTCTGTCCCTATAACCTGAAAATACTAGAAGCAAATGGTGTCTTGAAAAAGCACCTGTTATATTTTTTCCCCCTAAAAGCTGCTTAAAACTGTAAAAGAGAATTCACATATATGTTAAGCAAGAATGAGATTCCATATTTTATATGATTTTTCAGTCCAGAAAAGGCCTTTCTTTTCAGAGTAAGTCAGAGTTTAATCATGTTGAATAATACCAATGCTTTTCTTCTGTTTCCATGGAGTTCAGTTTTCAATAAAAGCAGAAATGACAGAGCCTGGCACTAAAGTAGACCTTAAAGATTTGACTCATTCACTGGTAAAGGAAAGAAAGTGTTGCTTAAAATTCTTCAAATACATAAAACACAACACTTTTTTCATCAATACATTTTTGTTTTGAATTACACACAATACTGTAATTCAACAAGACCTCTCTGTGGTTAGTAACTGATTTACTGAACAATCACTATATTTTAAAGAATATATAACCATGACATTTGGCAATTTTGCATTTGATAAATAGATAGATACGGCTACCCTTAATTTTCGCATGATCTAAAGAATTTATATTTACTTCCTAAAAATGGGTTAAGTATTTTAAGTGCAGAAATAAAATTACTTAATTTAATAAAATACTTTAATATTAAAGAATTTAATAAAATTCTTATTTACAACAACCAAAAACTTTTTAAATTAACCAGATTAACAATGTATTTCTTTTGTTCAAAGGTATCTTTAATGTCAATTTCTACAACTTGTTAATCTATTTGGTTTATAGCTACATCTGGTGGAAGAAGATGGGATCAGTAAGGAGATTACATGAATGCATATTAAAAAAGCCAACTAGGATTAATTCTAAATCAACATTTAAACTGCTTTTCACTGTTCCAATTTTCCAATCTGATTATTATTCTTACGTGCCCATAGCTTTTACCACCTCAAGCAGTACATGCCCCTTCATCATACAGCAATAAAAAGACTTCTGACAAATATGGACAACTACAGAGAGAACTTTAGATTACAGAAAACAATCAACACACAGATCCAGCTTGGAACAGAAAACAAAGTGTAGAAATTATGCTTGATAACAGTCCTCAAATATGGAGCAAAATTGTAAATCAGTAGTAATTACATGTCTAAGCAATTGATGTACCATGTATTATGATAGGAACTATGTATTTGAAACTTCCAGATTCTGAGGAAATATCAGAGCCTACTATATCAGTTGCATATAGCATAAATAAACAGTAGGAGGTGAATTTGTGCTTCAAACATTTATAGTCTGAGACTTCCATCCTGATATATAGCCAATATGCAAACCTGATATTTAGTTAGAAAAAAGGAGGGATCAGGTGTTTGCAGCAAGGCAAAAATTTGCATTAGCAGAGGAAGTTTCTTTAAAAATAGCTGCGTGACATTTAGGTCTACTAACCTTTGCAGTACTATCACTACATTTTCAATATCCTAGTGATAATGTAGAGAAGATAAAAAATACACCACGCATCATCTAATCAGAAAATAATTTTATGAAAATAAACTTCATGTGCATGAGCAAATCAGTTTCAGGCATCTAAAACAACTGAAGTATCTAAGCTGAAATTTTCTAGAAAAATTACCTGTAGCAAATACTTAATATACAAATTTCATTGTAAGCAATTAACAGGTACTCAGAGATACGCCCTGTTGCATCTCTCCCAGGCTTCTGCCTTATGGGGCAAATTTGCTCTCAGATTGTACAATGTTTATAGATTTTACAATATCTTAAGAACATTGATAAAATTTCTTGTACCACTGGGCTTCATTCCTGACTGAGCTGGTGAGGTTTACCATTCCACAAACACAAAACATTCATACAGGAAATCATGCATTCCAATACAAAATAGCTGACTGTGACATGTCTAAAGAATTTCAGGAAGCTGATATCATGCAAACTTCATGTAATCAGAAAATACAGTCTTTCCGCCTGCATATATAAGGAGATATCTATTTCTTGACAGAGAAATCAAAGGTAAGATCTGTTTGGTTAACAAACTGAATTTACCTAGAATTCCTGGCAGCTCCCTCACAATATGATAGATGAGAAGATCCAGGCATTTTGACAGGTATTCACTGCCACCTTGCTGCTCTTTTCCTGGCATGGTCTTTCTGCTGTCTCTTTCAATATACATCATGAGTCTACATTTAAACAAGTGCAAAACATTAACTCTCATACCAAAGAAAATAACATTATATCTCAAAAAAATCTATTGTACCAGACATTTATGGTATCTGTGGCTACAATCAAGATGATACATTAGTTTTTACTGTGCAATTTTCTTGAAATTTTAGACTTTTATTTCAATCAACTCTAAAACCAACACAAATTACTAAGTCAAGGAAAGAAACCCTTAACTTACTTTAAGTAAGCACAACTCTACTAGTTTAAATGAATACGTGATGTTAGCATAAGGAGTGAATCTTTCTGCAAACTTAGTCAGAGACATTAATTTTACAAACCACTTTATTTTGAAATACATAATCAATATGTGCAATATAAGTGAAAGACTAAAGACACAATTTTCAACACACAAAAATTCCAAAAGCAAGGATAATTAAAGTCAATTTAATAAGAGATCAATCTTTCAGTCCAGGAAAACCATAGTACATAGATCAGACTGCAGGTTAAAATGTTAGCACTAGTTGGAATGGCCACATTGAAAGAGATAAAAGCCCAAACTAGTCTTACATCCTTTCTCTAGTAATCTGGTGTTCACAACTTCTAAATACAAATCCAATGCATGCATTCCAACTGGAAAGTGCTCTGTGGCTGTGCCATTCTGCAGAATGACATTTCTCACAGTGAAATGGTAACTGATTTATTAGCCACTGGCTAACTTACAAGAGATTGCTTTAATAATACACCTGTAACAGAATGCTTGAGGCAAAATTTTAAAATGCTTATTTGAATAGACAGAAGGGCCAGACTTCCCTTTAGGGCCATACTATTGACATCTTTGTTTCACATTCGAACTCCCTCCAGGTCCTGTGCAAAGAACCATCAATCACTGGTGAGGGAAATCCATGATCTGGATTTTAAGTATGTACTTCAGTACTATCTTTTTAAATACCCTTCTGACAATCAATGCCCTTTTACAGAACTATGAAAATTACTTATTTACACTGCCTCAAGTGTTCATAACAGTACTACTAGGAAATACATCTTTCCATCAAAGAGATTTACTCAACCAAGTAAAAACTACCAAAGAACACATTTTACAGGATTATGTCTCTAAACAATACATGATGATTGAATACTACATTCTTATCCACCCTAACCTATTCTACAGAGAAAAAGAAAGAGAGAAATTAAAAGACCCATTGAATAACTACTTTTCACCTGTGCAATATTAGCCCAGATGCAACACATTCAGGTGCATTTCTTAGAGACCATGAAGACATCTTTTATTTTTGTAATGTCTGGAAATTGCATTAAATTACAGGAATTTTGATTTGTCTGTTAGAAAAGAGCTACTTAATCTGACACTGTGTTACAAATAGAATTTAGCTTTTAAAATCTTAACAGTTTTTATATAAAAGTTTGAATGTTTTAAATAAAATGGCCTTTTAGCCTTTCCAGACAACCAAGTAATTTTTATTCTAAAAATGTTTAGCTTTAAAAAAGTGACAAAATATCAGAGCTTGAATTAATTTTTTTTTTAAGAAAACACTCCCGTGATTTAACAGTCCTCTGATTCTTATAGAAATACATTTAGATCTGCTTGAGTTTTACTTAAAATGGGCCAAATAGACGTCAACATGAGTGGTTTTATTTCTTTGGGAGAAGGAGGCTCTTTTCTTTTGTAAAAGCATGTTCTATTACTTAATCACATTTGAGAAGGATACAAAGTAGGTTTTATTTATTCTGAGAGAGAAAAGATACAAGATCTCTCCTTTGATGCTGTTTTACACACAACAACAGACTCCAAACTTCAGAAGGCTGAAAATTACTCTTTTATTTTTGGGATGTGTCTCCTTTATATACTTTTTACACAGACCAATTTGATTGGTGACAAGAAGACAAACTTCTTTAATCACATTGGTCAGACCAGAGGGACATCAAGAAGAAGTCCCTCCTAAGAAAAGGAATAAAAACATAGTGCAGTTACAAAAACACTTCTCTTGTTTACAGAAAACTCCCTGGGAAAAGAATTTCAGAAAACCAAAACATCTCAGTCACAAACCAGGGCTACACTCCTTTACGTTGTTCTTCCATCCACAAAATTGCCTTTCACATAAAGATTTTCTAAAAATATGCACAACTATTTTATCCCTGATAGTTCAGTTCAACTAGACATTGTCTCAAGAAAATTGTACAGATATAAATTGTGTTGGCAGCAAAGCACTAGAATCTCTATTTTCCTTTGACAAATTTCTCAGTCATATGTAGAACAATTCATCAGTTATTTTTATTCCCTGATGAATCTCAGTGTTCTCTCTCATGGGCAAAACCAGGCCTATAGAAATACATTTAGTCAATTCATTTAGAGCACATTTATCTTGTACTCAACAATACATGAAAAAATATGTAGATGTTAGTATAAATAAGCTAAATATGATGAGGAGTAAACCACCGTCTATGAAGCAAAGGTATGGTTTAAAAAGAATAAATTCAAGTCTATGTATTACAAGATATGGCTATCAGTGAGATTTCACACTGAAAAAGCAAAACAACACCAGGTTTCTGCAAAAAAAAAGTGAAAGAGAGGAGCAAAAAAGGGAAAATTCCAAAGTTAACCGTCTGGAGTGATCGGAACAGGAATGAGGTCTACAACTTAAAAGAATAAGAACTATTCTCTTAACAGGATGATCAACACGAAGAAAAGAGACTAAGTTCACAGAGAATGACAACCTTCATGAAACTAAAGAAGGTGATGCATACTCTGAGAAGATATAACAGTCCATTTACCTCAAGAAACAAAGGACTATTTTTTAGTTTTACTATTATTTATTGTTAGTAGACAATCTCTGCTAACAGAAAATGATGAAGATTTTTAAATTATACTTAACATAGATATATTGTTTATTTTACAGAGATGTAACATCAGATGGCATATCATGCCAATAGGAGGGTCAATCTCTATTTCTTGCCTTCCATCACTTTTTTCTTCTTTTTAATTTGATACCAGCTTGCTGGGTTTTTTTTCCTGAAACCACTGACTTACATCATTGTTCTCTCCTGCCTTCCATTTCCATGTTTTCCCATCTGACTGAGCACCACACTTTTCAGTTCTTTTCCTCACTACTTTTCTAGATCTAGCTTAAGATGTATAAGGCAAACAGGCTATGCTAGATGTGAGACTGTAGTAGGTTTCCAAGCAAAGCTTTTCCTTTCAGGGTACTAATAAGATTTGAAAATTTAATAAATATGGGAGGTGGGCACAGGAAACAAAGATTTTGCTCAGAGGTTACGCTGTTGCGTATAGTTACATTTCTGCAGACTGTGAAATGTGTCGGGAATACTACCCTATCTTTCCACAAGTGTCCATCTCTGCAGACAGTAGAAAACAAGAGGTTTGAATAAATTCTTTTGGAAAGAGAAGTTCAGTCTCCAAAACCATTTGGATACAAAAAGAACAATTCAGCAAGACTAATTGGAAATTACTGCTAGTTCAGAAAAGGGTGAAATGAAACGTCTCAATAAAACTTCAGGTTGTATCCTTCCCCTGAAGAAAAGGTAGCCTGCCTCTGCAAATCAAGAAGAAAAGAAGGAGGCTAGAAAACTCAGTGTCAAAAGTTTAGCAAAAGAAATCAGTTTGCATGGTGTAAGTAAATAAGCGCTACTTCAGCCTAAAGATCTCGTATCTTCTCTAGCTGTATCACACATGGAAGAACCAAAGGTAGCAACTGACTGCCTGGAACAGGTAGGAAAAAAGAGTAACAGGTGAATTGCCTCAATGTTGTGGAGCAACAAATTCACTTCAAAACTACATTTCTTATTATATATCAATACTTTTCATCCACAGAACTCAAAATCTGCACAAGCAACGCAAAACAAGGAATTCGTTCACCATTTCCCATGGGCAGACAGGTGTTTAGCCATCTCCAGGAACAAAGGGCTCCATCACATGTAGTGGTTACTTGAGAAGACAAGTGCCATCACTCCTAATGCCTTCCCTGCCCTTCCTTTCTTCTGTCCCCCATGAGGCCACATGGTACAGAAGATCTCTTTGATCAGTTGCGTTCAGCTGTTTCTCCCCTTTTATTTGGAATTATAAAGGTGCTTCCATACTCTTTGAATAAGGAGAGACTTTTGAAAAGAGCGACAAAAAAGAAACTTGCAACCAGATTGTGTAAACTCAGCTAATCAATAGGCATTAGAGGGATATGCATGGGAGACTGTGTGTACAAAGGCTCCAAAGTCAATGGCAACTGCTGGTATCATGGCCAAAGCCAATAGGGTCTGTCAACAGTAAAAACAAGTAGGCAGGTAGTCTTAAGATTGCATTCCAGGAATCAAGACTTACAACAAAGGATACTTCTCATGTTCCCAGCCCAGAGGCATCACTACTGCTTCCAATAAAAAGGACTTTTAGCAAGTGCCTACTTCTGCTGCCTTTTATTTCCTGGTACCTGTGCACAAACTGGAAGCAAACCACAAGGAAATCCATTTTGGTAACATCAGCAAAGCTAAAATAAGCTTGCCATTACAATTCCCTTCTACTTCCTCTTTTCCTACTCCTCCTTCCATTACTCTTCCACTTCCCTCCTTTCCCTGTCCCATGCCCTTTCCTCCCAACGAGATAAATAATGATGAAACTTATTTTCCTCACATGCCACAGTTTTATCAGCTCCAAAAACACTTCCAAGGATAGATATCACAAAGTTTACCAGTAGGAACAGAATTTTATTACCAGAACTATCAGCAAAAAAAATTTTACTGATATCAAATCTAAATCTCCAACGGCACAACTTAAGACCATTTCCTCTTGTCCTATCACTCATTACTAGGGAAAAAAAAAAAAGACCAATCCTGCCTCACTACAGCCTCCTTTCAGGTGGTTACAGAGAGTGATAAGGTCTCCCCTGAGCCTCCTTTCCTCCAGGCTAAACATCAGTTCTCTCAGCTCCTCCTCATACGACTTGCACTCCAGACCCTGCCCCAACTTTGCTGCCAAATAAAGGAAGGACTGCTCTTCAGAGCAAGGCCTTTGGGATGCTGGCCCCGAGGCAGTCTCCATGCTCATGAGGCCCAGGGGACTGTTTTCAGCACAAACAGCTTCATAGTAGTTGCCATGAAGAAAACGAACGCTCACCCAGCCAAAACGAGCACCATCACCAAACTAATCAAAAGCATTTTTCAGTGCAGTGTTGCCATGAAACACTTAGTATTGTTTTATCACCTGCATCATCCTTTATGTGATGCGCACCGAAAAATTGCCTTATATTGATTATCATTATAATAAACAGATTTTATCATCTAAAGCAATATAAATCCTGCTGCAGACTTTAGCTGCTGCTGCTGAAGACAAACCATTAACCAGGAATTATATATATTTTACTATATGCTCTCTATATTCTTCAAATCAAACACGTCCCAAATGAGCATTTGAGTATATTAAATATTTTCAATAGTTATCCAACTGATTTCTGCTTCCTGTGCTAGCAATTTAGAATTCACGAGTCTTAATTTTGAAGAAACTTTTCTGTCAGACAGCTGAAGACATCTAACTAAAATACTCCCACCGCAATTCAACAGTATAAGACAATGAGTATCCAGTATCTCTACTGGGTTTAAGATTATTCCGGAGTTATACAGTTGTTACAAACGATGTAGCCAAATTGATAGTTAAAAAATGATTTTATTGCGCTACCAAAATCGGTCTCAGAAAGCCACAATCAAAAGAGAGCGTCGAGCCCGGGATCGGCGCTGGGTGAACCTAGATTTGGACTCTACCGCTCCGAACCTGCCCTGTTCACAAATTTGGCTTCTGCAGGGTCTGTTTTATACAGTTTTTCGACTAAGGCAGGGTTTCTGTTCGCTTTTGCTCGCTTTGCATATTCATGTAACTTCTTCTCTTGCTGCTGGTTTTGCGAAACATTTTTTTGGGCAGGGACGAATGCTTGATGGGCAGGGATGAATGCTTGATTCGTGTTATGGGAACCTGGCATTGGGATGCACACCCTTGATGACTTTGATTGTCTTATCGTAGATGCAAATCGAGTGCTCATAACTAGGATGTTGTCAGATCCATCCCTGGAGAAGGCCCATCTCCGACCAAGGCCACTCTTTTCTATTGCAAATTCGACTCTTCCTTGCTGCCTCCAGTGCTTTTACAATTGCAAATAGGTCTTCTCCCTGTAGCTGCTTGTGGTTTTACCATTTTTGGAACCCTTAATTTTAAGCACAAATTATTTTATATCATATATCACATAGTGATATTGTGAATGCAGCTGTCTCCAGATTTAATGGGTCATTTCTCCTCTCTGTAGCTATCTTTCTGGAGATAAGAGAAAGGTTTTAGATGATCTATTCTGATAAGAAATATGCTGTTCATTAAAGAACAATTATGAAGAAAACTTAGTAAATTAAGAAAAACAGTCTATCAGCTCAACCAAGTGGTCATAAGGCTTGCCTATTGTTTTACCTAATGTATGACATTATGTATTGGTCTCTAGTCAGCCCTATCTGGAGCATCACAATAAAAGAGCAGGATAAAGCCAAAATCTTAATACAAAATCATATTCCAAATCCACAACACATTCTCTTCAAAAAGGCAATTGGTTAGAAAGCATTATAAATAAAGAAAATTGTTGATAAAATTATTATTGTCCTTCACATAATATCTTAGGTGTATATAAACAAATAGTAAGTGTCTGTGCAGGACTTCTGTCAGACCTTTCTCCAAACACAAAAGAGAGTCCTATGTGGTATATCAAGCACATGAATAGCAGGAGTTACTAAAACTGTAGCCATTCAAAAAGTCACTTACAAATCGTTACAGGCATGTTACACTAACCAGAACACAATCTGGTAGAACATTTCTGAAAGTGTAAAAAGGTAAACATGAAAAAGCCCCTTGGATGCAGTACTTATTCTCTGTGATTCTACAAACACTGGGATATTTCTTTGCAAGTGGAGGAATACATATATATATATATAATGCTAGTACCCCACAGGTGTCCTCTCACAGTGGCTTCATGGTGTAACTCATCTGCCTCTTCCTTTAACTCCAATCTATACATCCTAACTCTTCTCAAACATGAACATAAGATATAATGTCATATTTGCTGTAGATATAGTTAAGATTTACAGCCACCCACACGCTTCATCCTTTTTTACTTTCAGTTCCAAACCTGCTCTATTTTAATATAGCAAAAACTATGTTTACACTTCATTTTACTCTTCTCCTTACAGAACAGTAGAAGATATAAATCCCAATTAAAATTTCTTTCATCTTACTTCTCCAGGCACCTCGAAACCTGGTGACAATTCATATTTGAACACAGTCTAATTTGCTCCTCTCTGATGCAGGAATGCTTCTATCTCAACAGAAGACATAAAATTGCAAGTAACAATTCCCTGGTGATTCACTAATTTCTTGCAAAGCATTCTAAAACACAGAAAATTTAAATACTTCATGTAAAAGTCACAGGAATTTATTGGTCATTATGTAAATCACTCCCACGACACATATAGCCAAAAAATATTATTTTACCTTGAAAGTGACTACCCTGAAGAGACTATAGACTATAACAAACCCCAAGATGAGGAAGGTACATAACAGAACCTTTTATTTTTCTTTCCCACCATAGCAACAACTCACTGCTGCAGTATATCTTTTGCCCTACCCAAAAATGCAAATGCTCACTGGGACTACAAGTTACTTTAAAAGACATTCTCCTTGCAAGACAGTGGTTTCCCCATGTGAATAATTGTCATCTGATGATCCCAGACAAAATATTCTCATGAATGAAAGGATTACTATTACACACAAAACAATTAACTTCTAAAACACTGGCTCAAAACTATCACACATTTTAAAGTATTTCAGATACAACTTTAGAGACACATATCTTTGATTATCTTCCATTATCACCTTACCTTGTTTGACAACTGAGGAGCAACATCTCCCTGTTATTAATTAGAACTTGCAGCAAGACCAGAAAGGCTTTTGCTCGAATAAAAGTTGAAGGACTTTCAAGTAGACGAGTAATTGTAGTCACAAAATCCTTGGTGGAAATAAACACAAATATGTTAAGGTTACTTGCCCTGTATTGTAAGACTGTATACACTTCAAGTTTGCTTATTTTCATGTCACTCATAGGAAAAAAAAATCCATAAAACACTAGCAAATAAATTCTGTCCAAGACTGACTGGCCCAGTGTAAAGCTGCTTTGCACATCTTTACAAGTGGTAGAATAAAAAGTAAACACTATTTAATGTACTAAGTCCAAAATAGTATGAAATTGACTAAAAATATAATAAAACTTATATTTTTAAATGGCTTACCTTAAGCACAAACATAGGATATTTTAATATATTTGTTTTAAAACAAAGCTGAACTATTTCCAGAATACGTACGTATTTAAGCACAAAGATGATTAAGTTTTTTAGCTATTCATTCCCTTATATGCAAGAATATTAAAAACTACACCTTAGTTGAATACAATCTTGTCTACATCAGACTCCAAATTACACACCAGATGCTCCAAATAGATGGTAAAATTGTTTCTACCTTCTTTGATTTTCCTTATCTAATCTAATTTTATTTTGAGTTCAGAAAGTGAACAACATCGTTTCTTCTTCAAGGAAGAAATAAAATTAGGACTTGAAAAGAAAGAAGGATAAACAAAATCAGAATTAAAAACTGAGCCAGAATTTACAAACTGTGTCAACTGGCTCTATGCAAAAGCAAAAATTAGACTGAGCACAAATGGCCTCATCAGGAGAACCTGCCTTCAAACAGTTGAGCTGGATTCTCAAGAGAGTGACACTCATGCATGTCATGTACAAAGTTAAAAACCCTGCTGTATGATGCACATTTAACATACATATTACTGTTCAAATTCCTCATTTTCTGACAGAATTACCACAAATCAACACTGACTGTAATTTACTAGACATCCTTTGCAACAATTAACAATACATCTTTACTGAGAATGGAAAAAGAGCAGGAGTATAAGAGATGGCCAAGAAACCATCAGATTTTATTCTGACACCATTTTAACCCTGTCTTCAAAAGCAGTCGTCATTCAGTAACTAGTGAAATCCCAGAAAAACAAACTGCTATTAATTAGTCTCGAGCTGTTTTACTCTACTGACAACTTATTTCATAAATAGAAGAATTTTTCAGCCTTGGGATTTAAAGATTTACTGATTTAAACACTTTAACAGCTCACAGAGCATGACTTGTAGCCTCTCCAGTATGAACTTGCAGGAGTCAAGTTCTTAAATTACAATCCAATAAATGCAAAGGTTGAATTTTAATTAAGCATGGTTTGGTTTTTCAAGAGTTTTTTTTTAGTGAAATTACCAAAACAACAACAGCAATTTTATGTTCAGAAATGTCATTAAATCTCAGACATAGCTGAAGAGTGTACATAACCCAACACTGACTGTGCTAACATAAATGGACCTGATAGACCATGCACAAGGACACCATAACAAAGACACATGCAACTACAAGCCAAAGCACATTTATCTTTAGTCCTCATACTCTTGAAAGCAAGAATATTTCAATGCTACATGTGGAGGTTAACATGGGTTAAGACAATTAAAATTTGTTACATCAGACTTATCTGGGAATGTTCTAATACTCTGGTTTAAGAAATAAATGTGACCTGTTGGAATTTGCTTTTTTTGCTGGTCTGAGGACTGCAAAACAGCAACAGTATATCCAAAGAAAATCTCAAGCACATCTTTGCTGACCTGCAGGACTTAATATATCAGAAAAGCCAAAAATCACTCAAATACTGCCAAATACATTATTTATAATTTCTCTGTTATATTGTTCCTTCTTCCCCTGCAAATGGTTGATGTATCCATGGAGATTCTGCAGGATAGGACACTTCTCATTTCAAGTGAACACACTGCAACAAGATTTTGACTTTGTATTGGATACTGAGTAATACTGCAGTGCAAGTTTAAAACAAAAGCAATGATGTTTTTGAATTGGCTGAACAAGAGGAAGACAACTAGACTACTATCTCACTGTACAAGAACAGAAATTACAATAGCAAACACCTGTTGCATCATTATGTATTTTCAAATTTCCCTTCTGTGCTTTGCAAATGCATCCATATTATAATTCAGAGTTACAAAGGTTTTGTTATAAATACTTTTTATCTTTCTACTAATTCATACTGATACTGACAAAAATACCATCTACAGTGGTAGTTACTAGTCCACATTCACGTAAAAGAAAGAATTGAAAACAGTTACTGAAATACAAGGACAATGCTTATAATGTATTTACAATGCAGTTGCGAAGATATATTGTTTTAAGTATTTGAATTATTTTATTTATGACTAGTGGAGGAAAAAAGAAACCAAATAGAAGACACCCTGCCCCATTATCTGACTTCTGGAAGAACCTAACTGCATTCAAAAAGCTGGGACTGATGTTCACTCATCCAAAGGTGAATTTTGACAGCCAGATGAAAGTAATTAGCAGTGGGTTTTTTTTAAAGCTGCTGCTATAATGTGTTCAAGATTCTTGATTTTGAGTTCTTTTTCCACACTTTCTTTTAAAAACATCATTTCATCTATTTTAGTTTCCAAAACAGAAAACTAAAATGGAAAATCTCAGCATCAGAGAGGGACAAAACCTGGTCCCTTTTGGCTATTGTAGATCTCTGGAGTCTTATATTAATGTAGGTGATGACAGAACTGCATTTCTGGCTCTTCTTTTGTAAATGGTTTTTACTCCTGTTCTTGAAGACCTTACAAGCTAAGGGTGTTTCCAGAAAACATACACAAAGCTAAATTATCTTGAATTTATATATTTAAATATCTTTTAATGTGTTGTTTGTGCCTAAATTAAACAAATAGTCACTTCTTTGTCACTACCTTCTGTACAACACTGAGGTCCTTCTGCCTCTTAAGCTGAACTAACACAAGAATTTTAAAGAACACAAAATAATCTGTAGGCCAACACAATTCACTCTTCCCTTCTCTCATAAAGGCAGACTTGTGCATCATGAGCATGAAATATTGAAAAGTGCATGGACTATTAAATTCGATTTTCAGCTCTAAAATAATATCACTCCATGTGATGTGACAGCACCGGGCAGTTCAATACAGAAGTACGTTTGTATTTTTAGATTCTATTCAAGATAAATAGAAATTTAGTTTCAGCTTCCAAAATTGTACAATCTAATTTCCAGATGACAAAACATTGAGTTGGAAGGGATTATCAAGTCCAGCTCCTAAGTGAATGGCTCACATGGGGATTGAACCAACAACCTTGGTGTTATTACCACCAGGCTCTAACCAATTGAGCTAATCTCATTCCAAAAAACACCCCATTCTATGAGATTTAAGTTTGTCTAAGCCATAATGCAAGTAGTTACCAAATGTGGGCACATGCAATAGAACCAGACCTGATTTATCTGTTTATACAGTACAGTGTTATTTACTTACAGCTTTGGGCACTATTCCCACTTCTATCATTAGTTTGATATATGCTATTAAAGGAATGTCTGTATTTGTCTGTGTTTCAATTTTCTAATCTGCAAAACTTGATTAGAACTGCTCATAAGAACTGCAGTATCAGAAAGGGAATTCTACCAATTGTCTATAAGAAATTCAGTATCAATATGGGAGTTCTTTTAGCAATGTAAGTCCTATATAGACAAGAAATTCTACACAGAAAACATCATGCTGTAGCCATAGACTATCTGCACATTGCATTCTTTTGCTGAATGTTCAAGTGAATAATTTTTGACCATGCTCCTCTGACTATACCATCAGCTCACAGTAATGTTCACTGTTACTGCAACATTACAGGACAATTTGTGACCTGTTAGTGTTGTTGTGGGATCTGGAAAGTTTAAGGCTGGTTGACACACACTCACAAAAAAACACTGGCAATTCTGACATGGTACAGAAATGAATTTTAGGAAGAGAATGAGAGATTTTTTTAATTTAAATATAATTGTTAAAACAATATGTAGGGAAATAAAACTCTCTCAACTTATGCCCAACATATCATTATAGTCAAGATGATAGTCAAATTACAACATACATTACAACAGAGTATCTGATGAAAACATGAGCTAGAGTTCCTACTTTCTTTGTGGTTTTTATCCTTTCCAAAGAGAGCCAAATTACTACTTCCATTTATGAACTATGAAGATATACTGAGAAAAAATAACAACTTTTTCCTCTAAATACAAAATCATTTGGGGATCAAAATAGAAAACTTTTAACTACTTTTACCAAAAATTATACTAGACATAAATCAAAACCAGTTGCTTTATTCACTAAAAAGAAAAACCTAAGCTATTAAAATGCTAATTCCTGCAAGATATAAAATATAGCTTCAGATTTAATCAGGATACTCTTTATTTTCTCTTTAAAATGTCTAAAAGAACTTTGGCAAATAGCTGTCCTTACTGATTCCTTACTGATTTGCCTGAAGGCTCATTATCAGTAATGGTCAGGCTAGGGTATTCTGGATTGATTGAATTCTAGCTGCAGGAACAATCTATACACCCATTAGTACAATTTCTCAAAGATTCATGAGAGAAAGAAAAACTGTACATCTTATAATTTAGATTTTAACCAAATAGAAATACAAAAGAAACACTTCCTCATTTTCAGCTATTCAGATATGCAAATGTCACTGAGATGTATTTTGAAAACGCAAAACCACTAGCAGTATCAACTTTAACTTTTCCTTTTTTGAAATTCCATGCCAGTGAAATATTAATCTGAACTCAAACCTTTTCTTGAATTAGCCTCTGTAGGTGAATCCCACATGACAACATTGCTGAAAACATCGTGAGCATGTACTGCTGAATTTTGCATATTCCATTTGCCAAGGAATTTAGTACAGCTGTTAATCCCACTTTTTCAATGACACTCTGGAAAGCATTAGGTGAGGAACGAGTAATTCTGCATAAAGCCTACAAGAGTGGAAAAAAAAATAAAATTAATGAGACTGTTATTCAAGAAGAATAACAGAAAATAAAAGCATCTGGTGAGTTTTTCAAAAGTTTAGGAATACAAGGAATTCATACAGATTCATTCCTAAGACAAATATTAAGGGAAAAGACCACTTATTTTTAGAGACCTGGAGTTCTTCCAAATACATTGCTACACACTCTGCGCAGCTGAAATTCAAATATTTCATACACCAACATCCACACCAAAAAGTCACATTACTCTTTTCCTCTAGGGAACAATAATGATGCAGCATCACAGCCCATGCTTGAGTCTTTTGTCAAGCACAGAATATAAACAGCATCAGATAATGCTATACTAGAAAGGAGTACAGGGAGAGAAAATACAGACATGGCACAGGCCACAGAAATTATGGGCACTCATAAAGGTGGGCACCTTCTCTCTCCCTGCTCATGGACAATAATGTGATATGTAGTATTTCAGTGTCTAAAGTCTATCCTTGGCTCTAGATACTACTTCAGATCTAGGTACTTAATAAGAAACAGCGGTTAGTATAATAAACTTGCAAACTATTCTCCAAATGGTTCATTTTTCAAATATCAGTGATTAAAACAATTCTAATAGAAAATGTAGATACTGACCCTGCTCCAGTGAAGTGAGCACAAACCTGTTCAGTGTCTACTAACTTAGCTATTTCCTAGCAAACATTACCAAACAACCTTCAGGGCAGCTTTATCTCCAAATCAATTTCCTTTTGATACCTGTGAAAATACAACCTTCAAGATACTACAACTGCATTTGTTCTCTCCAGATAAAGAAAATAAGACTCTCTAAACATTAAAATTTTCTTTTTCTTTGGCTTGAATATACTGTTACCATAGAGAAATAGCTTGTGTCAAATATTGGATTCACATGAAAATCTGATTTGGTTTTTAGGAAAAACTTTGAAGGTGACTCCCTTTTGTGAAATGTAGGCAATATTTATGATTTCTTTGTTCTCTTCAAACCAGCTATATTTAGAAATTGCTGTTTACTTGGTGTGCATTCAACAGTAAGGTCTCATTTAAGAGAAATTATAGTCAATTACACAGAATAAGAATACTACCACCAAAGAAAAGCTTCCCCTACAAGAACCCCAGAAACTGTCCAGTTCACCAGTGCCCTTAGAAACATTACTCAAACTAGAAAAGAAAAAAAGACGGGAAAAAGGGCATAAAAGACAGTAAATCACAAACTTGACAGACATTTTATTGATGCTGTTCATCTACTCTGCTCCTGTTCTTCCTTGTCCTTTCTGGTCCAGGAACCATATCGACTGCAGCCTTTTACTTTTCTTCTTTTATTATTTTTTTACTCTCTTTGAAAACACAGACACTCAATCTCTGTTCCTTAGTACAGCATGCTCTATTTCCTCCAGGATACAATCCAGCTCTTCACCTCTATTCAGAGTTTTCAAAATGAGTGGGCAGAAGGTATATGTATTCACTAAAAACATCCTTGAGGGTCGTACTACCAATGAACTGCTGGGACCTAGGGACAGGCTGTGCCAAAGTAACATGGAGCTAATTTGGTGTGCTATCACGGTGTGTGCAGATTTTCCACTGCCTTAGATCTCTGCTACACACCTTTCCAAACAAGGGTGACCATAGTCATAGGCCACCAGATTACATCCAGGCAAACTTCATAGGAAAGACATCAGAGGTTGTCTTCTAGGATAATACTGCAGTTTTGGCGGTAGCAGAAAAGCTCCAGCCCACCAATAGCCAAGAGTAGAAGTTTCAAATTCCTATTAGTTTGTATATCACAGAATGCTCTGCTTATGAATCAACCTAATACTTCATCAGAAAAGCAGAAGATAGAACTAAATGTGAGATAGAGTAGAAAGCACTCTAAACCACTTCAGTAAATCCAATATTGGGAGAGAACAGATGAAGATAGGTCAAAAGGTGGTGGAGCAGGAATTGGAAACAGATGATGAAATATGTAAGAGTAGAGCTCACACCATCAGCTCCAGGCAGCAGTCTTGGAACATGACATGCTCTTAGTGAGAGTAAGGCTTCAGCAGAACCTCTCCTGGAACTGGCTTCTCCACCCCTGCTCTATGCACAGCCTTAACCAGCACATTTTCTCTCAGCAACTCCAGCCTTTGCCTAATGATTCTTTTTGGTCACTTCCAACCTGAGATACTCCAGGATTCTATGTCTTACAGGCTACATGCTACCCAGTGGGTAACATTCACCTTTTTATGATATCTTCCATGACTCTCTTTAGTTTGAGAATGAATGCACTAAAATATCTGCAATACAGAAGTCTCTGAAAGAAACTGTTCAATAACAATTACTTAAATAACAAAAGAAACCAAATGCCTACAAAGACTATGTTGAGCTTTCCCAAATTAGTTTCCATTTAAGTGGCTTATATTTTGTTACTTCTCTTCCAGCAGAAAAAGTTTCCTCAGAAACAAAATTTTTGGGTTTTTTTTTTCAATTAAAAAACTTTCAGTATACTGGAAAGAAAATATTCTTCCTGCTGCTGAGCTTGTCAGAATATTGCTTTGACATTTTACAGATTTCTTTTTTTTCCTGAGTCTAGCAAAATGATAAAAAGACACAGCTTTCCTACAGGCAAAACTTGTGATATTTACCTGAGGCATGTTGGACTCCAAAGTGAGAAAAAAAAAACCTGAGACACAGTGCCCGTTTGCCACCTCTGACAGGCAGGACAAAGTAAAGTGTCATTTCTTGATTCCAGAGACCAAAAACAGAGAATCTTCTTGATATATTTTTATTATTGATTAAAATAATCATAGGCAAAATTCCACAGTCTCTTACTGCTGATACACTGCAGACAGACTGCTAACTCTAAGTAAAGATATGATAGATGCATTTCTTAACAGAAATGTATTTCTACATTCTAATATAGATGTCAGTTAAGAATAAATTCTTCAGGATACATTCAAACAAAGCAAGAATGACTGCATAATAAAATGAAATACGACACTGATGATGTCAATTTATGTGGTCAGGCAGGATAAAAATGCCTACATATCTGTAGGAACAATTTAATGAACGTAAAAATTATACAGTACACTATAGCTGGAGAATACATTAGTATTTTATTTTTTCAAATTAGCATACCACTAAAATCTTCATAAACTTTAGCTGGGAAAGATCTTCCTGCACTAGACTTCAATATCAGTTGATTGTTATCAGATGAAATTACTGTTATATATCTAAATGCCACAGCAGTATTAATACATAGCCATGATTTATATCATTGGCATTGAGTAATAAGTTTATCTACTTCTTACTTTAGTGTTTCACTACAAAGCAGCAAAAGGATTGAAGTACCACCTTAGTGCATCCTACTTTAGAAGCTTCCTTCTTCAATTCACTTCATATGAAAGTATTAAACCTCAGTCTTCTGATAAAGGAAACAATCCCCAAAACAGTGGAGGGGAAAACCCAAGAACACTTGTGTAATGATCTGTCTGAAAAAAGGAGACAGATCCAGTTACATGGATAGCAATAACTTCCATGAAGACCAGAAAAAGTAGAAGAAAGCAGTTTCACCAAGGATATAGAACAGTGAACACATCTTACTTTTGCAACTCTCCTCATAGCTGTTTCTTCAAAGCTACTCAATATGTGACTTTGGAACAATCCCTACCTCCAGCGTGACTGAAACTTCAGCAAGTACACAAGGGAAAAGTACGATCCCAAGTAAGCCTGTTGCCTTCACAGGAAACAAACATTAGTTGGGAACAGTTATGGTTCTGTTTCTACTGTACATATGTACATTTATACCACAGATATACACAAAATGTTGAAGAAATTTTTGCCTTAGCAGATCTCAGTGTGCATACTCAACTTGGTCTTTTTAAAATGCTGGGCTCAACACCCAAGCACACATTGCTGGGCAACTTTGAGAAAAAGTAACAGAATTTTCAAAAAAAAAAAATCTTTCTTACCTAGACTGTCAATTGCCATTTAAAGGGTATCCCACAAATCAACTGAGTTTCTCGAGGAAATTCTGGTAATTGCAGCTCTCATGACCTCCTAAAACATGCTGCTTCATTCTAACAGATACCATCTGTAAGAAGGCTTCTAGAGTAGCTTCTGACTACTAATAAGTTTTATAATACAAAGATTTCAAACACAAGAAAAAGAATCAGGAAGTGTGTGCTTGGCAAAACCAATGTCATTCCAAGCTGCAGTGACAACCCATGAGCGCCAGATGATTCAACTTTGAAGTGGAGTAAAAATATTGCAGTAGAACTCACTGCACTTAACAGGCCTGGCTGAACAAGAAGCCCATAAAGATCAGGCTGCCATATCACACCTGCAGGAACAAGAGGCAAAGGAAATGAGGAATTTACAATCCGTGATACTTTCAGTTTACTCAATTGGAAGAGATCACACGAACACCAGCACTGTCCAACTGCACTGAGCAACTAATAAAGCCTCGCTGACTAGTACATAGTGGTAGCTATCAATGGACACAAAAATGAAAAAAAAAGGAAAAACAAATAGGGAGCAAATTAGGCTACAACAAGCTCTTCAGATTTTAGTTTCCTCTTACATATTTTTTGTTACCTTCCAGTTTTTCCAGCAGGAAAATTTTCTTCTCATCAATAGCCCTTAAATGAGGCCAGATAACCCATATCATAAACACTATGACAATGAAAAGGCTTCTTAGTGATTTGCCTGAACTGTACCGCCTCAGGAAGATCCAGTGACCTGGGCTCTCAAAAGAAGCAGAGGATACAGAAGGACAAACAACAACCCACTCATCTCATAGTCTCTTAACACTCATCCAAGGGCAAAGTGAGCAAACCATATGGCATTGATGACAGTAACTTCTGAGCCCACTGCTACAAAAAGCCATAGTGAGTGAATCTCCACTGATGACAAGTTTATTCTTGACAATCAGATGTGTAACTTCTGCATATTATTGAGCAGAAAAAAAAGCTCAGCCCACCTCAAGCATACTATATTGTACACAAATAAATTGGGTTTTCAGGAGGGGAAAAGAAAAAAAAAGGAAAAGCCCACTGACAGTTCCTCTGGTGATCTTTTTTTAGTTCGGTGTCTGAATGCAATTGAGACAGACAGTCTCCAGGATATGCAGTTTCTCCAGGATATGCTGCTTACTGCGGTACACAAGACAGGCACAACTGGCCAAGTGGCTCCTACAAACGGAGCAGGCCTTGGAAGTCTGCTGTAGGAATCGAAGGACTGGTAAATGACAAAGCAAAGTTCTCCAAACAGATCGCAGAGAAATAAGAGGGAACTTTTAGCATTAGCTGAAAGAGATAAAAAACAAAATAAAATACTATGACCTAGAAGCAAACAAATAACTATTGCCCGATCTAACGACTGACAAGAATAGAAAGCACATAAAACAAAACAACCCTTATAGTAAAAGTAGTGACAGGAGAGAGGATCGAGCAGGCTACTTTAAAAACTCAGTAAGTAAAGGAAATCATAACTCTTATCTCCAGTCTTTCCCCACACATGTAGCTGTAATCTAAGCATAAAACTCATAGATCAAATGGGTGAAGTCTTGAAAAGACCCTTTCTAAAAAAGCAGCCTAATAGCCAGACTCACACATATATACTTTATATAATTATAGATAGACTATTCTCTACCCATGGAAGTTCTAGGACTGTTTTTGCCAAGAATTTCAGATGCTACAGAGTGAAGGTTTTTATAACACACATTTTACTAAATAGGTTTCCTGTTCTAAAATGTCAAAACTTTTTCCCAATATTTGAGCAGTTTATATTGCAGGCAAGACTCTGCCACAAATACACACTAAGGTAAAACCAATAAATAGATACTTTTTTTTAAATTATAAATTTATTATACCATTTACCCCTTCAGCCACACTTCAAATAAATTTTACTCCTCTCTCTTTTGTTACCTTTATGCTAGATGTGTCTATGTGCATACTGCTGCAGCAGTAACGCTACCATCTTCTGTTTGGAAAGCAAGAGTTCCATCCAACCTGGCCATGAACACTGCCAGGGAATGGGGCAGCCACAACTTTTTGGGGGAACCTCACCACCCTCATAAAGAATTCTTTCCCAATATCTAATCTCAACCTATTTTCTTTTAGTTTGAATCCATTCCCCCATGTCCTGTCACTACACGCTCTTGTAAAAAGCCCAAAGATGTGGTTAAACTCACAGTCCTACTAAGTATTTTCTACCTCACAAATCTTTTTGCTCCAAACCTTATGCTTGCATGTCATCACTCTATTTGTCTTGTTCTCATTCTATATTGCCTTAAAAATTCAGGGCAAAGACTAGGCCCTGACAATTTTATAAAAAGAAACATGATCAATTCAACTAAGTCTTCTAAACAAGACTTTGATAAAGAGAATAAACAATTCTCATTTGAAACATCATACAAAAAGAGAAATTTCAATTTTGCAAGAATTTAATAGATTCATTGAAAGGTTAAACTTTTTAAACATAACTCATTATTACCAGCATAAGGAAATGTATGTTCTGGAAAATGATGAATCACACGAACAATCCATAAGCACTAAACTGTAGAAAATGCATTTTTCAATCCTAGAAATTTTTCAAATATATTTTAATGTAGTCTGAAATATAAAAAATACAAACATACAGTAAACATGCTCAAATATATTTCAGTTCAAATTCAAAAGCTTTTTCAGACTAAATGCCAAAGCATTATGCTACCACAAAAGGAAATGCCTTACCGAAATGGGAGTTATCTTCAAAGAATCTCCTGTAGAATGTGTGAAAAGGTACCACAAGACAGGTCCAATTTCTCCCGTTATAAATCCTTGTGCATGGCATGAGCGAGTAGTACAAACATTTTCAATTATCTTTGCTGCTATATGGTTCACTACCCGCTCTTCCTATAGGAAGGAGAGGAAAGAAAACATTTGTAAATGTTTCTAATTTCTTCGTAAATTGCTGTCTATGTCTGCATTTTCAATGTATATTGTTGGTGTGGTTTCTCAATTCTTTTTGATATTTGCAAAACTAAGTTTTCAAGAAACCTCACCTGATGACAAAGTTATGTTCATAGATCCTACTTCCCCCCACTTTCTTTCCTACTGCAAAGACAATTTAATACAAGTATAATTTAATATGAAACCTTTCATATCCAAATAATCACCCCAAATTAAATGCAGTCATTACAAATGAAAAACTTTTGTTATTTAAGAGGTGTTCCATGATCAGTGCTTTATAAAGGAATGAATTTGTGCCAACACTCATCACTAGAACATGCTCTGAATAGCACAATTATGAGATATTCACTTACATTAGGAAAAAAAAAAGACATTAAACCCTCTTTATTCAGAAGAGTCAACAAATCCTGGGATAAAGGCAAAGACTTCTTGCAAATTAAGCAGTTCCATAACTTCCTTCTTTTCTCCTGAAGCAGACAATCCTGACCAATACTTCAGATAAATTATTAGGTTCTATTTACTACAAGAAGTCCCAAATTTCCATATGAGATTCTGAGTCCTTCATATTTTTAGTACTAACCAAATAATTTTCACTTAAAATCATAGTCTTTAACAGAAGTGGAAGACACATTGCTGGTGCTATTTTGGCTATTTTTTGCATTGCCTCACCTCATCTCAGTCTTGAACTTCAAAAAAAGTGAGTCTTTCAACTGTGTTTTAAATAGCATCTTGAATTCAGCAAGAATGAATTTTAATACAATTTTTATAATTTAAATTGTCCTTGTAGTCTGGGTTCACAAATAACTCATAATATCTAATTGATTTCTTTCTTAACCTGATCTCTATTTTAGCCTACTAAGCTTTGGATTTCTGATGGTTATCTTTACAATCAGAGCCACCAATAACTGTGATCAATGCTAATGAAATGTTTCAGAAAGTAGTACAAAAGCCTTGCATAAGGGGAGAACTTATATTTCATTAAAAAAATATTCAAATATCCACTTTTCCTTCTACTGACTTAGTAGATCTAAAATATAGATTTTAGATGTAAAAATATCTCAAAACTCTAGTGTAATGCTGCCAAAAAAAAAAAAAAAAAGGAGAAAGGCTGTATTCATCATTTTCATGATAATCCTTCCTGTTCTTCCAAAGAACTGCAGGTCTACTCAAAATATTTAACAGAAATACCAAAGTCAATTTCCATCTAAAGTGGTTACACTTTTATATAAAACTCCACTGAATTCTATGGTCTTCCTTCTTATTTGCAGACATAAAACCAAAGAATTTAGGCTATTCTCTTTTTACAGCTTTGATTACTGCAAAATATTGCATTATTTTGACCTATTAAAGACCTAAATACACATACACTCACACATGTTTACTAAAATTAAAAAACTCAAGATATTTTATAAATAATGTTCAGTTTTAATCTTTTTTTTTCTGTGAATTATACTTCTGCGTTTCAATCTTTTTTTGGGGGGGTACAGTTAGGGGAAAAATACATGCATTTATGAAATCGACTAGAATTGATGCATTTAACAATCAAATCCTTAACAGAAACATAATTGTCAAGTTAAGTCTCTCTTACATATGAAGGGATTATTAAGACTGCCAATTGGGACTCCACTCCTAATTTAAGCAGGCATAAACACAATATATAGTGGATAATAGCTATTATTAATGTTAACAAATTTCCAGATGCAAATTTCTTTGCGAAATTTGGTCCTGAAGATGTGCTTTATTTCCTTTCAGCCACTGATGGGATGAGTTATGCCCTGTTCCAGATTATCCTGCTACTTTGGCTAGATAATGGTCATGCATCATCACTGTGCTCTAAAAGCTCAATGTGCCAAAGTAATTCTATTTGCCACTGCCTGAGACCTTCCATTTCAGCTCCTCTGGTATCTGTTCCTGAGCATTATCTAAGCAACAAGACTTGTACCACCTTCTGCTTAATTAGCTGTCTGCAAGGAAAGCCTGATCTAAACTAATATTTGGCCTCTTAACTAAAGGAGTCCTCCAGTGATGTTACCAGGACATAAGCTATTTAAGTGAACAGAAGTGGATCTTCAAGATATGAGTAAAGCAGTTCCATCTATCAGTAACCCTCTGTCCACATCATGAACTGCATGAAATCTAAAACTATGAATGGAGCTGCATAAAAAAAGAAGCACATACTTTATTTTCAATGGGTTTAGATTTCAACTAGTTTTATAAAGCCCACTAAAAGCTCCTAATTTTCAGTAATGTTGAACACTTGCAGATGTATCTGTTTCCAGTGAAGTCAGGGATGTTTAATGAAAAAGAGCCCTGAGTGGAAATGCAGATACCAGAAGGATAAAAAATTGCAAACTACCGAAACTCCTCTTAATCAAGACTTTCCATTTTAAGGGGGGGGGAGGAGGGGGTGTGGGGGTGTGGAATGAACATCACTGAAAATATATACTTACATTTGTCTGAAATAACTGAATCAACTGGATATTTTTACTGACTGTTATAAATTTAACAGTGCAGCAAAAATTTTGGAAGCACTGAAGTTATGGTCACTATGATCACTAACATACTATCAAAAAATAGCATAACTTCATTTTATTAAAAGTTAAGATAAAATATTTTATGATTCTTTTAAAGTCCGTTTACTGATGAAATTAAGTTGTGAGGAGCTGTTGACCCCACTGAAGGCACAGAGGCCCTGCACCCTGCAGAGAGATCTCAACAATCACCCACTACATGAAGTTTAAGCAGGGCAAGTATCAGATTCTACAGCTGGGTTGGGACGACCCTGGATGTACAGACAGACTGGAGAAAAAAAGGCTGGAGAGGAGCCCTGTGCAAAAAAGACCTGGGGGTCTTGGTTGATGACAGGTTTAGTATGAGTCAGCAGTGCCCTGGCAGCCAGGAGGACCAACCTGGGGTGCATCACGGACAGCATCACCAGCCAGGCAAAGGAGGGGATTGTCCGACTCTGCTCTGCACTGGGGTGGCCTCAATTCGAGTGCTGGGGGCAGTTTGGGTGCCACAATCAAAAAATACACTAAGCTGACAGAGAGCATCCAAAGGAGGACAACAAAGATGGTGAAAGGCCATGAGGGAGAGCTGTATCAGGAGCCGCTGAAGTTGCTTGGTCTGTTCAGCCTGGAGAAGAAGAGGCTGAGGGGAGATCTCACTGCAGTTACAACTTTCTCCTGAGGGGAAGTGGAGGGGAAGACACTGATCTCTTCTCTCTGGTGATCACTGATAGGAACAGCATGAAGCTGTTTCAGGAAAGGTTAAGGTGGGGTATCAGGAAAAGGTTTTTCACCCCAACAACTGTCAAGCATTGGAACAGGCTCCCCAGGGAAGTGGTCACAGCACTGAGCCTAACAGAGTTCAAGAGGAGTTTGGCCAACACCTCAGGCACATGGTGTGACTCTTGGGATGACCTGTGCTGGACAGGAGAAGGACTCTGTGGGTCCCCTCCAACTCAGACATTCTATGATTCTATGATCTTATACTACATATAGATACATACACTTGAGTAACAGCATAATACTGATACAGAAACATTAAAAGCTGAAGGATTTAGGAAGTAACACTGCATTCTACATAACTCTTTTAAATCAACTTCTGAAGACACTTCTTCCTTTAGTCTAAGAAGACAGAATAGAAAACCTACAAATATAACCTAATGACGTAAATCTGTATCCTCCAAAGCAATCATGATTCTAAGAATTAAATCTTAGTTTGGCAACAATTTGCAACATAAATCTTTCCGAGAGAAGAGTAAATACGTAGAAACAATACTTTGAAATAGTTTCACCATTTTTTCCTTAAATTTTGGCAGTAAACTGGAGAATTGATATCTAAAGAAGAAATTAAAGTGATGATTCAGATATGATTCAGATAATTACTCTTATCATATAGGCAGTTCTGCCAGTAAAAAATTGATGTCTAAAGAAGAAATAAAAATGAGAATATATATGATTCAAACTGATCCTGTGATACTATAGGCTGTACTATATTTTCTGAGAAAACAGGTGTGATTTTATTCTCCTCTCCCTTCAAATTCACTATCAAGTAACAGTCTGGCTAAAAATATACATTATAAAACATACAGCCGCATATTATATATTGGCAATTATTTTTCAAAGATCTCTTTTATTATTAAAATTTCTCATTTGTTCAGAACCAAAGCTCTCAGACTTATATCTTGCTCCTCATAGAGGAAGAAGTCCATATGGAAGAGGGAAATGTATACTAAAGGTTTCTGGCAAGATCTCATTTATTAAAAATCTTGCTTACACGCTACCTTCCACATCCAAGCTAAAAAAAAATATCCTTCATAAACTCATTCACTATTTCTGAATCAAATATATTCTCCACATGCCACTATAAAATCAGAGGGTTACGCGCCTTTTACAAGCCAGATACAGTTAATACGTATATATTCATTTATCCACACAAATGTATTGCCTGTATATATTTTTTGAGACTCTATGAAGTTATCACTAAAATTGCATGTAATTGTGTATTTTATATTTAGGTGCCATTTGTGAGCAGAAATGGACAGATACAAGTTTCTGACCGATTTTTCAATGGTTCTGTTCTCAGGAAGACTAAAAAGGAGGCCTGCACAGTTTGACTTCCTGTCTAGTTTCAGTGAGAGACCTCATCCAAGCAACATAATACAAATCAGAGAAGAAAAATTATAAAACACATCAAAATGTGGTTTGGACATAGGAAAGACTATCAGTTCTAAGACTAGGGAGGATCTGAAGTAAGGGAGGGGCAACTGAAAATAAAATCAGAGAAACAAAAACATGAAAGGATTGACTGAATAGAAGCAAATGTAAAACAGAAACTAAAGATAAGATTTCACTTAGAGTAGGTTAAGAGTCGGTTGAACCTTAAATATAATAAAGACAAAAAAAAGTAAGCAGAGTCAATGACAAGATACAAATTAGACATAGGATGATCCATGCTGGGTCAAGTACATAAGGGTAGCTTTAGCAAAGCAGTTTAGAATAAATGAAGCAAAATGCGTAAAAGGAAGATTTTGTCACATTAGCATTAGGTACTCAATATTGAATAAGAATATCCTTTCTAAACCAGAAAGTATTTTACATGACCGGATGACACAGGAACTCTAACAGCTATACACTTCAGCAGTAGAAATCAGCACCTTCCTATCTTGGAGACAGCACACAAACATTTAGAAGTTAAACAAATACAGATGCACGGAACAGGCATTTTGTTTCACTGTTGGAAATAGCTGTTAGAAGAGATTAGCAAATAAATATCGGAATGTTTACTACGTGCATTCTGACAGAGCGCAACATTATACCTAAAGATGTCAAATCAAGCCTATCATCTACTTATTTATGAGTGTACCAATTCCCTTATTTTGACACATAATTGAACTCAACTGTTTTTTGCCTGAGTTGAAAATCAGTTTCTATCTCAAGTTAACAACACTGTAAACGCAAGAAAACTGAACTTGTGCTCCCTTACAGATAAAAGACTTTCCCAATCTTCTACTTCCATCACCCTAAAACCCCTGTCACTGACCCATACGCTTTTTTGTCACTGTTAGATTTTCGGGCACGAAATGTATGTGGAAATGATACTACCTGCATTTTCTGAACATTTTGTTCCTTTATAGGCAAATAAAAGGGACACACATTTCAAACCTCTTCCTGTTCTACTGTTCTGTTTCAGAGGGCAATTCTGCTTTGATAATGACAAATCTTATAAAGCTTCAGAAGTCCAAGGACACTTCAGTGTAGTTCATAATAAAACTCAAGAACAGTGAACTTAGCTTACAAAACTCAAAACTATATAAACTATACTACTGAATGACATAAACTGGCTTTATTTTCTTGAATTTTTATTAAACACATCAAATAAAGCCTCTTAACTGGTAATAAAAACTAGAAGTGAGTATTTATAATGCATACACAATGCACTGTCATAGTCCAGATCTTATTACAAAAAGTTAGTTTGCCATTTTCATAAATACTGAGTCAATATGCCCATAATTGTTGCAGTGCATTTTAGCTTTACCAAAGTTCTGCATGCTTTTGTTCCTCGTTTTATAATGGTTTGTCCCTGTATCCCCATGTTCAAAGCCCCTTGGTCTTTCCCGGGTTGTGAGTCCTGTCAATCACCCTGCCATCCCACCCTGAAGCCTAGAGAATTCTGGTGGGGCTGTGGGGTGATTTGGCAAGTTCTCGGTTCCCCTCCTTCTTTAATGTATAGAATTGTATTGTTAATTGCCTTTTTTGTCCTGGGTAACTCCCCCTCCCACTGGGATTGGTTCTAGATTGCCCCCTGCTCTGCAGATGCACCATGTACTTAAGCTGAAACCCCGAGGAAAAACCTCACTCCTGTGTGGGCCCTCTGGGTGAAAGAAAACCTAGTTGGAACCCACGTTGGAGTCCTCCTTTCTTATTCCATGCCAAAGCCACGCTTCTGCCTGAGGCCAGGACAGGCCAGGACGCACAAGATCAGAAAGGTACCAAGCTCTACCCTTGAATGCGGATTCAGTAGACGAGCTGGCCGGCAGCAGCTCCGAACTCCCACACATAATCACTTCAGAAAACATCCTGATGTAAAATTTACTTAAGTCACAACTGAGCTTAGAACAATTACAATTAATTTGTTAGCCAATTATATATAATTTTTAAAAATAATTAATATAAGAATGCAAAGCTTACCTACTTGTAATAAAGAAAAGCTGGTGACAAATGTTTTCAGAGCTGCATAGCCACAAGAGGCAATGGCCAGAAGTGAAAACTCCAATCATAAACAAGTAAAAACTTTTTCCTATGAAGGAGGTGCAGGCATTCTCAGGGAGATTGTGGGACCATAGTTACTAGATATATTCAAGACTTAAACAGACATGTCCCTGAGCAACCTGATCTATTTACACCTAATGTGAACAGGACGTTGGATTAGATGATCTCCAGAGGTCCATTCCATCCTAACATCTTGTGTAGTTTTACAGCTTCAAACATATTTTTTATATATATATCTACATTACAAATGAGCATCCTCACAAACAGAAAGTGTAGAAGTGCACAGATGTACTTGGCTAGCCTAGACATAATTTTAAATTTATGCTTAACTAAATTCAATTTGCATGGCAAATGTACTTCTATTTTGTGTCATTTTCTCAAGAAAAAATATGTCAAGATAAATTATTAAGAAAAATTTGACATGTTTCAGACTAAGAAGTGATTTTATTTTATTGGAATAAATTAGTGTCTTATGGATGTCTTGATTCAGTTTCTATACGCTGTATATTCAGAAACAGTGAGTCTTCCATTACTAAATTTATAATTAAATAGCCTCTCACTACTGTGCCTTAGAGTGACATCTTACTCTAATTACGAGCTGGAAATTGTCCACAATACAAACTCAGTTCTGTGTTCTTGGTCATGTGAAGGTTTGAAGATAGTAAAATGCATCTAGGCTCTTCCTTTATTAATGACAATCTGTAGGCAATAAAGATCTCAAAAAAGAAGGAAAAAAGGTATTTCCTCTTGCTTTCCACCTTCTAGCAACCTCTGACATGTTTTCTGCCTTGAGCTTTGCCTTGGGCAAAAATAAAGTAAAGTGGTCTCATACAAACAGCGAATGTTCCTGCTCAATTCTTTTTCATTTTACAAATAGAACTATATGCATATTTTTCTTCCCTTCTTCTAGCACAGCTAAGTCATCACCAAAACCAATGAGGAACACAGTATAGTGCATGTATGAGAATAATTACCACTCTTTTGCCTCCTAAGAACGCTGACAAGCCAGTAGGATAACAATGCAGTTATAAAAAACTGTGTATCATCCACTTCAAAAAAGAAACCTAAATCTTGCTCAAAGATTTACAAGGACGTATGAAAATCAAATTGCAAGAGGAGAGCACAAACTGCCAGAACATTTCTCAAAAGATGCCTACATCATTAATAAATTTCACATTTATTAACAGTTATTTATATTTACTATCTCATTTCCCCCAACACAAACAGCAATACATAAATGTTGAATGTACAGAGAACAACACTGTATTAATCTCCTGCTTAGGTCATGGTCTTATGATTATTTAAATTCAAGAGCAATGCTTGGTTGACAAGATACTGCAATGCTGCAGGCTACAATCCTCACACAATGCCTAAAGGGTTATTACTGTGGAGAAATTCTGCTGAGGACCATGAAAGAGCCTTACCCCTTCCCGAAGACACCTCATTAGCACAGTGTAAGCAGCTGAGGGAACAGCCCAGCATTCCCTGGGGTGCTCCCCTTTTTCCTCCTGAAATGAAGCCAACGGCACAACTGATTAAATCAAAAAATCACAACAATCTCAGTCACACAAAAAACAGGTAGCATGCTCTTAATAAGGTTCATATTATACATATTTCAAATTAACATATGCAATTAAATATATTAAATTTCAGGACATTATTACTATTTATTGTTTTTCATGTGCAGCACAGAGATTGATATTTTATTAGCTTATTTAAGTAGTCTCCTAAATCTGTAACACAGTTTGTCCTAATATTTCTGCATTTCATCAATTCATTCTAAGTCACATAGACACAAAGTGTCTGTTCTTTCATTCCTCTCAACCATTTTGAGTACTTCAAAGAGTAGAAATGCTTCCCTTTAAATGTGATTTAATTATGCCAAACAAACAAATTTTTTTTTTTGGTAGGTAAAAAGAAAAAAAAGTAAACCTTCTTTTGAAAAAAATGCTTAGAGTCATACAAAGAGATACCAAGTGTTTAAGAAAATTTACTGTATGGTATAGCCTTCAGTACATACGAACACTGTTTCAGGATCTTAATGTATATTTCCTTGAAATCGCCCTGTTAGAGAAGCTAATTCACTACTAGTTGAATAAGGTCTTAATTCTTCCACTAGAAGTGAACTTCACTTCCCCCTGTCCCTGCAATAGCCTATTGTAAAATTTTATGTTTAAAAGCGGACACTTGGATATCACTGAGATTTAACTGCAACAACTTCCATATCCAGGCTAGTAACACAGAGTTATTAGCAAGTGGAAAAAAAGTATAGCCTCTTTTGGGAAAGAAAGTGAGAAATAATAGGCATTAAATGATGCGAAGACAACAGGCCATGAAATCATGAAAAAATTGTTTTAGTAAGTAGACAAAGGACAACAAAGAGTAATTTATTCAGAAATTACACAATTCTTAAACTCTACTAATTATATTCTCAAATTATTTTTAGCATTCTAATGAACTGGTTTTAATAAAAGGGATAGGATAGGCAAAGTGGGGATTAATGATGCAGAAACAAATGATACTTTCTAAATTTGCTGATTTCTGCATGGCTTACAGTAATTCAACATATATATGATATGATCATTTCAGGCATCCAATAAAGCATGGCACATTAGCATGGAAGACTATTACTGAATTGTCTAGTAAAATTAATTTTCCTTCTTTATTGAAAACAAAACTTTATTTGCAACATATATTCATAGAGAAAATGAGTTTGTTAAATATCCCATTTGTAAGCTTTTTTTTCTGTTAACTCTATATTAGGATGTATGGGACAATATAAACAGTAAAAACAAGAGTGGCTTGACATCTAACAGACACATCAGATCCACTTCACCTCCATCTTATCTGAGTAAGAACATGCTGACAAGTAATTACCACCTTTCAAGGCATTGTGTGCAAGTTTAAAGAAAACACAGCCCAAGTTTCAAGAAAGTTAAGGTAGATTACTTTCAAACGGGCAAAAGTGGATTCTTTTGTACCTGGAAGAGGCAGGACAACACTAAGAATCAAAACAGAATTAGAAGGACAATCTATGGTGGAACTGGCATCGGTCTGTTTCTCATTGTATTTACCTAACTTAATCAGAAATTCTTTCAAGTTCTTTTGCAACCATGCATATTAAATGTGATATAAAATAAAAAGCTTTAAGATATTGTGCAATCCTAAACCATTAATAGTTTTTCTATTCTTCAAACTGGTCGAAGACTTTCTGCAAGGTTTAATTTCTTTTTAGAAATTTTAAAAGGCAAAAGGAATATGAAACTTAGTACCATTCCTAATTACCTAAACATAACATACAGCATTTGACACTTAATAAACTTAAATATATCACCAAACACTGGGGAATCTTCCTACTTTTTGCTCACAGCCCAAGTTGATTTTGATTAAATTTTAGGTTCTGCACCCTAATAACACAACACAAAATGAATAAAAATATTACAGAGAATTTGAAAGTCTTTCCCCAAGGCAATCCACTCAAGGGTATGAGAACATGATCCCCAGAGTCTGCTCATGCTACTTGTGAATTGCTCATGGCTTCTGTTTGGAATAAAAATGCAGAGATGGCGTGTAAGATCTTACTTATGAGATCTCATAAGCAAGTACACACACAATATCGGAGTTTAGGAGCGCACAGCACCATTGTGATTATCTGGACATTTTCAAGTATTTTCTAAGTCATAGAAGTGCAAACAGTGATCTTGTCTTTTATCTCATTAATCATCCTGCACCTAAACAGCTGAACTTGATTTTAAGTATTTGATAATTTATGATTTACCAAATGTTCATATGAAAAAAGAAATAATCTTTACCATTATTTAATATTAAAATTGTGGCTGGACCTAGAAACACTTCACAAAACGCCAGCAGGAATAAACAAATAAATAAAATCAGCCATGCCCTCAACAGTTTAAATGAAAATATTAACAGTTTGATAAAACAATCAAGCACGCCAAAGAAAGCACAAAATGGAAGGAAACAAGAAAAAACAAGGGTATAGTCCTTAATGAATTAGATGCAGTTTGATTTATTTTTCTTTATTAGTCATAAGGCTTTACTGTTTAAAGATATAAGCTGGCAATAAACTTTCTGGTTTCATTTATTATATTACCCCTGACTTGCTATATGATCTTGGCAAGGTCATTCAGCACTACTGGTCAGCAGTTTAATGGACAACAAAATGCCTACAACACTACAGTATTCTGAAGTTAAATACATATGGAATAGAAAAATTAAAAGTTCTTTTCTTAAAAAAATTGAATGGTTAGTATTACCAAGCATAAAAATCACACTCATATTTTTGAAATTTTACCAAGATACAGTGTCTTGAGCTCATATGTGTCCAAATATTTATTCCTACACTCTAATAATTTCTTAACTATAACATAATGCAACCAATTAATATTTTTGTGTGTGTATTACCAACCTTGAAACCTGACAGAATTGTCACTTATATGCAAGTTGTAATGCTTCAAACACTGTGAAATTCATACACAGACTGAAAAATTCGACAGTTCACATTTTCAGAAGGAAAAAATCTGTGCAAACCATTTTGGTGTTATACAACCAGTGTTAACAGAATTGTTTCAGCTATCAGAGTTTAATTTCAAAATAAAATCAAGCCATGCAAAATATTCCGGCCAAATAAAATTTTCAAGTTGGAGTTGTAAGTTTGTTTAACGACAGCAGGTACAAATCTTTTCTCCTGAGGAAACTGAGCAAGTATTAAAACGTAAACTGTGACTGTGGATGCATTTTTCCGAACGTAATTTCTCAATAGTTCTTTGAGCGTGTATTTGACAAATACTTCAGAAATTATCCAACAAAAATAGGACAATGCTTGTTACACTACAAAAACCAAGGCAACCACTGCATCTTGTGGAACATGCAAAGGAGCCAGAAGATAAATAAAATAAAACCTGGAAACTCAGCACAAAGCCATAACTAAAGCTCAAGTAACTATTCATTTGCCACTTCTGCTCCATTACCAACTGACTTGTTACACTAACCTGTCAGCATTCAGAGCCATTAGATGATTCACGTAATACAAAGGCTTCAGAGAAGCCAAGGTTAGACTTTTTCTGCTTGAAGACACCTTTGTTTTTGTTAAGTAAAAGAGTATTTTATTCTTATAATAAGGAAGAGGAAAAGTGATGGTTTAAAGGAGCTGTCAACTTCAATTCTTAATATTGACAGTATTTCTTTTCTACAAATAACCTCTGATTACTTTCAGTGTGAATCTGCTATTTCTATACTCAAGGTTTAAATCAGGAATAACCACAACACAATAAATACATTTGAAATTAGTCAGGAGCATTTAGTTTCCTTTTCCACAGTGCTGTGAATCCAACAATGCTATGAGATGATTTAATATGGACTAGATGTACAGGTACACTAATATATTAATTTACTGATATTATAGGCTGTCCTCATATATCCTGTTTAATCAACACCTCTAGCTTATATGTTTGAACCCTTAGATCTGCTGCTTGGAGGCCAGTAGTGCTTATGGTGGTTGATTAAACCCTTCTATGAAGTAAAAATTCTATACTTGAAGAATGCTGCCTAATTAATCTCAGACAAAGGAAATAATTGGACTAGCATGTTTCTTAAACTAGAATAAGTATAAGAAAAGGCAGAAAGACTAGAAACTGTTGACCATACAAATGACTAAGTAATTTGATTTTTTTGGTCTACTTCTCCATGGGAAATTTTTTCACATTTGCCAAATCTGTAAGGATCACTTGCAGTCTTACCTTGCTGGCTATGAGGTAAAGCAGCTCTCCGAGTGCTGGTAAAAAGCATTGCTTCAATTTGCTGTTTCTGAAGTTCTCTCTGATTAGTTCAGTTAAAAGTGTAATTGCCTAAATTAAAAAAAAAAAAAATCAATCAATAGATCAACACATGCATTTTGTCAAGCAAAATGTACTCCTACAGGTAAAAAGCCATCTTACTGACGCACTCTTCACTTATGCTAAAGAGCCCTTTGCAAGGGATTTAGTAAGCACTGAAAGAGAAAAAAAATTATTACAAAACATTATACATGCAATATGGAGAAAAACACAATAAGGAATTAGTCAAGGTGACAGATTATCAGCTACCTGTTCTTTCATTTCCCTCAGGACTATAGAAACAGATCTGCCAGGAAAAGAAAAGCCTACTTGCTGTTCCTGTGTTTCTGTCAGGAGATAAGAAAGCTCTCACCATCAGGTTACAAAAGGAACAAACAAGAAACTTCTAATGATATCTTTTGAGTAGATATCGTATCAAAGGATAAAAACTTTTTAAGTTTTGTCTCCTAAACTCTTATGTCTACAGGCGACTTATTGTGTAAGAACTGGACATACCATTTTAGGTTTTTTGTATTTCATGAACTTCTGTATGCAAAGCATATATACATATAGGCATGTGTATATATATAGATATAGATATGTTATTTATAAAGAGGAGGTGGAAGGAAATTAGAAAATTTGATGCATCTTATGCAGGTGACCTAGCAAGAAATCACTTTACCATGCAAAAGTATTTGGCAATAAACCACTTTTTCTTCCTTGGAGAACCAAGGAGATTTTATCCTCAGCTTCTCTTTACTTCACCTTCTGACCTTAGCAGCTTCATAACTCCAATCTTTGTACAGCAAAATGATATCAAAACTGGAAATGCAGTTTTCAAATCAAAGCAAAAAGATCTACTAAACAAACTTTGACCTTCTCCCCATTTTTTTAAAGTAGTGCTAGGCTCATTAACTGTTTCCTTTAACTGCTTTCAGAGCATTTCTACAAATTTTATTCAGGAACTTTAATTAGCCTGCCATTGTAGAGAGAGCTTTACTTTCATATTTAAGAAACAAATGTATTAGTAGGCTTTAAAGATTCTAATATTCTCAAGATTCAGCTTGAGAAAGTAGTAATCAAATTTATTCAAGTGCAATTCTGCACTAAATGATGAACACAGCATTTTCTCCTTTACTGTATTTCCTTTCTACAGCTATACAGAATTAATCTTGCTTTTGTGATGAAATATATTTTGAGAACTACTTTGACTGTGGAATCAATACCATTAAAAGTACCTTGTCACTGTGGCATTAACAGAGATTACACATACCCAGTCAACATCCCTCAACTTTGCCTTTTTATACTGACAGTGAACCCACCATGAGATAGTATTTAACTTCACAAAATTGATGAACTGCATAATAACACAAGCTGCTAACAATACTTTCAGCAGACTAGCTAGGGACATCAAATCACCATGACACCTAACTTACACTTGTTTGTTTGCAGGCAGAACTTGAAGAAAATACAAATCAATTTGTACATCTGCTATAAAGGATCAAGGCAGGATGCTCAAAATTATCAGTTTTAATGACAACTCTAAACCAGCAGATGACTCTCAATCCTGTATCAATAGTAATACTGGTTTGCACCTGCAATACTTGCTTTCTTAAAGCATGGTTGATATATTGGAAGATTTTGATGACACATTATCTAAATACATTTATGTGTGCAGTCCTACAATTCTCTAAACACTGTACTCTATTAAATAAAACCATGAATTAACCTTTGTGTAGTAAATTATATATTCACTATATTCACTTGTACTAAGTTCTGTTTGACTTATTTAATGCCTTATCGCTCAATTGAAGTTCAACAAAACTGTCACTAACATTAAATATACTGGGTAGATTATCCATCTTCTGTGGCTTGGAGTTTTTATGTTTGTCATTAAAATGAAGAATATTTTAAATGAATGAAATTTAAACCCAAGAACAACATTTTATATTGGTGAACAGAAATTGTTTCTCACCCTCCTTCAAGATTCTAGGATTAAATTCAAGTTATTTTTATTCTGAAGAGATTCTAGTTATTTTTATCCTAAAGTGATAAGAAAGGGAAGTAATCATAATCCAATTCCTACTCTTTCCTCAAATATGAATGAAAAAAGAGGTAAAACTAAGTTGATAACATCCAAATTAAGAATTTCCTTTCCTGTGCACTAACAAAACCTTGCCAAAAAAATAGTCAACGCTGCAATGAATTCAAGTTTTATTTGAAAAAAAAACTTTAATTAAACAAGAGGGAAGATGTGTCTGAAGAAATCTGAGCTATTAGTGATTGATTTGGTTAAAATAGTTACATCTTTGTTAAAGAGAAACAAAAGTTGCATCCCTATTAGTTCTTATCTTCATATATTATAGTAAGTTTCTCCATTAAGGGTTTATTTTAGTAACTGTAAGAAGATCCATAACAAGAATTAAGTACTATGGCAGAGGGCACTGAACTCAAAATAATTACCACACTTCACAGATGACACTAACAATCTCTTTGTATATAAGATTTATTTACCACACTCAGATCATGGCCTCATTTTCTCTAGAGTGCACAAAGAGTACAGAATTGCCCTGTGATTTCCCTCCCTTCACTGAACACAATTAAATAATCAAATATTACACAAGTGCAGGAAATGGGGTTCACAGAACATGTCACATACTGAACTGGCAGAATGTCTGTGCCAATAACCTGTTTAAGATCATCTTGTGTCCTCTGCAATGGAAGCTATGGAACAGGAAGCTGTGATTCATCATCTGTATCATAAGCACATTTATACAAAACCAAATATTTTTATAAAATAAATTTATTATTATATAATATAAAATGTTCATAATTTCACAAATGCATTTTAAGTTACATAAAAGGAGGAAGACAAACTGTTTCCTGCTCTTGACAGGACACTTCTAATCGTGACAATAGTGATTTGCACAAGATTGAAAATATTCTTTCATCCTTTTATAAGGAAAAACATAAGACTAGAAAAAACAAAATCTGCCTAGACACTTTGATTCAATGTTAAAGGGTGGTATAGATTTTAGGTAAAGAAAGTACCACAGTGTGTGTGGGAAAATGCACAACAGAAAAATCAAATTTGTTTTAGCTACAGACTGGCAAAGTCTTCTTACCTATAATACATTCTTTTTCTTTTCAACCTGCCTACATTTTCTCCTTCATAGAAGCAAATAGTAATGAACTGCAAGTCCTACACCATCTAGTAAAAGCATCTTAAAATTAATAAATTACCTACACCTTTTACCCTAGTTGTCAAACTGAGGAGATAGAGTATGGTTATAAAAAGAAAAGAAGAAAATTTCATATCCAGACACTCATTGCCTTAATTTACAACAATAGTGTGTGGAATTGATCTATTACCTGTGGCAGATTCTCAGTCTATTTCAAGCTTTATCCAGAAGTTTCCCTGCAGTTTCAAGAGTCCAGAAGTGAAAAGTACAGCATATTCAAAAAAAAGAAGGTATTTTATACCTTAAGTTGTAGACTGGCAATGTACAGGTTTACATTTTACTACATCTTTGATCTGTTAATATGTTTGTAAGTATTAGTGAAAATTAAAATACCTCTGTAATTCTGCAAACACAGTGATAACAACTGTCTATGCATCAAGCATAATGGAAATTATATTTAGCACACATCATGTAATGGCAAAGCAAGCTGACTTTTCTCTGAGAAAAACACTCTCACCAGGCTGAGAAAGTATGTCATGGTTTCAGTGCCACTAGCCAGAAAAGAATCTAGAGTAATATTCAAGTACTCATCTTTAAAAAGGGTATATGAAAAAAAGAACAAACCTACCAGGTTTCTCTGAACATCGCAACTCAAACTGGGTCATGAAGAAAGGAGGACTGAAAAGAAGTCTGACTACCAGACTACAGATTTAGCATTAATGGTGTACAGATTGTAGGGGGAAAAAACCAACCAAAATGAAAAACATATTGCAACTCCCTTGGAACTTTTCTAGAGAAAAGTAAGATGAAGGTGTCATTCTTCCAGGGTGAATACAATGCAAAACTCACTCATTACAAAAACTCATTTTAACTTTTCTGTAACTGCTGGAGGAAGTGGTTGTAGTAGCTGAGTAGTCAAATCAGAAGTCATGAGCTCAAAAGGAGATTCAATTTGCTTTGGAATCAATTCAAGGTCCCAAAAGATAAAATCAGGAACAAATAGGAGCAAATAACTTACAGATCTGTTACATTTATTAACAAATCAAAAATGGACACAAAAGTATTGTTCACAAGCTTTGGAGTTTGTTTGTTTGGGTGCTGGGTTTTATTTTTAAGGAAAAAAAAAAAGGTTATTACTTCTCCCAGTCTGTCATGAGAGTCATATGATGACATGAGCTCAGGAGCAGATGCTCATGAATACATCTGATTTCTACCCCAGCCCTTAAGTTTGAAGCCTTTTAATCACAGGAAGGACCAAATAGAAATATTTGGCTCTAACAGAAGAGATCCTGCTTTCATTTTTAACAAAGGCAAGCAAAGAAAAGGATTGCACAGGAGCCCAAAAAGCAAAGACTTCTGCCTTCAAAACTCAAGTCAGTGGTGACCAACTGAAGCTGGTTTACATTTAAAAATGCAAACTGAAACTTGAAATCAATCTCCACAGAATAAGGGTTGGCAGGAACATTCAAAGAAGTGGTATTTTTCTCTCTTTTTTCCTCTTCCTTGTTTTGGCTCTATTCATAAATTGATTTGAAGTTACTGTAAGTTGTCATCTTCTTCCAAACAGTGGGCCTTTTATCCACTTTTTAGAAGCCATGCTGATGACATTCAAAGACCAATGCCCACCAATAAAATAAGCATGTAGAATATTTTAGATTTATTATTTCTACATAGAACACCTCATACTTAAAAAAATTATAGGGGATTTTCCACAAATTTTCTTTGAAATGAGCTCCCTTTGAGTACTGCAAATTCCTTCATTCTGCTCAGTGAAGATGTAAACCGAACAAAACAACAGTTCTTCCCTAAAGAATTCTTTTAAAAATATGTTTCAGACTAAAATATCTTCTTTTTCCCCCCCAGATGATAGTGAAAGGTCTGCTATTTAGAAGAAAAGCTAGGACTACAACTAATATACAAGTGATCTTGCCTAACACTGAGTCTGGTTTGAGTGGCTTTTAGTGCAGTAATCAGAAGGCAGCAGGAAATTAGGCTTTTCAGCTACCACCAATGCACAATTTCTATCACAAAAACATGCTGTAGCCTAATTGTGTCAATCAAGCATGTGCATTAGAGGAAAAGGCTGGATTAGTTTCTTCAGTTCCTAGCCTATGATATGATTAATTCACAAGTGCAAGACAAACAGAGGTGGAAGGAGGACTTTTTTTTAGGTTGATTCTTTAAGGTATACACTTAGTTGTAAGAATTAAACAGTTCAGTGTGCAAATTGTACAACAACTCTCATAGACCCAAAGTTGGTTGGTGTAAAAGAAAAAGTTCCAAAAATGTATTAAAATCAAATTCTTAGCTATGTCTAACTTTAACAATAATAAAAAACAAAAAAACCCCAAAAAACCCTAAAAACAAACAAACAAAAAAAACCCNAAAGAAAGGCAATATTATACGATGCAACAAACATCACATAAACAAGAATAACATCAGGAAATATTTAAGGCCTTATACAGACATTTGTCTTCCAAAGCTAATGGAAAAAATAATTTGTTTCATGTAAAGAAGCTTAGGCACAATTTTTTTTTTCCATGTGGTCTCTCTTGCTCATGGACAGAATGCCAACTGAACATTTCCTTTTCTGTACATATTTGATGGTTCTGCTGACACTGTACAATGTAAGGAAAGCAAATATTTCACTTCTTCCACAGAAAAAAATGTTCCTGCTAAGTTATTTTAACTACAGAAAGACTATTCCATCTAGCTTGCCCAGCCTTTCACATCCCCAACGTATCTCCAGTGTATATGACAAATATGACATATATACATATCACTTCCAGAGACAGATATTTATCTGCTGAAGGAAAGGGTCCTAGAGGCACAGATCTTCATCACCCCCAAAATAACAGAACTGTAGAAAAAACCTAAAACCAATACAGTGGTTTTACTATCATAAGAACTAAACTGAAGACTATTACAAACAGATATACTGGCAGCACCGCTGATACAATTTTAATGGAAAAATGTACTATTTTCCCAGTCAAAGAAAACAGAGTAAATTTAATGGACTATGAAAACAGTGTCAATTAAATGTCTTTTAAAATAGTAGAGTCTTTGCTTCAGTCAATTAATTTAAGAAAATTGCAAAAAGTGATTTAATCCTGCAATCAGCAACGTATGTTTTCTCCCTCCTAGTTGAAAACTACCAGCTTGGTTTGGACTTCAAACATACAGCAAGCCCAATTAATTGGATTGATAAAAATAATATTTGAGAGAGGAAAAAGAAGAATCTTCAGCTATGATAAAAGGTCTTAATACTTCTCCATCAATCCGGAACTGTCATGCTTGATATATTCACTGTTAATTTAATTATATTTCCGTTTTCTGTTTATTAATTCAGAAGAACTTTTCTCAAATGCACCATGAGTTTCTGCTAATTTATTTGAGAAATGTCAATTTTTCATTTGTTTTCCTGTCATGTGCCCCAGGCAAATATGAAAGTTATAATTCAATGAACCAGGTTGAAAATAAATTATCATAGAGGTTGAAAGTTTACACTAGAAGTCACTCAAAAAACTTAAATGGAACCCCTCTCACTGTTACCAAAGCATTAAGTGACAATCCTGATTATGTCAGAAAGATAACTGCAAGGTTTTAAGCAATGTAAAAAATATGTGTGTATAGGAACATGTGCAAATACTCACACACACAGGCTCCTACAGATTCTATCTCCTGACTACAGATTTTTTTAATTTGGGTGGGTTTTGTTTCAAGTTGTTTGGGTTTTTTTCCACATAAGACAGACCAAAACAAGGAAAGGACCCTTGGAGAAAAACAAGGATACACTAAAATTATGATCATTTTTGAGAAGACCTATAAAGTCATTTTTCAATAAAACAATATTAAAACTACATAGGTTTAGAATAAACGGCCAAATCAAACCATTTTTATTTGAAACTCCCCACAATATGGGCAGACAGGCCAAGAAACAGGAGTTATCAGAGACCAAGGAATCAAAGCTGAGTATTATACAGCTATGCTATCATTCTTCATGAGATATTTAGTTTATTAATTTAGCTATGGAATACATTAAGCCAAAGGCTTTGTAAAGAAGCTCACAGCGTGAAGGCTGTAGCAGGTTCTCTGAACCATTTAAACATTCAGAGCAGTGGATTGAGGTCTGTTAAAAAACCAGACAAGTGCCTAGGCCATAGGGTGAGATTGATATTCCCATGTAGCAAATTTGAAAAAGGCAAAGAAAAGGACTGGATTTTGCCACCAAAAAGGCCAGGCAGAGAACAACTCCAGGGTGGTCTCCTACCAGACAGGGAAGGACACTATTCCCTGACATGGAGGCAAACTGTTAAGCTGATTTATCATCTCTTACTAAAATAATAGACTAAGTCTGAAATGTCACATCAGAGTGGCTGCATCATAGGTGGCAGAGGACCCAGTATATTCGCAGAAAGGAAAGGACAATAGCTTCTGTTAATACATACACCAAATCAGAGATACATGGAAACAAGCCCTCCTAACTATGGAAGAAATTTTTTTCTGTAAGATGAAGAACACAATCCTGGAAAAAAAATGGGGCTTTTTCACTGAATTTTAATAACCAGTTTCAAAATCTAAATACAAAAATAAAACTTTATAGTTTAGGTGTTTTCCTAAGATAACTAGCAATAAATAAGAGGAGACTATATTTCAGAGTTATTAAGAGCAATTCCATGGGGGAAAAAATTATATTAAGTCAGAAAAAAAATACTACCTATTAAAATCTTTTATTGCAGCTGCACAATAGAAGAAATTGCACATAAAATGTCTTCATATGCAGTTACACAAGAGATCAATTCCCCTATTGTATTTTAAGATGAGTGTCATCTTTTTCTAATCAATGCAATATACTTCTTAAAAATGCTTAACTGGAAATAGATCAACCACAACTGAATTTACAGATATAAATATTCATTTATTCTATTTTTTTGTAGTATGACCTACATACTTGAATACATCAGCAGAATAGAGATAGTTCCATGCTTGTCTAATCTGTAAAACAGCAGTTTACTTGCATTTTATTTTGTGTTTTAGTGACCTCTGGTGGTTAGATTCAAAGGAAAATGCGGTTCCCCACTAGCCTGAAAAAAAACCACTTAAAAAAAACCGCAAAACATTAATTTTTCAAAGACAAATAGAGTAAAGGCTTTTGGCATGCACTATGTGAAAGTTTATTTTAGTCTGTAAAATGAGGTTGAGGCTTCTTTTTTTCCCAAAAGTTTTTCTGCCTCTTTCGGGATTAATGCTACTACTATTTATAAAACCATTTTAACAACAACAACAAAAATGTAATGGTGCAGATTCAACCTCAAGGATAGAGGAACTATCCTTAAATGAATGTCTAAATGGGTAGAAGGCAGTAGAGCTTAGAAATAAAGAGTCAGCTTTTTAATATGTAAGGCCCAGCAGTGGCAACCAGCACGACTCTCTACCAGCTCCTGTGCTACTTTAAAAAAGAAAACACAAGTAAATGATGAGAGAATAATGAGGTAACAAAAAAACTGCAAAGGGGCCATGAGCGATACAACTGAGTGATAACAACTGGAAAGAAAACTTGATATAAATAGCAGCATACACATATGGAGCAAAAATAATTCCAGAATCGCACGTTCACAAGCTCTCGATTGACTTTTCACACTTGGGAACAAATTTTGGAACTAAAGGAGATCTCTTGTATTTACAGGTCAAAAAAATCAAACAGTTATCAAATCAAATGAGAGGTTACTAAGAATGGAAGAGAAAAGAAAACTCAAAACCCTACTGAGAGACAGACCTCCTATATGTTCAGACTGTAAGACCTGGACCACAGAGTGTAATTTTAGATTATGTTGTTCAGCTCAAGACAGAGATTGATTTTGACATTTCCTAAATCACAACAGCCACCAATAAACTTTACCTGAAGCATCAGATGGCTTACATGAGAGGGCAAATTACAACATTATATTTAATTCTATATATAATGCTGATAGAAAGATTTGCTTTGAGGTGGGTTTTTTTAAGCATCACATAACACAAAATAGCTGACAGTTAACAAGAATGTTCAACCAACTCCTAGATTCCTCAGAAGAGAGCAGAGGGGAATACAACTTTAGATGAGAAATTCCTAAATTACTCCTTCCTGTTTTTCCTATCAGTCAACTACTGAGTTTCATGTACTGTCTACAGTTATTTGATTTTACACTATATATGCAAAAATAAATTTGAACATGTGGAAATATTAGCATTTAATGTTTTTTCCACATTCTAATTTTATGTAACTAAAATATTTTTTAGTTCAGCAATATTACATAGAGAAAAAAATCTGGAATGAATGTCATTAAATAAAGCATAGGAGATGCATTTTTGTCTCAGACTTGTTAATTAAAAATCCTTATTTTCTCAAAAAAAGTATATAAAAACTGATTTTAATTAACATAAGAATGGGGCCAGAAAGTTAAAATGAAAGTTAATTTTACTTTCTAGTCCTTCAGTTTAAATGTCACTGCTCTTGGACTTAACTTTGTTTTTGAACTATATTGATAATGCTAAAAATGCTGAATTCCATTTGTGAATGACTTGTATGTTCTAATAAAAAAAAAGCACTGGAAATATTTCAAACCAAAAAATATTACAGTTCAATGTATAACTACTTCTGTCTATTGCTTTTAAATACAAAAGCTAACTAGGATACGGGTTTTCTGATAGAAACCAGGAAGATATGGAAACTATTGCTAAACATATTAGTGTTAACCACCTGACCAAACGCCTGAAGCCAAAAGCCATATGAACATCTCAAAATTACTTTCAAGTATTTTAACTTTAAGAAGTTAAACATCAGAAAAAAAACCTGCCACAAAAGAGCATACTTAAATTGTGACCTGGAATTCAATTGTTGTAAAACTGTCAGTACTGAAACAGACTTTGACCACACTTCCAGTGACTGTAACTATAAGGACCTTTACCCCACTTTGGAACTTTACAAAACAAACAGCAAACCCTAGGTAACAACAATAATGTTTTGAGTTCAGCTTTCACTAGACAACAGCAGTGTTAAGCAACATAGCAAGATAATCAAAATCATTTCTAATATTCATTAAGAAGAAACCAGAGGGACCTAAAGGAGCAAAAACTTCCTTAGCTGCATTTCCAAGAGTCAGGTATTAACCACTGATTGTATTCTCCCTACACCCAATCTGCACAGCACACAGGCATATTTACAGCTTGTGTTTAGCAGTTGGGTCTTACATTCAAACAAATGTTGAATGTGAATTAAACTGAAGTTCTGGTTTCACCTCATAAGGAAGAAATGATGTCACATTCACACTTGAAAAAGACATTAAATAGCACGTTCTGTCAAGATTTCACAATCCTTGTGCATGTGTCACATGCATGAAAAGGACAGTAAGACCACTTAATGTAATCACTCTTCTGTTTAAATCAACTACGGACCATGTAATATCAAACAAGAATTAAAAATACTTTTCTTCTGCAAAGAAAATTGCCCTTTGTTAAACACATTTTTCAAGAACTGAGAGAAACCTCAAATCAGTCCCATCTCAGTAAGTTCTTTTTTGAAAAAATATCTCTAAGAATCAGTTGTACTATTCTATACTAATTACAATAATTAGATTTCAGGATAACCAAATGTATCAACAGTTTCTTCTTTCATGCACAAAAAGTATGACAGTGACTACTTGATTTTATGAAAAGGAGAGAAAAATTCTAGTTTTATCATTGGTGGCCACCCATTAGTAAAGATCAGAAAAACAACTACATAGAATAAGCTCATAAATGTATACATTTAATTAATTGAGCATATTACAGTTCTACACAGAGTTAAAAATAAAGCAGGATTCAAAACAAAAGCTGTGAAAGCGTCTGACATAAATAGTAAAAGCATTAAAAAACTCCCTGCTAAAAAAAAAAAAAGGAAAGTTACCTCAGAAATGGGTACATTTTCTCCAAGTTCAGATGTGTGTAACGCCAGTAAACCAATCACTCGAGCAACATTAGCACGTCTGTGTATCAAACAAATATTTTGTAGGTGCTGAACTATAGTTACAAAATTCTACAAAAACAGTTATATCTTGCTTATATTCTATACAAGTTGCTAAGGGCAGATAAATTTGATGTTCTATTTACAGCTCAGATTTTCTTCTTATTTCTATTTTCTTTCCCACAAGTTATTTCAGTGTTTCAGCCCAATTTAGGAGTAAATATATCCATAAAGACATTTCTTTCCTCTAGCTCTGAAGTGTGAAGGTTCTTTAGTTTGTAAGGATTACTAATAATCATGTTCATGTTCCATTTTTATATAATAAAGAAAATACTACAGATAACTGAGACTTTTCCAGATAGCTAACAAAACAGAAATTAAATCTGTATCAGCAAATTAGTTTTCAACGTTTCATTAAAGGAAAAGAATTGGAATAATAAAATCAACGTTTATGAAACAAACAGCAGAGGGCACTATCACATTGAACTATTCCGGACAGGTATCAGGGGAAAAAAAGAGTTCCCATTATATTTATTTTACTCTAGTGTGGTATGGAGTTATTTTATTCAGTGATTAAGTAACTCTATTTGATAGACTAAATTCCATATTATCCAGATGAAATCTTAGAGATTTTTCTATAATCTTTGGTCCTGTAGAATTGCAATATATCAATTCAATGCTGAAAAAATTCCATTTTATATCATCATACTGCCAGTCAGATACCACAGCAGTCTGACAGGCTAAAAAATAACCTGTTAACAAATACCTTTAATAAAATTCAGTGACAAGTCTCTATTTGACCATATTAATTTAAAATAGTTGTTACTTACATATCCCAGTTGGTGGCTGCATGCAACTGCTGTATCAATATAGGAAACTAAAGTTTAAAGAAGATAAATAAACATCAGTGAATTTCAATGATCCAATAGTTCTGAATGATAAACAAGAAATCAAAATATCAGTAATTTCATAAACATGTATTTGGATAACATTTGCTAAGAGCATTATCACAGACAAATACTGCAGATATTGTGCAAACACTGATTAAAAAATAAAAACAAAAAAGCCTGAATGGAAAAATACGAGTTTTTTTTATATTTTTGCCTTAAACTAAACTACTAAACATATACTTGAATGTCAGATTTTTTTTTTCATTCTGAATACTACTACTTGGAGGAAAAAGGTCTGATTCTTTCACAACCACAGAGATTAGCATATAGTACTATAAAGCAAACATTAAATGATTTTGTTAGTCTGTATCAAAATAGTTGGCAAATACGAGAATAATGAATGTTAATATATAATCAGCCATTTAAGAAACAAACTGCATAATTACTAACTCATCTCTAAAACATTCTGTTACTTGGCTATTCAGTTACTGGATTATTGTTCCCCTTGCTCCAAATTCTCCAGTGAAAGTAGAATACACCTTCCAGCAATTCAGTTTCTGGTTTTCACAAGAATGCTAAGGCATAAGACCTACTACTGTTTCCAACTTAAATGTTCTTCATCCAGTTTTCTGGCAGTGCAATTTTGTCTTTAGCATCTTATATCCAACAATGACACATCTGAGCTTTTAACTTCAGTACCTTATTACAAATGTAGGAGAGCAAGTAGTTTACTAAATATTTATTAAATAAAATGAAAAGTGCTCATCTTAGGATAGCTTCTGTGATACCTGTATATAAGGGAGGAGGGGCAAACAGTCTATTTCTCTTCTGCACATGCAAGACTTGAAGAAATACATTAAACCACTACAGAACATACTAGTAAAATTGTTTGTCTGGTAGAAAATGGTTTTTTAAACCTGAAACCCTGAAACAGACTCTTCAGAGAGCATGGTCACTCTTTGAAGCCCTGTTTACTGGAAGTTTTACCGCCTGTTCTTTAGAAAGCTTTCTTGCTCCTCTTTACAGACATATGACCAAATAAACTTAACAATTCATATACAAACTCTTTATAGTATCTGCTGCCACTTAATGATTTACAAAGACTAATTTTTCATCATACATTATTTTCTACTCTTCATAAAGGTTAATTTTTACCCCAACATCTTCCCTAATACAACAAAACTACACGTAAACATATATGAAATCTAAGACGAAGAATTAGTTGCCCTCAGCTCTTTTAAAAAACCTAACATGGAATTTTTGGTTTTTTACTTTAATCAACATCATATTTTTGCCAGTACACCATTGATCTTTTCAAATATAACCAAAAGCAGATAATTTTTGATACAATGACAAATATGTAAACCATGGTGATTCCATTAAAGCTTTATTACTTACGAGCTGAGAGCTAATTAGCCTGTTTGCAATCTCCTTGTGGACAACCAAAGTGCACAGATAGTACAGTAAGTTCAGTTTAGAACGTGCTGCTCCTGTATTCTTCTCGCTGGAATCAAGCAGGGAACACACTCTTTTCAAGAAGTTATTCCAGTCCACATCTTTCATAGATAACAACTTCTCAACTAACCGTAAGAGGAAAACAAAGAATTAAAAGTAATGGACCATTGAGGTAGCTTTAACACACTACAAAGTAACATCACCAGCATGTTCCAAAGTTTGACTCCAATTATAATTTTAGGACTTAAAATTATTAAGAAGCATGTTAGAATTCATGTCTGAAGATTACAGAAATCAAAAATTAAGGCGAAATAAAGGATAAAAATTCAGCAACAAAACCCTCAAAACATTTTTGAAAGTGCAAACCTGCTAAGTCCTTCATACTAATTCTTAATAAGTAAGTGCAGTTTCCTGTAAGTAAATTTGAGGCAAAACCCAATGAAAATCAGTGAAATCTGCTCACAAATGATAAACTGAAAACATGTATAAACACTCCTACAGGTAGGTATCCACCTAACTAAGCCTTAGCAAATCAGGACACGGATGACTTCCAAAGGAGCACAAAGAAATCAAGTCACATGGACAATTAACATATATCCAATTCATTGACCACTGCTCATGAATTGAGATATTTTTCAGACTTCCTTATCAGTCTCAACAGTTAGTTTCAATCTAGCAGCCATACATTCACTCAGTTTTGGTGGTTATTTATTGATAACTTATCTGCCATCCTGATAGGCTCCAGTATAGACTATTTAAAAGCATGTTTTCTGTCTTTTATGCCAATTTTACACCACTTAAGTAACAACACCTTCTAATGCAGGCAATATACATTAGTAAAGGCAAAAACAGATTTGGCTTTCAGGTATTCATTTAATTTTTTCCATATGATCTTTAATCACTGCAGACGAGCAGCATCAAATTCAGTATCTTCAAAAACAATCAAAGTTGTCCAGAAGAAAGCTACAACTCTGAAAGCATTACAACAATAAAAAAATACTGTCCCATATTATAAATACTGACAAGGGTTAAACATATCAGACTATCAGTGTGATAACAACTTAAATATCATATGAGACATAGGAGTCCTCTTAGGCAGTGGAATCTGACCATTTTTGAATGAATCAAATTAAAAATATTTTTGGTTACAGTCTCGATTGAGAGATTGGGGGACCTTGTGTTCCTTTTCAAATATGAAATTTCTTCCACAAATTAACTCTTCAAAATACATAATTATGGAAAGAGAAGATGAACTCTCATGCCTAGGAAGAAGTGCTACGTGAATTCTAGATAGACTACATATCTCGCTGATATCCCTCTTCAAGCACAGTCCAGTATTTTCCTTAAGACTAGAGGAAATCTTCCAGAGGGAGAAACGTTACACAATGGACTGACTTTAGTTTTCAGAAATATTTCTATTGAAAATTAACAACAACAAAAAGACAAACCCCAAATAACTTCACATTATCTTTTGGGACATGAGTGGCATCACATTTCATGATTAAATGTGGGAATGGCAAGACTGCCTAGTATTGTGGCTGATCAACACTGCAGATTTTAAGATCCTGTTGCCACTCGCTCACCTGCGTTTGTCAAATTTTAATATATTTGGTTGAATATTTCAGTTTAAATCTCTCAGTTGGAAAAAAATATGCTGGTTTTCCCCCACTAAACACTGATGACTGCCTCATGGCAAAAGTTTTGAGCATGGGCTTGTAACTCAAGAAAGCAGATGAGAAAGTTTAAGTGTTTGTACTTGAAAAGGCCACTCAAAATTGGTCTAGCTAAGAACATTGCATACACAACTATAGTCCCAGGAAAATGAAGAGTTCTGAAACTGTGACCATGTATAATCTACAAGGGGAGGCAACAGGTCTTACAACAGTGAGTTACTGCAGCAGAACTTGTTAGAATCTTCAGCAGATCCATACCTGAATGTGCTGGTATATGTAAAGTTTTTGGGTCAAATCTAAGTGGTACTTGCTTTATTATCTGGAGAAAAAAACAAACACGTTAAAACTAGTTTTAATACATTTCTAGAAAATCTCAAGTAGTTGAACATGAGAATACAAAGATGCAAAATTTGTACAGGATAGATGTACATGCTAGGGCTCATTACTGAGGAATTTTCCATTGTTTTCTGGTATGCATTTCTTCCAAGCAAATATCTGAGATTTAAATCTATGTTTATTATATAATTATATTGCTAGTATTTCCATTTAAGTGATTTTTAAAACGGGATTACAAAAATCGCAGGATTTCTTCCGTTTACTTTTTTATCTTGCTTGTATGCAGAAAAACACTTGCATTTGGGTTTCAAAAACAACTGAAAGGAACTATGCAGGTGACAGCTCATGAAAAATTTTAGCAATTCATTTCCATACAGTGAATACATGTATAGTCTAGACCATTCCTAAATATTAAAGTCATATTATCAACAGCTAATCATTCATAAGGTATAGGGATTTTTTTTCCCTGCAAAACCATCATTTTCTTGTAGATCACAAAATTGGATGACTGCTCAGTAACTGAGCATCTGAGTGTGATTTTCAGTAAGTAAAGAACTTTTTAAAAAGGAAGTGTGTAATGGAATTTAGCCTTTGACAGATAAAGCCTAAGTGTAAGTAGGGAGATATTTTTTTAAAAGGCCTTCAATTCCACACATCTGCAGAACACAGGGAAATATCACAATTTAAGCTGACATTTCAGCTTTTAAGATTCTGCAAGCATCTAGCAAATCCCTTTCCAGGAGATTAAATTGCAAGCTCTTCAGATCTACCAGGTGTCAGTATCATCCTTCAGCCTGAAAAGCAGACTAAAGAGTCATCACCAAGCAGGCAGTGATCTGATTACATGTCCCTGGAACTCAGAGGGCTATTTTGCATTAATTTTGAGTCTGGCATTGCATGGTAAATAGATTAGTCAACATGTGCACATCAGTATATGCACCTATCCCTAATCTCATCTCTTGTAGTAAGAGAAAAAGCAGTGAAGGACTAAGGCTTTGTGTCAGAGTCCTGAAACAGAACTGAGAAATTAACAGTGGTAGCATTCAAATATATAATTACCTTTGAAAGTTTGGGGTGAGAACAATGTCTCTCACCCCAAACATATTATAAGAGTATTATTTGGTAGTTACTTACCTCACCGTGTAAGATTTTCAGGTTTTCAAAGTGTTAAGAAATCCATTAAAACAAACCAAAGGAATTGTTAATACTAAAACAATACAGCAACTAAAAGCTGTAAGACATTCCTAATGAGTTTAGATGCTCACTTCCAACAAAAAATCTTGCATTCCCCACATCAGCAATTTACTGAGCAAAGTTGCTATGACTGCTTCACTTTTTCTGACACAGAAACAAAAGGAAGACTAAGGGGGCTGTTGCCTATCATTCTTTCTACCAATACATCCGCCTATAAATGCACATTACATTGTCATTGCAGTGCAGAGCACTGATTCTTTTTTGGTTTGCTCTTTGCTGTCAAACTTCAGTGTGAATTCCCTGCCCAGGAGTCTCGTTACAAACTGTTAGCACATTAGAATCCATGTAACAGAAATAGGATGGACATTTGTTGTAACCTCAGCTGTTCTTTAAGAGAGAATAAAATCATGTTGAATGGAAACATTATCACAGTTGAAGTATAAAGAGTAACAAATGTTATTCTGTAAAAGTCTAACTCCTAGTCTAGAAGGGTTCATAGATGGCTTTGTTTTGAGTATAACAAACCATAGTTTCATGTTCATTTAAATAACAGATATCAAAGCAAGTTATCAGAAAACAGATCTACAAAAGCACTGAACACAGCATTTAGTAGCTTGTATTTCTTGCAAGATATTATTTAATATTATTATTCAATCCCAAAAATAACTCATTCCTCTGAATTAGCAACACAATAGGATTATAAAGACTGCCAAAAAATTGCATGAGAGCTTGCCAGATAACTGGGTGGAACTGCTTTAAAATGAGAACTATAAAATACAGGAAAGGCGTTTCACTCTGATTAAAAATTTATCTGCAAAAATAGCCTCAATCATAAGTTCCTGAATTTTATATTTTATTTTGCTATACCTTTGGATTGTCAATGATTGGTGTCACAATAAGATCAGATTCAGTGTAAATGAGCTCCTTCAATTTTGACTCCATATCCTGCTGACTTGAGCACATGCTTTCAGCCTAGAACAAGAACAAGGTTTTTTTAAAAACTGTTTTGTACCAAAAGAGAGCTAATTCATGTTTATTCACAAAATATTTCATTTCAACATTATACCAAGCAGTCTGGCCATGGGAACATATTCTAACTTGCTTTTTATTTATGTAATAGCAGATAGGACCAACTAAATATTACGGTAAGAAAACCCTATCAGAAGAAAAAGCATTAGGTCAAAATGTAAATTGAGAAGAAAGAAGATAACTTGTTTTTTATGCACTAGGGAAAAAAAAGGAGACTAAGAATCTTTCTTAACTCCTACAACTGAACTTCTGCAAATATTTTTTTCCAACAACTTGCACACTTAGTTATGGAAGGATGCAAAAGAGAGTTAACTTTGCCACAGACTTCAGGCTAATATTCTAACTGTAGAGATACCATCATCCCTCAATACAAACTTTTTACTCACTTTTTTCACGTATGAATCTCCTTGTGAAGAATTTTTGATTGGGACAGTAGTAGAATCATGTACTTCTACTGCAGAGTTAATTCTAGGTGTGGGACGAGAACTTCAGCAAAAGAAACAAAGAAATAATTAAAAACCAATAAAGACTACAGATAAAGTTTTATTGCAAACTAGTTTTTTGTTGCTCTTTTGAAACTTTTGTGCCATGCAGCAAATTTTCAAAGCCGAAAAACATAAATTACACTATGTTCTGCCTGATCCATTAACTAAACATAAATTTTCTGTCTTTAAATGTGTTCTGCCAAGGTTAGGATTTCTTTGCCTGTTAGAAATGGGAAGATGGTATTTTGCTGTCATTATTAAATGAATGTAATTCGATTATTTTCTCAGCCATAATGACTCTACAAACTGGAGGCTAAACCATTATTATCTTAACTCCTAATAAGAAAAAACATACAAAGCAAATTAACTTGACCAAAAAATTGCAATTTATTTTATATGATTCTCTTCTGACTGCCAAGGTTTGGCTAAGTAATGGGAATTTCAAACTTCCTAATTTTTGTGTATCATTGTGAACTGGGTTTACCTTTTACTTTTTGTTTTTAAAATCCTATCTGCTAATTAGAAAATGAAGAAAGGAGAGACCAGAATACTGCCATGTTGCAATTGTCATAATGCTACTAGTGTAGTTGGGGTTTATAGTACACTATAATTTAAACCAAAGCATTTAAAATCAACTTTAGAATTACCATAATTGGCAGGCCAGGAAACTAGTTAAACCAATAACTTCAAATGAACATATTTTCTTGATTAGCAGAAAGTAATAGGCACATTTAGTTGCAAATCAGATTTCTTTATTAGAAAAACAGCTAAAAGTACAAACAACAGACAAAATTAAAGACACTCAGGAAACCAGTGATCAAATCACTAACATAACCATTCTCATCTTCCACCTATTTTCAACAGAATTTTAAATTTAAAGGGCACAATGAAGGAACACCAAAATATTACTTACAAAAAAATACATGAAATATCATAATTCTTATGGTACAAAACATGTATCAGGATGTGCTTGGAATTTTACTTCCTCAACAACAAAAAAAATCCTATGATTTCTAGGTAGGAGGCTGGACAAATGATTCTAAATTGATCCATGCTTCAAAACACGTGGATTTGTTAAATATATATTTTTTCAATTAATTCAACTAATTTGCTTTCATACATGTTCTAGATACAGATAATAGTACCTATTTTTTCAGTTCTCAGATGGTTTTTCAGTTTAAAATAAGAGACTGCTGAATTTAACTAGTTAAAATGAACGAGGTCTATTCCATTTGCACAAACAGAAGAAGCCACTGCTGTTAAAAGCTAATTAACCACTCCAGCAGCTAATTAAATTCTGGTGCTAAGTGCGAGTAAGCAAGTTTCTTTCACTTCATTGTTTTAATACTTTACTAGACCTCACATACACTGCATTCAGAAGTTATATCAGTGAAGCAGAGACTTTCAGAATACATTTTTTTAATTGTTTGCATTACATTTCAAATTTTGTATTTAAAGTAATGTAATTATAAATAAATTACATTGCTAAAAATTATTTTGATTCCATGTTATAACATTTTAACCATTGTAGCCTTCCTTTTAAGCAGCTTGCTAAATCAAATGCTATTTGAAATTAATAACTTGTGTTCAGCTGTGATGATAGAAGTTACAAGTGAGATGAGAATTAATACTTTATTAAAACCAACTAAAATAACTTTTGTACACAGTATGACATAAAAAAGCCCTATTTCAGGTTATGCAAGAAGCTTAGAGTATTTTCAAATTGGAATATTTCTGCTTGATGTTGATAAGAATATTCTACTAGACAACCTTATTGCTTTGAAATCCAGTACAAAGTTTCAGAATCAGACCTCAACTAAAACAAATCACTGTTAAATCAGTCACTGTTTTTTCTACTTAATACCCATGTAGTACTTAATGGACTGTTACCTATGCCTTGTGATGAAAAGCTGCAGGCAGAATTCATTAACAGATCATACACTGAATGCTTAGTTTATGTATTTAAAGCAATTGTACTCCACGCCTATTCTTATACACATGAAGTAAGAAAGAAAGATCTAAACAAATTTTAGATCAGAGGTTTTTGTTTAGACAGTTAAGTAATCAAAAGTTTACTTTCAAAAATGAGAGTAATAAAGTCATATAAGCTTTAACTACACACACTGCTTTCATTCTCTTCAAATGTATTTTAACATTTATTAACTGGTAATAGAAAGTTTAAAAGGAGACACAGACACAGTGTTACAGTCACAATAATGAAATGTTTGAAGAGACCATGAGAAAAAAAGCCAGCACCAAACATACAGGATTACAAGGAGGTCTCCATACCTGAGAAGAAATATGGATTCATTTGATTCACCATCAACTGCACTTTTGGGGCGCAATTCAGTCCGAGTTTCTACCGAAAAGAGAACATGAACTTGCATTTAGAGGTTAAAATCAAATAAAACACAGGGAGTAAATATGTTGGTAGGATTGATAAAATAACCAAAAAAACCCCATAATGAGCAATATTACCTATTTTGAAAGAATTGCTTGGTGGTTTAAGATCTGCCTTTGAGGATGACAGGTTATCCAGACTTTTATGAGCATCCACTGACTCTTTGGCACACCAAGAAACTGATGACTCTGTGTCCTCTCTACTGTTTAATAAATGATATTGATTACAGATTTTTTTAAAAAAAGGACAGATTATTAAAAATATATTATATTCACTATCTGTTGCAATTGTTAGTATACAGCTTCGCTGTCATTCTCTAAAACAATATACTCTTTAAATGTGTTGCACATACTTTTTATAAATCGGTAATGGCAATGATGAAAAATAAGTTTACAGCAAATAATTTGGAGAACATTAAAAATTCTATTATTGGAACTTAAAGACATTAAAAACATTAAATTATTACCCCATAATACAAAAGATACTAGAGAAATACTAAAAGCATTACAGACATTTTCATCTTCACAGGAAAAAGCCACAACAAACCTATGTCCAATAATGAAGTCTGTAACTTAGATTAAAACCACTTTTTTGTGTGTGTAAAGATTTACATGTCACCCTTGAATGCAATTTTATTGATTTTGGTTGTTTGGGCATTTTTTCACATGTCCTTATATTATTCACATGAAACCGGGTCATAAAACCTTAATGAAGGCTCTCCAGGATATCAAGTATTAATCTAACCCACACTGTGAAGAAAACAGATACATGGGCCTCACAGCTGGAAAAGAAAGACTATTGAGCTTCCTTTGCATGTCAATCCAATGTTTAACATTTTTCATATTTGTCATTTAGTGCATACATCAGCGGATATTTCAGAGGCCTTAGAAAAACCTCAAGAGTATGGCTAAATGGTCCAATATTTTGTAGGGGATTAAGGTTCCCCTGGTTTCTGAAAATTCCCCAAAATTAGCACTATCAGGATGTTGACATAAGTCTTGTTAAAACCCTGAATAAAATCTTAGTTCATAGTATAAACTTTTAATATTAATTTTTTATTGCAGGTGAAAGCAACAAAATTAGAAGACAAAGAGCTGTATCTCAAACTATAAGAAACATTAATAACAAAAATACTGCAGCACTGGTATCAGAAATAGGTATTAAACAATATGAGAGAAAATTTTAAAGTAGATATAACAAAAAAAACCACTCTGCATTCTAAAACTATTTTGACATTAGTTCCCCAGATTGGCACCTGAAGTATTTTTCAAATATTTAGAACAAAGTAACATTAAAAAAACAATGCTAAATGTCTTAATTCAAAATTAGAAACACAAAAACCAGCAGGGTAACAGGAGTTTAGAAGAAAACTAACTTTTTAATACATAAAAACTATTTTCACAAAAGGTTTGGGCATTTCTGCATATGCAGCAGTGTAGAGCATTAAAAAGTTAGTAAAAAGCCCCTACTATTAGATTCATGCATCATGTCATAAGCAAAGAATATGGTCAGCTGCATTTGCAAGATTATAAGGCTGAACCACAGCTAAGATGCTGCACTGATAGGTTTTGTGAGGCACTAAGCCTAATGCATATAAACAAAAAAAAAATACTAAAGATAAAACTGACCCATATTCCCATATTCATAAGATTCTACAAAAGCTTTACAATTTTTAAGTCAGATTCATACCACAATATTATATAATATATAAACAAATAAATAAAAATGAGAGCATCTAGCTCAGAAGCGAATTTCAACACATTCTATAGCCAGCAGGAAGGAGTTTGTTGAAAGTGAATGGACAGTGCATCACACTAATAGGATAATACAACTCTTAAACATCCAAACCACCCATTGAATGGTGTAAAACTTCATTCACTAATTCATAAAAATTCTAAGAAAAGTTCAAAAGTTATAAAATTTACAGAGAAAAAATATGTTTTATCTTTGCTTATATTTACTAAAAGAAATCTTCCTTGAACATTCAGTACCTCAAGCTTATGCCCTGTCTGTCTGCAGATTCAGCACCACAATGGCTAAGGGATCCTTTCCAGAATGGATGCTGCAATAGGTCTGTCCAATTCAGCCTTTGGAAAAGCAACAAACAAACCATAAAAGCAGTGGTTAGTACAACTCCACAGAGACATAACAGACCAGGTTTTCAACCCAGTGACACTACAGAGCTGTTAATTCTGTTGTTTGCTTTTATTTGGACAACAAGTAAGTTCTCTTACAGGACAAACTTTTTGCCTTAAATCAGAATGGAAAATTCACACAACATAGGTAAGAGAATAAGAATGAAGGAAACTGCTGAGTCAATCCCACATGCAAATTATCTGACATACCCTAAAACTTATTATTAAAACTAAATTATTTAGCTATGGAACTGTATCACGTATTAGTCAAAGCCTAATAAAATGCATGTGCCCATTGCTCTGGAAAAGCAAAGCCATCCAATTCTAAACTGCCTATCATTCTGTTACAAAGTTATCTATTTAGCACCAGGTACAAAAATAAAAAAAAGATGCACTTCATGAAAACATTAATTCGATATATTTTCATCTAAGAAAAAGCTCTGAGAGCAAAACTCAGTTTGCTCTTTTATATGAGGGATGAAAGGTTTTTTGCATTCTTTGTCACATACAAAATACTATATATACAGTAGCACAATAATTAATTTCTCCAGAAGTGACAACATAAACAGCTGTCATGGATTAGGCAGCTTACCTTTTCTGAGGATCCTTTTGAAGTAACCCATCAAGCAAACTGATGAACTCAGCAGAAGGTTTGTGAGAAGCAGAACCTGTAAATGAAGCACTTAAGATCAGTATTGGACAGCAAAAACAATCATCACCCAATGTAAACCACACTATTATCTACAGATCATGCTAAAAAACTTTCTTGATAGTAATTTCATCTGAAAACAAATCTCAGTGTGTAAAGAATCTTAAATATACACTCTTTGCATTTCAAAAAATCCTCAAAAAAAAAAAAAAAAAACAAAAACAAACCACCAAAAAACCCCAAAGTGGCCATTTATTAGAATAAAAGAATAAATCAACAAATAGCCAACTATTTAATAAAAAATAACTNCAGCAGGAAGAAATTAAGTAGAGGTAAAATCTGCTTAAATTGAAAAGCAGGCACTAATGTATAAGGATCTCTGTGAATAACACTGATGTCCAGAATGACCAAGATCAAAAATACCACCCCAGTAGGTAGATTTTGTGTTAACAATTAAAAGTAAATTATAAATCTTTCTGTCAAAAGGGAAACAAACATTCATCACCAACAGGGAATTATCGCTGTTAGTGATAATGGCACTGCAAACATTAACATTGGACAACTAACTGATTCCTGCAACCAGCCTCAGGAGAAAAAGAGCAAACCAAAGCTTTAACTTTTTAAGTATTACTGTGATTTGATCCATTAAAGAATAACAGAACCCTACCCTCTGGTCCTGGTCGCAAGGGATCTTCAGACAAAATCTTTTCAATTAATTCAGAACGGCTTTCTGACAAGAATGGTGGTTTTCCTACAAACAAACAGAAGTGTATTTCACAGATCAGACAAACTTCAAAATGGTTGTAAGGTGCAATGATTTATCATGAGCTCATTTTCCTGAGAAAGCATCCAAAGAAATAAACAACCTCAGTCTGAGTACTATTTATCAAGATTTCTTCTCAATTTAAATTCCAAATCTTGGATTAAATTCTTTCATCATGAACTGCAAAAGAAACCATGGACAGAAGAGGCACCTAAGATGCCTTGAGGGACACGACCATGATAGCCTTGTATGAATCAGAAATGAGACTACATGAAAAGGCAGAAATGTCCATCTTTGTTACTATGTTGATCCAACAGATCAGTGTTTTGTTTAAGGTTTGAGAAGGCTGCAGTGTAATTCTCTTTTGTGATGAAGCTTCAGTCTAGCTGAAGCTAATGGGTACTTTACATGCAGGGAAACAAATTATTCTAGTTTTACAATATTGAGGCAGTTTTCTCTTTCAGAGGTTAAAATATTGCACACAGAGTTTAATACCAAGGAGATTCAAAACACTATACTGTCAGAATTTGAGGGCTTCCATAATTTTAAATAATAGCATTCAAACCTTACACGTTGATTAGTATTGTTGTCAATAGGATCACTTAACAGTATTGTTTCATCTGACTATTGGATAAATTACACTTTTTTTTTTGTTTTTTAAGCACAGTTAGTATATTCTTCAAGAAATCTTCAAAACCTGTCTCAAGTTTTTCTACATCCTAACTTCCCTAGGAAGTTCACAAGAATTTACTCTGGGACCATGACCTATCTTTCCATTATCACAGATATTAAACAGATATACAATCTTACAACCTGTGAACATTTCATAAAGTAAACATCCCAGCGACCACAGATCACTGGCTCTGCAGAAGTTGTCTCCCTTTATTGCTTCAGGAGCTGTGTACAATGGAAGGCCTACACAAAGCAGAACATATAATTAATGCACTTTGATTCTTCATTCCGCATTCATCCTTTTCAACACTTACAAACTTTGTCTCCAAACTTCACAAAGTTATAGATTATCTACATTCAATGTACAGGAAAACTGAAATAGCAAATGTAAGCAGTTTCAAAGGAACTTCTCTCCTATACTTTAACTGGATGATGTAAGATTTTGCTACTTTGTTGCATACATCTCCATCTACATTGTAGATATGCTACTTTGTTGTTTATTTCACTTCTATTATCAAACTGACTTGTGCTGCACTTTTCAAACACACTGATTAATGCAAAGAATGTTTTTATTTGCTTTAACAGCTTTCACAGTAAAGCAATTTGAACAGAATGCTAAACCATTCTCATGTGAGCAACAGAAATAATTATGTTACATTAGGTTTGGGATTTCTTTTTTTAAATCTATGCCAAGAAATAAACCATCACGAACTTAGAAAGCTCCGTCACAAAAACCAACGTAGCTAGCCAATGAAATCACTGATCTAAACAGTTATGGCTCTTTTCCCACTAAAACACTATGAAAACATTATACATATCAAATTATAGCAGCTTATTCACAAGTCTCTTTTGTTTGATCCAAGAATAAAACACATTTCCTCTTTCTACAGTAGTTTCCATCAGTTCTCAAAAATCTCAAAACAAAATTACACCAACTCAGTGAAAGTGACAATTCCATACTCCCTTAACAAGTTTATTTTGGGCTCTTTTCATGTTGGGTTTTATTTTTTTTAGTTACAAAAGGACATTATCATACATATCAAAACATATCCGAAGAGCAACAGGAAAGAGATTAGATTTGTATTTCTTCCTGAATAAAGGCCTGATCTTGTTCTTAATATTTCCAGTGTGGACTTCCAGAAGGAGAGTTCTCTTTGTTCTCATAAAATATTACCAAGAATTCCATTGTTTCTGATAAAAGTAACTGATATATGAGACATCATTATCTTGGAAATAGAGGTCTGTGAGATGTTCCAAGAGAATGACTAATAAAAGATTCAGAAGATTAAAAACAATTTCCTGAATTTTTCCTACGCAATGAAGAAAAAACCATAGTATTTGTAGTCTACTGCATTTGTATGGATCTACCTATTGAAACTGAAACACAGTAACTTTCTCAGACTTTAAAATGAGGTTATCATTCCTTAAGGTAGTGAAAGAGTTAACTTCCAACTAGAAATAACCTAGACCACATGAATCAAAAAGGACAATGAAAGTACAGCAGTGCAGTGCAAAAGGAAAGAAGCGGTAGTTCTGTGTAGTACTTCCCAAATTTTCTGTATACTTTTAGCACTAACTTAATGGAACTTAGTGCCAGATCTTACAGAGAACACCTGCAGTACAACCTTTTTATATTTCCATAGCTCAGTTTTTTTCTGAGGCACAAACAGGATTAATTCTAAATCATTTTTCTTTATCACAATCACTAATATTCCAACCTTCATTCTGTCTATTTGGTGTAAGTTAACTGCAGCTAGTAAAAATCTCATACCTTGAACTGTATTTTTAGAGTATCTTTGCAGAGTGCTTTCATTAATATCTTCACCTTCTTCAGCTCCAGCTAAAGCAAAAACTTTTTCTAAGTCTTCACCATCTGCTCTAGCCCAGCAAAAACTACTGAATTTCAGTGTGCCAGACCCTTCCAGTAGAATCTATTAGAACAAACAAAATTCAATATGCTAGAATCATATACCAAAACTGAAATTTCCAACATGAAAAAAGAAATAATTTATTATAAAAATAATCACAATCTCATACCATTTAAGTACATAGAAAGGATCACTATAAAGTTTTTAAGTCAATACCAATACTTGCTGTAGCAGCCCTCTTACTAAAGGGTAAAAATGAGCCAAGGCAGAGACTTCTTGTTAAACACAGCATAAAAAGGGTCCTGGCTTATTCCTCTTCATGGCTTAGTCATCTTAACTCCAACTATTTGCTAACTCTGGCTGCAGCGAGCTCCTCCTGTAGGTTTCCCTTGCAGCTTCTGACTGCTAGTTATTTCCAGCTAAACTATGACTGTATGTATTGGTTTGCAGACTCTGAATGCAGGTTTTACCTAGCTAGACTGTGACTGCAGGTTCCAACAACAGGCTCTAACTGCAGACCCAGAACAACCTTGCAGCAGTCAGTCTCTCACCCCAGGATCCTGCTACACGACTCCTCCATGCTCCTTAAGGTTCCTCCTCCATGAAGAGCCTCCCCTTACCAGCTCACCCCCTTTTTTATCTCACTCATCCTTACTGGATATAGCTGTTACTCATCAGGGGTGAGGCTGTATTGGTTAATCAACACAGCTGTTACTTATCAGGGGTGAGGTCACCTGTATTCCCTTCTACAAATATCTTATAATCAAAAGAACCCAAATAGAACCCTTAAGAGGTTCAATATGCACTTTTGTTTACTCCTTAAATCTAAATAAACAATGATGTTACTAGAGAAAAGAAAGTTAAAGTAGAGTAAAACTGCATAGGAAAATAAAAGTCTAGTAAAACCAAACAGGGCTTCAGTTGAGGAAAAGGAATTTTTCTCATTTTATGTAGCAGATACTTCCACAAAATTTGTCCGATGATGGTGAGAGTTTCCTCTGGACAGTCACTGTTTATTTTTGCAACTAAAAACTTCATAATCCCAAAAACCTCGTTTGGAGAAATAGCCTGTTCAGCCAGAAGCAGAAGGTGGGGCACAGAAACCTTAACTTTAACATTTTACTTTCTGTTGAAATGAGAACTTTACAGCAACATTCTTCTTTGGAAATCTACTGAGTCATCTACACTATGCTTTACTCATGTATTTTTAGTGCTTTTGGGTCCACAAATGACAGAAACTGAGTAGAATTGTGGAAGATTTTTACCAAAGATTCAGAGAATGGCAACTTGATTACTTACAGATGAAGTAATTACTGTTAAGCAAAAATGTTTTATTATAGTCATATTCTGGTGACTACATGAATTAAAAACAAACACAGACTTTGGCAAACCTCTACATAAATTACACACACAAAATGAGAAACTACATGAAGACTTGTATTGTTATACAGGAATAAGATGATAATTTCTATGATATGTGCAAACAATAGAGAAGGATATTATTAGAGAGAAGTTAACTTTATTCCCTCATTAGCATTTTCTATGACTGCAAAATTTTCTGCAGCATTATAGAATAATAACAAATTTATGTGTCCAAGGACAGAAAAGTAAAATCTTTCATTAAATTAAACCAGCAGACCAAATCAAAAAGAATATATCACGTTACATCAGATACACACCAAGGAAAGAAACCAATTATATCATAAAATATTCAAGCTACAGGCTTGTCTCTGATTGTCTTCACATATATTATAAAACTCAACTGACCTCACAGCTGAGGTAAGCTTCTTCCAAATGGTAAAATACAAATAATAAAATAAATGCTGATGGCATGAGAAGTAACATCCAGTGTCCCTACAGATAATACCCCTCCTCACCTTTCCAGGCTTCAATTCACAATAGATAATCCCATGCTTATGAATATGGTACAAACCAGTAACCAGCTCAACACCAAATTCTCTCACCACATCTTCTGGTAGACATCCATCCTGAGCAATGACAGATTCTAGAGAACCACCTGGAATACACATAATCAGGAAGTGAATATAAAGAAGAGGTCACACAAGTAATGCCCAATTGCATAAACTTCTTCAAAAGATGTCAATCAAAAACCAGTGTCAGTGGATATTAAAAATATTTCTTGAAATCTAATAGTTACAAAATCTAAGATGTACAAAAAAATTATTTTCAATACTGTAGCAATCTTAATTTATCTGCAATAAAACTGACTGCATGACTTCAAAATTACTTCAATATTATTTTACAAAAGAAACGGAAGGGAAAAAAGAAATCCAGAAACTGTGTCATTTCACAGTGTAATAGTACCCCATCCTTTTATTAAAATTCCTTAACCAGATTCCTGCTGCACAAGTTAAAAGAATAAGTAATACCAACAGCAGGCTATCAACTTCTGTGAACAATTGCTAAAATAGCAGGCCATTTTCCACTGAATTAAGAGACAACAGAAATAGTAAAACTGTGTTACAGTCCAAGGTCAGCTTTGTCCAAAAGAGAAATTATTTTGTTGTATTTCACCTTCTAGGTTGCTCACACAAATCCCAGCTTCCTGAACCATTAAGTTCTAATCACAGCTCGCTGGATTTCTCATCCTAACATGAGACCCTTGTCTGTCCTTCCAAAATCACCACTCTCCTTCTCCATTAAGTTCCAACCAACCCTTCCTTTGCTTCTGATCAGATTACACTTACAAAGCCTTCCAAACAACCCTCTCATTTTATCCCCTATTCTGCATTCTTCACTGGGCTTCACGCTCGCTCTCTACATTTCTCCCCACTAGCTGTTACTGTTTCTGTATCCTTAAAAACACTTCTCTTCCTCCCCCATCACCTACTTCCTCATTTTCCAGTGATTCTCACGTATGTCTTCAGACTCAACCCATTTGAGTCATTCCCATCCTAAATATTCATGGGACTTAGAATGAGCAATGAACTTGTGGGAAATGAGATTAGAAGTAATGTTTCTCTCCCTTCCTGTTCCAATCCCCTATTCTGAGCTCCACATTCCCATCTTGCCCAAAACCCCTTTTCTCAGCCCCATTTGGTCCTTTACTAATCCTGCATCAAATCTGTTTGCCTGAGACCACAGTCTGCATGCCATGAGTTTTCTATAGGTTTCCTGGGCTATCTGTTGTTTATGTCCTAGCCAAATCATGCTGATTAAAAAAAACCAACAAAACCAAAAGACAAAAAAAACCCCACCAACCAAACAAAAACCCCACAAATTTAAGACCCTGAATGAAAGAGGGATTAGGAAAGCTTTTCATAGAAACAGATACTAGAGCTTTTATTCCAAATCACACAGTAGATTTTCCTGAACTTTTTTCCCCTTTGATCAGTAATTTTTTTCAGAGGCTCTGTCATTACAATACTCTTCCAATTATTCAGCACTGCTGAATCTTAAAATTATTTTATTTCTAACCTTTCTAATGCTGGTTAGTGAATCAGTCATTCCTTTAAAACCAAGCCCATACTACAGAGCTATATTAAAGAATTTTCCATGACATTTAACTACTGCTCCTTACAGTGTAATTTAGAGGACTACATATAGAATAATTTCATAATATGGCCAAACACACAAAGAAAAAAAGTAGTAAAACCAGCAACACAGAAATATTTCACATCTGATAACAGAAACTCTCTTTGATACAAGAGAAATTCTCAATATTTCAAAAGCATGTTTCAAGTCTCAACAAAATTAAGAAAAATCCACATCCTATTCTATATATAAATTAGCTCCAAGATACTCACCTTGCAGCAAACTATAAAACTGCAAGGTAAAACACCTGATAATTGCTCAATAATAAAAGGCTGCCTGTCTAATAACTTAAATACGTACCCCAAAGTTAGACTAAGCAAGTAGACCAAAGCCCCCACATGAGCCATTAAAATCACTTTTAATCACTGAAAGAATGACCTGACCTTTTTTCTCAGAACTTGAAGGTTCCCTTTTCAATAAGGATTCTGGATAAATAAAAAGGCTGGGTGTAACATGGACTTTTACTATTAAACAAACTCCAGATACCAAAATCTTAACATGCATAATGTACACATTGGCTTTCTTTTTTTTCCTTTCCATATGGAGAAAAGCACACTGTCAGAAGTTTAAAATATGCAGTCATCACAATTAAAGAAAGCTTAATAGATTGATAAGAACTTATCAAAACTAAGTGAATCACTTACTGCAGTTCTGGGTTCTCAGAGTTCCCAAATTATGATTTTAACGTGGAAAAATACTGGCAAAATACTTATACTGAATAGGAAAATAATTTAAATCATTCACTTTATCTGCTGAATTGCCCTTTGATTAAAAATTAATTTGAATATTAAGTCATTAGTGTATTATAACTTGATTTGCTTGCTCCTTGATGTCTTTTAAAAGAGAATGCCAAAACTGCCTGTCCTTAGAAAACTTCTCAAGTAATTTTTATTGAGCTACCTTCTGACTATTCACAATTTGCTTTTATGTTCCCTGACTGGCCTTCTCTCTTCAGCTCTTAAAAACCAACATTATGTAATTCAACTAACTTTTCAAAGACGCATACAGTGAAGCAGAGAAGAAGCATGATTTCAATTGATTTCTAAAAATGTTTCCAAGAGCAAAACCACTTTTATATATGAACTGGATGCTCAAGTTAATAATCAGATAATTAATACTTTTTTCAAAGATCTAAGCATTTGTTGTAAAGAAGCTGTAAGAAATCTCTTATAAATACTCATTCTATAAGTGTTTACCTTTTGAACTTATCTTACCTGTGCATAATTCCACTACAAGCCAGAGATTGTTGCTTGTTTCATACCATTCATAAAATGTCATTATATTCTTATGCGTGAGTCCCCAAGTCAGACGAACCTAGAGTGAAGTTTTTAACATACTTAAGTGGGGGAAAGACAAATATATATATATATATAGACTTGAGGCATGGGAATAAGAAATAATACAATCTACTCTAGATTAGCTACTTGTTCTCTTGGCTTTTCTAGTGCACTAACATTATTCTTCAAATATTTTAGTGTTACATGTATGTTGAGAAAAGATAACTTCCCTCACAGACCATGCCCAACTCACCTGTTTTTAAAATACAGAACAAAAAAAACTAGTAAGTTCCCAACTCAGAATTATAAATATTATTTAACTCTCCTGTACCACTAAACAATAACAAACTGGAAATCAGAATTTGGAGTCAAACTTGCACTCCTACTTTTTTTTTTCAATAAGAATACGAATGAGAGATAATACAGCAAGAGGAAGTGAAAATAAACTTTCCCATCATTCTTAATCTTATCAGACAAGGAAAACCATTCAAGAGGCCCTGAAAATCTGTATTTCTACAACACCTACATGACCTGATCTCTACAGAAGCTTCTGTTTCTTGCTAGAGTGGTATGTAAAGTACCCCCAAGAGATTTGTAAGGCTAATACATTTCTAAGAACAAAAAAGTTCCCAAGAAATGATCATTGAAACAATGAGAGGAAATATGAAACTATCAGTTTTGCATGGCAAGGTTTTGGTATCAAGGTTGGGAGGTCTACAGGGGTTGCTCCTGTGAGAATCTGCTGGAAGTTTCCTGTGTCTGAGAGTGCCAATGCCAACCAGCTCCAACACAGACCCACTGCTGGCCAAGGCCCAACCCATCAGTGAAGGTGGCAGCACCTCCAGGGTAACATTTAAAAAGGGGGAAAAACACTTCTGTGCAACAGCAGCAGGAGAGAGGAGTGAGAGAACGTGTGACAGAAACACCCCTGCAGACACCAAGGTCAGTGCAGAATGAGGGGCTGCAAGTGCCCCAGGAGCTGGAGCAGAGATCCCCCTGCAGCCCCTGATAAAGAGCAGTGAGACAAAGCTGTCCCTCAGCAGCCCATGGAGATCCATGGCAGAGCACAGATCCAGCCTGTGGTGGACCCCACTCTAGAGCAGGTGGAAACTCAAGGGAGGCTGTGACTCTGGAGGAAGTCTGTGCTGGAGCAGGCTCTTGGTAGGACCTGCAGACCCATGGAGAGAGGAGCCCATGCTGGCTACTGGCAGGACGTGTTACCCTGTGGGAACTCACACTGGAACAGCCTGTTCCTGAGGGACTGCACCCCATGGAAAGGACCTACGTTGGAGCAGTGCATGAAGAATGGCAGCCTGTGGGAAGGACCAACACTGAAGAAGGTTGTGGAGAGCAGTCTCCCATGGGAGGGACCCCATGCTGGAGCAGGGGAAGAACATGATAAGAAAGGACCCACAGAGACAGCATCTGATGAACTGACCCCAGTCCCCATCTCCCTGCATCTCTGGCAAAGGAGGATGGAGAGAAAACTGTGAGTAAAGCTGAGCCCAGGAAGAAGGAGGGGTGGGAGAAAGGTGTTTTAAGATTTGGTTTTATTTCCCATTATCCTACAGTGGCAATAAATTCAATTACTTTCCCTAAATCGAGTCTGTTTTGCCTGTGAAGACAATTGGTGAGTGATCTCTCCCTGCTCTTGACCCATTTATTGTATTTTCTGACTCCTGTCCAGTTGAAGAAGGGAGCAATAGAGCAGCTTTGGTGGCAACCTGGCATCCAGCCAAGGTTAACCCACTACAGAAACAAAATGTACTTACTGGAAAAATAAAACAATTGAACCATGTAGCTGTATCAGTTTTCTTTCCAAAAAGTATCATATTTAAAGCTTTGCTAAGGTATCAAAAACCAGAATTGATTTAGCTTAAATGGTATTTTTTCATCAAAAATAATCTCTTCTTGCTAAGTAAGAAGTTGATTGTTTACTGGAAGTTACTGCTACCACTGAGTTTGCACAATAACAAAATAAAGCAAAGCACCACACATAACCACTTTTAAAAGTTCACTGACACATCACAGAAACCTTAAGACTGTAAACATGGGCTTATGCATGCGATCTAAAAACCATTTAAATCACATAAATAAATGTATTAAAAGAAGACTGTATTTAAAGAATAAGAACTTAAAATCTTGAGAAGCTGATCTAAATGTGACAAACTCCATCTAAAGAAGCACATGGCACTTTTCTATAACTTATGCTACCAGAATTTTATAGGCTGTATTTTTTCCAGATTTAGCAGGAAAAGAAATCCCGTTACTTACCCAGTTTGCTACTCCAGCTCTCTTGCATTTATCACTGCAAACAATGGCAACAAAATTAATTGTCCCCTTTCTTCTTCCTTTATAAACAACTGTCTTATTTCCTCTTCCAATCTCCTCATACAAAATGAAGTTCTCCATGCTTTAGGATGCTTCACAGGCAACAGACTGGAAACATGGGATTATCATAAACAAATAAACCTAAAGAAAGGAGGAGAAAGGGGAAGCTTTCAAATTTAATGGTCATTCATGTATAGTATTCACCCTCCCAATTATCATGAATAGGGATTCCATACTTCCAGAAAGATTGAAATATAATTACTTTACAGAAGACCTCCTTTCAGGAAATGTGATCAAAATTTTAAACAGGTGAATTTTACACTTCCAAAGATCTTATTCAGAAAGTCATAGATAGCCTAGTAGACACAAGTGTATCTATAAAAATGCAAGAACCTACAGGGAAAAGAGAATAGTCTCTGATTCTTAAGAGTTATGGCTATGCCTTTATTTCAGTACACAAGCCAATGGAGCATAGGATCATAAAATCATAGAATGGCTTGGAATGGACCTTAAAGATCATCTTGTTCCAATCCCCCTGCCGTGGGCAGGAACACATCCCACTAGAACACTGTACTCAATGTCCCATTCAACCAGGCCTTGGACAATGCCAGGGATGGGACACCCACAGCTTCTCTGACACACAGAACTGACTTTCAAGAGATGAATTTTGACATAAAGTAAGAACAGATCATATAAACTGATATAAAAAGTGAAAAGATAAGAAAGAAAGCTGTCATGGAAGCCTCCCAAGACGCCACCTGTAACGAAGCAGGTGTGAAATTCCACAGAAGCGCCCAAAGCAGCAGCCTCCAAGCACCGAGGAAACTGATTTACTCTGGGCTGGACACAGGACCAGCACATCAAGGAGAGGCGGGTCCTTCTCTTTACGAGAGAACAGCCGAAACCACTCCGAACCGAGCAGCCCGTGCACGACCCGCGATCTCCTGCGCTCCCAGCTCCGGCGGGAGCGGTGAGGCGTGAGGCGGTACACGGCAGCCCCGGACACACGGCCCCCTCCCGACCCACTTCTAGCACAGGGGAGGGGGGCGTGGAGTCTCAGGAGCGCTCCAGCGGGGGATTCCAGCCCCGCCCCGGGTCCGCTCCCGCACTCGGACCGAGGATCGGCGGCGGAGGGAGCGAGAGGGCGGAGAGGGAGGAGAGGGATGGGGGCGAGGAGGGGCCGCTGGGCTCGGGCGCTCCGCCAGGTAACGGGCGCGGACGTGCGCGAGAAAGGGGGAAAGGTACGAGAGCCGTACCTGTGTGCGGGGAGGGAGCCGGCGGGAAAGGGCGGGAACGACAGCCATACCTGTGTGCGGGGCATGGACCCAGCGGGAAAGAAGGGGAACGACAGCGGTACCTGTGCAGGGCATGAACCCGGCGTGAAAGAGTGGGAACGACAGCCGTACCTGTGTGCGGGGGATGCAACTGCTGGGAAAAGAGGGGTACGACGGCCGTACCTGTATGCGGGGGATGGACCCGGCGGGAAAGGATGGGAACGAAAGCCCTGGTGCAGCGCGGGTTGGACCACCGCCACGCCGCCGCCATCAACTGAAACGGCGGAGCCCCGCCCCCGAGACGGAGTCTCCCATGCCGCGGTGGCAGTGTCCGGACGGGACACTGGTCCCTGCACGCTACTACGTACAGGCAAGCGGGAAAGGCACCGGCTAAGCAAGCAGGTTGTTTCCGAGAACTGGTGAGTTTTGCTGTCCTTTATCCCAGCTGGAACGCACCGCCACGTCCCACCCCCCGCACGCTACTCGGATGGTCGCCACCCCACGCCCGTTTCCAGGAGACGGCGCCGGACGCCGGAAGCAGAGTGGAGCCCCATTGGGCTAAGGGGCGCCTACGTCAGGGCGGGACCACCGGGCGGCGAGTGAGGGGGGGAGTTCCCGGATGTTTTCTGAGGAGTGCCAGGGGCTGGCGCGTCCGTCGGGGAAGGTCCGAGTGCTGCCGGCAGCCTGTGTTGGTTGGGCTGCTCTGTGCAACCTTCGCAGTCAAGACGGCAGGTAGCGTCCTCAGCCCCTGACATAGCCTTCTGCAAACGCCTAATGGTGGGACACTTTTCTTGTGACAAAATTTAGCCCTTGAAACGAGCGTTTTCTATGTTCAACAATAAAGTGGATTTTTCATTTGTTTTTTCATCCTATGGGGATCTGTTTTTCTTTTTTATTTTTTCTTGTCTGGTTTTGTTTTTGTAAGGCCGTTAAAAAAAATCCGTTTTCTTTTGGGCAGCATGAGGAACTGTGGTGGCAGGACAAGGGCCTTCAAACCGAAAGAAAGTAGATTTGGATTAGATATTGGGGAAAAACAGCTTTGCTGTGAGGGCGGTGAAGAACTGTCACATGTTGCCCAAAGAAGCTATGGATATCCCATCCCTGGAATTATTCAAGGCCAGTATGGATGGAGCTTTGAGCAACCTAGTATAGTGAAAGGTTGGACACGGCAGGGGGTTGGAACTAGAAGGTCTTTGAGGTCCCTTCCAACTCAAACCATTCTGTGATTCTAACAAAACTTTTAAAAACATTTGCTCTAGAGCAAGCTGTAAAGAATTCTGGTTTTTTCTCATTGTCTCACCTTTATTTTGACGTCCTAACAGGTTTGAACCTATTAATCCATTTCAACCAATATTAATAAAAGAAGTAATACACTTAGAGGAAGGGACTCAATGTTTCTTCCAGGCAGCATGATAACAGATGGTCAGGTTTTTTACTCCCACTCTCAAGAAGACTTCAGTATGATTTTAAACCCCTGCAATATTGAAAAAGGGGAAAAAACCCAAACCCCTCTTTACCGTTGACAAAAAAACTCAGCATCAGTGTGGGCTGGCAGCCCAGAAAGCCAGAGGTATCCTGGACTGCATCAAAAGGAGCATGGCCAGCAGGGCGAGGGAGGTAATTCTGTCCCTGTACTCTATTCTTGAGAGACCCTACCTGGAGTGCTGCATCTAGCTCCAGTGCCTCCAAAATAAGGACATAGAAGTGCTGGAGCAAGTGCAGGGGAGGCCGTGAAGTGAGAAGAGGAGTGGAACACCTCGCCTGGGAAGACAGGCTGAGAAAATTGGTGCTCTGTCCCATTTTACAGTGTAAGTTTTCAGTAATTGCAGAGGTGACTTGTAATTATCAACGAAACTACAGCTTTGAAGCTGCACAAGTAAGATAATTTTCCCATTGTTTTTTAATGTAAATGAGTAGTTGGCTAGATATAAATAAACCAAATGCGTAAGCAGACATCACTTTCTATTAATAAGTGCAAGAAAAGTATGCTTTGAAGAGGGATTTATTTGGATTTCAGAAAAATGTGTATTTTATCTGTAGTTGTGGTAAGAGTGGCTGATACAAAGAAGAAGGAAAAGAGTATTAACTCAGTTGCACACAAGTCCTGGCGGCAGTTCAATGTCACATCTTAGAATAAGTCAATTTCATTGTCCCTGTCCAAGAAGATAAAGTTAAGCCACAACAACTATCAAGTTACTGTCTTTTCTGTCCGTCCTATATACAATTTCTGTTAAATTAGTCCAGGTTAGAGATTGTTTTTATGCAAAGGGGTTAAATACCCCATTTTGGAGGTTTTTGAGATTGTATGAACTTTAATGAAGTCTGTTGAAATCTTCATATAGTAGTGGTAATAGCACTACAAGATAGAGCAAGAGAAACACACTGAAAAAAGAAGTTTAATAACAATTGAACCAAAGATTTATAGCATTTGAAATTAAATGTCTCCATGATAAAAAAAAAATCTGTATAATTAAAGGCAGGCATAGGGAGACATGTTGACTTACACCACCTTTTTTTCCAACCCCTCCTTATTAGGAACTATGGGCACTTTTTTATTGTTGATAGATATTTCATTACATGTCTGTATATTTCTTGTGATCTGGGTGCACAGTTTCAATATACTCCAGATGGGGACTTTTCCCTTTGATTTGGTGTAAGAATGTAAGATTCTGTCTTCAAACATGTTGCTTCAGGTATGAGAGTTATCAGAAATAAAGTATTACAAATACAGATCAGGGTTGTAATTGTAAGACTCTTATGTTTGGCCTTTTAATTACTGTTTCAGTCTGTTACTCCTTTATCCTGTTACCGAACATGACTTCGAGCATTGTACTCCACTGCAGTGAACTTTTCTGTGGGAATATTTTCAACATTCAGGAACGGAATGCAAAATATTCTCTCTCCTGTTTGCAGCATTTCAATACTCCGAGCAGTCTGTGCCGCAAACTAAGCATTGCTATTTGCCTATTAGACAGGACAGTCAGATGTAATCAAATTCTTGTTCTCAAATAAATATATGATCTAATTTAAGGCAAACTGTGATCTCGTGATTGCAAGCACATAGTTCAGGCATGCTTAAACACTTCACTGCCCTACCCTCAATGGGTACTGCATAAGCCTGTGACATTTTGCCTGGTTCTCAAAAGTCTGACCAGTAGCCTATAATTTTAAAGTGTGTTTCCATGTTTTGTAAGATGTGTTCTTCAGTGTGCTCCGATGCCTGTTGAAAATGCTATACAGTTCTGTTTTATTTTGCCATATGTACTAGGTTTTCTTTTTTTTTTTTCTTTTTTTTTCCAGATAACATGATTACTTATCCTCTATCCCATCTTGTTAGTACACGGTGTTTATTTCTATTCCAGACTGACCCCATTCTCAAGAGAATTTCTATTCTCGGCATCTAGGGTATGATGATTCAGTTGCTCAAATAAAATACTCTTATGTTCCATTTGCCTTGACAGTACTGTCATTCCTGGGAAATGCATAGAGCCATTTTTCTGGTGTTTGACCTTTTTGGCAGAATAGTGGACATGGGCACATCTTTATCTTGTGCTTTTTATTTTCAGATTATTTTCCAACATCCTCCTGAAACTGGCACATATTTTCATCGCTTGAGTGAAACTTTGTTATTCTTTCTTTTTGTATTTCTGTGGTAACATTAGTATGTGATTATGATATTATCATTTTGATATGATATTATGATATTACGATTTTGTCACCTTGGTTTTCTGCTACAACTCTGTTGTACTTACTGGTCCATCTCAAATTCATTAAATAAATTCAAATGCTACTGTTTTAGTATATATTTCTCATATTTGGAAAGAGCAATGACTTCTCAAATTCTTAGGTGCTTTCTGGGATACTTGTTTAAAAATTTGTTTTCTCGATCAAAGAGTTGTCCTCTACACTTTTGAAACATTATTGCAAAACAGTCTGTGTTTTGTTTCACTGGTGAGGCAAAAAAAAACCTACTAGTGGTTTCTTATACCATAACAAGGCTCCAAATCTCATCTCACTGGATCAACTTGCAAGGTCACCAATACTATATGGATGCCATGCTTGTGTTTCCTCTTCCTCTATTATGGTGTCAATGCTTTGCATATGTCTAAGGTTGGAAAGAGATGTGGTGGGATATGCTGAAAATTTTAATACTCTCTGAGTTAATACCTTTAAATGTTGGCATATTATAAGGTATTTTTATCTTCCCAAAATAATTTGGTTTCTCTGGGAAATCAGCAACTGCTCTGTGTATGATACTGCTAGTCAGGACCAATGTTTGTTTGTTTGTTTGTTTGTTTGTTTGTATTAACTGCTAAGGAGATGGGGTTAATATTAATGAATTACCACAGTTTCTGCCAAGGCATTTCTCATATCAGTTCCTGAGTATAATCAGCTCTGATACTGGCTTTATGAGTCTGGCTGGCAGAGTTGATACTCTTCTGCTGTAAGGTTCACTGCTAACAGCATTCTCAATACCTAAGCCTACTTGCTGGCTTCCAAAATCTGATGATGACTGTCTTGCTGAGACAGGGAAGCTGAATAGCCCTTGTTAATATTTTGCTTTTTCAGGGACTACCATTCTGCTTATGTAATTTTGTGATTATGTAAATTCATTTATTTTTGTGTGTATTTCAGTATTCAAACTGTTCCTTGTTCTAACGCAGTAGATAGTATGTAAAGCCTGCTATGCTTGTTGAATTATTTTCATCTGTTCTAGGTATAATATGGCAGGAGAATACCCGGTTTTCTTCAGTTATATCCAGCAGTTTGTACTCACACAAGTCATGCTTCTTTATCACATATGCCAATTCACTGTTTCAGCAGCAAGCAGTGGCTTTTATGTTGCATATTCTGAAGATTCAGACCATATACTCAGGATATCTTTTGCTTTCTGATTGAAATTCATAATGTCAGAAGTATTATCATCATTTCATGGTGTAATTTTCATTTGACTTTGCTTGATTATGTGGGGTTTTTCCTTTTCTTGCAAAATCCATGCCTAGCACATTTATCATTATCTCACTAGTTTGCACTTAATTTCTTCTTTGTTTGTGAACTTGACTTCACTTATAATGCTAATCTGAGCGTTACTAACTATTTATTCCAACTTGCATGTCATTAATGCAAAATATGTGCAAAACCCTATCCTGTGAGTCACTGTTTGCCTCCATTTGTTTTTTTTTTTTCTCAAACTGTAAGATCTGAAATAATGCTTCCTTGCCGTAATTATTATTTATGATCCACTATGCAGGAAATTTTTTATAACTTTCCTCTTTAAAATCTTTTAATCTTCATTTTACTTCTGTCCCCAACTTGTGTTTATGCTTTTGCTGATCCATAATGTTACTTTTTGATTTTTATTTTTATTTAGCCTCTCATTTTCCATGTGTTCTTGCTCAAATCAGCATCAGCTCTCCTTAAGTCACAGTCACAATACAACTTCAGGGCAATTCCATAATTTGGTACTGCTCCTGAAAGGTTCAGCCGTTTTACAGGAAAGAAATTTCCAGCAGAGATGCAGTTGAAGAAGGGGAAGACTTTGGTGCTGCCTGATGCTAGCTGAAAGAAGCACAGAGCTCTGCACAATAAAAGCTTTTCTGCTGATTTGATTCTTCTAGCAAAGGTAGCATTGCATAATGTTTTGTAAACCAAAACAAATTAATAAACAAAAGCACCACTTGGAAACAAACAAAACCCCCAAATATCAACCAAGAAAAAAACCAGTCAAAAGTACCTACATGTTTAATTTTCACATGCTCAGTGAGACAACTTGCAAGAATTTGTGTGTTTTGATATTCATGTAAAAGCAATGACAGCTTTAAAAAAAAACATTTAAACGAGAAACGATGTTGTACAGGCATTGTTATGCAGACACTTCATAGATCTTTTTAAAGGATTTGCAGCATTACTTAGTTCCTGCTGATATAAAAGTATGAGAAATGGGGCCAGTAACACCAGGTACCAGCAGGAAGAACAAAAAGAGAAAGCACTGCAACCTCTTTTTTCTTAACTCCATGACAGCTCTTCAGAAATGCAGGGTATGTTTTAGAGATTTTTTTTCTCTCCAAAAGCTTGTTAATGCCCACTGGAATTAGTTTGTTCTCTGAGATTAAAATCATTTACCCCACAATCGCAGCTGCAATTGGACCCTTCAGCTGGCAAACTAAGCAGACATTTCTTAAACTGGTTTCAAAAAAGCTTTTAAAGGTTTTATTGTATTCTTTGATTGATTTACAGGGCCTATAAAGGAAGTTCTAAGACAGTGAATGGTGAGGAATACGAGAAAAACAACAGCATGCTCACTGAAAAGTACATTTGAAAGGTGCTGTATTTTAGTAGAGTGGAAATAAAGTCTCTTCTAGAGATGCAATCAAGGAAGCAAAATTGAGAATGAATATGAAAATAACATATGATGATAATGTCATATATTATAAAATCAAGAAGAGAGAGGAAATGGAAAAGATAAGGAAAACAGAAAGAGCAGAGAAATCGAGGAAACTTTTGGCAAATATTTGGTTACTGCATCTATTCCCATCTTTGGAATTATTAGGTGGATAAATTGAGTTGGTGATAGAAATGCAGTGGCGTATGCTTATATGTACTATAGCACCACGTGACCAAAAAATATCATGAAGATTTGGCACAGCACCACCAAACAATTGCTACCATGTCCTATGACCAGTGTACAGATGCACACTGTTGTGAATAACCTCCGTATATTAATTTGTGCCTGAAAATAAAATGATATAAAAGCGGGGAAAACAGTTCAATGAAGAATTCCGGGATGAGGGGGGGCAGGTCGGAACAAGTCGACTGAAAGATTGAGGGGGTCTGCACATGAATGGATGTGGCTCCTCCGGAGGTGGGCCACCAAGTATGCTTAAGGATCGAAACACCTGCCTGAGAAATTTGATGGGGTCTGGGATAGTTTCTTGGACATCTCTTCTGTTCTCCCCTGAAAACCTACTCAGACAAATCAGAATCCCAAAGGAAGACCGATGAATACCAATATCCAGACTACTGGACAAAGGAAACCCTGCCTCGGGGGAACTAATATGTATAAAAACTGGACCTTTGGTGGTGGGATTTTGTGAACGGAGGGGAGGCAGGTGCAATATAGGCCTGTCTCGCGTTCACCCCGTTCTATTCCCGGGATCGAACTGGTCTTTATCGTGGCTGTGATTTTATTTTTTATTTGTTTCCGTACTCGCTGTCACGCGAAAATAAATTTTGTTTTTTTAATTACAATTTGGCTCACCGCGTTTATAACAACACCTCGCATGCAAGGGCCTGGCCATCCCATAGCCCCACAGTCTCTTTTCTGCATACTGTGTTTGCGTGTAAATAGTGCATGTCATTGCCATTTCTCCCACTGTGAAGGACTTCTGCCCACTTTAACAAAAGTCTTTTCAATCACAGCAGTACATCTCAAATCCTTGTTCTTCACAGACGTGACAGGTCAATTGGTTCTTCTAAATAAGAAACCTACAACCATGCACACTTGTTTCTCGCTGTTGCTGGTGTGGATATTCACTTTTCTACTTCCTTTTTTTTCCTCTGCCTGCCTTCTCTCTCTCTCTTTTTTCTTTTTTTTTTTTTCCTTTTTCCTCCTCAGCATTTGATTTTCTTCCTGGGCTGGATTCCAAGGTGCTTCTGTTCTGTGTCTTCCTCTGTTTTTCTGGAACTGAAAGCTCTTTTTTTTTTTTACCCCTCTGCTTCTCATTTATAGTATGTAAAGCACAGAGAAAACTCTTGTTCCTCAAAATTACTTCTCCTTCACTGTACAGACCGCTAGTCCTCATATTGCTGTCTTGGCCTTATATTACACATTATAACAAGTTCCCAGCTGCTGCTTTGGGGCTCCATCCATCTTTTGCAACCTCCCAGCCTTGCTTCCTTTCTTGTGCAACCTCTGTCACTCATCTGACTTCAGTTAGCTGTTTCAGTATCAATCAGAAAACAGCCCTTTTTTAAAGCCTCCTGACTTAGCTTGCTCACTGACAAGGGTCACACATATTCAAGACCAGGCACAAAGGGAGCAATGGCAGGACTCAGCCAAGGGTGAGAAGTGGAAGGCATCCACCTTTTTTAGTGATACTGTGGAGTTAGACTTCTTAGCAGTAACATGAACTGTCTGTTTTAAGGAGGATTTAGATGAGACTACTGAGATGATGTAAGAGTGCAAGGTAACCAGAGGGATGGGTCCCTTTCTTCTCAGACTAATGGTTTCAACTCATCTTTTGTGCTCATTCCTAGTATTCCTATGATGTGAGGGTGAATCAGTTCAGTTCACTAACGGGGCAGAAAATCGTCAAGGAAAAAAAATACAGTTAGTTCTGTGTGAGATTAGTAAACTGAGTCACTCACTGAGGAATCTTGAGCAGCAGAGCCAGCCCTTGGGAAAACTAGGAGTGCCTGGCTCCTCCACAGAAGTGAGGAGAGCAGCCTGTTCCTTTTGGAAGCAGCACCGAGCTTCTGGGTTGACTCACATGCCCCATTTAAATCACTAGGAGGGGATTTGCTCTGTAGGCATGCCTGTTCAGAAAGCGGTTGCCTGAGAATCCTGTTGCCCTCACAATATTTCCCTCTTTTCTGTTACCCTAAAGTATACATCCCCATCTGGGATTCTCTTTGTTTGCATCTGTGAAGGGTTGGATCGTTTGTTTTTATGGGTTCTTCAGGGTCAAGCCCTGAATTCATTTACACTCCCTGGAGGTTATTCCATGCTTCTGGAATCCTGTCACCACCAGCATAACTGCAACCTTTTTTTTTTTT